>JBBPCY010000001.1:13699-25838 GCA_037974405.1 Brachyalestes nurse
CGCTGCGCGATGACGAGCCGAAATTTGGTGTTCAGACATTGTACACTACATGAATACACATATACCATCATGCACTGCGGGTTTCTTTTACCGTGCCCTACATAGTGAACAACTGCACTTTTTGGACACACTGTACACTACTGCTATCCCGCAAAAGTCAAGAAGAGGAGCGAGGCGGGGGGAAAGTGGGGCTTCAAACGGAGGAGATTCAGCCACACTTGCACTTTCTCTCTCTCTCTCTCCACGGAGGACAGTAGTGCCCCCCCCCGGATGGATCCATCTGTCACCGTGTCCACCAGATCTCACCTCATGTGCGGGTTGTGTCTGAACTAGAGAGATGAGACGTGTGTTTATGCGACAGAGATAAATTGCCAAGATCCGGCGCACTATTTAAGCAACAGTTAGTAAACACGTAACATCCCGAGTGTCAAACACTATGTAGTGAACAAGTGAACGAGGGCTCTTTTTCGAAACAGGGTAGGTGTGAAAAGACCTAATGATTATCAATAAGGATAATGATTAATGATGAACACTATAAAATAATTAAGACTTGAAGAAAAAAAAAAACAGTTTCTGAAGGCATTTTCTCAGTGTGGCAGCACTCCAGCGCAACATTCACTCACGCCGTGGGGCATTAATAATGGATTTGGGAGCAGACAATTCATGCACACAAAACAGAATGGAAAAAGAATAAATTGTACCTTATTAAACAATAAATATCAATGAATTAATAAGTGGTTCCAGCCCAACTACTGTCACAACAAACCTGCATGACCTTTTTAATGAATTATGTATTTACTTCTATAAGCTTGTAGTGGGTATTTTGCATCTCATTAAAAATATCTGAGAATAGTATTGCACATTGAATTTAGCAGGCTGAATATTTTCACAGGGCATGATTTCCACAAGCCACAGGACAAAGTTAAAACCTCTGGAAGCCAAGACTGTATGCATGCCGGTCCACATGGGCTCTGATTACACGTCGGAAACTCTCTAAAACATTCAGCGTGCAGTCGTCACGGTAACGCGAGCCCGCAGGTCGCCTTTGTGTTTCCACTGCCTGCAGACGCTCAACTCCTCTCGTGGCTCTACAATTACTTCTCAATGGTAAAACTACACACAGCCACGTTTCGCTGAAAAAAGAAATGCATTACATTTACTTAAAGGGAAATTCCACCCAGCTCTCGAAATTTGAGAAACTTGCAGAGACAGAATTGTTTACAGTGGTGGTGAATGGAACCAGACGTCTGCTTCTGAAAGCTCAGTCTCAGAAAGTCATTACGTGAAATTATGAATACGTAGCAGCTATGAATATGCTGCCTGATGACATCATTTGATGATGGTTTTGAGAAGCTTTTGACCTAAAATGCATTTTAGGCATATATGATGGAGAGATGCAGTTAACAAGGCAAAATGGTCTCCTTTTTTTCAGATTTATCGTTCATTTTCCATCATCAATAACATACAAACTCATACAGGTTTTTGTGTTGGAGAAACTGCGACCCCGGTTTCCAGTCGTTGCCACTGTAAAGAAGTCAGAAAGTTTCTTTATAATGAAGGATTGCTCACCAAATCCATTGACTGTAAATAATCGGTGGAATTTCCATTTCATTTCATTTGTGTGGAATCAATGCCCATATAAATCAGGTAAAACAGAGGGCACTACTTTTTTCAGTGTACTTTTATGCGGCACAAACCACAAATCTACACAAACACAGAAGGGTCTCTATGTCACTTACGCAACCGAGGTCATCTAAAGCATAAAGCCAGCACAAGCTGTTATAACCCACCACCAACTAAACAGAGGCCTTTAATCAGGTCAAGAGTTACTACAGCAACGAGGACAACCAAATCCACAGCCGCTCGTATAATACCTGCTCTCCCTTTCATGTGAGCCCATAAAGACAAAGAACAAACAGTAACAGAGTGATGATGACATGCAAAGAGCAGACTTACAGCAGGCTCAACACACACGTTCACTGTTTCCAAACAACCACAATTACATGACTAGGACAAAATACAGTTTGATACAGGTTTTTATTTTTGGTTTGATTTGATCTGAAAAGCTTGATACTCGTAAGTTAGCCCCATCATCTATTCCTAAAAAGGTTATAGGTGTGCAACTTTAGTGTAAATGTAAATAAAGACCATTTTTAAGAAAATTAGAGGTATTTGCCTTGCTCAGAAGGGTAGAGACATTAAGAAATCAAGAAATGTTAGTACATTTCACAAGCGTATACACAGTGCTTTGGTTTGGCAATATTGTTAAAAAACATAACTGTCACGACATTCTCCTGACATGAAATGCACCAGCACAACAGGATTAAAACCCCTTTTCTCAACAAGGCAAAACCATAGATAGCAATATACAAATCACTTTTTAATTAAACATGCAGCTGTTCAGTGTTTCTTTACCGACAACATTCAGATTTTGCTCAGAAATATCATGATATCATGCCCACCCCTAGAGCAGAGGTCCCCAATCATCTTTTATGTTGTTACCGCATCCGTCACGTGATGCGGTACTTCAAAAATGTAGCCCAAAAGCTAGCAAAAAACAAACGTCTTTGGGGAGCTTCTTTGAAAAGGGAAAAAGGCCCAAGGAGGAGACAGAAGAAGAGCTTTCGACTTCCAAGAAAAAGAAAGCTGCATTTAATAGACAATATCAGTATTCCTCTGTAAAATACGGGTAGGGCTCCCACTAGTTCAGTGGAATGGTGAGTTGTATTTTTACGCACTTTGTTTTCAGTTGTATCTATACCGGTCTGTGAAAATATAGTTTTACATGAAAGTGGTCCATGGTGCAAAAAAGGGTGGGGACCGCTGCTCTAGAAGAATGACAGCTAGTAATGGATCATGTATCAGTCACAGAGGTAGTTTGGGTGCATGGCTTACCAAGGCTGGTCTGCGAATTGGGGTTGACGTATTGATCCTTGCTCCACTCCACCATGCATTTGAGAATGGAGACCAGACACTCCAGGCCTTTCTTCCTCAACGTGAGCTCCTGGAGATCACAGCAGACTCATCAGAACATGGATGGTCTCTCAAACTGAGGCCATAATGACCTGTGCTAATGTGCCTTTACTAAAACTACTCCAAGCAAAAGTTATGTTTGTAATGTTTGTAATATTTGTTTAGTTTAGAATATTCTTTTCTGTGTAGATTTCATTACCTTAGTTTAGCCATTCCAAATTTCTCTGTAATCTAAATTATTTGAAAACTTTGTCTTGCAGGTCTACTAACTTCACTCCATATTGTACTTGTACAACAGTGTATGTGACAAATAAAGTATCGTGAATTCAGGACACAATGTCTTTTAACCGGAAACCAACTAACTAATTAGATTCAAACCAACACAAGGAACATCCACTTGAACAGAAATATCAACACATTGCATGTTAGATTCAACTAGATCTGTCAAAGTTATTGGCACCTAAACAGGCACATTTACACAATAAATGATCAACTCCACATCTTTCATGAAGCTCCTGTAACAGAATGCCCTGTTTAATGAAGAGAACATCTTTCTTTAGGGTCATGCTTAAGCAATTACGACAAATGTGCTTGATTGCATTTAGTTATTTTAACTGTCTGACAGTATTTCTTTTAACATATCTTATGCACACTGTATACAAGACAAGACTGTACTGTATTCCATACACAGTTAAAATGTACCTGCAGTGGAGTCGTGCCCAACTCATGACCTCCTCGGCCCTGTGCAATCTTGGACAGGTCGTTCACGAGCCTCTCGAATATATTAGCAGCATTCAGGTCACAGTCATAATTCACATAGATATCCACGACACTCTGAGCATCTGGAAAAGCCGTGAGAGTGTGTGGTTAACTACACGAAATCTAAGACCAAGAAAACAGCTGGTGACTTCTTAGGACGCCTGGATTGAAACCAGATTAAATTATGACAAGATACTTTGTAGCATATGATATTAAATCCGAACACTTTACTGATCTGAAGGAAACTGCTTATGCTACGAAACACAGACACAAGAAAAATATAAAACAATGTAAAGACAAAGTAAAACTCGCTAGGAAACACTCTTAAATGCTCAGTACTAAATACCATAAACTATATACACAAAATGCTGCAGCAAATAAGAGAGGTGGATATAAACACTAGAGATAAATAAAGTCACTGATGAAGTATTTACTAGTAAAATCACTCATTTTCCCCAAACATGTTGATGTGAAATAGTTTATAATACAGCAAACAGTAAAAAAAAAATTTTACCATCTAAATCGAGTCTACACGTGTCCTTTGAAGGTTTATATGGAATGTTAATGATGGCGAAAAGTAGTAAACAACCAATCGCTTGTGCTTTACATTGCTCAGCTCTTTCCTTAACATATAAATGATGAAGGTGTCTGGACTATGTGATCTGATGTAATGAAGTGGGGCAGATTTTGGTTGTCCAGTGTAGCTTGGAGAGACTAGTGTTTTCAAACTTGATGTGCAACATTTGCCTAAAATAGTTAATAAAGAGTAAAAAGAGTTTGGAAAATGGACCTGACCAATTGATTTATGGCTGTTTTTGGTACCTACGAAAAAAATGGACAACAGACGAAAAAAAGAAAACACAGAAAACACATAATAAATATCAAACTGTTCCTTACCAGCACATATTCTAGTGAGGGTCTGGATGACCATCCATTTGTGGTCATATGAGCTCGTGGACGTCTCTAGGATGTAGAGGAAAATCTCTTTGAAGAACACCTATGGGGAAGACACAGTGAGTTAGACCGGCACTTAAAAGAAACAGCCTGGAAAAACCCTACAATCGACTGGGAATCAAAACAACGAAATAACAAAAGAATCACAGCAGTGATGAAGTGCAGCTATGACTGAGTGATAGAAAACAAACTGCCAAATCATTTCCTCTGAATGAAGGTGGACGTCGATGATGTATCTCTCTTAGATTTGGTATGACTGAGTCTCTTTCTGACATACACACACACACACAGGGGCAGAATTACAAGGCATAATAAACTAACGGCGGAGATAAATCCACGCTGTCAGCTAGTTGTTCCGCAGGCTAATGGCAGCAAGAGACAACTGAATGCTTTATGAGCGAAGGAGCACCGAGTTCAGGCACCTCGATTTGCATCTTGAGATGAGTTTTGAAGTTGGACAGCAGGGTGAGGAAGATGGACAGCGAGAGCTCAAAGACTTCGGGGACGGAGGAGACGCCGTTTTTGGACAGCGCCACACACAGGTACTGCTTGATGGCGTTGATGAACATCTCGTTGGTCTTGAAGATGGGCCCTGCGTTCTGCAGGATGGACAGCAGCAGCTGCAGAGAAAGCACCTTGGAGCGCAGCTCGTGGGACCTGGAGACGAGAGGACAGCTTTAGGACCTTCCCCTAAACACAGTCCACCAGTTAAGACATATCAGGGGTGTGGAGCCTTTTCTGTTAAAATATTACAATCTTATTCTGAAGTATCAATCATTTACATTTATGGCATTTAGCAGACACTTTTACCCAAAGCAACTTCCATTCCCTAACTCCTTGGAGCAACTTGGGATTAAGGGTCTTGCTCAGGAACCCAGTGGTGGTGTGCTGAAGGTAGGATTCAAACCCATGATCTTTTGGTCTAGATTCAAGTATCCTACTCACTAGGCCACCACCACCCCATCTTTCTATTCACATCACATCACATAAATCATAAATGGATGGTCTTCATTCTTTTCTATCAAATGTATCTAATTTAACTCATTTGGAATGTTTAAACCACTAAAGGAAAAACACCACTAAAATAAAGAAATGTTGGTTCATTTCACAAACAGTCCCTTCAGCAGGGGTGGGCAGTGTGGTAAAAAATACAGCACCATGACACGAAACATTGGAAATGCATCAGGAAAAAATCTCATATAGCCCCATTTCTCAACAACAGGGCAAAACCAAGGCCAAACATGGTCAGTTGGTCAGTGTTTCAATACAGACCACATTTACAATACGCTCAGAAATAAGTTTATTGTGAAGAAACTTATGGGCCAGCTGCAATCAGAAGGTTATGGGTTTGAATCCCAACTGCTAGTGTCATCACTGAGGTTCCTTTGAGTAAGGTATCCAAAACTTTTCCAAAAAACTACTGACGGTATACTCAAATAGACTTTGTGTGGTTTCTGACACTGTACGACACGCTGTTTTCTCCAAACACAGGCAATAGCACAAGGCAGATCTAAAAACAACAATGGCTGTGTAATTTAGGCATGTGGTTTGTATCTCCAGTCCAAAATCTTAAGAAGAAACTTCACATACTAAACGCATCCTGGCTCGTCGGCCACATTCGGTGCAAGTGGAGAGTTATAAATGTTATTTTTTCACCTAATTACTTCTATTTTTTTTCTCTTCACACCACACCCCAGCACAGCATAGTGTTCCCCTTGTTCTTAAGTCATGAGGAGTCTGGTAATGAGCTAACGAGCGGGTGAGAAACAAAATTCTGCAGAGCACATCAGAGTAGCTGTTAGTTCTGGAGTTTTTTACTATTAAGTCAAGTATTAAGCATTAGTTTCTGCATTCTGCACAAAATAATACCCGTAATACAAAGAAAAAAACTTTGGCTTTTTGTTCGAGGCCTCAATTTACATTTCAAAAGCAGTCATGAATTAACACGATACTGCAAATACGATTCCACACGTTCCAACGGAAGCCGTTGCTCTCTGACGGTGGAAACAAATGAATTTAACCCAGGATAAGTGGCTCTTATGGCTTATTATATATACACTACAGCCAGAAACGAATAGCATGAAGAGCAAAATGACAAATGCACATTAACTCCATGAACAGCACAAACGAATGTAAATGTTTTAAAAGTCTTTCCACCCCTGCTGAGAGTGCTGAAGCCCTGGGGCTGCCACAGCTATAGGAGTGTCAGTGTGGGGAGCCTCTATAGCAGACAGATGAAAGGGAGCCAGGGCAGCGTCCTTTTCAGCACGGCCTCAGTGATGAGCACTGCTCTGTCCGGGCCTCCGTACGTCTCTCGGAACAACCCTGATGTAAATCTGGAGCAGTGAAAGAGCTCTCTGTGCCCCAAACATAAAGAAATCAATACTGAGCGGCCACCAGGCCCCTCCCCACCGTCTCCGATGACAGACAGGAACGAACGAGTGCGCTCCTGTCTATAAGTCCGCCTGGCAAGCGGAGTGGAATAAAAGTGAATACCTCTACGATGCTGTCTCATGTCATGGACCCTGGACACAGAAATGAAGCCAAAAAGCCGAGACATCCAGAGGACACACACGACACACATCTACATGCTTAACTGTACTTTACTGGGACTTTTTAGCCACGTTAACTTACATTACACCCAACTTATGTGGGATAAAACACAGCGTCCATTATACAATGCTGAAGTATGCACTCTAATATTAAAGTCCATATATTTAGTCCACAATTTCTCATAATTGAACACAAACTTTCTCACTGTAAGATCTGCAAGACTACAAATAGCACCACCAACCCTATACACATTCTAGAATTTGAAATATATACCATACTGTGTAAAAGTCTTAGGCACCCGTGCATACTTAAAGTTATTTATGTGAGCGGTGAGGGTCATTCTGACGCCAGAAGTGCAAGTTAACAGAGATTCCAGATTTGTTTTGTGTGTAAATACTGTAGTTGATGTTTTGTGAGCTGGTTAGAAGAATGGGTTTGGTTCCAGATTTCTCCAGCTGTTGGATGGATGTAGGAAAGTCCTTCAACTTAACCCTCTCCAGGGGGACTGTCCCTGTAACTAATGATTGTAAGTCGCTCTGGATAAGAGTGCCAGCCAAATGCCCTTTACCTGATCTAATGAAGAGTGAAAGAAGCCAAACCAGGTATTTGATTGTCACTACAGTGAACTACAATGAACTAATTTTACTATTATAAAGGTTTTTTTGTTTTCATTTTACTCAGTCTCATCCTTTTGCAAAGTACTGTATGTTCCCATATTGGTTTGGTTCAGATAAGCAAAAAAAAACCTCAAAAAGAACACTGACCACCTGTTATATTGCCCTTAACAAGTATGGTCCACTTTAATCTGATAAGTTACACCTAGATGTGCAGTTTTGATCTCTGAAAGATCTCATTTTACATTTGGATACAATATTTTTACATAACTTTTAGTTTCGCAAAACTGTTATCAAAACTATTTTTACCACCATGGATAGTTCATTGAGATATATTGTTATTTATATACAGCCATGGAAAAAAAAACAAGACACCACTTTTCCCTTTTTTCTGTTCACTTTTGCGGCAATGTGAGAGAGAGTGAGTGTGTGTGTGTGTGTGTGTGTGTGTGTGTGTATAAAATGCACAGGTTGCTATTCTTTTCTGAACTATTGCAGTGTGAGCTGTGTAAAAATAAGAAACAGAGTCACACACACTCTGCTCTTAACATCGCTGTTTTAATTGTTGCAGTGTTGTAAGAATGTTGCGTAGTTGAACATTTCCAAGGTATAATAAATTTAGATGGATTATTTTTACATTTTTTCCAAACCCTTTTTTGATTGGAATTTTGGGTGGTCAAGTGTGGTCAATATTGTATGAAACAATACTGACATGCACATTTTACACAGACACACTCCCACAAATTACAAAAGCAATAACCAGAACAAAAACGATGCAGCCTCTTATTTTTATATATATATATATATATTATAATGACAATTTATTTTCCATTTATAAGAGATATATATTACATTATAAACACATTGTAACCCACATCAAGTCCAAAAACACTGCAACTGCTTTCACCTTCCCAGCTGTACACTTGAGGATGATCCAGCTTAGTTCGGCTTAGATTAACCACTTCTTCAACCGAGCCAGCAAAGTAGTCTAGGAACTCTACGTTATATCATCCACCAGCAGTGCCTCCACATCCTTCCACAGTCCGAGCCAGTAAAGCATGGACCTCACTGATGCTGAACTGGATTACCCAGCCGGGAAATCCTGTTACACCAGCCCATGTTATCTGTTTCCATAATCAGATTCCCCTCTGAATCAACCCAACTGACAAACCACCCCTGACCCTCGAGTACCATCTCACTTTTGTTATGTGAGTGCAAAATCTGATCATCTTCCTCCTGAGGAAATCAATCATGCTTGTTTTCTCTAACTTTGCTCAACTGTTGCTGTTGCAGAATATCAGGCTTACTTTGGATCAGGGGGTCCGTCTGAAAGGGGCTTCATGGACAACTTGCAGAGGGAGCGGAACACAAGGAAGGCGTCCTTTTGCAGAATGTGAGAGAATTTTGCACCTGGCGCTGGCCCTGTGGGCCCACCAGATTCCTGCAGCAGAGAAGAGAGACTGAGTCTACATGCTCGTTTCTGAAGGTACACTCGTATAATCATTGTTAACACTGAAAAAAACAAAACAAAATGAACCCCCTCCCCCGGTTGACAAAAATGAAATTGCTTGGCCTCCACCATGCCAAACCTCTTGATCTACAATAAACACTGAATACCATAATCAGCCCACAGCCCCAAAACATGATAATCATAACAATACCTCAAGCAGATACTGCCAATATGACAGAAAATTATGAGGACTCAATCTGGCAACCTTAATGGTCCATTAAGACAAAACTAAAGCAAATTTCACAAGTGGGACCTACAAGAGGAACCTACAATGCCAGTATCTACATGATACAAAATAAAATACAGCATGACATAGGCTTCCCAGGCCTGACTCTGGAGTACCCCGGTCCTGCATGTTTTGCAATTTCTTGTTCTCTAAGCTGAACTGAACTGAAATAATGTAAAATGTCAATAAAAGAGGTTCTTTCAGTATAGTAAGTCACTATTTTGAGATACTTAAGTTGAAGCTTAATTGTATAAACAGGGTCCGGTATCGGCGGGGTCAACCAAAGCTCACCTGAGTGTCGTTTGAGGAGACGGACAGCCTGTCGTCAGGCAAGGACGGAGTGAAGCTGGCAGAGATGGGGGTTCCTGGGATGCCATTAGCATGGACGTTCTCACTGTCGCTGCCCAGACCCCCCTCCTCTTCCAGAGAGGTGGGCGTGGCCACCGTTGTCTCCGCCTCCCCTCCGCCACTCTCCTTGGCATCTGAACACAGATGAACAGGATCCAGGCAGTGTCCTTTGGGGTGGTTCAAGACGTACAGATATCAAAACATATCAAAACATATCAAAATGGCTTGCAGAGCCATCTGGCTTAATCAGATTTGACTATTCTGACATTCAGAAATATTTTAACAAATCTACTGAATACATAAATGGGACTGGATAAACTATTTACACAGCAGTGGCATTGATTTTTGGATTTTCTCCACCTGAAATAGTCTGAGGATTTTAGTTTGGGCAAAACATGAGTACTGAGTATATGTATTATTAACAGATTATAATCAATTAAAACATTTTAACATGTATTATTAACAGATTATAATCAAATATTTAAAAATGTATGCAGCTGAACTGAAACCTACAAACAAAGCAGTGATGCATTTTTTAACCCCTACTCTGATGCACAGGCATCTCTAGCCCAGTTCCTGGACAGTCGTCCTCCTGCAGAGTTTAATTCCAGCCCTATCTAATCTAACACACTTTAGCCAATTAAAGCCTTCAGGCCTACAAGAGCAAAGCATGCTACATTAACTCTTAAAAGCACAGTTATCGCCAGTGATAACAAAGGCACTGTGTAAACTCTTTTATTCACAGTAGCAGCACATGAAAAAAGACCTAAAGTGTGGTTTATAAACTCTCGATCCAAAAACATTTGTTGTATTAATTAGGACAAGAAATTCGAATTATTTGAAACTGATGGAACGTTATTGCTGATTACAATCTAGGGGAAAAAAATCTTTCAATCCAATGTGATTCATTACATAACTATATAAAGAATTATGCAATCAGGTTCAAATAATTACCTAATGTACATCTAATCTAAGGCAAAACTTGATAATTAACCCCACAGTACGTTAGCCCTCCAGAACATTAGTGGAACCACAGACCTTGAATTTGCATTGTCTATATAAATGCGTTTTTATGACAGCTGTGATGTTGCTGGTTTGACAGTTACAGTATTTAGCTATTGTTAGTCATCGTTACAAATCGGTTGATAACCATGCATAATGCGGTATTTTGTGTTTACACGGATGGACAACCGCATGGACAACTGATTTATTGAGACAGTAATAAGACGGATGTGCTAATAAACAGTCTTTACTACATCTTTCACTATTGTGGATACATGGAGCACCTATCTCTGATCTTGAGGTTGGGGTTGGTGAGGCTCCTCAGATGTTGGGAGCATTCCAGTTCAGTTTTCCTACTGGAAACTTCTGACTTCCCAGTTCCAATGGAATGCACCATTCTAATCACCCAATGAAACGCAAGCAGAGCTCACCTCCAGCCACCGTGTTGACCACCTCCTGCAATATGCTCTGCACTATCTCATGAGCTTTCTCCTCGTAGTTCGGACTCTCCTCCTCCTCGGTAGCCGCTGTGCTCTGCTCCGCTGCGCCTGAAAAACAAAACCAGACAAAATAACACGTCGGCTTGATTTATTTATTCTACGCACAGCTTTCGGGTTAATTTACAGAGAGAGGTATTTGCCCCCCCTCCCCGCCCAGCTTGTTGTTATTACAGTCCAGCTCACGCCATCAATTTTCCAATTCTGTTTCTAATAAGCTCACCATTAACTGGCACTGGAGATTGCCTGCAACCAAACAATCAACAGCGAGAAAATGGTGCTATTAGGGCCTTACGTAACAGAGGAGAGCCTCTGACACAGACTCACAACAGCAGTCACAGATCACAGAGGAACCACAGACACAATACTTCACCTCATTTCCTAATGACATAGAGGATTAAACGCTGTACTAACTAATCCCTATTTGTATTGCACGGTAAAACAATAACATTTCTTTTATAATGATTGTTTATTGCACAATGTGTTCATGCTGTAAGGCAGCCTTGCAATTAGAAATGGGATGTATGACATTGATTACTGCAATAATGTGTAACTGTACTGTCATGATATTGCTAAAATGATAAAATTACCTCTCTGTCACTGTGTACTTCAAATACTCTATTCAGTAAAATCATTTTTATATAAATATATATAAACACACATATATATATACACACGTATACACACACACACACACACACAC
>JBBPCY010000001.1:35695-52526 GCA_037974405.1 Brachyalestes nurse
TGACCTCAACCCCATCCAGCACCTTTGGGATGAACTGGAACGGAGATTGTGATCCAGACCTTCTCACCAACATCAGTATCTGACCTCATAAATGCTACAGAATGAATGGACACAAATTCCAAAATCTTGTGGAAAGTCTTCCAAGAAGAGTGGAAGCTGTTATAGCTGTAAAGGGAGACCAACTCTATATTAAAATCTATGGATTTGAATGCAGTATCATTAAAGTCCCTGTTGGTGTAATGGTCAGGCATTCCAGTACTTTTGTCCATATAGTGTGAGTTGTCATAAGCAGCGTATGTAGCTTTATGAACTGAATATACTGCATTACATCTGAGTTGAGATGCAGGGCTCATTTTTTCCATCCTAACAGAAGAGTGTGTACCACCAGGTGTACTTTTGTAGACCGCCATGACATAAAAATTGCATGGATGGGACTCAGCTTACCTCGTCCTTGGCTGCACGGTCCACTCAGGGATGTGACTGTGATTCATAGTGATATTAATATGTAAATGAGTGTTTGGTATCAGTGTTACAGTGCATGGGAGATGTACGTGGGAGGCACCTGCCCGTGTAACAAGTGTTCACGCCAAAGAAAATGCAGTGGGGGAGTGATTCCCAGGAGGCTGCCTATACGTTATGTTTTCAAACACTGAATTAATTATACACTACAAATGACATCCATAAAGGCGTTTAACGCAGGGCAGGCCGCTCGAGGGGCCGACCCGCCGCGTTGTTAGCGGCACGCTAGGCCCTTAGCCAACACTGACTCCACCTGCGGTTCCTTCGACGCTGTCATACTTTCTTGTAGGGGAGCTGTCATTCCTGCTTAGTCGGTGATTTTTCAGCGTATTTACAGCCCGGCGCAAAGCGGCGGTGTCATGACTGGCAGCGTGGCGAAATGAACGCCATCAAGTTTATTCAACGGTTCCCCCCCGTTTAGCAAAGAAATACACCGCGGCGGGGTTTCTCTGTATTTCAAGCCTCGCACCTAGCCCGCATCAAACACCGGCGTTTTCTTCCTCTCCTTTTTCTTTTTTCAGGTTTATTTGGCGGCGCCTCATACAGAATAGGGCAGCTCTGCAGAGACTTCTGTACGTGTCAAGACGAATAATAGCAGCGGAGGTGCTAAAGTGGGGGGTGGGTGTGCTGAAATGCTTATGATTCAGTTATTGAGCTTGCCAAGATACAAAATTTGTTGCCAGCGTACAGGGCCCCCCCTATTCTTTTTTCCCCTCTGGTAGCGATGCAAGAAAGCAAACAAACAAAAAAAAAGTGATACTGCCATTTATTTCATTTTATTTATTTATTTCGGCTCAGGAGGAGATGTCTGGACGTGTATTATTGGGTGCGTCGGTGGAGGCGAGAGTGACTGTGCAATTGATGACGGGCGTCTGATGCTAGATAGCCATGACAGTTGCAAGTGCCTTTGTCGGCTTTGATTCCGCGCGAAGGCATTTTCGGAATGGCAGAGCTAAACGAGATATTATTCGGATTTATGACAAGCTGGAAAAGGGGTTCTTTTGTTTTTTTTAGATCATTTTAACCACCAGAAAGAAACACCATTAAATAGACGTCACAATGTTTAGAATTAGCTTTAAGAATGCCTGTTCTGGACGATGGACTATGGCATATGGAGTACGATGGGAGTCTATGTTTTAAATAAATATGTTAATCTATCATTTAAAAGGATCCAGCCTAAATGTGTACCAACTTCAGTGCATTTAAAGTGCCCAATATCATGGAAAACCTAATTTGCCTTTATGTAAATAAGAGAGTATGAGATACTGTTAATGTTGCGTGATGTACCATTTTCTCTGTACATGAAATCCATACGTTATTAATTAAGCTGCAGAAATAGCCCTTTTTGAGTGCACTGTTTTGTCATGGAAACTAACACATTTACATACATCTGCCTATTCAGCCTACAGCAGTTTAGCTCCACACATTCACGATTAATACATAAATAATGTTTGAATCTAGTCTGCTTTCTGAAAGCAGCACAATACAGAGCTGCCCATCAGAACACAGAGATCAGAACCATACACGAGGTACAGGAAAGAAAAACCCTGTTTATTTCTAATGAATAAAGAGAGTTTGGAATAAAGAGAGTGTTACGGTCATGCAAAAACGAGTTATGACAGTTTTTGATACATTAGTTTAAAAAAATGTATGTGGGTCCATTAAAGTAAATGGAAATGTAAGAAAATAAACAATCAATCTAACATGTTCCATAACATGTATGGACCCTTTTCTTAGAAAAGAAACAAAACATGTCAAACAGGATGTTTTTGTTGTTCCTCTGTTTTGATTGTCTGCCCTGTACCGTGCCTCATTCAGAAAGCAGTGAATGTGAATGTCCAGACACTCCTAATAACTTCTATTTGGATGGGCTGACTAATCTGTCACAGACTGGGTATATTGTGACGACCCAAATGTACTCATTATTAAACGGTAATTAAATGGTCATGCATAAGATTGTGCAGAAGTGTGTTCTCCACTTCCACGTCCACGATAGCAGACCTTTAAGATCCTGAATGCTGTAAGTAAAGCCACCATAAAACTTTATTTGAGACTGTATTTGGCTCTCAACCCCAAAAGATAATGTTCAATCACTGCTTAAATTCATTAATTAAGGACCAGTTTTAGATTATTTTTGATCTTCCATGCTCAGCCATGTCTACTGCTTAACCTCATGCAAGATCAAAAGCCTCACGCAAGATCATATTAAACCTGTAAACCACAGTAAACCACAGTAAAGCCAGGCATTAATGGACAGATAGATGGATGGATGGGTAAACAAATAGATAGATAGATAGATTGATAGATAGATAGATAGATAGATAGATAGATAGATAGATAGATAGATAAATACATAACTAAACAAACAGATATATAGATAGATAGATGAATAAATAAATAAATAAATAAATACACAAATAAATAAACAAAGAGATAGACAGACAGACAGACAGACAGATAGATACATACATACATATAGAGTCTGAGACTGGGACTCGAGTCGCACAAACAGAGACTTGTGACTTTAGACTTGCCCTCAATGACTTGAGACTTGTCTCGGACTTGGGTGTTGTGACTCGTAAATAATGTTCAATTCATAGAATTATTTATTTATATCTCGCACTCTTTCCAAAGACCCCTCGTTTACCACAATAACCCCGAAACCGTTCACCTCGCCCTGGTGTCCCATCACTTTTGTCCGAGGTGAACGGTTTTCAGCTAATAACGGTTTTCGAGGGGATGTTGGAAAGGTGTGAGATATATTTTTCATATTTAACATTTAGATTTAAGATCATTTAGGGCAAATCCTCCATGTTGGTGAGGGCATATCACAGCACGCGGTCCAGCCCCCTGCTAAGTAACAGCCAATTGTAATTGCAGGGTGTGGCCAATTGGCCAAATCTTCTAAACATTTAGAGCTCAACATTTACAGCTCAAAAATCACATGTTTAGAGTCGCCATTTGTAAACATTGCAACTCAAAGACTTGAGACTTGACTTGGACTTGGTGAAAATGATTTGTGAACATCTCTGACATACATCAATACATAGATACACAGATAGCTAGATAGATAGATAGATAGGTAGATAGATAGACAGATAGACAGATAGATAGATTGATAGTTGAATAAGTTGAATAAATAAATAAACAGACAAGCAGGGTGGAGTAAGGGTGCCACTGACATCTGCAATCAAGGGTAATTAAGGTGAGTTATTTGCTATTGCATAAATTAGTGCTTCGATTTCTCCGCTCCGCAGGTCTGTGCGCGGTAGCAGAAAGTCAGCAGCTTTCAAGCAGCGCAAAAAAAAAAGAGTGGCAAAAAAATCAAAGTCCCGTAATGGAATGATTTCCGAATATCGATAACGCTTTAATGCTTGCGTGCACGGAACACACGGCGTGATTGATCATAAAGGCCCTGTCACCTCTCCCCGTGCACAAGAATCTGTGTGTATCCCTGAGCACCTTTTGCGCATGGTCAGTGCAGTTGTAATCACAGGATGTAAGCTTAAAAAAAAAAAAAAGATGTCTTTGTGCATAAATTGCCTCAAGGTCAAAAAGAAAAAGAGCGAGAGGCTTTTATCCGGAGCACAGCGTTGATGTGCAAAGGGAGGGTGAAGCCATGGAGGAATCTAAAGCACGCTGTAGGCGCCTGAAGCGCAGTTGTGTGAGTTTTGTGTGGGCGACTTGCAAAATATCACTGCTCTTAATTGACCTAATTGGCATTTGCTAATCCTGGTGCATCACATTGCGCTAGCTGAGTGTTTCTGGATTGCTTGGAGGTTAAAGAGGCACCCAGGGTCTGGCCTAGCACAGTTAACTCTTAATTTCTACCAAAATGAGAAACACAAAAGTGAACATAAGACTTTTTTGACATTTCGTTAATAACTGACCCATGAATCCAACACAGTTTTGGTAGTAAATGCCACAAAGAACTCTCAAAATGACCTGAACTGAACTACACAGTTCATTAAAGGGGATATGTCATCCAAGCTTGATAATAAATGAGCAGCTGGGGGTCATTTAATGTTAACTTTCAATCATTGTTATTCATATGATAATCTTGTGGAAAGCCTTCCAAGAAGAGTAGAACCTGTTACAGGTGCAAAGGGGGACCAACTCCATATTAGACTATGTGTTTGAATGCAGTGTCATTAAAGTCCCTGTTGGTGTAAAGGTCAGGCGCTCCAATACTTTTGTCCACAGAGGGTATGTGCACTTGCAGCCTGTGTTTTCGCTCGATAATCGTTGAGGGTGGTGGGAGGGGAAGGGGAAACAGGCTATGATATAATGGGATCACAGACATTTTCCAACCCATGGTACAACATGACAACGTCAAATATCAGAAGGCTTTTAGAGGCGAGTAAAAATCACTGCAATGACTTCAAAGATTACTGAGAAATACTTTTGTCTTTTGAATTACTATGTCTTTTGAATTGCTGACTATGGCCAGGAACTAGAAAGACTAAATAAAACATTTAGCTCTCATGTCGGCCTTAAAAAACTCTAGTCAAAAGGAGTAGAAGAGGAGATATGGTATTGTGGTCGTAGATGTTTTATCAGCAGTTGCCTCTCTCATTCTTTCTATCCTTCTCTCTCTCTTGGGCGAAGGAGCTAAAATGCAAATGAATTCCATGTGTTGTAAGCATCCCAAAGTAAGAGTGTTAATCTAGGATCAGCTCCCTCGCCCAGTACAGTCCCTCGGCTCTTTGTTACTTCAACACGCCGATCGATTTCAGAAGCTGCTTGGCTCAGAAAGGCCTTTGCTGAGTTTTCCTAACCTTGCCACCGTGCATTTTAAAACAGTTATTATAACTGTCGGATCGGCGCACACTTTTCTCCTTGAGCGGACCAGGAAGCCCAAACTTATAATACATTCACACCTACATATTAAACTTTCTCTTTAGTTTAGTTTGACTATAACACTTTTCACTCTTCTTGGAAGGTTTTCTACAAGTTTTCCAGTTCATCCCAAAGGTGTTGGATGGGGTTGAGGTCAGGACTCTGTGTGGTCAGTCAAGTTCTTCCACACTGAACTCCTCCAGCCATGTCTTTATGGAGCTGCTTTGTGTACTGGGACACAGTCATGCTGGAATAGAAAAGGTTCTTCCCCAAACTGTGTCCACAGAGTTGGAAGCATGGTGTTATCCAAAATGTCTTGGTCTGCTGAAGAATTAAGATTGTCCTTCACTGGAAGTAAGGAGCCTAACCCAAACCCAGAAAATCAAGTTTGTCCCAAAACTTGTGTCCTTATAGTGTAAGCCGTGATAGTTCACATGATAAGACTATTGCACATAATAATTATAAAATGTTGCACAGAATGAGAAGTTTTAGCACCCAATAAGAAAACTGCACATGATGTATTGCACTGGTAATGTGTGGTGCGTTTGAAATGCGATTACTAATAGAACCATTAGTGAAAGCCCTCTTCCTCCGCTCTGTCCTCTTTGTAATGTGGTGTGGGTGGCAGCCATAAGACTGTCTGCAGTATTTGGAGATGCGGGTTGACCGCCAGCATCCTGACCTTTAACCCACCCCTCCGCTCTCCAGCCCCTACAGGCTGCTCCTCCTGCATATGTTCCGTCCATTATTTCCAAACACTCTGTTGAGAAGAAGTGCTTTTTTCCACTTGCAATGTGGAAGATCATTAAGATTCTAATCTCGCTGATAGGTTTGCACTTGCTTTTTCCACTGCGAGGCCTAAAGGAGCTCCTCGCAGTCTAAAATGTTAATCAGCATTGCCTCTGTCTCTCTCTCATTCTCTCTGCCTTTCACTGCAAAAGGCTTAACTACCTCCCCGATGGTTCGGGGCGGGCAGGCGGCGTCTGCCGAGAGAATACGGGAAGACCTCCCATGAAATAAAATTTCAAAGGAAAATTAAAATAAGCCTTCTTGGGAAAATATGCATTCAAAATATCTTTAAAAAGTGGGCTTATGAGCTCCAAAGGTATATTCAGCATGGCTGGGGCTCTTCACGTAGCATCCAAAAACTTCTAGACTTGATAGAACTTTATTAACATTACACAGAAAACAACGTTTTAGAAATCAAATTTGACATTTAAAAATGGAAAAAGTCAAAAGTAGAGAAAAAAACTCATTTTTGAAAATGACAGGTTCTTTGTTCAGGTACTGTAAACTAATATATTTGTTATACAGATGCAATAACATCATATCAGCTCGTCTAACTATAACTGATAATGAATCACAGTTATATTCATTTACATAGTTAGTTTTGGCAGGTCATGACAGCATATGACAATCATTGCAACATGTTTATAGCATGATTATAGCACTTTCAAGTGAAGTGTTAGTCACAGGACCAAACTTTTCTATATATATTAACATTACCCACAGTCAAATGTTTTGAATTAAATTTTTTATTTTTAAAATAAAAAAAAGGGAAATTAAAAGGGAAAAAATATAGAGACAAAAAATCACTGTAACACCTTCAGCAACTTACATGCTGCGAATGACCTTGAACATTTTTTGGATGTTCAGTATAAATTTCAACCCAATCTGGTGAAAAATCTGCAATTTTTGAGGCTTAGAAAGGATTCACAACTGGGAAAGTATTTAGAGGAGAGCTGCAGATTTTTACAGGGTCTCATGAGTTTATTTGATGTTTTCACTCAGTTTTTTTTGTCAAGAAAATCCTTGACATGAGCTGGGAGGTCTAGGTGAGCTGGAAAGACCCAGATGTTTCTCTCCTCGTTGGACGTTAAGAGTCTCCTCGTTCAGCAGGACTTCCTCAGGAAGCGCAGAGGTAAAGAGCCTCATAGAAAGTCGGGCCTCGTTCTGCAGGTGTTGAAGCGAATTTGAGCTGGATTTTCTCTGCAGGGAGAGCTGCTAACCCCGTTTGTTTGTTTCGTGTCAGCTTTTTTTGTGCTCCACCAAAGCCCACAGTTGGTTTGGGCGATGTATTTGATAGCTCTGATGAAGCCTGGGGCACCTGAGCAACTTGAGGAATTTTCATTATTCAGACTTTACAAGCCAAAGGCCAGGGGAGAGGTTTGACTAAATTGCTGTCCTTTGTGTTCTAATTTCTTCTTTTGCAAAATTCTCTTGTCTACTGAAAATGAGATGAATTTTATACCTCGTCGTGTTCCTGCAGCGTGACTGTTTTTTTAAGTAACTGAACACATTTTACTGCCTGAAAAGACACTAAACTGAAGATATGTTTTCATTATTACAATCAAATGTGTTAGAATAGTCTTTTCTGGGTGTATTATGAGTACGACCAGAAAACTGTTGAGGGGCCTGGAACAGGGGTGTGGGGAGGTAGGGAACGCATGCAGCTATTGGCGTCTCACGTGTTGCACTCATACAAATTGATGGGTTGATAAGTGAGTGGGTGGACGAAACTAATGATTATATATATAATGTACTTGCAATGCCTACATATATTCTCACTGACTAAATATATGTGTGTATGACTGCTTACACACATATGTATGCTCTCATTGTATTTATGGGATATATGCTATAAACTCATTGCCTGTGTATATGATATATGCGATATATACGCTCAGTGACTGTATAATTCTATATCGTTTACCAAACAGAAGCTAGGAGATTCACTTCTGAAGCACCTTGTAGTAGGTAAAGCTCAACAGACCAGCCGTGATAACAGACCACTTCCATTCACGCTTCTCTCAGTGGTCTTCAGGTCGTAGCGTTCAGGCGCTGTGTTTGTGAATGTACTGAGCTCCGAGGGCTTTTAGAGGGCTCCAGCCGGTGAGTTCCTTTTGCTTTTGTTTCACAGCGAGCAGGATTTCCTTCCTTCCTGGCCCTCCCCTGCTTTACATTGTGCTCTGGGCTTCCTGTGCCGTCGCTCCATTCCACGGCTCTGGCAAAGGAGCTACTCCACAAGGCTATGTCTCAGACATGTGGAGGACTGAATGAATTAGAACCCATCTGTATCCTTAACCCCTTGCACCCTAAGCTTATTATTTAGTTATTAACCCTAACACTTTTACTGTAATTCAGTTATGCCGTACATACTGTTCAGCAAGTTTCACGACATATGTATTGCAATGGTGATAAGCCTTTTATATTAAAAATAATTAAAGAAGTATTGTGACATTATTATTTTATTTTGTTTTGTTGGCTTACATGCACGTCATCTAAACATCTAGTAAAAAAACTGAGATTGGTCAGGATGCTCACAGTACACAGTAAGAGACTCATTTGCATATTGTAGTATACAGAGGTGCGTTTTCTTTGGTGTGCACTGTCATTTTCTTTGGGTTGGGTAAATACAGTAATAAATGAATTTACAGAAATAAATATATGTTTTGTGCTTTAAAATGAAAAATACGAGAACACTCGAGACGGGGAAATTCTGGACTGCGTCTGCCAGAGATGTGTCACAGGGCAGCAGCCAATCAGCAGCAAGGAGAAATAAATAATGTTCTCATAATGAGAGTGAGGAGCTAAAGTGTGGACCCACATACAGATACTAAGGCAAATTAAGCCTAATCCTGGAATATAAAGCATTCCGAATTTTCCACTGCAAGGAAAGCATAGTCCAAGACTAGGCTTAACCCATGTACAGGAAACCGAGCTGAGTTGAGGTGGTTCATTGTTAAGGTAAATGTAGAGGTATGTCTGGTGGGCCTTTGTGAGTATTACGGATCCTCTTCTCCTGAGCTGTGTTGTCTTTCAGCCTGGCGGGTGAACAGAGTGCCTTTGATTCCTCTTGTGCCAGCTGCCCTTCCGAACCAGTGTACGTGCGACAAGTGCCCACATAGAGAGGCACCGGGCATCAATGGCCACTTGTGAGACTCGCATGCCATGTGAAATGGGCACTGACACAAGAACCCTGTGTCGAGGTTGGCATGCACCACACCCCCAGCCTCCTGGCCTCACTCAAGGGGATTCCTTGTCCGTCCTCCAAGTCGTCCGCCACCTGAAAATGACTCTCTGTACCAAACCTCTGATCTCCCAGCACGTAGCACAGCATTCATTCGGCCAAATTAATGGAGCTCTTCTAATAGAGTAATTTATTTGTTTTGTATAGAAGGAAATAGAACCAATATAGCATAAAAAATGTTATTTCTGTTCTTCTTTAAAGTGATATTTCAACAAACCACACCAATTAGCATGACACTAACTGCATGCCCAAATCATCACACAATTACATGTATGGCATTTAGCTGACTCTTTTATCCAAAGCAACTTCCATTTCCTAACTACAGGGGGCAGTCTCCATGGAGCAACTTGCGGTTAAGGTAGGGTGACCAGATTGAGCCCGAGCATGTCCTCTTTTTCCCGGACATGTCCAGGAGACCTGGAAATTGCGGCCGGGGTTTTAGAATTGTCCGGGATTTTGAGCTGCCTAAACAATCGTCACGTCACGGGCATCTCTCATAAACTAGTTACAGTCCTACACGCCTATTCACTTCCACTCGCGCTGACGTGACAAATGTTTAGGCAGCTCAAAATCCTGCACAATTCTAAGGTCACCCTAGTTAAGGGTTTTACTCACCCAGTGGTGGTCTGCTGAAGGTAGGATTCGAACCCATGACCTCTTGGTCCAGAGGCAAATATCTTACCCACTGGGCCACCACAACAAATTTTGTCATATTGTCTCTAATAGACTTGCTCATGTGGTTTCTCACACTGTTTTCAATAAAAATGACATTTTATACTGAAGAGATAAGAACATTATGTAAGTATACATAAACTAAAGATGAACTAACTTCCAACAACGGTGCCCAAGACTGTTCTACTACTGGTCTCTATTGTTTAGTAACAGACTTGGTATAAAGAACAACGCCAAACCACTATTTGGGTTACTAGTAATTCACTTCGCTGTAAGTTACTATTTATACTATTAATGTCCCAGCATTTGTGTATAGCATAGTGTATTTTGTATAGAATATTTTCTTTATTTATTTTTATTTGCGCATATATTGTGCCAGTCTCTGTGTGTATGTGCAGTCTTAACATAAGCAATTTCTTTCGCGATCAAAATGTTTTCTGATTCTGATTTTGTTCATGTTATACTTCCCATAAGGGTGTGTTCCACTCATCATTGCACCCTACTACTGTGTCTTGATGCAGAGACATTTATGTGCATCTTTGCAGTTAAAAAATCAGCCTTATTGAACAAGTGGTGGATGTTGTCACGGAGTGTGAATGGCAGCAGGCCACCGAACTGTGGAGTGGCTTTAAAAAGTGGTCTGTTAAGAGTAAAAAGGCATCTGCTGAGATACTGAGCATGCATAACGCCAGTCTTTAGCAACGAGTCTTCACATTACCTACCAACTGAACGATCAATGGCTCAGCACAGATACAGGAGAAAGCGGTTTGAAGGCCCATTGAGGTCGTTCTCGGCTTCGAGTTGGCCTCGCAGGGTGCCATCCCCATGCAGCCTGGTCTCTGTCAGCCGAAGGGGTCAGCGAGGGGCACCCTTCATTCCCGCACACAAAGATGGCATTGATCCCAGAGCTCTCCGAATGGGGCACTTCTGGCCAGCCCGTTTCATTCATTCAAGCCCGTCTCTAAGGACTTCCCAAAAAAAGTTGTTGGGGTTCTTTTTCCATTCGCAGAGTCCAATTTTGTGGCGGAAATTGGGGGTAAAGAAGCAGGGATTTCAAAGAGCCGTCTAAGAAATGTTGGCTGGCTTTTGTATTTACTAAGGTTCTAATCAGTAGCACAATCATGTGCGATAGATGTGTTGGTAAAGAGTGACTATGAAGTGAAAATTCAGCTTAGTCACTGCGCTCAGCGTCCAGGCGCCAGGCAGTCATGGGATTTTGGGATAGGGATACATAATCTGGAGCAACTGTTCTGGAGCTAATATAATCAAATCTGATTTTGTAGCCATTGTGAAATACTCAATATGCACACATATGACCACACACAACTAATATACCACGTTTTTGCAACTTCATGTGCATAATTCTAAATTAATTATAAATATATATATAAATTATATAACTAGTATAAAGGGTAATTGATGCATTAATTAATGAAACACTGAAGCATTTTATTGCATTTTGTTGCCACAGCGTTACAGTGAATTAAAGGGGTATCCTAGCATAAAACAACTGTTATATGTTATATTGTTCAGTATTCTGTAGTACAGCATTGTATCCGTCAGCCTTGTCATATAACTTATTTGATATTAGTTTCATGTGTTTGTTCCCACTCAGAGTTCATCCTGGAGCATTATTGTAAAGATAACAGCAATTCTACTTTAAACATCATAAAACAGACCAGAGACATTTTTTTTTTACTTTTCGGTCAGAGAAAAGAGGTAAGATATGTAAATGGAAAAGAGGTAAGACAGCCAGAAAGCTACCTTGCTAACTGTAGATGCTAGCTTGTCCTAGCGTCCTTGCAGTAATGTTCACTATCTTGCTTCTTGTTGCCAGCTAGGACAAAAAATACCTAAATAGTTTTTCAAAAGATCTTCAAGACAGTCATCAGTGGGTGATTTTCTAGAAAATCTTGCTCTAAAGGCCAGGGCGGCCCAACAATAAAAATACTATTTATGGGATTATTGTTTTACTGTTGGATGTTCAGTGGCCTTAAATAATTAGAATATTTGGTTTGGTTCTGTCTGGGATTGTATTATGCTGCATTTGCTCATCAGTAATGGTGCTTGCAGCGCAATGAATCGATCACACCCCTAAATCTGTTCTGTGTGTTCAGCTAAATGCCGTAAATGTGAGTCTTTCAACTATAGAGGTCTTTGAAAGAGAAAAAGTGGAGGCTGTGTAAAGCAGAGATTCCTGACCACCGGGCCATGGGCTAATACTGATATATGGAATGATAAGTGACATGGGCTGATACTGGGACGTGGGCTGATACTGATGCATGGGCTGTTGCGGGGCTGTGTCCTGATAGCAGGACATGGACTGATACCGGACCGTCTGCTGATACAGGGATGTGGGCTGATATGTAGGCTGATGCTGGGAGGTAGGCTGATACAGTGACATGGGCTGATACCAAGAGGTAGGCTAATACATTGGCTGATACCGGTCTGTGGGCTGATACTGGGATGTGGGCTGATATGTGGGCTGAGACTGGCATGTGGCATGGTACCAGGACATGGGCTGAAACTGGGAAATTGGCTGATACTGGGACATTGCCTGATACTGGGACATTGGCTGATACTGGGATGTGGCATGATACCAGGACATGGGCTGGTACTGGGATGTGGGCTGATAACAAAAAATTCTATTTTTGGCCAAAATACAGCTTTAAGCTGAATGGAAATTGTTTTAAATTGTCCTCAGATTGTGTGTCCTACTCTGTAAAACCCCCAGTCTATCAGGTTCCTAATGTCCCGTAACAAACCACCGTATTAACAGTAAAAGAAATAAAGAGAAATAAATGCACATGCTACTTATTAACTTTTACAGGCTCTTTAAAATTCAGCGAATTTTCTCCAAATCTCTCCCAAGTCTTTTTTCCAACAGAGATGATCACTTTTTATATCGGATCAGTTTACATCAAGTCAGTCATCGCTAATGTACCATTATATCATCCTATTGCAACCTGGTCCTGAGTACTTTAGTATTTTTCTGCTGTAGCCCAGTCACTTGTGTTTTTAATGAACTGATTAGTGTGACTGGGTGTGTTTAGAGCAGGGAAACACCAGAACATGCAGATCCAGCGGTACTCTGGAACCAGAACTACCCTTAGTACCAGTGTATCCAACCGCAGGAAATGGGTTGC
The DNA here is from genome assembly GCA_037974405.1 of Brachyalestes nurse. NCBI lineage: Eukaryota > Metazoa > Chordata > Actinopteri > Characiformes > Alestidae > Brachyalestes > Brachyalestes nurse. The sequence continues at coordinate 48,902 of JBBPCY010000001.1, forward strand.
GATGTATCTTGATGTTGCATTTTTGCAGCATCGCCCACCCCTAATGAACACACACCCAGGGCAGGCTTCTTTTCTGAGCACGTCCCAGGACAGCACCAGCACATTTAGAGCTGTGTTTAAAATGCACATCCTGTGTGTGTGTGTGTGTGTGTGTTTCCCAGAGCTGTAGCTGAGCTGTGCGGAGGCTACTTCTGTCATTAGCTGCTGAAAAAACAGATTTTTTAAATCCATGTCTGTACATCCTTCATATAAAATAGTTTCTCTAGACTGATATAGACCCTCTCTCTCACTAAAAGGGGCCCCATTGCGAATGTGTGTTTATGCGGTGCAGAAATAGGGCTGATAAATGGAGTTCATCACTAGAAGAATATCAAAACCCGTTTCCTCTCTGATGTGGGTATGTGAGAACGACTCTCTCTCTCGCACAGCTGCAAATACATATAGATGTTTTTGGTGTAGAAATGAATGGTTTTAAGTGGCTCAGGATTGAGTTAAAGGTGGGTTTTGCTTTTGCAGCTTAAATTAAATTACTACATTTATCAGATGCTTTTATTCAAAGCAACTTCATTGTGTATCACAGATGTAGGTAAATGTAGTGTTACGAGTCTTAGCCAAGGATTCTTATTTGTGTAGTGTAGTGTGGCGTAGTGTGTTACCCATGTCAGGAACTGAACCCCGCTGTCCTGCTTGGAAAGCAGTGATGTTATCCACTACACTAACCAACCACACCAACCAAGTACCACCCACAATTATTCACTGTGAATTCACTATTTCATTTTTGCATTGTTATTTAATGTCAAGGACTGCACGGAGGGTTGATTGGTGTTTATAGCCTGAAATGCATACATTTTCTTTATTCTTTGTGTTTATTTTTTAAATTACTTTTAACATACAGCTCCGTAAAAAACAAGAGACCACTGCAAAAATGCAAGTATTGAACTGAACAGCTTTGCCTTAGTTTTTAAGAACTGCTGACTATATTTCTCCTAATTTCCACATAAAAATAGTGTTCTTTAAAGCATAGTTTTAAAGGAAATGACAAAATATCAAAATAAGAGAAATGATGCAGTGTTTACAGAATAATTCAAAGAAAACTAATTTCTTGTTCACTGCTAAACAAAATGGCAGTAATAACCTTTGACGAACTTCTAGTAGTGTTTTACCATCCAACTGCAAGAGGAGAGTGTTGATTACAGCAGTGTTTTTATACTTTTCCTCATTAAATAAGATGTGATTCAGGTGATCACATAATGTGTATAATATAAACTAAAATATAAAAATAAAATAAGTCAAAATGAAGCTCTTCAGAAAATAGTTAACACAAATAATCATTTGGCGTTCTCTATATTACGATTTTGATCTTTGCAACATTGATACTTGCAATATTCAAATGACCACCAGCCCCCAACAACACACACACACACACACATTCTGTAACCAGACAGAGTGAGGTTAGAAAATGTGAGTTGTATTAAAAATATAATTTTTCTAACTGGTTTTAGCAGCTAAGATGAAGGGAGGCTAGTAGCAGACTTGGTGGTTCGACTGCCAACCCAACCCCCTCTGGCAACCCACTAGAGCACAGATTCAACAAGAGGAATGTCACAGGCTTTGATTGCAGACACAAACACAAACACACACACACACACACACACACACACACATTAGAGTGCCCCTTAGCGTCATTGTCTGGCCTGTTTTCACAGTCCGCTGGTTCATGCAGCCCTCCTTCGTTATCAAGCTGCTTCTCCAAGCACTTCTGATAAGTGCTGCATTCTGATAAGTCACGACGGTGAAGCTGTTATCTCTCCAGACATTTAAATCAGCAAAAAACATCTTAATCCCTTAAATGCTTTCCTCCACCAATCATAACAGACTCATTTCAACTCGAAACACTCGTATATGTTCGAACTCTGAGATTCCGACACATCGCTGATCTGACGCTGGATCAAAGCCCAGGCTAATGATGAGAACAACCAGAGCATGAGGATCTTCTGATGGTGTTGTTTTCTTCTTTCCTTTCCATTTCCACAGCTAAGAAAGCAAATGTACTGCGTCACCTGTTAATGAATTCCGTTATAACTCGCAGAGAACTTTATATCGCCATTAAACCCCCCCCCCCAGTTCTTCCACTCTTTGATGTTTCTGTGCCGTTTGTTGAGCTCCCCAGGTTATGAGGCGTTCTCATCATATGCCCGGTGGATGTTGTTGGGTCAGGAGAGGGAACGCAACGTGTTTGCAAATGTTTTGTGTGAGTGAACTCAGCCTTGCTGTTGTTTTCCGAAGGAGACACAGATAAAAACTGGAGGGCCTTCCGTCCATTATGCTGTTATGATGTGAACGTTGGATGGGACCGCTTCTGGAAGTCAGCATTGCATAACTATGACCTGTCCATCTCACAGGAAGCAGCAATACACAATCTTCAAGTAAACACTTCTGAGCTCGAGCATTGTGCCTGACTGTAAGCGCAAACAGAAAACTCTCCAAGAACGACGACTGCATGATATGTTGTTTTTTGATCAGTATTGCGAATGAATCAGAATCAGGAAACTGTTGATCCTGGAGGAAACTGCTTATGCAACAAGTGCACAGACACACAGATACACAAGAACAATGTAAAATATAATATAGAGTCAAAATAAAACTCTCCAGAAAATACTCTTAAAATGCCTTGTACATCTTGTGTACGCAGACGTCTGAGCGGCAGCCTCTCCGTCCGACTCAAATTCGATGCTTTGTTGTCTATTTATTGTTCTCGTTGTCTATGTATTGTTTATTGTTTGTCTATTGTTATAACCTGTCTTGTAACCTGCACTCTGTTGAATGTTGAATGTTGAATGTTGTATGGTGCTACACGTTTCACTGTGGTCCATGGAAAAACGTTGTCTAATCTCACTATGTACATGTACACAGTTGCTGATGACAATAATACAGTAACCTTGAAATAAAGTGGCCCCTTATACTTAATGCATTACACCCATTCACCAAGTGAAGCAGGGGGCTGCCACCAACAAGTACAGTGTGAGGGGACGGTACCTTGTTCAAGGGTACCTCAGTGATGACACTAGCAGTTGGGATTTGAACCCACAACCATCTGATTGGAGGGTCAACACCCGAACCACTAGGCCAAAGGGGGCATTTGGCTGATTCCCTTATCCAGAGGGACTTACAGTCATTAGTTACAGTGAGAGTCCCCCTGGAGACACAGAGGGTTAAGTGTGTTGCTCAAAGAGGTAGAAAGTGTGTGTGTGTGGGTTCGAACCTACGAATTTGTGGTCATCTAAAGTAGTCAACTAAGTAACACGTTACTAAGTAACACGTTACTAAGTAACGTGTTACTGTAATTTGATTATTTTTTTAGTAATGCAGTAATCTAACGCGTTACAATTTTAAAATTGGTAATTAGATTACCGTTACAATTCAAGTAACGTTGTGTTACTAATCAAATCAAGTTCACAGTAATCTGTCAGAGGCAGGCAGATGTCTGTCTGACAGGCGCACGCGTGACGTCATTTACGGGAGACCTGCATGCGACACCAGCTCAAACAAAAACAAACACAGCATGGAGAGTCAGAAGTTCGCGTTCAGTAGCTGGAAATATAGCCTTTACTTTAAATTCATCTCG
>JBBPCY010000001.1:56476-73840 GCA_037974405.1 Brachyalestes nurse
GTGTATTTTCTTCAGCCCAAATAGACAGTGGTGCATTGACTTCCCAGTTGTTAGTTTTGACCAATCAGAGAGCAGTAATGCAGTCAGCCCAGCTGTGGCACACTTTTGGCCCTGCCGTTGAGCAGTTCGAGTTTGGTTTGGTTTGGTTTGGGTTTGGAACAAACATTCATTTGCAGTATGCTGCAGTTCCTTGCTAGAGCAGCCCATTTTGAATGCAACATTATTGTGACATCACAAAATCAACATAGGCTTTAATGACCTCCTGTGTATTACAATGCATATTCTCTGTCCTGCTATTCTACAGACTGAATAAAAGCTTCTACCCACAGGCAGTCAAATATGTGCCCCCCGTGACAATCACTGAATGAATATTGCAATTTGCATACTGATGCACACTGCACCTTTTATACTTATATTCATATACATATAGTTTATATTCATATTTAACATTTTTATATTTATACCTTGCGTGGTTTACTTTACCGTTTCCTTCTGCACTGTTTGTTTCTTATGCTGCCTACAGAGAGCTGCTAAACAGTGTTTCATTGTTCCTGTTCTTATCTTCTTACACAATTATATTCATTGCTGTTTATCGCTGTTCTGCATTGTTTGCATGTGTAACTTCTTGTCTTGTCTTGTCCAGTTGTACTGTTGCTCTTGTGGTCTTGTGGTCTTCTGTTCTTTTCTTGTGTTGCTCCATGGTCCTGGAGGCACATTGTTTTGTTTCGCTGTGTACTGTGCGTGCATGGTCAAAATGACAAAAACCTACTTGACTTGACTTGATATGTATCCTTCTGTTCAACCTATAGCTGTTTAGTCCTCCTAAAAATAAGCCCTGACTATTATTTTAATTAATTTAAAGAAGAGTCCATATCAGTACCGTTCACTCCCCAGCCCAAAGTGTCCAGATATGAATTATAAGCTGCAAAACAGTTTTTCTTTAATGTAGCATGATTGTGACCTCACAAAAACCTGTAAAGCCTATAGCAGTTAAGCCCTGCCCGTTCACAATAAAGTTGTTCAAGCCTGGGTATGTTTTTGAATGAGGTACTAAAGTACCAACTAATACCAATTTCTAATAAAATAAATAAATAAACCATTCAATGTGCTTCTGTTCTTGCTGCTGATAACTGACCTCTAAAGTTTAATGTAAAGTACAGACTGAAAGGGTGGCATTAGGCCCCTGCAGGGGTGCAGTTGTAGGACATCTTTTTTCCAGAGGGTTGTGGTTTGGGAATCTGTTTTGTTTCTCTGCTGTTTCGCCATTTGATCCCGACTTCCTGGATACAAACGTCCGGACTGCAGGCACGTGAGGGGACTGTGAAGTCATGGTCAGAGTGGTTGGTCATAGTGCAGCTTCAAAGGAGCTTATGTGTGTGTGTGTGGGTGTGTGTGTGTGTATGTGGTGTGTGTCCCCAGAGAGACAGGTTTCAGATTTATGACGAGTACTGTGGAAACCATGAGAAGGCCCAGAGGCTGCTGCTGGAGCTCAATAAGATCAGGAGCGTCCGCACGTGCCTTCTGGTAAGAATCACCTACACCTCACACGTTCATTCAGAGAACCTGCTCTTCACATCTGCTGCCTCACCTGCTGAGGCCCCCAATGGCAAGAACCATGTCTCATATTTATTTCCGATGTCATGTCGTTATTCGCTTGTGAGTGGATTACCTTACTACTACATCTCTCAATAAGTATTAAATGTGTAAATGTATATTCATGTGATTGTTTGTAACAAAAGACACTACACTGTAAGTGCAGTGCAATGGATGCGAAAGCTTATGTGCTTATCAAAGCCTATCAGTGTAACACCATTTGCCATGCGGCATCCTTTCCACTAATTTTCGGCCATAACTTATGTCCAGCACCTTCTCCCAGCGCCTTTTGAAGCATGCAAATCGTTCTATCCAGATGCTTGCTTTAATCCTTTTGGTCTAGTGTGTGTATGTATGTATGTAAGTAAGTATATACTGTATATATAAATATATAAATATGGATTGCTGAAAAACAAAAAACAGTGCTGCCAGCGAGATGTGAACACCAGGTAGCTACATATTGTATCTCTTAAATCGTCATTATGTTCCTTCATCGCTTTAAAACGTGAAATCTAAAAGCACTTCCATGACGAGCATTGAGGGATTGAGGGGATTAAGGGGTGTGCGAGAAAGATGAACGCACCTTTTGTAGAGGGCATAGATTTGGATGGAGTGTGTAAGACATTAGCTAAGTCAAGTCTTGCTAATAGTAGCTTGGACCAGCAGACTTAGTCAAAAATTAAACACACTTAACACACATTTGTAGTGATGTCTACAGGATTACAGCTAATGTGGAACAGGGAACTCCATGGGGAACTGAGAACTCTAGACCCAGCTATGACCTGAAACACTTGCTCTGGTTAATTACCTTCTTCAGAAGGCCCTGATTGGCTGGAGCGTTAGTAAGGGGGAGGGGCAGCAGGTTAGATGCAGGTTGGACCTCAATAAGGCAGAAAAGGAGATCTTCAGGAGGAGGGTTTGTTATCACTGCTATAGTTACTGTATATGATAAAACATTACTGGATAAATAAATGAATGAAGCTTTAACTTCACAGTAACAACTGAAAAAATACTCGCTGTGATAAACGCTGTGAGTCATAATGGGCAGAATACAGCAAGGTTAAGCTCAGTTTTAGGGATCCAGTGGTGGTATGTGCGCACGTGTTTGAGTTTGTGTGTGCGCCCGTGTGTGTGTGCGTGCACGTGTGTGTAAGAGTGTGTGTGTGTGTGTGTGTGTGTGCATGTGTGTGTGTGTGTGTGATACTACGTCTCCTGACCTTCTGAGGCCCAGTGAAAGGCCCTTCAAGGGTGTAGTAAGAATCTCCTTTGTAATGTAATACCATTGACCTTGATATTACACACACACACACACACACACACACACACACACACACACACATATGTAGAAATATTCACTCATGTTTTAAAAGCTCAGTAAATTGCTTGTTGTTACAAACCCTCTCCTGTGATTTAATCGCAAATTCAGAGGTTGGTTTTCTCTGCGTCTCGTTTTTGTTTCTGTTTTCATTACTAGCACTGTGTGAGGCGGGACAGTGCAGGCAGAGCCGTGTGGCTGCAGGATAGGGACAGTAATGGAAATCCACATGCTGTGTGATTTAGTGCTGCTGTGTGGCTCGGAGCTGGGGGCTGAGAGCGCTACGTTTTAATTGAATTGAATCTAATGGACGTTTTATGGCCTTGACCTTGAGTCGGACATGGCGTTGAGAGTCCCCCCCCACCACCCAGTGGCACCTGCAGCTCTGAGGGCCAGCATCGCTTTCACAAGGGCTCAGCCGATATAAAACACTTTAATACCGATACTGATACCTTAAATGTCATATTGCTTCATTTTACCACATCAAGCCTCAAGGTTTGTAAGTACGTAGATTGTCATGTTAGCAATTTTACTTTACTCCTATTGTCAGTATTTTATTTTATTGATTATATTTTATTGTAATACTTTTTATTGTCTTTATTACTGGGTTTATTGAATTACTTTTTACTGTTATTTTTGTAAGGTGACCTTGGGTGTTAGGAAGGCACCTGTAAAATATAATAATAATAATAGTTACCATTATTCTTGTTTCAGTGTCAATACTCCTAGTATCAATAATCCTTGCAGTTAATATTCAAATAACAAAAGTAGTTTTATCACCCTGCTGAGTAGTATCAGAGTCAGAATCACTTTAGGAACATACTAGGAGTTGGTAGAAACGGTTCACATGCTGTGAAAAGTGGGAGAGGACAGAAGTGTTGATTTGATCCTGAGATTTGAATTGAGGTAAAACATTACTTTTGTTTTTTCAAGACTAAAATGTGGCTTTGTATTTTTGTTCAGCACTGAAAAACACATTGCTTTGAACAGAACTGATTCAGTTGTGTACATCGGTTCCACAGGAATGAAATATGTAACATACATAGACCGCGTGACACAATGTGTACACAATTCCTGCCAAATGTAAGTTGTATATTTCATTCATGTGGATCTGTTGCACAATCAAGTAAATTCAAAGCAGCACTTTTTCAAAAGCAACCCTTTTTACAGTAAACAATGACTATTCTAAAATATGCTGCACATTCATTTCTATGCAAATAAAATACATAGCATGAACACAATTATTGCCATAAAACCAAGCTTGCTTTGTGCACTTAGGCACAGTCATGCTGGAATAGAAAAGGTTCTTCTATATGTATATATATATATATATATATGTATGAACACTGGATATATATACAGGTACATGTTGGAGTGTCTTCAGTTGTTTAGTAGCAGCAGGCATTGATAAAACAGTAATAATGTAACAAGACAAATTGCACCTTGCTCACAGTAATATTTTACCCCTGAAAATATCTCATTCATCAGAAAATTAGGTACAGATGTGAATTGAGTACATTTGATGCATCACTTTTTTTGGGGGGGGCCTTTCAAGTTACGTATCGGTTGGACCTTCATTTTTCATGATGGTTCTGTTCTGGTTGTGTTCTTCCCTGTCAGAACTGCATGCTGCTGTTTGGTGGACGGAAAAACACGGAGGTGCCGCTGGAGGGCTACCTGGTGGCTCCAATCCAGAGGATCTGCAAGTACCCCCTGCTGCTCAGGGTGAGTTAATATCGCTCCATTCCTGATTAAGGCCCATTGACCTTCTGATCTCAGCCGTCATGCTCGTCATCGTCTTACCCCGCCCTGAAACATGTGGGTTGCTTTCATCATTAGCCATGTACCATGGCCTGCACTGAAAGTGCTTCTGAAAAGCAATTATCCCCTCGTTAACAGCTTTCCAGCCTGCTTATGCTGCTTATTTTCTGTTAAATACTTTCCAATAAGCCCCCAGTCAACACAATAAGCAGTACATATACAGTAGTATTGTGTTCTCGTGTATCTCTGACTGTTTAAAGCAAATTTCAGACACTGAACACGTCTTAACCGATCAATTACATTTGGGGAAGGGGATTTTTCTTTTTTTTTTCACTCTCTTTCCATCTCCTTCCAGTCTGCCAATGAGAAAATGACTGAGAGAACGGTCCTGTCAGGCCATTCTATCTTTGAAAACAAACAGAACGGTCCCGCCTGGCTTATTTTTGAACCAGAAACTTCTCCAGAAAGTGTTCCGCCTTATAGTAAACACCCACGAGCGCTAGTTCTCATAACAAGGCCATAATCTCTTGCTCTTTTCTCGCCTTTCTTCGTCTGAGATCCCACAGCTGGAACCGCCAAGGCCGTTCTCCCTGAATGCCAGCGATAGCCATCTGCACTCTTTCAGGCGGCTCCCCAACGTAAAGTGCTGGAGCTCCGCTGACATGCCACTGCTCTGGTGTTTAGCCGAGATTCAGAGATTAGGATCTTCTCCAGCAGACCATGCCGTGAAGTAGCTGGGTTATTTAACGTGTAAATCGGAGAAAACTTTCTTTGTTTTTGTTTTTTAAAAAGTGTAGAAGTGGCTTTCATAATTTCTCAGTGCATAAACAGATGTTTGAGACATTTAACACTAGAACCGCCAAGGGGGTCATTTTTACCCCCTGGCGTTTTCAAATGCTTGTAGTTCTGTTAAAATAAAACCCCTACATCTCTAAGTTAATGACTTTCCTAAAATGGCTTTATTAATCATCTAGGGGATTTTGGTCAGTGTGTGATAAAAAGAAAAATAAATACGACCATTTACACCTAGAACCGCCTAGGAGTCATTTTTACTGATTTAGTTTAGCTGTCATTTTTTGCACCACGCCCCTCCCACCGGCCTGGCTGCTTAGCAACGCTAGACGCTTGTGACGTCATCCAACTAATACAACGCACCATCGATTAATTTCGATATTGCGAAATTTAAGACATGGACTCGTACAAAAGAAATATGATGGCCAAAGAAGCCTGGCTATTGCCCCAGAATCTGAGCGAGGGAGAGTCGGAAGGAGGAGAGATCACTGTGGATGTGAGTGAAAAAATCCGCAAAAATATATATTTTAAACACTTATTTTCTCAAGTCTCCATTCGTATTTAAAAAGAAGATGGGAATGAGCCGCTTCACAGCTCTAGAAATGACATCTTAGCCTCACTGACGCTATTGCGGCAGGTTGGTCAAAATGAGTTGTGGCCACTTTATTGGAAACCCCTCCCTTGTAGCTCCACCTACCTGGTGTACATTTAAAGACTGTTGTTCCAAAAATGGTTCCATATAATGTTCAGTGGTGGCCCTGTGGTGATCCGTTTCCATTTGCGAGGATAAAATGCAGCAACAGATAACTGTATACCTTCAGAAACATAACTGTATGTGCCTCCCACACTTGTGTAGTCATGTGGTGTTCTGTTTTTGTTCTTTGTGGGTCTGTTTTTGTTCTTTGATTTGCACCATGGTCCAGAGAAATGGTCCAGTGGTGGTCTTATGGTGGTCCCTTTCCATTGATGAGGATGAGATGTTGCAACAGAATCCTGTACACCTACAAAAAGATAACTATACACCTTTTAATGCACTCTCTATTTAGTCCTGTCCTTCCTGCACTTCTGTAGTTTTCTGTTTTTGCTCTTTGCAGGTCTGTTTTTGTTATTTGTGTTGCACCATGGTGCAGAGGAATGTTGTTTCTTTTTTTTTTTACCATGTACTGCATATACATTATACCCCCTAAATCCACGGGGTTATGTTCCAAAAACTGCTAATTTGTGATGTGGTAAAATAAATGCCTAAAAATGCCTAGTTTTATTGTGTAAACTCTAAACGTGCCCCCAAATATGCTCCCAGGGCTTTAAGAAGAACAAAACAAAAAATGCGAGTAACACTTGAGATAGCTCTACGTGGGAAACTGCTCTGATGTGGGAATGCTGGACTGCAGCTGCCAGAGATGCATCACAGGGCAGCAGCCAGTATACGTTTGCTTTGTGTTCAGTTATATACAGTTATACAGTTATATTTTATATGGAAATGTAGCTGAATTTACATCAATATTTATGTTGCAAAATTAGTCAATTATATTTTGCTTAATAATTTAGCACTAAAATGCATGAAAAATTATATACTACCCCGAAATATGTGACATATGTGGTGTCCGCGAATAGTTATTAGTTCTAAGAAAAAATCAGTGAACAACTGAAGCTGCTAACTCTGTGGGGGAACACTGAATATGGTTAAAATGACAATAAACGCCTACTTGACTTGACCTAACTTATATGGTAGGTGTTTCCAATAAAATGGCCGGAGAGTCTGGATGCAAGAAAGGTGTTTCCAATAAACTGGCAACTGAAAAAGAGTATGTGTGTGTGTGTGTTCAGGAGCTGCTCAAGAGAACGCCAAAGAAGCACAACGACTACCCCCTGGTGCAGGAGGCCCTGCAGGTGATGAAGGCAGTGTGTTCCAGCATCAATGAGGCCAAGAGACAGATGGAGAAACTGGAGGTGCTGGAGGAGTGGCAGTCCCACATCGAGGGATGGGAGGTGTGGACACTTTTTATCAAAACTTCTCTTGTGAAAGTAAAGATGCCAGAAAGGGTTCTTTGCGTGATGGCGGAGGAGAACCTTTAAGAACCTTTCATTCGAATCATTTCAGATGCACTATTCGAAATATAGGTTCTTATCTTAGAGGTACTATTATAAGAAAAGCCTTTAATTGATACAGAACCTTGTGTGGAGGATCTTCAAACATCACACTTTCACATCTCATTCACAAAAATGGATCTCTGACGAACAATCCACCAAAAAGTTCTTTAGGGAACAACCATGGATCTTCTGTGTCATTGCTATGGAGTGCCCATGGCTTTTTGATTTTTAAGAGAACTTTTAGATGGTCAATTGGTTTTGACATAATATGGAAAAGTCATTGTCATATTAATGTCATATTAATTGACATATTAATGTCTCTTTGTTCCATATGGAAGAATAACTACAACAACTAGACACAAAATGGTAGTTTTGGATGTTTTATTCAATATTTTCAAGTAATTTAGGATCAACATAGTTATTGTGTGGTAATTAATACACTGGATTTATTGATTAGCAGGATTTGTCTTGTTTTTTTACCTTGTTACTTTATCACCCTGAGGCATTTGGGATATTCACTTAATCTTTATCACCTTTTTAAGTAAAAAGCTGCCGCAAAGCTGCTTTTTGAGAAAAGTTAAAGAAGAACCCATTAAGAACCATGTTTGATAAAGAGGCTTGGAGATTTGTGTTTGTGGAGAATGCGGGTTGAATATGTATAATGTGAATATGCATGAAGAGTCTGTATAATATTTTTTTTTCAATAAATGGAACCATTTTGAAAAAGGGTTCTTTGGAGAGCAGCTGAGATTTGTGCATGTGAAGAACCTTTTTTGTAGTTTAAAGAACTTCAGCAAAGTGAAGCTTCCTTATCAGTTTAAGGTTTTTCGAACCTTTAAATTATCTGGAGGTTCTTTAAACCTTAAATGGGTTCATGACATTCATTAAAGTCATTTGTACAATTTGAGAAAACTTTTTGCACACCTCTTTTTGTGGGCTGGTGCGTTGGTAGTAACCAAAGGTCAATAATCAAGAAATTAGAAAGAATCCTTAGAAATTCTTTCTAATTTCTTGATTAAATTTATTTGTAAAACAATTCTCAGAAGAGACACTTTTTGAAATAGTTCCATTGATTGAAAAGGTCATTCCTTGGAATTGCACAAAGAACCCTTTCTTTTCAAACATCTCAACCGCTGTTCTCATCTATTTTAGGATCTTCTACAGCTCCGTTCATCATTTTGGACACATACAATATTTCTTAATCTCTTGCTAATCAGGTTATTCATGTGAAGTGTAGCTCCACAGTCTGTGATCTTCTCTGCAGTCTGGCCTGAACAAATACATTTTCTCTTCTGGTCTAAGAGCACATGCAGAAAAGAACATCTAAATGGGCCGATTAGCTTTTGCTCCTGGTTTGGCCGGACCTTCTCTTGTCATAAATTGTTTCATTTATAATCTTAGCAGTGGTGGTGATTTGACTGCTTAATAGTCAGATTTGAGGAAATAAGGCTTTCTGTTATGGGGTAGATTTGCGCTGTTAAAATGCCGTGCATGCAGACTATTACCCAAATTTCTCTCCGCCTGAATGAAGAAATTGTAGAAAATGAGTTCACGCGAGAAAATGTGAGCCGCCAGCTTGCAGGTACTGCGGACTGTGGCTCTTTATCAGGCTGCAATATTCAGTTTCACTCTTCTCTATCCAGCTTAATAACGGGTGACTGGGCTTTGGATGAACAATGGCGGTGATTGTGCCGGCCGGGTGCAGGCCGAGTGTGGACTGTCGGGAAGTTATGTAACGGCCCTCCAGCGCTGTGGGACGAGCAGACTCGGACGCGCTGGGCAGTTCAGACCAGCTCAGGATGGCTGTGGTTGTTTATAGGGCAGTTTGTTTGTTAACGAGACAGTTAATCACTCATGTTTTAGGAAGATTTTCTAAGAAATTTGTTGAAACTGCAGATATTTAGACTAGTGTTTTTTTCCCCCATTATACTTACATTTACGGCATTTAGCAGACTCTTTTACCCAAAGCGACTTCCATTCCCTAACTACAGGGGGCAGTCTCCCTGGAGCAACTTGGGTTAAGGGTCTTGATCAGGGACCCAGCGGTGGGGTGCTGACAGTAGGATCTGAACCCATGACCTCTTGGCCCAGAAGCAAGTATCCTACCCACTGGGCCACCACCACCCCAATGGGAATACGACTGTATTGCATATTCCCACTGACCACACTTAAATATGAACCATTTCAATAGCTTTATTCCTTAGAACTCATAAAATGTGATATCATCAAATTAAAACGATGTAAAATAGTCTAAAACTGGTGTCCGCATGTCATGCCATTTTGAAAACCCCCGGGTTAACCTTCTCGAGACCTGAGAATTATTGAAAACCTGTGATTTGGCTCCCAAATGACCCTCATTGGAGGTCATGTGTTTGATCCCTGGTTCTGCAGCCGCCCATAGTTGGCTCTCCCTCCCCATCACTCAGCATGATGTTAGCCCCCCAGGCATCTCTTTGCTGACATAACTCAATTGGTGGTCAGTGTTGTCCTGCAATAAAGGTTAAATTAGCAGTGGTGGCACTTCACATGACTCATTTGACATGAGGAACCATGTGCTGGCCTTCATGCCCCCAGTGTTGATGGTACCATGTGACTATGGGAGTCCTAGCTGCTGGGTGGAACTGGAGATTACTAAATTGGTCAAAAAAGTTGACCAAAAATTGACCACCTAAAATCATGATTCTAAACATGCTATGCATGCAAGACAACCCATGCATGTTTCTGAACTAGAACTGCTCTGGAAAAGTGGTAAGCAAGACTGTCAGCTATTTTAAAGGATGCCTAAACAACTTATCATGTTTAATTTGTCCAGGGGTGCCAAAACATTTGCATACAAAGTTTCTTTATGTCTGAATGTTATATGTATTTTGTTTGTTGGTGTAACAGTATATTCTACAGCTCAACATGACTTGATAAGTAATGGGATTTTTCCCTGCTTTGTTGCTTTAAGCTAAACAGCATGATCAGACCAAGGTTTTAGTCTTGCTGACCACAGCTATTTGTAAATATGGCCCTAAAATAGATGCATTTTCTTTGTGCACAGCCATCTGAGCGGCGCAGAACAAAAGGCCGTGTTATGTTAGCGCATGTTGAAACGATCTCAGCCACGTCCACATCAACCGCTGTAAAGCCACACCGCGGAATCCAAAGCAGCCTGTCACGTTTTTACAAGAGAAACAGACTGGAATGACTTATTGAGGACATGGTTTTGAAAACGAGGTTGGCTACGTTTCATTTTCAGTTATAAAATTTCTGCGGAGGATGGCTTTCCCTCCAGCATATCTACGCCTCAGGAGCAGGAACACACCCTTTCTTGTAGGCGTGAAAATTATAAACATTCGGTTCGCGCGGCCAAGTCTGCCACATGGAATTTCTCCATGGAGTGAAGGAACTTTTTTGTCATCAATTAGTCGTACATGGTGTTCTGAATGCGGTCCTTTTTTCCTGAAATAACTTTTATGAACTGCAGAATGGGCCCTTGGAAGCAGAGCCTGTGTCTGTTTTAGCCTTCTGGTGGGTTCATGGTTCATTTATGGCAATTTGCCTGAACGTTACTTCAGATTGAATGAAAATGCATGTGTGAATGTACACAGAGGGTGAGGACGAGTTTTTGTCTTTATGCTTTTAGTATTTATAAACTTTCCTGCAGTTAAAAAGTGTAGCTTTTTCATGATTAATGTCTGAGTGAAGAGGGTGTGGGAGGGGGTTACGTGGGGCGTTAGAGTGAGAGAGAGAGGAAGAGAGAGAAGAAGAGAGAGAGAGAGAGAAAGAGGGAGAGAGAGAGAGAGAGACAGACAGACAGAGAGAGCACAGCAGGAAGGTCAGTGGATGTTGAATCAGGTCTGAAATTTTGATTTAAACACAAAAACAGCACAAGAACATTCCCTGAACAAACCTGGTCCACAGCAGCCTGACTTTAGCCCTGCAAAATTCTGTACCTGTTAAAACTCAACTAAATGCCTCAAAATACTGTTAAAACTCATCTACAATCCTCAAACTACCATTAAAACTCAACAATACCCCTCAAAATACTGTTAAAGCTCAACTATACCCCTCACTCCTCATTCACGTGGTGGGTCACCTTTTGTTATTCTAAACCCACATTTTTCTGCGTTTTTCATATTAAAGAGCCAGAGGAACCTTGCTGTTATTGGTTCCAAATGAAAAAGCCCCTGCGTATCTTTAGCATGAGGCGTAAAATCCAGCAGAATCTGTCCTGCTTGCGATGATTTGTATGAATTTTTGAGAAACCTTCTGTTCCGCCTTTTTATTTTACACAGTTTGAATTACGCCAGCTGCACTTGACTGGATCAGCAGAAAGCTTGATTCATTCGTCAAGCAGAGGCTTGTTTTTAAGCTACATTAACAGAAACTGAACTGGACAATTTTTCTTTTTTTTTAAGCTGCGGTTGTTGAGATCTTTGAGATTTTCTGAGATGTTTCCCGGAGCTTCATGGTCTTGTTTGGGGACTGTTAAAGAGACAGTGGTGCAGTTTAGCCTGCACTTGTTCTCGTGCTGCAGTTTTGCGAGGCATTATGGGTGCGATTTATGTGACAGTTGAAAGACTTAAAGCGATTTATTTGAAACAGATGCAGAGAAAGAGAGAATATTGCTCTGGTATTTTCTACACACTGAATGTGCTGCTTCATGGAACAGATGATGAAGAGAGAGAGACAGATGGAGAGAGAGAGAGCGACAGAGGGAGATAGAAAGAAATGTAAGAGAGAGAAAGACAGGGAAGAGAGAGAGGGAAGCGGGAGAGAGAGAGAGAAATAGAGACAGAAAGAGAACGAGACAGACAGCAGCAGCAACAGAGAGAGAGGGAGGGGGAGAGAGAGAAACCGTTAGAGAAAGAAAGAAAGATGTATATATAGAGAGAAAATGACAGAGAGAGAGAGAAATGGTGAGAAAGAGAAAAAGAGAGGGAGGCAGCAGGGAAGTAAGAATGAGAGCGAGACAGAAACAGAGCAGAAAAAAAGAGAAAGATTGAGAGAGGGAGGGAGTGGCAGGAGGGAAAGAGGGAGGGAGTGAGAAATAGAGAAAGGGAGAGACAGAGAAAAAGACAGCGAGAGGGAGGCAGGGAGGGAGCAGGAGCGTGAAATAGTGAGAGAAGGAAAGAGACAGAGAGGTAGCAGAAGAAAGAGACAGAGAAAAAGAGAAAGAGGGAGGAAGAGAGAGGGGGAAAAGAGAAATATTGAGAGAAAGAGGCAGAGGGAGGGAGCAGACAGGAGAGGGAGAGAGACTAGTGTGTGTATGTTTGTGTGTGTGTGTGTGTGTGTTTGTGTGTGTGTGTGCGGTTAACCCTGTGTTAGTGTTTAGAGTCTCCAACCCTGGTCCTGAAGATCCACCTTCCTGAGAGTCGAGTTCCAGCCACAATCTCCAACACCTGCTCTGGTTAATGAACTTCTTCACAAGTCCCTGATAGGTTGTTTAATAAAGGGGGCGGGGCGGCGGGTTAGTTGCAGATTGGAATAAAACAGAGCTGGAGTGTAGATCTCCAGGAGGAACGAGGTCTATGAGTGTTTCTCCCTGATAAATGAACATACTGGGGCAGTTTAATGGCCTTTTCTTGTTCATTTTACAGAACTATTACAGTTAAAGACTAAAGTTGCTGTTTTGACTGACCTGCTTACTTGCCACAGAAAAGGTCACGATTATCAGAGACAATAACAAAAGTGTTCTGTAATTTTATATGAATTATTTATTGCTCGGCCCCACAGTGGCGCAGTGGGTAGCACTGTACCTCACATCTCCGTGCTGGGGGTTTGAATCTGGGTCCTGGTCGTGTGTGTGTGTGTGTGTGTGTGTGTGTGTGTGTGGAGTTTGTATGTTCTCCTCGTGGTGATCTGGGTTTCCTCCGGGATCTCCTGGTTTCTCCCACAGTCCAAAGACATGAGTCAGGTGTATTGGTGATTCTAAATTGAGTGTGATTGTGTGAGTGAATGGTGTGTGTGTGTGTGTGTGAGTGTGTGAGTGTGTGTGCGCCCTGCCCAGGGTGAGTCCCTGCCTCGCGCCCACTGACCCCAGGGATAGGCTCCAGGTACCCGCGACCCTAGTCAGGATTAAGCAGTCACAGAAAATGAATGTATTGAATTTATTGCTCATATCTCATTGAAATCAGCAGAGTTTGTGTGGAAAGTAGATTCAAAGCATTTAAATCTCTGCCATATTTATATTCAATGACATGAATTTGATGAAAATCGCGTCTTGTTGCTGAAACGAAACCATCCTTTACATTTCTGCTGACAAAACAAATGGGAAAAGTCTGAGTAAATATTCATTTTAGATAATTAGCTTTGAAGAGGAAAGTAATAACTCTCGACTTCTGAGGGTTAACCCCACATGTGTGAAAGAGAAGAACAAAGAGAGGGAGGCGGACCGAGAGAAGGAGTCGGTAATGTGATGCTCAGCACTTTTCCCGGCTCTTTGAGCTGAGCGCTATTTTTATCTCTGATTCAAAAAAAAAGAAAAGAAAGTAAAAAAACCAGAAGAAAGAGGGGATATAAATTCTTTTGGCAAGACTAGCAGGGAGGAGGCATTCTGTTCACAGCCATGTGGTGTCCATTCAATTCACAACATGTGCTATCAGCACTTTATGTGTTATCTTTTGCATGTAACAGACACTTTTCTGGTTTCGCATCCAACAACAACGTCCAGGAGGGAAACAGTGTTCTGAAGTGAGCGCAGGGCTGCTGATAAAGACAGTTAAGGGCTTGGCCCAGGCCCAGTCCAAGCTTCGTCAGGTCACGGTTTGTGTAGACTCAATCCCCATCGCACTGAAGAATAACGTTAGACGGCCAAAACCCACTGTAGTGAGGTCTGCATATCAGTGTTAGCATGCTAGTGGGGTTTACTGGAGCTTCATCAGTGTGACTGTGAAAGCTTCTTGTGTATTATTATCATTATTATTATTATACCTGGCGCCTCTCCTCCTACAGTGTTTGAAATATTGGCATGGTTCCACCATCAAAACATCTGTTCATACACAAAGTGGTGCATATGTATTCAGATTTTTGATCGGTTGATCGGGGGCTGAGTATTGCTCATTTAAAAATTGATTTTTATGGTCGAGTTGCCTCGAAGTATGGAGAGAGCAGATGGTTGAGTCGCCTTGAAAATGTCTGTCAGAGAAAAAGTCTGTGAAAGCAACAAAATGCAAAACAACAATTCAGTCTTGCAGCGCTAAAGACACAGCAGACTCATAAACAGACTCTAAGACACGAAAGCTCAGGTCAGTTATAAAAAAAGTGGGGTCACTGTTTGTTGTAGTTTAAATAAAAATAATCAGCCTGTGAACGCGGCTATGTGTGCTTTTTCCTCGCGTTTTTGTGCGAGAGCAGTTCGCTCCACCCGTCTTCAGCCATCTTTAACCATATATGGCTTGGTAAGAGCACGTTATCGCCCCCCTTGGTGGTTCAGCTGTAAAACACGGGGCTCTGAAAGTCAGAAGAGATTTGTTTTTAAAAACACAATCTTTTTTTGTCTATAAAACCAGTGTTTGAGTGTCTCCAAACACAGGTTTGATAGCAGTCATGCAATCACACTTAGCATTTTCTCACAGAAATGTAATCTAGTTGTTTCTGCTCTCATCATTCAAGGGCTCCAACATCACGGACAGCTGCACGGAGATGCTGATGCAGGGCGTGCTGCTGAAGATCTCAGCTGGAAACATCCAGGAACGTGTCTTCTTCCTCTTTGATAACCTGCTGGTGTACTGCAAGAAGAAGAACAGGTGAGCGCTCCGTCTGTCTCAGGATGAAACCTCTTGGAACGTCTGATCATGGAAGTGTCAAAACTGATGCCAAAAGACTACATCAGAAAAACTGAAGAACTTTTTTTAAGGAATCCAATTGACAGAAACTAATTGTAACCACCCTGATGAAAGGTTTCTTTGGACATTGGTTCTCAAACTAGGGACCTTTATATGGGCCACAGTTTTCACTGTGGGTTGGGAGTTGTGTTTATCAAAAAATGTCTTTAAGGGCTAGTTTGAGAAGCACTGCTTCAAGGGACCAAAAATAGTTTATTGCTCCAAATAACCATTTTGGTGCCATTGTTAAGAGTGCAAAGTGAATTGATACACCATTATAAAGATGCTAAATGAAGCCAAACACAGTTCTTTTTTGTAGTGCCATTGAGGAGTCAATTTTGACAGAATTGACAGAAACCAATTGAAACCACCTTGCTGAAAGGTTCTCAAATCAGTTTTCAGGGATTTCCCTGTGTGTTGGGAATTGGGTTTAATAAATAAATGACAGTCTTTGAGGACTGCTTTGAGAACCACTGCTTCAGGGAACCAAAAAAGGTTCTCCTTGTTCCACAGGACCACTGGTACTTTGTAAGGTCAGTTGACATGTCATTACAAAGGTGCTTAATGAAGCCAAACACAGTCCTTTTGAGTTGTGCCATTGAGGAACCCCTTTTGGGGGTCATCAAATAATTGTGAACAAAAAGAACCTTTTAAAGACCACATAATGTAAAGGCTCTTTACCTAATAAAGATTCTTCCTCAACCAGTTCAGGAACTATTGAGGAACCTTTATTTATAAGGCCGTATTATACTGTAGTTCACACCCCTGATTCTGAGTCACCCTACCTTGTATATACCCTGTATAGATCTTTTTCCAGCTTTAACACACCTTCTTTCTGATTCTGGCGGTTCTGTTCTGTTGCAGGCGTTTGAAGAACAGTAAGGCGGCCACTGAGGGCCCTCGATATCAGTTCCGGGGCCGAATCAACACTGAGGTGATGGAGGTGGAGAATGTGGATGATGGTACAGGTAAGTGTTTCAGGGATCGCATGGTGTTTGTGCTAAAGTCATTGAGATCTGCAGTGTCATTTGGACGAAGCTTTTTAAAAAAAAAAACACATTTAGAAGGACGTTTCATTTGAAGACGACACTTGGCAGCAGCTCTTATTGACGAGCAGAAGTGCTTCATTGCCTACTTTGAAATGTATTCTTGTACAAACAGGCCAGAGTCCACCATCCTGACATGTTTAGCATGATGATCATGCCATCATGCTAAACATGTCAGGAGTTATTCCTTAGTTATAAAAGTATGGCTGCATAGAGGGTCTGAGATTTGTTGTATGTATTAAGTGCACAATTGGTCTATTCATGCTTTGCCCACAAGTGTGGTCTTTAATAGCTCCTATGTGAGGCTGGGCAGGAACATTTGGCAAAAACCCCATTCAACTTAATGAGAAACTGTAGTTTTAGGTTTTACATGCTTCTCTAGCTGGACCATGTTTTCTGGCTAATCCAGAGGATGCCACCTTGCTAATATGAGCTTGATTACATGGCAAAAACTACACCTGATTTTGCCAGTGTGACCTTTCACATGTGAACAAATTAAATATTATTTGAAATTAGCAACACACACTAAATGTATTTCCTTGCTTTTCTTTAACTGAGTTTAATGTAGCAGGGTGCAAGTCCTAGCAATCTGTATTGAAAACCAGTGCTTTTTCCTATTTGTGTCTGTTCACCTTACAGAGGTCAGCCCATACTGGATGGTTCAGGGCAGCCAGTCAGCACAGAGACCGTTTACATATATCAGTCTTAAAGGTGCAGTAATGGGAACAGACAGTTTAATTCCAAGGGTTTAAAAGAGGTTGGAAAATAGACATTCAAAAATGAATGATGACTGTGTTTGGTTCTTAAAAAGAGAACATGGAATTGCCTGGAACATGCCTTAATGTGCAGCAATTATTTTACTTCCAAAGATCCTGACGTTCTTGTATTTTAATGTGGTCTTGAGGAACAGTTCTCCAGGCTTCCTGAAGGACTTTCAAAGACTCTCATTTCCAGT
>JBBPCY010000001.1:75094-85578 GCA_037974405.1 Brachyalestes nurse
GGGAGACTATAACAACACCGTATTGTATACAGAATTATAATATGAATATAATATATACATGTATGCTATTTTGTATGTCCTATTATAAACAGTATATATTTGAATGGAAATGGTACTCATCATGTCTGTGTTAATTGTGTCATTTAAAGACCTTATCGAAGTGACAGTAACGGCTCCTGACATACTAGACCTAAGTACCGCTCTACTTATTAGATACTGCACATTCTCTGTCCTGCTGATGCCACAGTTATTATTTATTTATTGCAGTCTACCGCTATTCTGTATGTTTGCACACCTAACGACTCCGCTGCTAGAATACCACCTGTCATAATACTGTATTCATTCAAGCATTGACTGCAATAACAGATTTTTTTGGTCCTTTCTGTTCCTTAGCGGACTATCACAGCAGCGGTAACATCGTCAGCAACGGCTGGAAGATCCACAACACGGCGAAGAACAAGTGGTTCGTGTGCATGGCCAAGACGCCTGAGGAGAAGCAGGAGTGGCTGGAGGCCATTTTGAAGGAGCGCGAGAGGAGGAAAAGTGAGTTAAAGAGAAAGGATGGCAGGTGGCGAGGTATAAAACGTTTTACGATGCGCCTAATTAAGCGTGTCACAAGCATTTAGAGTAAAGCCGGACTGTTGGTGGTAATTAGCCTGCAGGCGTGAAGCTGGTCGACTTTCCGGGTTCTGATCTGGGCTGCAGCTACCTGTGATGCATGGCCCACACTCCTACAGGCCTGGAGAGTGATTCATCTCCACCCTCAGACATCTCATTTATCACCACCCCTAATATAAACATGTTGTAATAGCATATTAATTGTTTCCCATTTAAAGAGATTGATAAATGTGTTGTTATTGGCTCGGTCTGCTTTGTGACAAAAAACCTTACAGTTTTGTCACATTTGTCATTTTTTGACACTTTGAGAAGCAGAAGTACTCAAACTGGCCATTGAAACTAAGTTAACCTATTAATTGAATGTAAATATAATTAATGGGGTGATGAACAGTGCAGTTAATGATGTAATGGCCTGTAAGTAATTATGCATTGTAAACTGAGTGTGAATAGTTGATAATACTAGCAGTAACTTTGGCCACACCATCACCTGGGCCAGGATTTGTCAATTTTTCATGAGAACTGAACAGATATTAATTTGCATAAACTTCTATAGAAGCTTATTCCGGAAAGTATCAGACTGTCTGAGGTGAAATGAAATTAGAATTGACTAAATGACAAGGCTTTTCATTATCATTATGTGGAACACCTTTATTATTATATAGTTATTATATAGATATTATGTGCAGTAGTCCTATCTTGTGCAATATCACAACTTGTCACTGCTTATGTCACTATTTATTAAACAGTAATTTTATTTATCAGTGGTATTTATCTTCACTTCTTGACCACAGTGTTATGTGTATGTAACACCGTGTATATCAGGGTTCACCAACATGGTGCCCCCAAGTACCACATGAGTAGCCCGCGGACCTGTTCTAACAATAGCACAACTCACCAGTGAGCAGCGTCTAACTTTTAATTTGATCCTGTTGCTGTTCTTCTTTAATCACATTTGCATTCATATAGATTTTAATATGACAACATCTTAAAAAAGGAATTAAAAACGTGTTATACATGATAACATTATACATGTTATACATGTTTATTATACATGAAATTTAGAAAAGTTTAGGTAATCTCTGTTCTCGTGTATCAAGATGGTAGCCCTTTGTATAGCACAGTACCCGTGAAGTAGCTCTCAGTTTTAAAAAGGTTTATGACCCCTGGTGTTTATAGTATTAAGCATTTTCTGAGTATTTTCTGGAGAGCTTTTGAAGAAATGATATGAAATACAGATTTGCATAAAAAATAAGTAGATGCTTAAGTCATGTATCTAATAAAGTAATCGACTAATAATAATAAAATATATATTGTTGTTGTTATTATTAGTATTATTGTTATTATTATTGCATAATCAGTACATGTTTAAATTCTTATATATGTTTGTAGATGTGATGGTCAGGGATTACTCCATAGTTTCCCTCACCAAGAAAGATGTGTAATCTCTCTCTCTCGTTTCTGAAGCTCTGAGGTTGGGGATGGAGCAGGACACCTGGGTGATGATCTCAGAAAAGGGAGAGAAGCTCTACAACCTCATGAGCAAACAGGGCCACCTCATTAAGGACAGAAAACGCAAACTCACCACCTCCCCCAAGTGCTTCCTGGGCAGGTAGGAGTTCACAGGCTTGAATATCTTTATAAGCATTTTATAAGATCAATGACATTTGCTTAGCAATCGCCTGAGTTTGGGTAAAAGATCAGTTAAGGACACTCAGTATTGCGTCACCCCTCATTCAATCATATTTTGCTTCCAAGGATTCAGACTTTCTTGTATTTTAATGTAATCTTGAGGAACAGTTCTCCAGGCTTCCTGAAGGACTCATCTCTCATTTTCAGTCCAGTCCCTGAACCTGACCAGTTCCAGAGGAATGTTTTTAGCTTGTTAAGACACACAGTGACCAAAGATAAGACAGTTTGACAGAAAATAGATCAAAAGGAAAAAGGAAAGAAACACATAGTTACAAGTAGGTCTTGAAATGTTCAAACAGGAACCCAAACTCATCCCTCACCTGGCGTGTCCAAAGTTATGATACTTTCATTTAAATACATTTTGTTTATATTTGACATCTGTCAGTGTGGGAACGTTTTTCGATTACTGGACCAAAAACAATGTTTTTTTAAAGATGATCATTCCTGTAGTATCAGTAGAGAAAGTTTCAAAGTCACAGAAACAAAAAGAGTGAGAGTTGGAACAGGGTGGGTGAGAGAGAGCATGAAAATGGGAGAGAGAGAGAGAGAGAGAGCGAGAGAGAGAGCATCATATTTCCTTTCAGCACCTCTGGCCAAACCCAAATGGCTGATCTGTGCTGGGTAATGGGAGTGGAAAGCAGTGCCTCTCTGTTTTCCTGACCTTGCAGAGTGTTTCGGACCAGAGCAGCTGCTGTTTGTCTTTTCCTCCTGAAACGCGGCTCAAATACCTGCGCAGGACACATTATTAATAGCACGCGTTTCAAGTCAGGATCGTTTTCATCATCCCCTGCCCTTCCCCTGCGCTGCAGCGGGCTCTTTTTGAGAAGAGCAAAAACCCATCTGTCTATTTCTTTCCTTCTCTCTCCCCAGAGAAATGGGGATTATGTGTCTCTGGCTTTTTAGTCACAGCGAAATCAAATCCAGACTCATCTGCTCGTGAATCTTGTTTAAGGATTAATGCTTGGGTATCTGAGACCGGGGGTCTTGTTGAGTTTTGGTGTAAATCAAACCTCGGTTCCACCACTTGCTCCCAGATCCTCTGTCCTTGCACCTCAGGAGTTGGGAGGGAAGTCATAATCTCATTCCATTTCGCTTGAGGGTGCCAAGATACAAGTTTAAACCGTTTTCTAAGCAACATCTCCATGCATGGGGATTTCTAAAGCTTACAGATGTAGAAGTGGTGGACAGCTTTTGTCTGCTTGAATTTTCAACAGCGAAGGCTCCAGCTGTGTAGACTGGAGAGATTGGAATTTGGCAGAAAAGGATGAAAGGGCTTAGAAAGATCTTCAAAAAATAATGGTGTGTCTACAAAAAGAGACTCTCGCATGGTGCTGCCGCTGTTTGTGGCCGAGGGTACAAGGGTACGGTGGTTCAGCAGCTGCTGACCTGGTGGTTAGGGTGTTATCCCTTTGTGATTGGAATGTTGTGGGTTTGAATCCCAGGATTTCCAGTGGCACCACTGAGGTACTTTTGAGCAAGGTACCGTCCCCACACAGTGCTCCCCGGATGCCCACTGCCTTAAAAGTTGAATGGGTTAAATGCAGAGAGGGAATTTCACACTGTTCACACTCCTGACCCAAAAGAACTGGCTATTTGATGTTGCATTATAGGTAGTTTGAACAGATGCATTGGTGCTTGATGTAACACACTGGAAGGACGTCCTTGCCTTCATCCTCCCAACGTTGGTGGTATTGTATGATCATGGGAGTCATAGCAGGTGTTGGAATTGGAGAAAAAAAGAAAAAACTTTATTAGTCCCACAGGTGGGAAATTTGCATGGTCACTACAGCAAAGTGGACAGAACAAGAGAAGAAAGTCGAAGTAGCATAACCAATAAAACTATGAAATGTAACAGCATAATATAAAATAAAAACTGTACAGAATACAAATTATTATATAAATATATTTTAATATATTTTGTACATATATGGACACATTAAGAGAATAACCAGTTTATTGGAAAATGTGTTTAGTAACACAATGGATGGAAACCATCAGATGTATCATTAAGCCGTTAAGAAGCCTGAAGACCCAAACGGACGCCATATAGCGGGTAGCAAAAGTAGCATTAGCTAAGTTAAGTAATTCACTTTGATTAGTTCAAATACTAATTTTATTTAATCTGTTGGATTTTTGAAATACATTTTATTGTATTGGTTGGATATTCCTGGATTTAATTGGATTTATTGGAAGTTAAGGCCTATGGAATGAAAAAATTCAGTACCTATCATCCTCACTGATTTGTTAGAGGTAATTAGTGGAATGTCTTAATGCATTTGAGCCAATCAAAACAAAGTAGGGTAGGTCTGCTCTCAGAAAGCTGTATTTTAGGATTCAGCAAAAAACATCAATGCATTTGTACCTGACTGATCTTGTTCACCTGGCCTTGGGCAGGTGGGAGTCCTGCTTGGTGGTTTGAATGTTTTGCAGAAAGGTTTTTTTTAGTATTGCTCCATTATGTAATTACAGTGAGGGGTGTGCAGACAGTTCTGCATGTAAAGCAGCAGCGCGGAGATGTCAGGGGTTGTGGACATAACCGCAGGGTTTTCTGTCTTAGTGATCAAAGCGACGCCTCCAGGGATTCCTGCCGCTTTCTCTTCCTTTACTCGAAACCTGAGTGTGTGTTTTACACTTATTAAGAAATAACACCTGAGATTGGGTTGGAACTTGCGCTTTAAATCCCTGTTGAGAACGTCTGCTTTGTACTTTTCAGCACCGTGCCCAGACTTAACAGCACCAAGTGGAGCTTCTTTTAAACGCTGCTTTTTTCCCACTGATTGTTTGAAGCGTTACAGGTGCCAGGAACGGGTCTTTCAGTCAAATTTGATGTTCACCCCCCAAAAAAAATCCTCATAGGATTCCTAAGGTACTAGCACTCTGTAAGATTACTGAGTTAATATTTAAAAAATCTGCATCCATCAAAAAATGCCTTCCAGATCAGTAAGCATGATAATAGTGTAATGAAATGTACTCTTGTTATTGTTTTCTTTTTTAGTTTAGCTTGTTCTTGTAAAGTATTTGAAAGTCTCTGAACGGCTCTTCCAGCTTTGTATTGTTCAGTTAACCCAGCAAAGATGTGCCAGATGTGCGGATTATGTCTATATTGCTCCAAGGACAATATCTGTGTGTCTGTAAAACGTGCAGATCAGTTTCAGTATTTGAATGTCTTACTACATCCCTTTTTCAACATTGTTTGGGTTCAACGTCTGGCATATTTGGACATTTGTGGATAGGCAGGAATCCGGTCAAAGTCAAAATCAGTTGCTTTACAGTTTCCTGTTATAGTATAATGTACGTATTGCTGCTAGGTTGTACTGTCTACATATTTATTTCCAAATGTTTACAAATATTCTTTCAAAAAAAAAACCTTAATTCTGGCTTCTCAGGAACATCTTTTCAGTGTACAAAAAAGACTTTCAAATTCTTTTTTTCCGTTTTCTCACTATAACTTTGCTCAGTAGGACGTTTGTTTTTTGTTTGTTTTTCAACTAATGATCAAAATAATCGATAGAAAACTCGTTTGCTAATATAGACTCAAGCAGTCATGAGACAAACTGAATCAGCACGACTCAATGGACAGTCTAAATAGAAGAGTGGAGTTTTACAGCCTGTTAGATGCCAATGAGCCTTCCTAGATGTGCTGAGACAACAGCCATCTGCCACTCGAAATTACATCGAGCCACGCCCAGCTTCTCCATCTGACTGCCAGACAACTTTCTGAAGCTCTCTGATTGCTCCTAACATCGTTTTTGTGAAGTTCCTGAGTTCAAAAGCTGAGGAGAGAAAACAGCGTCCTCAGAACTCCGCCTCATACTTGCGGCTGGCTTAGATTGCAAATGGATTTTGTAGTGGGGAACACTTTCTCCTTTGGTGTCTCTTGAAGAAATGAAGACCATTGTCTGGAGTGTCTGGAGAAAGCCAGATAGAGCACTGTACTATGTGAAAACCCTCTGTCTGGAAAATCCCAGAGCCTTGTAGCCCAGAGCCTCCAAAGCTTTGTAGCAAGAAACTGACTTTGAGAGCTTGGCAAAATGTGAAATAGTTAAAATCAACATTTTGGAAGCAAAGTTGATACAGTTGATACATTTTTGATAACGTCAATGTGAAGTATTTTACCAAGTTGAGCATCTTAGGGTTTACTATCCTAAACATTCCTTATGGGAGGACAAGTTATCTTTTATATAATGATAGAAATTGATAGTGAAGAACTTTACAGCCCAAAGCCTCGTAGCCCAGAACATTGAAGCCCAGAGCCTAGTAGTCAAGAGCTTTTTGCCAAGAACTTTGTAGCCTAGAGCATTGTTGCTTAGCGACTCGTAGCTCAGAACCTCATAGCTCAGAGTCTTGTTGCTCAGAGCCTCGTTCCCCAAAAACCTTGTGGCCCATAACTTTAGCCTGGAGCCTCATAGCCCAGAGCTGTCTAGCCAAGAACTTCATTGCCCAGAGCTGTGTAGCCAAGAACTTTGTAGGCCAGAGCCTCATAACCCAGAGTTTTGTAGCCCAGAGTCTCGTAGGCAAGAGCTTTTTTGCCAAGAACTTCATAGCCCAGAGCCTCATAGCTAAAAGTAAAAACTAAGGGAGCAAACCTCCGATATCAAACACGTCTTGGCTGATCAACCAGCTCTGTTGTATTGAGGAAAATAATCTAAATGTCTAATCTAAATCTAATCTAATCTAATCTAATCTAAATTTTTCCTGAAGCATTGTTTTTTCACCCTTGGTCAGTGATGCCTGTGTGTGTGTGTGTTTTGGAGGCTGCACTCTAACCCGATGTCCTTTTGATTAAAAGCAGGTTGCCTTTGGCTCCAAGCTGCTCCTTTTCCTCATTGTAGAGTTCCTCTCTTACTTCTCATGCTCTGAACCTTTGAAGTGGGGGCTATTTTTAAGTTATGAACTTTAGCTGTAGTCGGTGTCTTTGTTGGCTTTGAGAGCTTGGCAAAATGTGCAGTAGTGAAAAAGAAACTATTGCAAAGTTAATACAGATGAGGTGTGTTAACATCAGGAAAACACACATTTAACAATATTGTTGTTGGTGACAGTTTATATTATATTGCCATGGGAAACATCTTAGGGCTTATTATGTTGAAGAGTACTAAAGTATAGTAAGGGAAGACTAGTTATCTTTCATATAATAGAAAGTGACAGTAAAATCTTCTATATGCTCATAGAATGTGCACTGTAACAAGTCATTTCTTAGAATGGGTTGCTGCTAAGGTGCTCAGTCTAAAAAGACTCAATAATAACACATAAAAATATCATATTTTACTGTAAAGCTTTAGAGTGCACCTGTAAGGGAAGGGTTTCTTATACATGCCTCCAGGAAAACTTTGGAATGGGCTGTTCTCTAAGAAATGTGAGATCCTTAAGACTCCATGAAGATTCATTTTATCCAGGAATATCTGAAACCTCACAAAATATTGGATAGTCGAGGCAGACAGATTTGGCAGTAATAACTTGAGTCCCTATCATGGAAAACCAAAATTTCTTTGTGCGTCAATAAACCATAACGTTAAAAACACCTGCCTAATATTGTGTAGGTTCCCAAAATATCTTTAATTTGTCAAAGCATAGACTCCACAAGACCTCTGAAGCTGTGCTGTGGCATTAGGAGCAGATCCTTTAAGTGGGGCCTCCACGGAGCAGACTTATTTGTTCCACAGATGCTCGATCAGATTGAGATCTGGGGAATTTAGAGGCCAAGTCAGCACCTTCAGCTCTTTGCCATGTTCCTCAAACCTTTCCTGAACTATGTTTGCTGTGTGGCAGGGCTCATTAACCGGCTAAAAGAGGCCACTGCTGTTTTGAACCACTTCTTTCTGAATGAGGCACAATTCAGAACAGGGGTCATTTACATATATTAGTCTGAAAGGCACGATAACGAAAACAGCCTGTTTAATTCTGAAGCCTAAAGTGAGGTTGGAAAATGGTCAATTAAAAAATGAATTCCAACTGCATTTGGTGAATGAAAAGAAAATATCGAGGGTGGACCTTGGAGGAAAACAAAATGAAATGCCTAGAAGTGGCAGGATACGGGACCTTTAAATGGGTGACCTCAGCCCAGAGTCTGCAAAAGCCTAGCATCCTGAACATTTGTGGTGCTGTTTTATCCCCTGGTTAGAGGGTAGAGATTTTAAATCATGTCCTCTAACGTACACTCACACACACCACACACACACAGAGGGTGAGAGATGTGTTTAGTTTGGCTGGGGCGGTTTGCATTGCCGCCGGGCTCCACAGGCTCAAACTTCAACCTCAAGCCAGTCCTCATAGAGGTGGTCATGTTTGTTTTGGTTTTGTCTACAGCTGAATGGAGGATAGAAGGGTTGAGTGTGAGGATGGTGTAATAAATCTTTCTTTAGCCACCGCTTTTCCCTCCCAGCGATGCGGAATTCTAGTTTTGTCTACTTCTAGTGAGAGAGAGAGAGAGAGAGAGAGAAAATTGCGCTTGTTGTTTTAATACAGTGTTTATTTTCCCTGCCTGTTCTTGATGGGTGACATTAGACACATTTAAGGGTCGTTAGGAAAGGCAACCTCTCTGCAATGCGGTGCCATTTATTGGATGCGTGTATCCCCTGCAGTGCGTTTCAGACGCATTATTGGATTATACTTGACTCACCCTAAGGACTGTTTGTTAGCCCTGCTCTCTATCATGTGTCCTCCTGTCAGTAAAGGCTGCCTCTCAGGCCCCAGCCAAAATAAACTTGTGGTTATGGATACTGATAACAATTTTATGCAGTCAAAAGTTCCCAGAACTGACAGCATTGGCCGGTATTGTTTTATACAGTAAATAATTCAGTAGTTTTTGTTTGAACAGTGCTTAACTCGCATTATTTACTTGCCAAAGTCAAGGACAGATATACATACTACTGCAAGCACAGCCCAAAATGTGCCTTGCTGTGACTGTAATATGCTCATGAAGCGTATCTCACTTTTTACGTTCAATTTATCGTGCAATCTGGCTAATTTGCCACCCACAGTCCGCTCTCTCCTGAACCGCAAGGTTTCAAAGGCTCAATAAAAGTTAAGAAGCTGAAGAGAAAATGCAAATTAAATGACAGAGAGATAGTGATATTAATAAATGAAACTCTTTCTCACTATAACATTCTACAGGGGTGTAATTCCACCCTAGCTGAGAAAGTAGCAGTTGCAGAATGATGACACAGACTACTGCGGCCACATCACAGCATATTTTGTGCATTTTGGTTGTTTTCAATCAGACAAATGCGCTTTCTGCAGTGTTTTGGAAGCGGTCAGTATCCTGCATCATGAGCATTTTTCTGTGCTGACCAATCAGATTAAAGTTAAAGTAGGCCTTCAGTGATTGTTGGAATGGAGGATGTGATAGTGATTGCAGTCCAGTTCTTTAGAAAATAGCATTTTTTAGCTTGTTTTGCTAAGAGCACCCCATTTGCTTGCTAACAGCAGTAGTTCATCTACTTGCCTGCCAAAAAAATAACTGTTAGATTTATAGCACAGATGAGGTCTCGTCAGTTTCATGTTTCAAGTTTTTTTAGTATGAGCTTTAGGTAAATAGGCATGAATGTTAACTATCTTTGTTGTTTTAAATAAAACGCTGATTTGTCTGTAAAGGAAATACAAATTGAATTTCTAAATCGGACGTTGGTGTGTTTATTGTGTATCTGGTGTGTTTCCACAGCGAGTTTGTGACCTGGCTGATGGAGATTGGAGAGACTGATAATCCGGAAGAAGGCGTTCACCTGGGTCAGGCTCTACTGGAGAATGGCATCATCCACCACGGTGAGTGCTTTAGCCTTGACCTTCGATTCTATCTTTCACCATCACTGTAATGTAATATTCCTCTTTATAGCTGTGGTCTTACCTGTTTCAGGAATTCCACTTTATTATAAACACAAACCTTGTCCTTCCGCTCGACTTCATGAGCTCCACCTGCCTCATAGCTCCACTATTGTTCACTTTAACTGCACAATTTATGGCTAATACAGTGGCCAGGGGGAACCTTTTTTTGAATCTTGCTAGATAACATTGACATAACCATGCCATAAACATGTCATGACACGTCACATGATGTTGTGAGCTGTTATCCATTGATGTCATGACATACTTTGATGTTTGATGGCAATTAACCCTCAGAACTCAGAGTGTATCAGTAAACTCTGATTTCAGTAAATATAAACAGTGTAAAACAGTCTAGAACC
>JBBPCY010000001.1:121320-136021 GCA_037974405.1 Brachyalestes nurse
ATCAGTATACTGGTGGTGCTGAATGCTGAGTGGTTGGAACTCCTTTATCTAGACTCCTTGTATCTTTAGGCAGTCTGTCACAGTAAAACATTTGTTCTTGTTTATTTCATTTAATCTACCACTTAATAAGTTTGACAGAAAAAAAATAGTATTTTTGCAAAGCAAAATATAAAGAAATGAGGGGCGTATCAGGTCTTTTTCACGGTACTGTTCTGGTACAGCACTCTTTTACCTGATGAGTGTGCTGAGTGTGCCTGTATGGTAGGTGTTTCTGATAAAATGGCCAGTGAGTGTATAATCTCTGCTCCTTTGCTGTGTGTGTGTGTGTGTGTGTGTGTGTGTGTGTGTGTGTGTAGGATGAGTTCTACCAGCAGCTCCAGGCGGTCCGGCAGCCATGGCTCATCCCCAGTGATACAGAAAGTGACTGTCTGGACCCTCCAGAGCAGGACAAGTGTGAGTTTATTCTCTACTGTAAACCATCTTCATCACCAACATGACATTCAGCATTTTCTCAATTTTTCTGCTGCTCTTACTGAATCCCCTCGTCTCTCTCTCTTTCTTTTTTTCTGTCTTTTCTCTTTTCCCTCTTTCTTTATACATCCTTCTTTCTTTCCCTTGTCTCTCACTGTCTTCTGCTCTTTCTCTCACATTCTCTCCTGCTCTTTATCTCTCCGTCTTTCTCTCTCTCTCTCTCTCTCTCTCTCGCTTTCCCTCTCTGTCTATCTGTCTGTTTCTCTCTGCTCATTTATGTTTTCTGTCATTTCTGTCTCTTTTTCTTTCTTGCTCTATCCTAACATTCTCTCTTTCTCTCTTTCTCTCTTTCTCTCTCTCTCTCTCTCTCTCTCTCTCTTTCTCTCGCTCTCTCTTTCTCTTTCTCCTTTTTCCCTCATTCTGTCTTTAGGTTCTCTCTGTTTTCTCATCTCTATTTAATTCTCTCTTTCATTTTCTGTCTGTCTGTCTGTCTGTCTGTCTGTCTGTCTGTCTCTCTCTCTCTCTCTCTCTCTCTCTCTCTCTCTCTCTCTCTCTCTCTCTCTCTCTCTCTACTATAATATCTCTTCAGTAATAAATATTAGAATGATGTGATCATTGCTGTCTTCTCTCGGGCCGTTGGTCTCATTGCCGTTTACGATTTTCCAGAGCGAGGGATTCAGAAGAGACTCGTTATTAAAAGCACTCAAACCCCCTCCTCTTTAAAAATAATACGGTTTGAGTGGAGCCGATATAAACTGCCTCCGAGCCTCGCCGCGTGCCAGGACCCTGCTTCCCCGCCTCCGCGTCTGCGTGAACACGGGCCGCACCTTGTGTGGTTTGGAGGCCGAAGCGCAGCCGACACCTTGATTGTGTTGACACTGTCTGGTGGATTATGTCTTCGGTTTCACTTCCAGTGGAGATTTTGAAAGATTTAAACGAGCTCAGAGTCACTTACTGGCCAAAGTGTCGTTCGTCATCATTAATAAATGCAGCCGGCTTTGTTTTTTTTACTCTCTGCATCAACGTGACACGGCCAGATCGGAGCATCCTCCAGGAGCCGTTAGTCTTTTAATGATGTTAATACTGTTTCAAAACGAAAGCAGGGTCCGGGACTTACATACGAGTGAGTTCATGCTTCATTTGCCTGCGTGTGTGAGCGGTTGGCTTTATCTCCGGGTTTCGCCGATTGCACAATGTTTACAGCAGCGCTAGAATAAATGATCCAAGCGCTCGTTGTTTAGAGCCAAATCCGAGTCGTTTTCTTTTGTCCCCTCTAGATTTTCACTTCATTTATTATTAAATATCGTAACAGCATCTTGTTTATCACCACTGACCCCACTGTCCCACACAAAAACTCCTCGAATTAATATTCAGCCGTTCTGCCCAAGTAAACAAATGATCTGGATGTGTTTCCTGATCGGAAACTGCAACTTTTAATAGAAGTTGTTCCATGGGACGAAACATTCCAATGCAAACAAAAATGTGCACGCAACGCAAGCCTCGCAGTCAAATGAAATGAAACCGTACATGACAGTGGCTTCAAGGGAGCAGCTTTTTTTCACTTTGCCAAAAGCCAAATCTCTCAGAAGCGAGTGAGTATATTTTCCTAAAAGCCTACAGAGTCCAGACAGCTGGGGCAGTTCTTCCAGTGTGAACCTCTAAGGATTAAAGGGACATAAGCTCTAAGGGTTAAAGGGACAGAAGCCAAGAGGACTGGTACTGTTGACCAAGAGACGATACACAGTCAAAATATTGGGAAAATATTTAAAAACGTTTTTTATTCCACGTTTTTTATTCCACGTTTTTTTATTTAAGGGTAATTCCAGCATTTTTTTTTAAACATTCAACATAATTAACCTCTAACACACGTGTACCACTGTCTCCCATTGAAGCGTACTGTCACACCAGTGTGTAGTTTTTAATCATCCTCCCTTCATAACTTCATTCATAACTACGATGACACTGTAAGCAAAGCAACCGCAGCTTGTGCTGTTGAACAACAAACATAATCGTCAAATGAGTCAAAGTCTAAGGGTCTAGGGTCTAAGTTGGTCCTTTTCTCTAATTTCACATTAGACTCACTCTGAATGACATTGTTTACACCCGAACAACACCCGAACAACTGAATTAGGAAGAATTCTTATACCATCTGTAAAATTCCTTTGAAGACCAGGCCCAGCTGGCAGGTCCAGGCTTCTTCTGCACATAATAGGCAGCCAAATCATAATTCAAAACAAGTTTCAGCATCAGTAGATTGGTCTGGTACTGCACTTTCCATGTCTGGGCCAAATTTACATTATAAACACGAGGGGCAACGTTCATAACCGTTTCTTGTTTTTCCAGCAGCTTCCACAATGGGGAAATCACCAAACATTGAGAGATGAAAGAACGTCTCCCCTCCTTCCCTTTACTCTATTGTGGTTCATGTATTTGACCCACTGCCTTTAATTAATGGGTCCAGGCTCCGCCTACAAATGTGTTTGTTCTTAGCTACCATCACTGCTTTACAGGACGTTGGCCTTAAACACAAATGCAAAGCATAAAATATGGGAATATAAAGGAGAAGGTAATTGAAAATGATTAAATTCAAGATTCAAAATTCAATATTTGTCACATACACAGTTATCAAAGTGCAACATTTAGTGAAATGAGCCCTTGAAACACCTGTTTATTCAAATAAACAAACAGTACAAGTGTAAGTTAAATAAACAAGATTAACTAAAATTTTGTTTAATTATGACCTGCAGCTGTGAGCTTTCCAAACTACCTTTCTGTGAGGAAATGCATGGTTGCTATAAAACCAGTCTTCACGCATTCACAGGCTGATTATTTTTAATTAAACCACAACAAACAATGACGCACGTCTTTTTCATAAGTGACCTGAGCTTTAATGTCTTAAAGCCTGTTTATGAGTCTGCTGTGTGTTTTGGTGCACGTTTCTCTTTGTCGCTGTCCAGCCGCTTTAGCTGTGACCAACTGTCTGCTCTCTCTCCCCAAACATTACAGAGGCGACTCAACTTCAATAAACCAATAAATCAACTTCAGTATTTTATAAAGATCAATACTCGGCCCCTGATCAACCGTTCAAATATCTGAATACACAGGCGCTGCTCTGGATAATAACGGGTGACATTTTAACATTGGAACGGTTCCAAAATTC
Source organism: Brachyalestes nurse (assembly GCA_037974405.1). Lineage (NCBI taxonomy): Eukaryota > Metazoa > Chordata > Actinopteri > Characiformes > Alestidae > Brachyalestes > Brachyalestes nurse. Next base: position 124,952 of record JBBPCY010000001.1, read on the forward strand.
CACAAGAGCTTGAAAGAGAACAGGTGCCTTTTTGGCTATAAAATGAATAATAATGAAAAATCTAAGAAGAACAATAATAACCAATAAAAAATCCAAAAATGAGCCCTTTCTAATCAAACTCATTGTCTTGCTTGCAGGTAATCCGAGTGGAATGAGAGACGCCAATAAAAGATCAGTGTTTTCAGGTAAGGCCTGTCATTCGTGTGTGTGGCGAAACATGTGGCTTTAGGTTAAACATGTCTGTCAGGGGTTCAAGCTTCAAGGTTACTTCATTGTCATCAGCAGCTGTGTACACATACATAGTGAGATGAGACAACGTTGCTCCGTGGACCACAGGGCAACATGTAGCATCATACTGCGTTCAACAGAGTGCAGGTTACAACAGACAGTAGACAACCGACAAACAATAAATAGACAACTAATGTGGACATTATGTAAACCTTCTGGATTGATGAGTATCACACAATAGGTATGATTACTGCACAGGAGGCAATCACAGTACACCAGGGATTATATAAAAAACTACGATACAGTGTTCCCCCCTCAAAGTCGCAGTTCAGAGTTTGCTGCCTCAGTCGTTTGTGGATTTTTTCTTAGAACCGAACTAATAATTGTTCGCGGAAACCCACGCAGATTCGTGGAAACCGCAGATATCCTCCGCATTTTGTTTCATGGCAATATATAATTTTTCATGCATTTTAATGAAGAATTATTAAGAAAAACATTTACTAATTTTGTAAATATAAATATTAACGTAAATTCTGCAAAATTTCCATATAAAATATAACTGTATACATTTTTTAGTACAGTCGAGAGAACATAAAGCAACCGTATATTGGCTGCTGCCCTGTGACGCATCTCAGGCAGACGCAGTCCAGCATCTGCCAGTTCCTGCGGGTGAAGTCTTTTGGGACCATTTCTGGGGGCATATTTAGGGTTTAAACTATAAAAATAGGCATTTTAGGCATTTATTTTGACCACATCAGTAGTTTATCATTCTTGTGTGCTCTTGGAACATATTTCGGGGGTCTACTGTAAATAGACAGTAAATAGACAATGTAGTGGTGTAACAGCAATGTAAGTGGGATGTGAATCTTAGTCTACCAGAATGAACATTTTGCACTATATACATGTATTATTGCATATGATGTTGCACTGGAATCATATTCTTATTGTAGACTGTTGCTGACTACATTTTGGAGAAAAAGCTTAACACTTCACTCAGAAGTGAGTCAGATGCCCAGCCTGGGTTTATAGAGCTGCCTGTTATTAGCGGCAGTATTAGATACAGACTGCAGGCTTCAGCGCGGTGCTGTGTTGTGGAAAGAGCCCGTTTGATGCCCGTTTCCAATGACTCAGGCTGGTGCCACTATAGAATGCGAGGGAACCGTCTGTCCCGTCTGCGGCCGGCTGAGATTTCAGCGCACTTGAGGGCAGGCTGTGACCTCATCTAGATACACACACACACACACACACACACTCATACACACTCACAAATGCTGTAAAATTCTACGTCAATTTCATACCCCATCCCATTTTCCACTTTCATGTTCATCCTCAACATGTTCTTCAATATATTAAAGGCTGTTTTTACAGTCATTATTCTTATTAGCGCTTGAAGGTCGTCTCTGATGTTTTTGTTTTTTTTTCTCACAGGCTTATAATGACCGACGAGTGAAGATGTGGACCCAGTCAAACATTTATGCAATCTCACGGGGCATTTTGAATACCGCAAATAAACCAGAGAGACACTTATTTTTATAATTGCTATAAAAGAGAAGAAAAAAAAGATTGTGTACTTCTTTTTTTCCACAGAGGACAATATTTCTTAGACCCTGGCACATTTGTATGCTAATAAGTACAAATACTTGAAACTAGCGAATGTAAAACATTGACGAGAATGACTTGTGTCTACTTTTGATTTGCCTTTTTTTCTCGCATGCTTCCCATTGCAGAATTATGGAGAAAAAAAAAAAAAACAAAAAAACAAAGCAATCACACAGCCTTGCATTAATGTGTATGATTTTTTGTGCCAAATGACTGGTAATGAAAAAAAAGCTATTTTATATACTATGAGGGCCAAAAGTTTGAGACCACATCAGAAATCTGGGATTTTTTTTATTTAATCCTTAGAATTTCAGAATTGCAAAAGAATCTCAAGAATTTAAAAAGGAAAGAAAAGGAAAGAGAAGCAAAGATAAGTAAGATGACGAAGAGAGAGAACTGCATTGGAATAATAGAAAATATCAGGTAATAAAAGTTGAAAGTGAGAGGTCTTAAGAACTTTAAAAGAAAGTTATCATAGTAACATTTTTATGTGACTATGAAATTATAAAATAACACCAAGATTCCTAACCTGTGTCAAGGGGGGCAAATTACAATCTGGAATATTTAGGGTAAGCTGTCCAGTTGCGATGCAAGATTCAGGTTTTTTTCTGACCCATACCTATCTGAACCATAATGAGAGCCATCCAGACTTCCCCAGCTACCAAAAATGTTGGTTAATTAACAACCCGAACCCAACCCGACCTGCGGTGTTTTTGTAAGTTATTTATACGTTAGGCGGAATGCTGCTTTCACCCACCCTGTCAAGACCTGTGAAATTTTCTAATAATCTGAGCCAAACCCTGACACCCCACAGGTGTATGTATTTTTTTAACCAGAATCATGAGGGCTTTTCTGAACCCCACCCCACCCCCACTTAGCTCAATGCAAGCATAACAGATATGGCGCTTAGTGTTCTCCTCCAAAAGTGTCCAGTAACATTGCATCTGAAAAAGGCTTTATGTGATTCTTGTGATTTACAATTTTAGATTCAGAACTATTTCTAGATCACTGTTTAAATTTAGGCAAAGTTTTGATACTGACCACATGAAGGTCTTTGAAGAAAAAGGTCCTCCCTTTCACTAAAGTATGTTTTTAGACGACTTTCAGGTGATCTACTCATCAGAGGCTTCTGCACACACAGCTGGGGTCAATTACATATCAGACCCTTATGATGTATATTCTGTGTACTAACTGAGTTTGGTGGGTTAGTGAACTAATACTACATGTACCGTATGTATGTAGTATTAACAAGTGATCGAGTGTGGCTATGCCAACATACGTGATACCAGATGACACCTCTGAAGGCAAGTTTAGAGAAGACTCTTTTGGCACAAATGAACTAGAATGGTTTTAAAGTCTAACTTGTCTACAAAAACATAATGTTAGCTGTTGTTAGCTAGTTAGCTTAGGGAGGTCAAGTATGCTAGGTTTTTTAACATAAGAACAGATATAACACATAAGGAGTAATACAAGAACCAACACAAAAATCATCAATTGAAGCCAAATATGCAAGGTAGCTGCTGTGGCAAGCTAACCAATAAACAAGCATTTGAATCTAGATTTCTTTGTAAAAAACAAAGCTGTTAAAGTATGTTAACTGATGTGGTTAATTGTTATTTTTGGAGCAATTAGGTTTAACACATCTTATGTCACTTTCCGCTTTTTTTGCCATGTTCAGCTCCATCAACACCAAACTCAAAGACCGATCAGATATAAGGCATTGTGGATATTTTAGTATACACAATATTGACCACTGACTTTAGCTTGAACAAAAATGCACACTACATAAATATTAACACTTGCTGACATAAGAATGGAGTGCAATTTTGAGACGTGTCTGTGAGTTTGAGTCACACTGCCATTAAAGCAGAAGGGGAACACTTAGAAACTCTGAAACTCATGGTAATAGTTAAAAAATTCTACTTTCCACTCAAATTGTTTGACATTATTACTTGCAACCACACTTAAATTTTCATTACAAAAGGATTTTCACTAGTGGTCCCAGACTTTTGGCCACCGACTCAATAAAATAAATTTCAGCCTTTATGGCATTAAAAGGGATAAATGAATGTCACATAGAGAAGCTTTTAGGGGCCTCTCCACATCACTGCCGGGGAAGACTTCAATACAGCACTCTTCCATTTCCTACAGCGATGTAAAAAATAAAAGGACAGAATTGTAACAATTTGATTTTTATACCCAAGAAATATACGTCACATATATAGCCTGCTGCAACTTATTGTATGATGCAAATTAAATTGATTTATACACTTCAATGACTATCGCATCTGTTTGATTGTCCTACAGATCTCCATTAGTCCCTGTGTAGCTCTATAGTGGTTCTGTAAATATATTTAACATGTAACATCATTCAGGTCTCAGATTCCAACTATTATGTTCCTGGGCAGGAAATCCAGTGGAAAAGACTCAATTCTCTCTGAACAATGTCCAGATCGTGCTGGTTTTTAACACAGGCTCCACGATGATGTGTTTTACCACAATCGCACATTTCTGTGACACTCACTGTATATTCTGGAAGTCTTACACGTCTTAGAGTCCATTAGCTCTCACAGTTCCTCCACAAGTCTGACAGATGTTGTTTTCCGAGCTGACGCTGCAGAGAATCCACCAAGGTCTTGTTTTGCGTTTTGTGCCGCAAGTTTTTAGTTATGCTGGCTGCTGGGAGTGTTACTTTAGTTCTATTTGTTTATCTGTTTTCGCAAACGCTGTAAATCGAAGTCGGGCTGAAACTGAGAGAATTCACGAAGGTCACAAACGAACAAACTGGCTAAATGTAAGTTAGGTTTTATTTGCATTATTTCAGAAATCAGTATTCCAGAGTGACTTCTCCAGAAATGTGGAAAAGGTTCCAACGAGAGGAACCAAGACTCAGAAGAAGCAACTTTGGTAAGAGAACGAGGAAGAACCACTGAGAGGAATCAAGACTATAAAGGAGAAACATTCTAAGGCAATGAGAAAGAACCGCTGAGAAGGAATCAAACTTCAAAAGGAGAAACTGCCTAATAGAATGAGGAAGAAACACGGAGTGGAACAACAACTCAGAAACATAAATTGAACTAAGAGCATGAGGAAGAAACACTCAGAGGAACCAAAACACAAAAGGAGAAACTCTCTAAGAACATGAAGAAGAACCACCAAGAGGAACCAGGACTCAAAAGGAAAACCTCTCTAAGAGCATGAGGGAAAACCACTAAGAAGAACCAAGCTTCAAAAGGAGAACCTCTATAAGTACATAAAGAAGAACCACTGAGAGGAACCAAGCCTCAAAGGGAGAGGACATGTTCTCTGAGTAGATGAGTTCTCAGGAGGTTTTTGAAGATTGAGAGGGATTCTGTTGCTCTGGTCATCTTTAGCAGTTTAATCTACCAATGAGAAACTAGAATGAGACCAATCTGGACTGGGTTTGCCTTGTGTATAGGGATGGTAGAGCCAGACGATGGAACCTTAAGAGGAAAAACTTCCTTAGAGCATGAGGAAGAACCACTGAGAGGAACAAAGACTCAGGAGAAGAGCCTCCCTTAGAGGGAAGAAGAACCACCAAGTCTCAAAAAAGAACCCCGCTGGTGAGTATGAGTGGAACCAAGATTTAGAAATGTAAATTTAACCAAGAGATTGAGGAACAACCAAAGAGAGGAACCAAGACTCAAACGGACCTCACTAAGAGCATGAGGAATAACCACTGAGTCGAACCAAGACTTAAAAATATTGAGTACAAACATGAGGAAGAGCCATGAGAAAATCTGAGACTCAAATGGAGAACAGAAGTATGAGAATGGTGCCGTTATGCCAGTGGCATTAGGAGAGTCAGAGAGAGAGAATTTTACAGGGCTTGGACACGGTGTGTCATCACTTGTGTGGATGTCATTGGCCTGCGTGTACATGATCTAATGGCTGACTGAAGGATGTCAGGCCTGCATTTGGTTTTCACAGCAGACACCCAGTAATTCACACCGCAGCCGCACGACCACGCCTGAGCCCGGTGTCTGATCGCCAGCCCGCTCCCGCAGTCCAAACCCCAACACAGCCTTCACACTCCAGTCTTCACACAGGATGTTGGCTTCCAGAAGGCCCGGCCCGTCTGATTCTCCACAAAACGATTCCTGTAAAATTCTGATTGAACATTCATCTCCCAAGTAGAAAAAAAACCATCATTAACTGTGGTATGTGTGCCATCTCATTCAGGTATTTCCCCTATAATGTTTAGACTGCCGTTCTGACCAGGGGATGTGGTCAGACAGGAAACGTGGCTCACACTTTTTAAGACTTTCTGAGAATGTTCTCCAGTTTGGACCGACTGTGAGTAATTGTAACCCTCCGTATGTGTGTCGTTCTAACAAGTCGCTGATTTACTGCTTCGGCTTTCCATGCCCTGAAACATCATCTCCTCTCGAGTTCTGAGTCGTCGGAAATCTGCTGGACGTGAACTTTTGTTGTTTCATCTGCGCGAGAACTTAATACTTTTATTGTTTTCTTCCATATCAGATGTTTCCCTTTTGGTTTCAGTTTTTCATGTCAGAATCGTACAAAGCAGATCAGAGGTCTTTAGAAAACCACAGTGGAAATGTGGGGGACTTTAGTGGCTGTGATACAGATGGCCGAAGAGAACAGTGTAGTGCTGTTTTTTTTTTTTTTTTGCTCCATGCCTATCAATGTGATTTTACTGATCAGCATAGAAAGTGATGTTGTTCTTTTATAAAATGCCTTCGGGAACAGACACAGAAAAACATGCATCGTGTACAGAGCCTCTCAAAGGTTTGGAGATACCTCGTCTCCTTAAATGACACTGATTTTCACAGAAGTAATATTAACAATAATGTAATGTAGTATGCATTTTTTCTTGATAAGTCCATTTAGTAGGTACCCGCAATGACACAAAAGATTAAAAGATGATGCAAAACCACTTAAAGATGAACAAAATGTGCACAAATATAAAAACAAAACATTTAAGAGCTGAAAATTCAGAATCAGACAACTATTGAGCTTGGAGGAAAATTATTACACTGCAGGAAATTAACTAATAACTAGTAAATAGATACAGGTAGAGATGGGTATGGAGAGCAGTTACTAAATTGATCCTGGTTCCTGACTGGTGAGAACTGAAATCTGGAGAGTCTCTTGTTCAGATGGTGGTGTTTTTGGTGTTTCTGCAGTGTTAATACTTTCTCACACAGCTGCATTTCCAAATGGTGGAAGCTGGATTGGATCAGTGGAGGGATGGAGCGGCGCTCTGTTGATCAGAACATTTGTAGTGATGCTCCTCCCTCATTATAGAAACTTCCTCCGGGATCAATAAAGTTTTCTGATTCTGGTTCTGATTCGGAAACTCAGGACACAGTTTATATCCTTATTTGTCAAAAAACAAAACCACAATAAAGCTGAACCTTTTCATCTCTCTATTTTCTGTGACAAATTGTGGAGAGTAGCATCAGTAAGAGTATTGATAAGTATTAGTATCAATACTAGTACCAGTAAAAACCTAATCAGACTCATGGAAAACAGTAAATTGGTTTCCGAAATATGTGTGAAGGAGATTATAATGAAGGAGGGTAAAAAAGATGAGATGTCAATTCATGAAGCAATATAAAAACCAAGGGAAGTATTTAATTCTGCATATAAAAGCGTTTAGGGATCCAATATAAGTGCTTGAGTTCTAGTGGTCCAGACAGAGAATTGGCAATTTTTTTCAGCCTTGATCCTAGGGGACATCTTACCCTGCACATGTTCCTACTCCGAACACATCTGATCCAATTAATTAACTAATTAACAAGCCTTTCTTGGGTTGAAGTGGGTATCTTAAAGGCAGGGAAACTATGCAAGGCCTTCAGGACTATCACCTGTGTGTTTAATGGTCTTTACACCAGTGGGTATGCTAACATTCAAGGTTTCAATGTGGAGAGATTAACACATGGACACTTTTGTATAATGATTGCTGGGAATAATAGTAAGAGAAAGTGGTCAAAACACAAAAAAGATGCATAATCGCAATTTCAGTCAAACTTATAAGACTAAAGGATACAGTGCTGCACTACAGAATATTACGTAACATGACAAGTAACATATTCAGTTCTAGTTTTAGGCCTGAATACCCCTTTATGTTGAACTCAATTGGATTGTGTGCAGGTGGGAACTGATAATTGAGTCAAACCAGGTTTTTGATGGTAACTAAGGGTAAAGGGGCATTTTAATCCAGAACGACTTACAGTCATTACTTACAGGGACAGTCCCCCTGGAGACACTGAGAGTTAAGTGTCTTGATCAAGGACACAGTGGTAGATGTGATGTGAAAATTAAATCACTCACTACTCATCTAAAGAGATTTTCAATATTTTTGTTCGCAGATGCCCAAGACCTTTGTACAGTACTGTATGTAGTGGGTGGAAACCACAATAATCTGAGGGTTTTGAAAAACATTACGTTAAAAGAAAACATGCTCATTTGTATTAAAACCCTTTTGAAAACCTAATTGTTGACAGAAAAGACATTTTGTCCATTGTTCTCGTTAATGACATGCAACTATTACAATGGAGGTTATCACTTTAGAGGCCAACCACTTCCACTTCCACATCCTCTGTTTACTACTCCTTCTCCTCTAACCTTAAGGGAATGCTTTTAAAGTCCCAGGGCCACCCAAGAACTCAACGCAAGCCTCATGCTTCTAGAGATCTGGACCACCATCAGCGGTCAGCTGACCAGCCTCTAGTCTTTATTTATTGCCGAACTAAGTCATATTAATCCTGACATAATGCACAAATAAATCTATGGCAGGGGACAAGTATGCTTTGAAGGCGTGTACATAACGCCCAGTCCCACACCACTCCCTTGTGGTGTATGAATTCAATCTGTGTGGAGTTACGTTTTAAAAGCCTGGCTGTGGTCTTTCTCTCCCAGCCTGGCTCTTATGACAGCGTGGGGAAATATCTGTTTCACCTGATTTGGGGAGCTCCTTTTCAATCATGTTTTCTAGGCAGCAGCGCTTGGCTGACGTGGTGATGTGGTAGAACCTCCAACCCCCAACCAGATGTTTTCAGACCAAGCTTATTGAGCCCATCTACAAGGCTGAAACCCAAACCCTGTTTCTGAAAATCTCTTTTTAAAAAAAAGCCCTGGACAAGTCCAGTTCAGATCATTTCTGATTTCCAGAGCAAACTTTCCCAAAGCTGGACCTGTTTCCCAACAAGAACCGGCCGCACAAAAATCAGATAAGGCAGTTTGATTACTAACAATAAAGATGATCTAAGGACTGCGATCCTTTGGGGATCCTTGGCCTTGGATCGCCACTGATGCATCGCTGGTCAGGGTTTTTTGGGGTAGTTTGTAGTACTGAGAAGACAACAGCGTTTGATCCGAAGTCCAAGCCACAGCCCGCACAGACATCCTAAACGCTGCATGTAGTCTAAGCTGTCAAGGCAAGTGGGGCAAAGATCATACAAAGGCTTTGTTGACCAGTTTTGAAACTGTGTACTGCATACAAATGCAAAGAGGGAAAGAAATATTCTTTGGAGATCCAATTTGTAAATGAGATGTGAAAACCTTTTGAAGTACCTCTACATGATGTAAACCTCCTATAAATAACCACTGAACAGTTCTTCACAAGGATAAACCTTTCTGTGCATTAAACATGGGTCTTCAGAGCAGGGCTTCTAAAGCCAGTTTGCAGGAAACCAGATGGACCAGATTTTTGTTCCAACCTAACACTGGGTTCGAGCAAAAATGTGGACCATCTGAAATCCTCTGAAGAACTTTCTCTGCGTTTGCCCCATTCACCAAGTGAAGCAGCGGGCAGCCAGGAGCACAGCACCCGGGGAGCAGTGTGTGGGGACAGCACGTTGTTCAAGGGTACCTCAGTGGTGCCAGTAGCAGTCCTGGGATTCAAACCCATGACTTTTTGATCGCAGGGTGAACTCCCTAACCCCTAGTCCACCAGCTGCCCCATTTATAGTCATGGAGCTGCTAGATGTTACACCACATCTCCTAGTGTTGCAGTTCTCACTGAGAACAGCAATAAAGTAGAGCTTGTGCTTTTATGTTGGCTGCATGGAAACCAATGACAACGCTCATATAAATTTACACACAACTCTATCCTACAGTGTGGGATCATGCCGAATTAATTACTAAGAGACTTGGCCTATTAGCCTGCAGCTCTGCAAAGACAAAAGAGGATGCTTTTAGTTTGCCTCATTAAAAACATAACGATGTTCCTTTCTGAGTCTTTGCTGTCTGTTCACATCCAGTCGTTGAAGTCAAATGTTCCCCAAGTGTAAAGCTGTTGAATGTTTTAATAGCCTGTTTCCTAAAAGCTGTAATTTCACATCGAGTACATACAAGGACTTCAAGAACATTTGTTTTACATTCCCAACCACACTAAAAGCATCTTTTAATGCATTTATTTACTCCATCCACCAACTTGTACTTTATTTTAAGCAGCATCAAAACCAGCAAATCCAAATACACAATTTTCCCCCATCAAGAATGATGTTCTGGAATCAGAAATGATCCTTTTTACCATGTTAGTTTATGTCTCATGTCATATGATGCACAATATATTACACTGTTCAGAAAATCCCTGTTTTCCCAAAAGGTCTGCTTGAAACGGGAGAAACTTTGCCCCACCTTTTAATGGCACCGGTGGGTATTATTTTTGTTATTATTGGGAGACGTGGGATATTATTATAACTGATATCATGTTGCACCTCATCCTCCCACAGCCCCCACATATCATTGAGAGAAAACACTCAGCGAGCTCAGAGACCCTCCCTGATAAAGTGTTTCCCTCAGATAAGGAAAGAAAATATTCTATGATCTCCCATTCACTTACAAATTCAAAAAACGTTCCTCCTTCCAATGCAACTGACCTTTTATTCTGAATGAAAGTGGTCAAACATGCTGACAAATCAGATTTGGGCCTGCAACTGCCTGGAGACCTGTGCAGAGTGTGTCTCCTTTTGTCTGAGTGGTGGGATTGGTTCCAGCATCTCCTCCAACACTGGCTAGGATAAGCAGCTCAGATGATGGATTGATGGATGGATTAGATTTGATTATCTGAAGATTGTCTGCACACCTGGGATCAGACCACTCGAGATGTTAATGTTGGGTCGTAAAAGGGCCTGTTTGCGTAACCCTTAGAACTCAGAGAGTATCAGGAAAATCTGATTTCAGTAAATATAAACGGTGTAAAACAGTCTAGAACTGGTGTTTACCCTCAGAACTCAGAGTGTATCAGTA
>JBBPCY010000001.1:148399-182403 GCA_037974405.1 Brachyalestes nurse
ATACTGAGTGATGGGGGAGAGGGAGGACCACCCTACCCACCCAGAGAGAGAGAGAGGACAGTTATACTGAGTGATGGAGAGATTTACATTTTGTGTTTTTAATGACCCACACCCAACTTGCTCCATCCAACCCGCAAAAATATTTATTAATCAGTGACCGGAACCAGATCCGCCCTGAAATCTTAATTTATGTCTTGTTTATAACTCGGTTTGAACACTCCTTTGAAGCTTTTTGACCTGCCCCGCCCACAGCCAATTTTGTTTATTAAGCTGACCTGAACCCACTTTACTTGTGCATCCTCCTGCATGACCTATAGGTCGACCCACCCATCACTTCCGCTGTGGCACCACTGATTTTACTTTGGCTGGAGCTCCCCTTTAAATAATTTACCCAACATTTACCCAGTGCAAGACACTAGCCCAGTGAGTAATTAGCCCAATATGCTAATGAGGCTGTTCACTCGTTTAATGCATCTCTGTCAGTCGTTATCTGGAAATCCCTCCAGTTCCACCAAACAAGCCAGCCTGCACACTTGCTTACACTGAATTCATATTTAAACAGCAATTTAAGCTCAATTAATGATCCTTTAATTTACATGAAAAAAAAGTATATTTGTATCTTTCTACCCTTTCTACACACACACACACACACATACACACACAGACACACACAGATACAGGTACACACACACACACCCCATCCATACGCTTTGGGGCCTTCATTGTCTCCCTGTGAATACTGATGATGGTCTGTATGCCCTGGGGCTCTCCGACGAGGGGATAAATGAAAATCGATAACGGCAGAGAAAGCAGAAAGAATGTCGTTCTTCCAGCTCATCGACCTCCTCCCTTTCTAACGGCCGCTGCATGAGAGGGGCTTTACCTCCCGCACGTCCGCCCCACAGTCACAGCCAGAGACTTTACGCCTGTGCTGTAGACTTCATCAGCAAGTAAAGAAGGAAACACTGGGTACCACTTTACTGTACGACTGCCTTTATACAGGGTTTAGAAATATAATCAGGTTGTTAATTTGGTTATAGACAGTTTATAAATGATTTCTAAGTAATAATTTAATAAGTTATAACAGTTGTCATACATTGCTGCAGGCCACCTATTCGGCAAGATCCCCCTAGTTGCTGAGCTTATCTTGTTCCTTTCTCAGGCAGGATGTTAAACTGCCGGCTCCATCAGGTCTTTTAAAACACCAGATCTTGACAAATAGTGATCTTCAGAGGGAGGGAGGGTCCTGGAGAGCAGCCGAGCAAAAGAGCAGCGAACAGCGAGCGTGTAGGAGAGCAAGCACCGGTTTTAGACCATTTTCATTTGTTGAAATCAGATTTCACTAACACACTCTGAGCTCTGAGGTGTAACTGAGATCAGTTTGTTTTGTGCTTCGTCATGGTTCATGCCGCTGAGTGGATGACTTTCTATTCTAGAAAAGTGAATATAGAATAGAGAGCCTCTTCATTTACTTGCTAAAAAATTGAGAGTTTAATCAAATTCAGACCTCCATTGAGTTACTGCGTTCGATGGCAAGTTTGATGGGAAACTCTCAGCACCTAAATGAGGAGGCTGTCCATTCTCCATTTCACTCTCTCGTTAATGGAAAAAAAGTGGAAATGCATTGTGAGATACTATGTTGGCATATTATTTTTCGAATTAAACAAAGTTGACAAAAAAAGCATTACATTTTTCTGATGGTTCCTCCAGTGGGACGAAGGAGAGCACTTTACAAAGAGTTTACCCACCGTCCTTCACACCCAATCAGAGAGGCAGCGCATTAAGAGAGATCTGACCGGCCGACCTGTCTGAATCAGAGCGAGAGGAAATTAAGAAGGGGGGGCACAGGGATGTGAAGAAGGGAGGAAATGATCTCCCGTGTCCGTGACCTCACTCTCGGAGAAGGCCGGCTGCCTCGCCTCGCCTCGCTCCTGCTTGTTATTTTGCAGGCTGATCGCGGATCTCTTCGGACGACACACAAAATGTCAAGTCAATTAAGGGAGACGAGGAAGGAGGAGGATATTGACTTTCTCGCAGCACTGCGTCATTTACAGCCACTCGCCGGGCACAAAGTAAAGGCATATTTTCCATACAAAATACAAAAAATATACATAAAATATGCATGAAATACAGAAGAACGAATGAAGGCTTGACAGTTAAAGCTAGTTATGCTAATTTATCCATTAGCATTTTGGTTCAGTGGCTTTCAACAGTGTCATCTGATGATTTTTCAACCAATCCCTTAGTAACAGACAGTGCGTTTTGGTTATTGTCCCTTTAAGACATATCATACACTACCAGTGAAAAGTTTTGGCACACACTGAGATTTTCTACATTTGCATGTAACTCGCTTAATATTTATTAAAAATAGACTCAGTATTCTTTGCTGACTAAGACAGTTACAGTGTGTTCACCATCCCTTTATTAGCCTACAAAAATGCACCTAATTATAAGTACAGTTTGGATCACCAGACAAGAGTCTGAAATTTAATGAGCTATTAAGTGATGAAACAGTAACGAGTGCATTTAAAGTTAAAGGACAGTCTAGAATTTGACTCTGCATCACCAACAACCAGTTAATAGGAGTCAGAACTGCAATGTTAACTTGTTTTATTTGAAATACTTTCATTAATTAGTTGTTCATTCAATGTTGTTCCAATGTTTAACAAGAATAAAAATCCACAGTTTATGAAATAAATCTAAAATAAATAGATAAAATCCTGTGGTATGCAGAAACGTGTATGGCTGGTAGTGCAGCTCTTTCAGGAGACCCAGCCGTTCTGCAGTGTGTGTTAGCGCAGGTGCAGTGTGTCGGCGTTAAAAACGGCAGTCATGATACACTTTCATGATCCAGAGGCGCCGAGCAGAGAGACTGCAGTGCTGAAGGTGCGAAGCACAATCTGTGTTTCAGCACCACTAAGAGTGGACAGCTCCCCACATCTCCCTGCAGCTTCCCTTTTCAAGGAGATTTTTCAGCCTAATTAAGTGGCTGAGATGTAAACAAAGTCGTTCAGAGCGAGTGTGGTGTGAAACGCTCTGTTGTAGGGGAAATTAGCAAGAACTGTTCACAGTGGAAGTGAATGGAACCAGACGTCTGAAGCCTCTAAAAGCTCCTCACAAAAGGTCATTCCATAAAATGGATATGGTTGCACTACCTGATGCCTGAGACATTGTTCTGTTACAGTTTTGAGAAGCTTTTGGCCCTAAAACTAAACCCATTCATGGTGGACGGATACATACAGTCCCTAAAGAATTAGTTATTTACAATTTACCATTTAACTCCACTGTAACTGTATAAATTCCACTTGCATTATTAACCAATGAGCTGCCAGTAAATCAGTTGCTATTTTTTTAATAAGAGCATTACAAGGATGTTGTGATGTCCTCTTACACTGAAGCACTTCTTTTTACTAAAATAACATGTTGAATCATATTTATATGACCAGGATTTGAAAAAGAAGCCTAGAGTGTATGTGCTTTTGATGCACTAGTGGATAAAAGTACACTGAGTTTTTGAGATGACCTACTGTATGTGCACTTAAAACAACAGCAAAAGAAAGAAATCAATGACCTGCTCCTGCTTTTGCCTAAAAAAGAGTTTATGACACACACGGTGAGTGAGCTTTTGTGTGTGTGTCGGTGGTTGGAGGTGGAGAGAGCCAGGTTGGGTCTCCACAGGTTCACACTCGCACTGATCTGTGAACAAGCTGCTTTGGCTCGTTCTTCCAGAAACCTCTCAGGACCTCTAAACAGACCGAATGTACCAGGACACTCCGCTCAAATACACATAAATACCTCACTGTGTGTGTGTATATATATATATATATAAATAATACTGTATAATATATGTACTTATGATGCCTTACTTTACTATTTTTTGAAAGAGCTTTCTGTAAAGGTTCACACATGAAATAATAAAACTGGATGAAGGAGATTCACAGATTTAGAGAAATAAATGTTGAAAGTGTTTAAGTGGGTCACTGTTGAAGTACATGAGTGTGTTTAACGGCACAGAGAAAAAAATAATTCAAACTAAAATTGAACCATAATCATAGTTCAAATCTTAACCCTGATATTGCTGAGTCTCCAAAATGCTTGTTTACTACATTTATTTCTGGTGTGGATCTGTTGCTAATCAACAGGCACATTCCACATTTATGGCTTTTATCAGACGCTTTTATCCAAAGTGACTTCCATTCCCTAACTACAGGGGGCAGTCTCCCTGGAGCAACCTGGGGTTAAGGGTCTTGCCAACCCAGTGGTGGTCTGCTGAAGGTAGGATTCGACTTTTGGTCTAGAGGCCACTAGGCCTCCACCATGCCATGAAATCATATTCTCCTTTCTCTCACTTTTAAATGCACTGTTAAATGCCTGTCATGACTGAGAAGAAATGCACATACAGCACTGCTGACAATTTTAGACACTTCTGAAGAAGCGCCTCGGTGCTGCAGATGGTGGAAAATGACCATTTTAGTGCCTCTATGATGGCAGCATTAATAACAAATAACGGGAAAGGAAAAAAGTTCAGGCTTATTAGAACCAGTTCCCAATTCATTAAAATACTCAGGTTTGCCCTTTTCCTAGACACTCAGTACCTTGTTTTTTTAAATAACTGCATTCAGTGGATGGGTTGCTAATCTCACAATATAATCTAAAGCAGATACAGAAATGTCAGTTAGCTACAGAATCTTTTCTGAAACAGCTGGCCCTGTGTTGAGGGTAATCTGAACCATTCAAAGCCATTCTGTGAGTACTGATGGTTTGATTGAAGATGGTTTAAACTACTGTGAAAAATGAAGTAAAAAACAGCTTTACCTTAAGTAACCCAGCCATTTAAATTCATGGATTGTAAGTGGAAAAACAGATTATTGTTCTGTTTAAACTGCCATTACAGGTTAAATTCATTTTTAAAATTCATGTTTTCTTGGGCAGACCACCAGGATGATACAAGAAAGTCCTGGACAGGTGGAAACCCTAATCAACCCTTGATTTAGGACGTTAATATTTGTGACATGACTGCATTTTGCATTTTGCATAATCATATGGTATTTTGCCCATATGGTGCAGTTATTTGTCATCAAGTCTTCCTTTAAAAATAAAGAATAAATAAAAATAGACCCACTGCAGCTGAAAGCAGTCTCTTTGGCACTGACTGGGCTTTTTTCTGCTGTCTGTTAGAGGCACAATTGCATCTGAGAGCCATTTCCTTTATAAGCAGCCTTAAAGCCTGTGTCTGTAATTCTCACATTTGGCATTAGAGAGTATTAATTTGAGCGGAGGGCGCTGCTGATTGCACTCTCCCTGCTGCCGGGCTAATTGATACCCAGGCCAGGCAGAAGGCAAAGTAAACACGGGACAGCTGTGCAGGGACCAGTCTTCCCACAATGCCTCGCCTGTCAGGGCACAGGATGACCGAACAAAAGCAATATTTGCCCAATCTATCCAAGCAGGGCTTCACAATTGGGGGGAGGTTGAACTTTCCCATCGCTTTGCGCTATTCCCTCAGTTCTAGGGGGGGTATGGAGGGGGCAGGGGAGATGAATGATGTTTTTGAGCTGGTCTGGAAAATGGTCATTTGGTAAAATGCACCTTCGTTGACCTAAGAGAAAAAAAAAGAAGAAAAAAGGAAGAACTCAATAAAATTAGATATTTACCATCCAGGATCCAAAGTCAAAAGTGATCAACTAAATTGCATCAAAATCAGGCCTTTAGCAATGAAAGCCTTTTGTCCTTTTGTTTATCAGATGAAAATTATGATTATTACTTTCTACATGGCATTAAAATCATCCAATCTGGCTTATTTTAGGAAAATGATTACCACATGCTAGCTCTGGACAGCTCGTGCTGCGTTTCTGAATGTAGCATGTTGGCTTGTCTAACGTAGACTGTTTTCAGTGTCTTCAGGGCAGGATTATCATTTAAAAGGGAGCACAATCTGTTCCTCTGTCGTTTACGGCCAGTTTGTGGACGGGCCGAGTGTAATGTTGATGTTCTGAATTCATTAGCAGTCCTGCTCAGCCCGGTTGCACTAGCAGGGCCAAAGAGTTGCTAGGCTATGAGTGTGGATTGTTTGCTTGTGCTTCACTGCATAGGATGGATGAGGGCAGGAGTGGGCAGATGTATTGGCCTGACTTTTCCTTTCCTCATTCTATCCATGTTTGCAGAGGCATAGAACCCCCCACCTTCCCTCCCACCCCCCCCAAACCCTCGGATGTGTTTAAATACAATTGTATTTGAAGGGGTGACTCTCGGAACATAGCCTAAATGAAACAGATGGAGGTCTATTGATGGGAATGAGGTCAGTTGTCTGGTGTGAAATGTCCCTCTGAGCTCCTCTTGTTCTGCTCATTTGGTGACCTCACCTGGGCAGGGGCCCAAAGTAAACTCCCTTCCTTTCCTACTGATTTTCTTTATGGCTTAAAAAAAAAGGGAGGCATCCATCTAGCAAGTGGTGCCTATTACTTAAAGTAGTGGTAGAACAGTAGGAGGAACTACCTTGACACTTCAGCTTTCTCTGATTTGAACCGAATGAACAAGACTTTTCTCTAAAGCATCACTTTAATTTGATCTGATTGATCAACGAATTTGATAAGTAGTTAGGCTGCACAATATATTGTTGATCTTTATTACAGCATCAGTATCTGCGGTACTGATATCGCAGAAAGCTACATATATTATTTTGCATATATGCAAATAAGCCTTGAACCAGTCAGTGTTTCTGACTGGGAGACCCATCACAGCTCTGGTGAGTTACTGGGTGTTCTGATGAATCAAGGTCTTCATATAATCCAACAAAAATGTAATTATTTTAGTATTTAACCATCAAAGGTGTTGGCTGTTCTAGTAGCTTATCGTCCATATATAAACTGTATGGATGGGGGCAGTACCATTTGAAACAATATTTACAGACTTTTTAAGTCCAGAGAACTGATGATATGGGCCCTTTAATATCTTAAGCCATCGCAATCACAATATGTAGCAGTAAAATTGCAATTGTGATATTTCATCCATGTCTTGCAGCTCTAATGAGTGGTGATGCCAGTGTGGTCGAGTCCTGTTTTAGAGCCCGAC
Source organism: Brachyalestes nurse (assembly GCA_037974405.1). NCBI lineage: Eukaryota > Metazoa > Chordata > Actinopteri > Characiformes > Alestidae > Brachyalestes > Brachyalestes nurse. The sequence continues at coordinate 155,471 of JBBPCY010000001.1, forward strand.
AGATGTGCCATGAAGATGGAAAGAGCCCACCTCCCTGCCGGAATGAGCTGGAGGACTGTAAAACTTCAAAGCAGTGAGGCAAATTAACTGGCCATTTTTCTCCTGAATATCTTTCACCAGAAATGAACCAACAGTGTAGGGAGGAAATGAAGAGCAGCCAAAGTGAGAAGGCCCTTAAACGTCCTGAGAAAAGACTGTATTGGTTTAGTGTTAGAGAGGCCTTTTCTCATGTTTCCTTCAGAGTTCACTCAGACGTCAGTCAGCTGCTGGATTCTGTTTGTCTCTTCAGGCTGGACGGAGGTAAAACGGATGTGGCAGGAGGTGCTGAGTCATTCGCGGTTGCAGGCAGTGAATGTGTCCAGCCTGAATGATCTTGCAAAAAATTAAACAAATGCAACTGATAGCCCTGTGTGAACATGACCGAGGTGAGACTGGATCTCGCTTGCAGTTTGTGTGACCACCTGTAACCTGTGAGATTTCACACGGCAGGACTTCTCAGCAAATTGGCCACAAATTTCTGATCATCCAATAGGGACGCCCTTTTTCTACACTGCTGGGGAAAAATTACATTCAGGTAAATTTTAGTCCTCCAGACTCAAACTATGTATGTCATGGTCCTTAAGGTCCCATGATCTTCTGATCTCAGGGTGAACTCCCTAACCACGAGACCACCACCTGGGCCACTAGGCCTCCAAGACCAGATATCGTCAAAAATATCAAGTATCAATCAGTTTTATTTATGTATCTTTTTATGTCAAGTTGATTTGTACATTTTTATTTCACTTTGAACTTTTATTTTAAAATGGTCTAGCACTCGCATGGTCAGTGAGAGCCACAAGTTAAGGGGCAGACAGGTGCATTGAGGCTCCAGGGTCAGAAGGTCGTGACCAGTCAGGAGCTCAAGCATGCTGAATAAGCAGTATTTCAGCCCGTGTGAACCATCATCTGATGTTTCTACCAGTTTCTAGAATAAATTTTCTAGAACTGCACGTCTAGAACTGTTCTGAGCATTTGTTTTCGAGAGTGTAGCTTAAAGAGGAATTGCACAGATGTGGTTGAGATGAAGTTCTTCAGCGTGAGTTTGGTGTTAAATGGTTCGGTGCCAAAAATCTTTTGACTTCTTTACAGTGGTGGTGAAAGTAACCAGGCATCAGAATGTCTCCAACACAAATAGAATCATTTTATTTACCATCCAAACTCCCCAGTGAACCTGTGAATCTTCTGAGTGTGAAATAATGATGGTAAAACAAACAAAATTGTTTTCTCTGGCTATTATTTAAGTTAAGATGATAAAATATAAATATATAAAAAAGATAATGACAAAGAGCATGGTACAAAAAAGTACATTTATACATTTGTGTGTGTGTGTGTGTTTTTATTTTTATATTTTGTGTGTGTGTGTGTGTGTGGGGGGGGAGAAGGGCGGGAAGGGCCCAAAAAACAATTCACCTCCAATGTGAACAGTACTATTTCTTTAGAATGGAGTATTTGACATCACATCACTCTGAGTGATGATTAAACTATGCAGAAATGTTGAAAAATATGTGGAATTTCTCTTTCTGGAAACAGTCTAAGTGGATTTCTGTAAGTCCAGATAAGAGCGTCTGGTAAATGTCAGATTCCAGCTGAAGTTCAGACTCTCGCAGTCGCAGCCAGACTGTTGGTTCTGCTTGGTCGAGGCGAGTGTGAACCGTGCTCTGGGACAGGGGCTTTTTAAAAGAGCACTGAGGGGCTGCATTAACATGGGGTTAAACAAACGGAGGGGGTAGAGAGGGCGGCCGTGAGTGACAGGCTGTGTTCCGTGTGTAAAGCCTTGTGTCCAGCCTGCAGGGAGCGGGCAGGAGTGGGCGGGGCTGAGTGTCGGTCAGCAGTGAAGGAGCTCATTTACTCTGACATGCCGTCAGTCAAACGGGCCAGAGTTCAGCTCTCAATAAAGAGAAGCCAGAAGCCCAGCCTGTGAAGTGCAGGAGCAATTTGTTCATTAAACTCTTGGTTTCTCCCCTTTTTCATAATAAAAGAAGATTAATAATGCTTGGGCATAATTGGCTTTTTAAACATACTGCACATAGGAGTGTTCTTTATTAGTGTACAGTAACTCCACATATTGCTGGTCTATTTAGGCTTTTATTTCATTTTTAAACCTGCTCATCTTCATTACAGGAATATTTCTGTTGGGAACCCAAAATGCTTTTTATACACCATGCAAAGATCCCCTCATAACTAACTATGTAATTTTGGAATTAACGAATTAATTTAGTGGAGGAATTAATTTAGTGCAATTTGGATTGTGATGTCACAAAAACACATTTGCATGGATATACAGAGCCTTGCAAAAGTATTCACCCTCCTTGGCATTCTCTCTCTTTTGTTACCTTACAACTTAGAATTTACATGGATTTTCAATTTGATTTTAAGTGATGGACCTAAAGAACAATCAAGTTAAAAGGGGGGGAAAAAAAAGTTAAATAATTCTAAAAAATGTAGAAAAGTGGTGCATGCATATGTTTTCACCCTCTTTGCTTTGAAGCCCCAACCACTACCTTCAAAAGCCACTTAATTAGTTAAATAAGATCAACCTGTGAGCAGTCTAAGTGTCAAATGATCTCAGTATATATACACTTCTTGTGACCGGTTATAAAAAAAAAAAAAATTTCACAAGCCCTGAATAACCCAAGGAGCACCATTAAATCCATTATTGGAAAATAGAAAGATTATGGCACCGTAATCAGCCAAGAGAGGGTCATCCACCAAAACTCTCCAACCGGAAAAGGAGGGCATTAATCAGAGCAGCAACCAAGAGGCCAAAGATAACCCTGAAGGACCGGGCGGCTCTTCTGCAGAGATGGGGGTTTCTGTCCATAGGACCACTATAAGGCCCACACTGCACAGAGCTGGGCTTCATGGACGAGTGGCCAAGAAAATAAGGCAGACCGTTTTAAACTTGCCAGAAGGTGTATTGGAGACTCCCCAAACGCATGGAAGAAGGTGCTGTGGTCATCAGGGACAACACTATGTCTGGCACAAAACTAACACCTCTCATCATGCTGAGAACATCCCCACATCGTGGGGCAGCATCATGTGGTGGGGATGTTGGGAAACTGGTCAGAACTGAAGGAAAGATGGATGGCGCAAAATATAGAGAGATTCTTGAGGGAAATCTGTTTGAATCTTCCAGAGATTTGAGACTGGGACAGAGGTTCACCTTCCAAAAAGACGACGACCCTAAACAGACCACTAAAGCAACACTCCAGTGGTTTAAAGAGAAACCGGTAAATGTTCTGGAATGGCCCAGTCAAAGTCCAGAACTCAATCCAGTTGAGAATCTCTGGGATGATTTAAAGATTGCTGTACACAAGCGCCGTCCATCTAACCTGAAGGAGCTGGAGCAGTGTTACCAAGAAGAACGGGCAAAAATACCAGTGTCTAGATGTGCGGAGAGACTTGTCGCTGTAATCGCTGCAAAAGGTAGCCGTACAAAGTATTGATTCTAGGAGGGGATGAATAGTTATGCAGGTTATCTTTTTTTTGTCTTATTTCTTCTTTGTTTCAAAATAAAAAAAAAATTAATTTGCATCTGCAAAGTGGTCGCTGTGTTGTGTAAATTAAAAAATACGAGACCCCCAAAATTCCTTTAAAATTCCAGATTGTAAGAGAATAAGAGGGAGAGCGAGCGTGTGTGTGTGTCTGTGTATATATATATATTTATGTATGTGTACACAGTACATTTTGGAATTTAAATGATATTTACATACTAAATTAAGGTGTGAAACTCAATTTTGGGCTCTTTTAAGATATGAGTTTAAGAAATGTGCACTTGAGGACTTACGAATTAAAAATCAAAAGTCAACATTTTAAATGATCTTGACTGTTATTATTGGTTATTAGAGTTTTTAAAATGGGTATCAGTGTCTGTCACGTGACTGTTGATATCGCTCTGGTACCATCACTGATCAGCCCAGGAGGACCTGAGTCCACTGCGGGGAGGTGGTGGAGGGCGAATGAGTGAAGTGCTGGGCGGAACCAGAACTCGGGGCAGTTGAGTTCGTTCTCTAAATGAGTGGAAAGTATGTTGTGAAGCGAAGCAGAACAGCGCGCGTGTGAGGAGGATGCAGACGGGTGTGTGGCAGGAGTTCAGCTGGCCAGGTCGGCTGCCTGTGGGTCTGGCTGCTATCTGCAACAACGGGGTGAGCAGATAGCGTCCTCCGCTCCAAACGGCTGGAATGTGTCTTATTTGTCTGAAAGCTCCTTCAGAGAGGAAAGGAAGAGGGAGATCAGCATGAGCACTATTTTTAAAATCCAGACCAAGGAAGTCCAGCAGAGGAAGTCGGGCTTGAAACACCTCCCTAAATGGCAGCAGCCGGTTAAATAGTTCCACAACACTTTCCTCACCGAGGCCCTGACTCATCTTCCCTGATCTCCACTGTTTAGACTGTGGCTTCTCAATTTTCGGTAATTACTCTGCAAGATTAGCGCATGATGGATTGTTCCAGGACGACGGCTCGTTCATCACGCCTGGAAAAGTCAGAGCTCCTGTTGTTTTAAAATCAGACATTCGGAGAAACAGGAAGGACACCTCTGTGGCGTGACATCATGCGTGGGTGGGCGAGATGGCGAGCCGTCAAACGTCCAAATATTTGGGAAGTTATGGAATTATGGTTTTGCTGACGTACGCTGTCGAGCTTTATTACATATCAGTGCCGAATGACACGTGTAGGAGTGCTTTTTCTTATAAACAAATTGAGGCAAAAGCTGAACACGCACATTAAATGGGACGGAATTATGTGTACATTGTGGATTACAAACTACTTTTGCAGCAGGGAGAGAAAATGTAAATAAAAAAAATATACACGCATGCACGCGCGCACACGTGTACAAATATACGTATGCATATAAAGTGGAGAGCGAGAAATAAATAGCGTGCTATTTGTGACTAATATCTTTATTGTTTGTAATATTTGCCAAGGCAAATATTTCCTCATTTTCTATAATAATTTTTTTTTATATCGCGCCTTTTAAAATACTGAAAGAAAAATCAGCAATTACAGTTACACACAAATGTGAACGACTTATTTGGGCCAGATTAGCTCCCTGCCAACAGCCAGTCCACGATTGAGAAAGGTCCTTGGTAGCTTTGTCCCATGAAGGCTGCTGGTTTGAAGTTCATAAATCAAAATGGAACAATCTACTAAGGTTGTGTTGTCACATCATGTGAAAAGGAGAAAATGTAATAAAGAGAACACCACTGATCTGAATGAAAGGAAGCTAACAAGCTAAGCATTTAATATGGCAGGTGAGACTGTTCATAGATGACCACTCAGGTGTTTGGCTGCACCCTTGAAAATCATCAGCTTGTTGGAAAATCATCAGCTAACCCTAACACCTTAATGGCAGAGTTTTGTAGAATAATTGATCTCTTGTTAATGTGGACATTTTTGACATTTTATTGATTTTTGAAATTCGAATTGATTTTTCAGATTTTGTTTACATTTTGTTTACTGCCTCTGTCCTATGATTGTAATTGTGCCTGTGATTGTGTGCTGTTTGGTTTGTAAGTTAGTTGATTGATTTAGTTTTTAATTTTATGAGCATTAAGGACTGACTATAGTGTGCTGGCTATCTTTGTGCAGTGCTAAACTAAAAAAATCACAAATCTTCACAGTTTGGCTTAGTTAGCTAGCTCATTCACAGGCAGTCAGTTTGCTTGCTAGTTAGAGCTGTATTTGTTTGTAGGGCATTACCTTTTTTTAAAGTTTCCTTATTGTTATCCCATTTACAACCATTGATTAGATCTTAAAGTCTTCTCACTTCCTCTTTACCTGCTAGCGACCACCTAGCCCCCCCCTTCGAGTCAGTGGCTGTAAAATGCTAATGCTAACTAATTACGAGTGCTGCACTGAGAGCACATGAAAGAGGGTCAGGCCAGTTCAGATGTACATGAGGGACAGCTGTTTTTAAGCCACCTCCTGTCTGGCTGAACGGCTTAATTAGCGGTATAGAAGTCCTCTACCACAGGAAGCCAGGTTTAGCACCCCACCCAGCGCGCACTCGCTAGCTCGCTCCTTGTCTGCGTTAATGTGCTTACGCCACTCAGAAGGCCCTGTCCTTGTAAACCTCTCAGTGCTTCAGTTTGCCTAATTCCTTTAAGTGTAAAGCAACATTGTACTAAACTGCGACACCCTTGAGATTTCCAACCACGTTTTCGTCTGAGACTCTCAGACAACAATGTATGATTTGAAATCTAGTGGCTTAATTTGCTTTCGCAGACTAGTGTGAACAAATGAAGGCTTATGACACCCCATCAATGTGATTTACCTCCTCGTTCACCTTCTGTAAATCTACCGTGTGGCTTTTTTTGATGAACTAAATTTAAAAGCCCATAAACTCCACAAGCCATGAGCAGCTGGTGGATGTTGGTCTCTTGAGAAAGGCCAAAAATAAAATGTTGCTGCTAGATATGGGCCCTCTGGGATGGCTGAATTTGAGTTCGCTCTGATATTTCCTTGTGCCCAGCCTTTGAGACCATGGAGGAAAAGTGATGTTTTAGAAAAAAGTAACGGACCGGTTTGTTTGGGTTAAGTCTGAGGGGTTTTATTTTTAATTACAGTGCATCAAACCGAGCATGTGGGGAAGATTTATGCTCCTGTGTTTAGTGATAATCCAAACATTTAGCCACGTGTCCCTCATAATTCCTAATGTCTGTCTGAGTGTGTGCTGCTGGAGCGGCTAATATATGTTTTTTCTCTTGACCTATAGAGAGATTTTTAGTGGTGGTTTTCAAAAGTGCTTAACCCCATTAAACCATTCATGCCAACAGAAAGCCATAGAAATTGCACCATATTTAATTGGTGAACTCTGTTTTACATATTTATACCTTGGGTGAACATGTAACTATATATTGGCTTTTAAGATTACAGTGGTTGGTATCAGTGGCTACATTTTGGTGCCGTTTGACCACAAATTTATGTAAATTATTTTTTTTGCCTGTTTTTATTGATTTGAAAGAAAATTGGTTTGAAAGAAAATGTTTCAAATATAAGAAACTACAAGTCCGTTCACAATTTCTTATTTAATAACTACTAACTAAAATGTGAATTTCTGAGAGTGAGAAACTAATGATCTTAAAGGGCCCATATTATGTAAAAATGTAATTGTAACATTTTCATCCTTTTTGTTTTAAAGAGTTTTATGTAGTATGTAAACAATGCTAAAGTTTTAAAGCATGCCATTCACTTTCCAGTACAAATAGCTGAATTCCCAATTTGTTGTTGTGATGTCACAAAAAAACACTGCAAATACTGCATCATCTTTATAACCCCAACAATTTTGGCCCATTTGTTCACATACAAGTTAGGTTTCAGCCTGGACAGCCAAGCAGAAAAGAGCGTTTGTTCTTAAAAGCACAGTAAGTGGTTCTCGCACTGTCCTGAAGCTTGTGTTTCCTCAAATTGTAAGTAGCGTTGGATAAAAGTGTCTACCAAATGAATGTAATGTAACAAAAATGAATGTTATGTAATGTAACAAAAACAGCCTGTTTTGATGTTAATGGCCAAAGAGAGGTTGGAAATTGTCTTGATTGTCAATATCATGACTAATATCTGACTTGGTACATAAAACCATACTAAGTGCACCTTCCAGGGGGAAAAATATGAAGGAAAAATGTAATGTAAGATATGGGATCTTTAAGGGGTTAATATTGGTGAACACCGCACTGCTGTTATAGCGTCAGTAAACAGTGCTCAAATGACTCTGCAGGACTGTCAGAAACTGTTTTACAGCTTGCATTCCGGGAAATTAAAAATGCGTCTGGAGATCTAACTGAACATATTGTGTTTAGGGGGTACTTGGTCAGTTTATGAAGTGAGCTGCCGTGGTCCTGCGTTTGTTCCAATGGAGGAAAGCCAAGAGGATTTGGCCCAGTTTTGTGGTGCCAGACCCAGACGTCTCTCTAGGTGTTGGTAGAACTTTCCCTTTTGCATTGATCTGAGGCCAGTTTCGCTGTTTAGCGCTGTTTAAACGTTTATTGGACAGTTAGGGTACACAAGCCGTTCCCGCTCAGGGTGAGCGAGTAGCTTCTTTCCATAGTGTCTCTTTCAAGTCTATAAAAGCCTTTGTGCCAGCAGAGCTGTTACTGGCAAGGCCGTCTGACTGGCGAGGGCAAGAGATGCCAACTGTTACGAGAGCCTTTCCTCACCAGCACTCATTTCTGCTTTTAAATGTCTCCATTTAAACACATGCTAAAATAATGTTTATTAGCCTTTTAGCACTCGTTGCGCCAATCGCTACTTCCCCTAATGGAGCTGGTAGGGCAGGTGTTCTTGAATTGCTTTCAGTTGGAAAAATCTCTTAAAACACACTTTTAATGTGGCCTTTTTGCTGGGAAATGGTCGTTAAGGGGAGGTTTCCAAATTCGTCTACATTCACGTGGACCCTTTGCGTTACAGGGCGGGTGTTGCAAACGGATGATGAACAACCCATGGTGTTCTTGAACACTGCTTCATTTGTGTTTCATTTCACCCTTTACATGGAAATTTGCTCCCCCCCCAGAAACCATTAAAAATGGTGGTTCTTCAAGGATTCTTTAGAATAGCAGTGCTCAGTCGTCTGTGAAAGTTTGAACACCAGTGTTCAAATGAATGAACGTATCCCTACAGTGAATTTTTCAGCAAATTTTAGTGCATTTATGTTTCACGAATTAAAACATTAAATAACACATTAAACATGGCATGACTTAAATAACTAATTTGTGGGATATGCACCAGTCACCAATGTTGTAAAAACATTACAATATAACATTGATTTATCTTAATGTAGTGGCACCTGTGGTGTGGGATATTAGGCAGCGAGGGATCAGTCAGTTCTTGAAGTCGATGTTTTGGAAGCAGTAAAAAAAAAAACGGGTAAGTATAAGGATCTGAGTGTCTTTGACAAAAACCTGACTATGATGTCTGGACAACTGGGTCAGAACATCTCCAGAACAGCAGGTCTTGTTGGAGTTTCCCAGTGTGCAGTGGTCCAAGGAATGACATCCAGTGAACCGGCGATGAACACTGAAGTCTAACTGATGCACATGGGGAGTGAAGACTAACCCGTCTGGTCTGATCACGCAGAAGAGTTACTGTAGCACAAACAGCTGCTCTGATAGAAAACTGTAAGAACAAACTGTGCATTACAGTTTGCTGTGTATGGATCTGCAGATCGTTCAGAGTGCCCATGCTGTCCCCTGTCTATGCTGACTGTGTGGGCCAGTCAGAGGGCCTATACTGACCCCTGTCCACTACCAAACGCTCCTACATTTAACACGTAAGCATCAGAACTGGAGCATGGAGCAGTGGGAGAAGATGGCCTGATCACTTAACCCTCAGTTGCCTCCAGGGTATCCCTGTAACTAATGATTGTAAGTTGCTCTGGATAAGGTCGTTTGGCAAATGCCACTACTGTAATGTAATGTAATGTAGATCTGATGAATCACATTTCCTTGTACATCATGTGGACGGCCAAGTGTGTGTACATCACTTACCTGGGAAAGAGATGGCACCATGGGAAGAAGGCAGTGTGATGCTCTGGGTAATGACGTGCTGGGAAACCTTTGGTCCTGCATTCATGTGGATGTAACTTTGACACAGACCTCCTGCCTGAACACTGTTGCAGACCAAGTTCACCCCTTTATGGTGAGAATGTTCCCTAATGCCAGTGGCCTCTTTCAGCAGGAAAATGTGCCCCTCAACCATGCTGCAAAACATGTTTGAAGAACTTTGAAAAAGTTTGAGAAACAAACATTCAAGGTGTCCCTGGTTTCCCTGGTCTCCAAACTCCCCAAAGCTGCCAGAAGTTTCTGGAGCTGTGAGGCTAATGGTGCTAACAAGTAATGTAAGTCATGTAATGTATAGTCCCCAGTTAGCATTGGACAAACTGTATGCCTAAATTATTTGCTTGCACTTGACATTAAAAGGCCTCATAAATGGATGACTCACTTGAATGTAACCTGTGCTTTCAGCTCTGCCCTTGTGTTTATATGGGCTTACTCTCCCTCTCCCCCACATTCTGATGCTCCCTTCTGTCTCCAGAGTGTGGAACTCCCACTGTCCAGAGAGTAAAGTTTGCAAGGATCTTCTTGGAGGAGTCTACAAAGCGTAACGCTCATAAAATGGCTGTGCCATAACAAACACCAAACAATAGCGGGTTGCTAGTGGTGTGTTTTAGCCAGGGGCAAACGGGCGGCTGGGAGCCATCAAAGCCCTGGCAGGCAGCAGAACCGCCTGGAGCCACTCCTCAGCTTGGGCTGGAGTTCTGACTATTTCAACACCCATTCAAGCATCGCGTCACGCAAAGACAAAGAGTGGATCGACCAGAGAGAGGGATATACACTATCCCAGTCCTGTCTACACTCTTAAATACAAGGGTCTTCGATATGTGTGGGACTATTTCAATGTAGTATTAAATAACTGAGAAACCGATTCTCACTATGTAATTTAAATGTTGGTGGTGGTGTTGTATCATGTTATGCAGAAATCAGATGGAATTCTTTTTTAAGATCTCTTTAGCATTTTAGCATTACAATCTATTAGTCATTCTGGTTCTCCCTGAGGGGATCTTTTATATCTAATTATTTTATATTACTTTCAATTAACATGCGGTTTGAGACTGGGATCGATCCTTAACTGGGAAACCGACCTCTCCAGTTCGCTTTGTCTTTTAATTCAGTTCAGTTTTTCCTTTGTGTTTGTTGTTTGCCGTCTTACACTTTCCTGCCTTTTCTTTGGATCTGTTTTCATCTTCATTTTGTTAAAGCACAGTGTGTGCGTGCAATAGTGCAATGTAAATAAAATGTATCTAAACTCGGAGCTGAGGAAAGTTGAGGTCATGCCAAATGCAACAAACATTACATGGCGCTTTAGCAGCAGGATTGTTGTATAAAGCTGATAAATACACTCTCATCTCGCCTTCACCCTCACTTGCTGTCCTGAAGGATGCTTTTGAGCACGCACCTGTGCATCTCCTCAAAATAAACCCTTATGTTTATAGCACCCAACAGACGAAGGAATGCTGTAAGTGTAGCTGAGCGCTGATATGATCCACCCCTACCTCCTTCTGCTTTACTGCTTTACCTGTAAATCGTCCATAAAGCGCTGAGGGTGAAGTGCATGGTGGAGATTCATCTGGAAGGACAGATTCAGTTTGCATTAAAATAAAGGTGCAATTGGCTGACTCTCTTATCCAGAGCAACTTAAAATCATTAGTTAGAGTTCTCAAACTGGGGGGCGCAGAGGTATTGCAGGGGGGCGCACCAATGGAATAGCCCACGCTCCACTCGAGCACTGCTAGCAAAAACATGGACAAGTTTCTGCACCCAGCCAAGCCTCCAGCAAAGGCTGACTCTTCATTAGCTGCAAGTTCAAGTGTGAGACTTGAGATGATCCTCTTAAGTTTTTTTCTGACTGGGAACTGGTTCATTTTCCCAGCCATTTTTGTGGAGACAGTTGTTTATTCTTGTTTATAACTTCTGTATGCTCTTTATTTCTCCCACAGTGGTGAAATTGCACCATTTGTTATTGTATTTGTTTCGCTCAATTAGAAAAGGGAGCTGTATTTCAAATAAAGTTTGAATCTGAACCTGTGTAGTTTGAATTGAGGGGGTCATTAATGTTCCTATCTAGAAAAGGGGGCCCTGCAGAGGAAGTTTGGGAACCACTGCACTATGGGAAGAGGGCAAGCTGGAGGAGGCGATGTGATGCTCTGGAAAATGAGATGCTGGGAAACCTTGAGTCCTGCTTTCATGAGGATGTTACTTTGACATGAACCACGTTCTTAAACTTTGTTGCATACCAAGTAAACCCCTTCATTTCAACCCCCTGCCTTGAAGCATCACCTTATTAGTGGCTTGCCTTTTGATCAGGGGTCAGTTTCTGACCACAGAGCCACTCTTGACTAGATACTTATGGGTAGTGGAACACTCTCAAACTAGCAGTAACAGCACCACACACACACACACACACACACACACACACACACTCTACCATGATCATTGGCATTTCAGGGTCACTGCTGTGGTAGTCCTGGGATTCAAACCCTCATCCTCCCAATTGCAGGGGCAACTCCCTAACCACCAGGCCACCACCAGGCCACCACCAGGCCACCACCAGGCCACCACCAGGCCACCACCAGGCCACCACCAGGCCACCACCTGCTCAAAATGAGCTTTCGCCGTGGATTCGAACCGCTGGTTAGATTCAGTGTCTGGTATTTTACCACTGGAGCACCACGGGTAGGTGTGATGTATATAATGGCTGTATTGTGAATGCTAATATTCACCACTCTGCCTGCACAGGGGATTAGAATCACATTGTTTCATGGGAACGCGAGCAGCGGTATGTGTTAAGAGAGAGAGACTGGGCGATGGAGGGGTTTGACAGCCATCAGAGAGGCACCACACACGGTGAGGTCGATGGGCACTTTCAGTATTGATGGAGTGTGTCAGAGAACCAAAAAAAAAACACACACCTGCTCCGCCAGAACTGGAAAAGTGATGAAACGTTAAACCTTGACCGTCTCAAGTCCAATGACAAAATCGAATGAGCTTTCCCTCGGTCTGCACTCTGGATGCTTGTGGGGGGAAAGAAGAAATAAAAAAAAGTGTACTAGGTTCCATTTCTTCTGGTTTACATGAGAAATTGCTCAGTCATGCGTGGGTTTTTTCTTTTGCAGAGATGTGGATGAGGAGGATGTAGATGGGAGGGGGTGCCGAGGAGGACGAGGGAGGGAAGAATTACTGACGTTGCGGCACATAACCAAACCTGGCATTGGGGAAGGAAACGAGGGAGGAAAGAGAAGAAGGAGAGAGAGAGAGAGAGAGAGAGAGAGAGTCTGAGGGAGAAAGGGCAAGCGAAGCAGTTTTACTGACTTTTATGGAGGGGGTTTATGGGCGAAAGCTATTTTACTAGATTCTAGCCTTAATGTAAACATCACTCAACAATCCCTGTTAATTATTTAATAGAGCTCCTTGATCTGTGTATGTGTGTGTGTGTGTGTGTGTGTGTGTGTGTGTGTGTGTGTTAAGGGATGCATTTCCCTTTTCCAATTAAGCCTGAATATGAGAGCACTGGCAAATATTAATTTCCTTTGTTTGAATGGTAAATGCACAACTAAATTAGATATGGCTTGTGATCAGTGAACTCCACTGGATCTATTCAGACTCGCGGCTGAAGATCAGCTGGATGTGGGGGCGTTAGATTAGTACTGGAGCTACTCTCCACAGGAGGGCCCTGTATTGAAACTTTGGGGATGTAAGAGCAGAGTTACGCAATGTTAAATCTAAAATGTAACGTTCGGGGTCAAAGAAATTACATTTCGAGTCAGAAACAGTGTAAAAGAGAATAATTGGCCTCATTTCCTCTGGTCCTCCCCTGAGAGCAGTGCTAAGCAGACAGGTTGAGTGGTGAACTGTCCAGTGATGTTGCATTAGTGGCAGTGGAGCTTCACATATCTTGGAGGAGGCATATGCAAGCATTGCATTATAGGAGACTGAGGAAGTTGGTGGAACTGGACAGAACTAACTCTGGGAGAAAATTATGTAGAAAAAGAAAAACAATCCAAAACTAAACCAAAAGTAATAATACTATAAGAAGTGTGGTGATGCAGCGGAAACATGGCACCATGATACCCAGTATATTTTAGTTTTTCTCAGGTTGGGCAAAATATTTAAACATGAGAAAATGTAACATAAATATGTGCAACAAGTAACAATTTAAAAAGTAATAGCAGGAAATATCAACTACACCCAGTGCGGTTTATTAAGTTACAGTACACTGGTTGTTGTGAGGCCAGAAATTTGTAGCTAAATTCGATCACCAACTAAATATGTAAACTCATACAGTTTCATTCTTTGTCCATTTATTACATCACAAACTGTGTCAAAAATTTGTACATCTGCTTTAAACAATTCATTTATTTTGCCACATTACCAGCCATAATGAAATGCATGTTTTCTGAGAGAATTTAACTGCATTTAACACCACTATATATACTCCAACAATTACAAGTGTATATATGTTCCTTTATCATTAAAAACTGCATGTGGGAGATTAGTTTTGACAGGAGGATTGAGATGTTAAATTGTTTGTTTCAATCAGTATGTACATTTACCAACCAATTATGAAGAAGGAGAGATAAAGGGAAACTTTTATTGATATAGCGAAACATTTTTAGATATTTGATTGAATATTACAAGAATGTTGAGTTATTGTATACTGCAATAAATCTATAATTACTGACTTATGTTTATTATGTTTATTCTTAGCTTCTTCACAGCTGTCTTCACAGCTAACTCCACTGCTAACTCATTAACTAATTATGGAATTACTTTTAATCTTTACTTTCAAAACCTTGATTTTATTGCTACCTCACTGATTGTTCTCAACTTTCTCAGTTATTGTAGAATAATCTTCAGCTCTGCTCTTTATTCTATATAACTTTTAATAAAGTTTCCTACTAATTAACTGAGAGCTTTGAAATATCCAATTTCATAAATCTCTCATTTTCTCTGATAAAATGACTTGTCTTTCAAAATACTGACTGAAAATATATATGGAAACATTGATATATTTGAGATTTATTTTTACTGGTCCATGAAAGATAGCTTTAAGAGCAATATATTGATGCCCTGTGGGATTTAACACTTTGCTGAGCACTCTCCTTCGTCTTCAGATCCATGGGGGAAAGCATCCAGACGAGAAGAGATGAAAAACTCTCAGAGAAGTGCTGTTGTACATGTTCACACCTACCAAATTTCAGGACTTCAGCTACATTTTGAAGAGGTCTGGTGTGTGTAAGAGCTATAATTCTGTGTGTGAGATTGAACAGAAGTGTCAAGAAAGGCTACACAAAAGTAAAAATAAGTGGATTCATTTTGGGTTGGGAGACTGGAGAGCTCAGATGCTGCGGGGTGTTTTTCTGAAAGTATTTTTTAGGATGTTCTGCATGATGATTGAGTTTAGGAGTGATTTTGGTGAAGATGTTACCTCATTCGCCAGGAGTGAAGGCCCCAGCTTGAACCTGGCAAGCTTGAATGTCCAGCTAGCAATTCGTCTGCCCTCCCAGGACATATAATTAATTTAGGTGTTCTTGTATGTCTGGAAGGTTTGAAAGTTTCATTTTCTGACCTGTAAAAGTCTGGAATTTCAGAAACCGCAACAAAAAAGTGATAATATAAAAATTCGAACCCCGCTTGACTCACACAGTGAGTCCGATGTACATCAGAGTGCATGTTTTGGTGCTGCTGATATTTGCTCTAAGTTGAGCGTTCAGTTTACTTGTACTGCAGCTCATCAAGTAAACTGTACACAGCCCTGTCCACTAAATGCACACTCTTGATGGAGACAAAATAGAGAAAATTCAGTGATGAAGAGAGAAGGGTGTTCTTTTTAGTCCAGCACTCCCAAGAATGTGGCTGTGTAACACTTTTTGTAAGGTCCTCCCTCAAATTAGGTCCAAAGTCTGGGAGAAAATTACAATGGAGATCACACTTGAAGATATCCTCACTAACCCAAGTCTAACTCCCCATTCAGCTCATCAGGAGCCGCATTCTCAAAGCTGGGCTGCAGCTGAGACAAATGGGCCCTTGGTGGTACTGTCCTTTGAAGGATCCTCATTTGTGTTCAATAATGGGACAGTCTACCAAGAACACTTTTCACAGAAAATACAGTTAAAATGAACCCTGGACGTTTACTTTCCTCCAGACTTTAGCTGGTAAGCTAAACAACCATTGGTTTGTGGGTGAAGGCTATCCTGGTAGCTACAAACTTTTTCAGTTCACTAAGCTCAGTCTTCACCCTCTTAAACAGTGTACCATATATTTTGCTGTACTGCCATGTGGTAGACCAGTGCTTCTGCTGGGTTCAGATGTGTGTGCAGAGGATTATGTGCAGTAGAAGAGCATGAAGGGTTCTCTGGTGGTGTGCTTGAAAGCTGTCAGATTGTGGCCACCATTACTCAGGTGCAATCAAAGGATCCTTCTGATTAACACAGCCTTCGACGGAGTAGTGGTCTTGAACTGCAGCCTAAAGGCCTTAAATAGATGAAGCAGGAGCGAGGAAGTGATTAGTGTTAGAGCTAAAGTCTGCAAGAAGGTAAACCTCCAAGAGCAAGACTAGTGACCACTGACACTGACATTTTTATTTACTAAGGCGTAGTGTCTTCCATCATCATGTTAAAAAAATGAAGATGGAAAGTAAAAAAGCCACTGAAAGTTCATTGTGAGGAACTAGCATGTGCACAGTTATTTAAAAAAACACTCAAACTTGTGAATATTATCAAATGAGGGGAATTTGGGCAGACATCCAGCAAT
This sequence comes from Brachyalestes nurse, assembly GCA_037974405.1. Classification (NCBI taxonomy): domain Eukaryota; kingdom Metazoa; phylum Chordata; class Actinopteri; order Characiformes; family Alestidae; genus Brachyalestes; species Brachyalestes nurse. The sequence continues at coordinate 171,810 of JBBPCY010000001.1, forward strand.
ATTTGTCAGATTTTGCCTGTTTGCAAAAGCAAATCGGGAAGATAGGTTTAACAGCTGTGGATATTCTATTATGAAATGAAAACTAATTAGCATGTAGCGACTCTAATTGCATAACACTGGGCCGTAAAAGGCCACACAAAGGCTGACATGAGTGTTTTAATTTTTGAATTGAAGGCACGGAGAACTCATATGTACTCTATACTCAGCATGATACTTTTCAGAGTGAATTTTTCAGGCTGTTCTGCAGAACGATTGTGACTCGGAGTGATGTGCTGTACACGTGTGGAGCTAGATGTTGCTAACACATCATAACTGACATAAATGAGCGCTTGGGCCTCCGGCAGCTGCGTGATGGGGCGAAGTCTCTCAGTGCCAGGTGTGATCTAGTTACGTTGTAAGACGGTGTGAGAGGAGGTCACTTCTTGAAACATAGTGAAAATAACTCAACTACTGACACACTATTGACTCTCTGTGCTTATTTTGTGGCATAGAGGTCAAAGTTGTAAGTGAGATTGATGAAAATAATTGAAAAGGTTATTTTTTGGAGTGTGTGTACCATCTTCATAAGATACTGGGTTGATTCTGAATTGTCAAAAAATGGACAACTTATGTCTTTTCCCAATCACCAGAAGAAGAATTCATTTAGGAAAAGACAACTGGGCTATGTAACTATGCAGGCAGACACTGAGGTGGGTCTGCTGAGGTAAAACTACTGGTACATCATTTTAAATCAGTGGTTCACCAACCCTCCTCTCAGAGACCTACTGTGCTGCCATGTTTAGCTAAAACCTGCATCTATCATGCTGCCCCACCTTACTTAACACTACAGCCAATGTGGAACGTCTGGAGAAGTCCATTAGCCAGAGCAGCCGTTGCAGATTGGCAGATTGTGACTGCAACCAGACCTCTCAGGAAGGAAGAAGGGTAAAGTGGCTATTTTTGTTACACATGAACACACCACAGCACTGCACAGAGTGGGAACAGTGCATTTAATCTGCATTTAAACCCTCCACCTTCTGATCACAGGGGCAACTCCCTAACCACCAGGTCACCAGCCGCCCCATAAGAGGTATATCTTCAGGACTGGTGGCCACTGCTCTAAATGTTGCTGCTGTGGGGATTTTGGGACAACATTATCTCCTTTCCCTTAATAAAGGGTGGTCCAGCTTATCTTATACTGAAGGAGATCAAAAGGACCTTTCCTTAGCCTGTAGAGCAGTGCTGACCAACTACTCGATCAGCTTTTATCATGGTTGCCACTTAGATACTTCTGGATCATTTCAGTAAGGAATGAAAACTATTTGGCTGCAGTCTAAATTGAGTCCAGCAAGACTAGGCCCTGTGAACTTTTGTCAGTGGACTGCTTACATCAAAATTTATACTGACCAATCAGAACTCCAGAAACAGAGAACCACAGCTATTATGAGTTTTACACGCGCTTCTATTACAGAATAAAACAAATACAACAACAGCGTCTTGGCAACGCTACTGGTCTGTAAGTGAGAAAGAAGAATGAAGGGGAACTAGAAGAGGGCTCCATGCCTGTGTGTACGGAGCAACCCTGCTGAACGCCAATCACTCATTAGTGAAAGATTTACAGATCGGAGTTGCCTGAATACTAATGGAGGAAAAAAAACTGCGGTAATTAAATAAGATAAAACAGAACTTTATTCAGGATAGAAAGGTTGTTGTTATTTTTCTACTGTGCCTTCAATCACCTCCGGCTATTACTAAAGCTATGGGTGTTTGGATACAGCAGTTATTTTGTGGTTACCTTGAGCTACTAGCAATGCCTTAAGTGGCTTCATGCAGGCGTTGCATTGTGGCATTCAGCGGGAGACGCATTCAGCCCAGACTCCCAGTGAAGCTGAACAGACATAAAGACATGGCAGGCAAACAGATAGCAGCTCACATATCTGTAGAGTAAGTATTGAAGGTTTTGGGTGCTTCGGGGTCTTAAGCAGTGGGTGGAAAGATGTGCAGTTGTGTGAAACATTCAGGGACTGTGTTTGTATGTTTTTCCCTGAGACTGGAGAACTCACATGGCTTGTATAATGTTTTCCAGGCATGTTTTCCTGGACATTTAACAAGGAGCCTTTGAGGAAGCAACCAGCTGTTTCAGTCCCACAGTGATCAACCACGAGTCTATGATGTTGTGAAGACAGACCTCAGGATGCTTGTGTGAGCTTTGGAACAGTGCACTTATACTGGTCTCCCACCAGATGAAATAAAGCACCATGTATCTTACATTCAACACCACCATTCTTGTTAATGCTGAACAGGCACATGCACAGACAGACCCCGGGGCGAGTTTGAGCTCCCGCCCTCAGACTGCCTCTTCTCAAGTGCCCTCTTGGTCGTTGAGAATAAATCGTGTTTTATACGGCCATTCCTCAAGATCTGTTACGAGCCCCAAGAACAGAGCCTGTGGGTCGGTTCAGGCTCAGTGAACGTCACTGCCCTTGGGTGCCCTCTGCTGGTGTAGCTTTACCTCTATAACTCTGACCTGTCATAGATGCACAAATCACCCCCTACGCTTAAAATGCAGGGGATAAAAAACTCTTAATTTCATTTAAAAATGTGTTACTTTGCATGATTATTTTGAACAACAACCAGATTTAATGTTGGCAGTGGCGGGGGTGCTAATGACTTAATTATTTTATATAAAAAACAGATTTTTTTTGACAGGCACTGTTTTAAATAGTGTCATAAATCAGTAGTTTCTAGCAATTAGAGTGCAATGAGTTCACTGTCAGAAAAAAGGGGTACTGGTATATTTTTGTTCGCCAACAACAGTGTAAATATGCCACATTAAATGTGTTGAAATGGATTTTAAAGGTACACACATACACTTTCACAGGGATTAATGGTTCAGTGACAAATTTTCCACTTATAATAGGTGTATTTAATCAGGCAAGACATGTTTGGAGTTCTAACAAACACTTTATAGTCCCCTGAAAAGCCCAAACTGTATTTTGTTAAAAACATAAAATACATACAGATCTTCAAAAAAGGTTGTACGGACTAATCCCATTTCTTTTGGAACCCATTATGAGTTTTAAAAGTTAACAGAACTTCACAGGCATCTAAAAGTGTAAAGTGACCATTTTGTCATACGTGAACACACCACACAGTGAGAACAGTGTGAAATTCTTTCTCTGTATTTAACCCATTCACCAAGTGAAAAAACAGGCAGCCAGGAACACAGTATCCAGCAAGCAGTGTGTCAGGGGTACCTCAGTAGTGCCACCACCAGTCCTGGGATTCGAACCCACAACTGAACACAGGGCAAATGCCCTATCCACTAGGCCACCAGTGGCTGGCATTCGTCATGGCTGGTATTCACAAAGCAGCCGAGTCCTGAGCCATACTGACAAGTCTGAATAACTAACGAAGATTTAATTTTAAAAACATTTTTAGATTTGGGTGACTAGTGAATTCTAGAGTTAGTTAGCATCTAAACTAATTATTCCTGAAAAAGCAAAGTTTGTCATTGAGCATGAGGAGCTTTTGCCCACAGATCCATTCTGAATGATATTTGTCCATGGGTGCACCAGTCCCCAAAAGTTTTCTAAGCACTTACATTTGTAGATCATCACATTTTGACCCCTCACAGTTCACTCTGCCACTCTGATTAGTATTGTGTTTACCACGAACAAAATAAGTTCTGTGAGATTCTTGTAAGATTATAGTTAGACAACCTAACTGCTGTACCTGATGCCTTTACTTGTTCAAAGTAATTTTATCTACATTAAGTGTGTTGGCAAAAGAAATAATGCCTGAACACATGACTAGTAGAATACCACACTTTCTATAGATAAAATGATGTGTAAAAACATGTAATCCTACATAATCCTAAAATATTTTCACATCTGCCTGCAATTTAAAAATATTAGATGTATTGACTAGATTATATTTTCAGAGTTTGGGTCATCTAACACCTGGAACATCAGTTTTATGATTCCAGCAGGGTAAAACAGACTCTAAGTTTTGATTTGATTTGGCAAGCCTGGATCCTCATGGAGGAATAAAAGTGCCCCACTGGGAAATCAATTCATTCAGGGTCAAGAATATCTGGAAAGACAAGGGCTCTAAAATCACTTGTTCAGAAAATGTTGGGGAAAAAATATGGACTCAAGATTTTTTTTAAAAAATCTGAAGCCTGAACATACTGCGGTTCTCATTTCATATACATTATTCCCAGTAAATGACCTTTAAAAATGGCAAAAAAAACTAAAGATAGAAAGAAAAAACAGCAGCTTCACAGTAACACTACCCTTAAAATGGTTTATAGATGATTTTAAATGTTAATGATTATTAATGAGGTCATTAACACCTTAAAAATCAGTCAGTAAATACAAGAGTGACCTTCTGCCATTCATCTAAATGGGGGTTGACTATTTAGAGCCCAGATTTTGTTAGTTATTGATCCTACTATGTCTTCTCCATCAGGTAGCATTAGACCTGTCAGCTTAGTCATATTCATATATTCATATTTATCAGATATAACATCTTATTGTTGCTTTTTTGTGTTATAACAGCTTATTAACGAGTTATGACATGTTTATGACAACAGCAAGCTAATTTAAGCTATTCATAAACCCTTTTGTAAAAACACTTTTATTGTAAAGAAGTAAACAAGTATAAAGTCCTTGTACTGAAAGCTAAATTTGCAAAACATCATAATTGCCAGAGGACTTTCAAAAGTTTGTAAAGTGTCCATTTGTCCCATTTGAACACACCACAGCACAGCACACAGTCTGAACAATGTTAAATTCTTTCTCCGTATTTAACCCTTTCACCAAGTGAAGCAGCAGGCAGCTGATGACACAGAGCCCGGGGAGCAGTGTGTGGGGACGGTACCTTACTCAAGGGTACCTCAGTGGTGCCACTGGCAGTTCTAGGATTCAAACTCATGACCTTCCAATCACAGGGGCAACTTTCTAACCACTGGGTCACCAGGCCAACATTTGCAGGTTTTATGCATTTACATAAATGCATTTACATTTGGTTTATGTAAGATGAATGGTTTCAAGAATGGGGGGTTAGGTTTAGAGTTAGAGTTAAGGTTAGGGTTAAGGTTAGGGTTAGGATTAGGGTTAGGGTTAGGTTTAGGTTTAGGGTTAAGGTTAGGCATGGTGGTGCTGTCACCTCACAGCAGGACGGTCCTGGGTTTGGAAAAGGTCCTTTTGTGGGAGGAGATTGTGTGATCCCTCCATGGGTTTCTGGAAAGCTCTGGTTTTATCCCACTTTCCAAGGACAGGTAAGTCAGGGGTATTTTTGCCTATTTAATTCACCTGGGTGTGAATATGTTTACATGTCTGCCATATGATGAACTGTCAACCTGTGGTCTCATTCTTTTCAGGCATAGGCTCCAGCATGCCCTGTGCAAATTAATGAATCTGAATCACAAAACTTAATTGCTTTATTGTGACTAAACAGACACACAGAGACAAGAACAACAAAAGCCGGTGGCCTAGTGGTTAAGGAGTTGCCCCTGCAAACAGAATGTTGTGGGTTCGTTTCCCAAGCCTATTAGGCACCTCTGAGGTACCCCTGAGTAAGGTACCATCCCCACACACTGCTCCCCAGGCGCAGTGCTCCAGGCTGCCCACTGATTCACTTGGTGAATGGGTTAAATGGGTTAAATACAGAGAAAATAATGAATGCTGTTCATACTGTGTGCTGTGGTGTGTTCATGTATGACAAAATGGTCAATTCATTAAATGTAGCATAAAGTCAAAATAAAACTTTCCATAAAATACTAAATATGCTATGCTTTATACACAAAGTGCTGTGGTCAGTAAGAGATGTGAATATAAATACCATGGATAAGATAAGACAAGATCTTAAATGGTGGGTCCCTTCTAGGTGAGGTTGGATATTCCCTTCATGGGTTTCTGGAGAGCTCTGGGTCCCTTCCACATTTCAAAGACAGAGAAGTGAGGTGAATAAAACATCTTAGATTTTAGATACTAGGCTGGTAAGGAGAAGGTGTTTCATCCCAGTTGTACTGACTGAATTATAAACCTTAAGTTTAACTAAATATTACCTTTAGAGCTAACATCAGTCTTGCACCCGGAGTAATGCCCAAAAATGTGACGTCTGATTTCCCATTTCGCCAAGCCATTTACCCGATTTGTCGGTTTACATCTCAATTGACTCCACCTGAGTGAAGCACCGAACCCGTTGCCAGCCGGCGGCGCCTCTTTGCTCTGTGTGTGGTGTGGAGGTGCAGTGCTCAGGCCTCTACCTGTCTGTGAAGAGAACAAGGTTATTACCTTGACAATGTTCTCTATTACAGTCTGCAATCTGCTGCCATTCTGCAGGGACATCTGTTTCGTCTTGAGGAAAATGGAACATTGTCATGCACGGTAGAAACAGCAACGCTTCCTTTGTCACTTATTGGGACAATTGGCAGATGACAGGGTGCCATATGGGAGGGAAAGACAAAGGTGGAGAGAGGAAATGGGGTAGAGGAAGAAAGAAAGACGGACTGTGGGAGAAAGCGGCCAATACTGGGAAAAAGACTGAGAGGGGAAGGGAAGGATAAAGAGTCAGCAGGAGAGAGACTTTCCCAGCCTTATTGCTTAATTCTGGGTTTATTTGTGACGAATGTGTGTCATTTGTGTGCTCTCCTGAACTGACCCACATGTATTTGTTTTCAAAGGCGAAGTGACTCATGAACCTGACTGACTCACTTACAGCCCCTTCATACGGTCAGTCTGAATGGAAAATTACACTGACAAGTTACAACAATATCTGACTTGTGAGTGCTCACAAATAAGGGGGCAGTGGTTTAACAATGTTTGTATAAAACAAAGACTGATACTAACTTAATTGGGCACATGGCAAGTGATTGTACATATTTTGCATGCGTTCAGTGATTTTTTTTATTATTATTCTTCCATTTTTGTTACATTTTTGTTCCATTTTTCACTGTGATGCATTTTTATATGAATATATTTAAGTTCTGCAAATTACATGGAATATCAAATGGGAAATTTGTTTTGCTACGGCAGAAAGTGGACAGTACAAAAGTAAAAAATTATGAAACAACAGAATAAAATAGAATAAGAAACAAAATACCATACTAACAGTGCAGTATGAAATGTACACTATACAATCCTGGGGTATAGAATATGGACATCTGTGTTATACAAAAATAACAAATGTATTTGTTGACTATCTGTAAACAAAAGTGGACTCAGTGGTGTGTCTGTACACAATGAGTATAGTAGACATACAGGTACTCAGTGCAATGACAAGGTATTGACAATAACAGTGTGTATGACAATAACAGTATAAGTGCACCAGAAGACGTGTATGTTATATAAACGAGCTGGGAGGGTAGAAGTACTCACGGTACCGTGAAGAGCCGGCGAGGGCACACTGAAGCATGGAACTTCAATGTCTGTGTGCAGACACTTACCTATTTCCTGTTTATACCTCGGCGTGAGTCATTTCCGAGATCTGGTGCACGTGACACTACTAACATTCAGGTAGTTTCTGCGGCTTCATACATGTGGTGCTTTGCAACAGTGACACTGTGCGTCCTTGTTGAAGCCAATAATGTGCATAATTCCCATGATCCATTAACAACAAAAATGTCCTTTTTGCAAGGTGATCCATCATTTAAGTGACAGTAAAATGAATGAACCAGGAGTGTAAGCCTTCATAGCAAAGGTTACTTGTTTAATAGGTCCATTGATTCATTTCCCCAAATAGCGATCGCTCTATCCCTCCACCACCTAGTCACTGCTGCTGTCCTCTGTTTTTCCAGGTTAACCACTGCTGATATTCTACAGACCCTGTAAGACTGATGGAATGCACGTGTGCAATGAAGTGTAATGGGAAAAAAACCCCAAATTAATCACACATTAATTACCATTCTCAGTCTTGTGGCCATGTTTCAGATATGTATTAAGCCCAGAAGGACAAGAAATGGCACAACTACACTTTTGAGTTTTGTTGTATCAACTGATATCAATATAGGCCCAATATCTTTTATTTAAAAACTACCAAACCCTAAAATGTTTTCTGTTTAAAGAACTCTTCACTTAAGAACATCTTGAGAACACACCATCATATCTACCCAAACACCCCAGTTGCTGTATGTGCCCATAGTAAGAAACACATTGCTAAATGACAAGTGCACAGTGTGAGCGTATTCTATTTCAGACTAAATCTACGACCAAAACAGTTTGAATTCATATTTTTTCTCCTTCTGATATTCAATCCAGCATTAAATGTGGAATGTATAATTTACGTTATATGTCCATATTTTAACAACGTAGTTACACCACAAATATGGTTCAGTTTGTATGCTCTTATTTGCACTAATTTGCACATAATCGGCTTTTCATTTCATAATATTAATTTCTCAGTCCTGATACCATTACTCAGATAGGTCTTATACTACAGTGCCATCTTACTATATTTATATTATACTATTAAATTATACTATTATATAATGCAATATTACGAAGTATTATATTATACCATTATATTACATTATAGCATATAGTAAATATATATATGATACTATTATATTATATAGTTATATAGCATCATATAATACTATATACTGTAATGTCATGTTACTATAATTATATTATACTATATACTACATCTGCACTTGTTTCTACTAAGCCATTTACACAGTGTCATTTTGAATCTGTATTATATTTTCCATTGGAATATTGACAGGGTGCTTTATAGTCTGTATATATTTTTTACATGCTTTTAATTTCTGTAGTTTCTTTTTTTGTATTCTATTTTCTAAGCTGTTGCCCATAGGGACCATTCAGAGTTGCATTTCACTGCATGTTGTAAATGTATAACGGTGTATGGACAAATGATAAACATCTGCTTATCTGATGCAGATACCCATTTGATACCATTCTTAATAAGACCATAAGTGTTTTTTTCTCATATATAAGCTTACAGTCTTTAAAATATGATCTAGGAGATGTTCAAACATTGCCATCTGAGTCCCTAATTGTGAACACAGCTGGTTGATAACAATCCATCCAATAAGTGATATGGAGTTGTCAGGAGATCTGTGGTTATCAGAGGATCTTCAATAAGGACTTCCTCTTTCTCTGCATGTCAAGTAGCCAGGAAAGCACCCAACCCTCCCCCTGACCTCCTCACCTGCTCTGCTGACGAGACAAGCTTCTGGCTGACGCCGAGAGCTAATTAACTTGTCATCCGGCCTGGAGAACAAGAACGCACTCCAACGCACTCTGCCGTCCCCACACGGACAAATTCGGAGAGGCCCGCGAGAGCAGAGCCTCAGATGAATGACTAGACTCTCATATTAATAAGGAGCGGCATGACATAAAGACTGGTTTAATCCCTCCCAAATCCCCGCAAGTCTGTGAATCCTCCCATTAAGTGCGGAATATTACCGGTGATCTTCACAGTTTCCTCCGGCTGGCAGCATCTGAGGCTGCGAATCACTGATGTGGTGCGCAGACTGAAGACCCAGTCACACTCACTGTTGCCACTGAAATTACATCCATTTCGAAGGAATTTGAATTTGCACCTCAAACCAAATGCACTGACCTCTGAAGCCTCAACACTGAACATCTGAAATGGGGTTGAACGCTCATTTAACCACTGCGTGACTGTTTTCAACTCCTTTCCCATCGGGCTACAAATAAACACACGAAGGGAGCCTGCAGGAAACAGCCAGTCGGGAGATCCTTCTTTTTGTGGTTCTGCTCTTTATAGTAGGCTCCTTATAGTAACTAAGCTTTGGCCAGTCACACACAAGCAACCCCACCGCTGCCAGCCACAACACACACATACACATACATACATATTTACTACAGATCTTCTTTCAGCACGTGTTCGAGGCTCGTGCCTCCATCTCTGCCTGAGCTGCTCTTTTGTGTGGACCTAGCTCAAATACATATGTATGAAGGAGAGAAACGCATTCTGCATTTCATGGCCCATGTTTAGGCTCGTGCATTGGTTACATACATAACGGCGAATGCATACTATAAAAAAAATTCATCCTAAGATACTCTGGATGGGGAGGATTTCGCTTCTGTAGTCACACACTGTGTCTCTCTCTCTCATATATATATATATATGTGTGTGTGTGTGTGTGTCTGTGTCTGGGTACCCGCAACCCTAGAAAAGATTAACCCTTTAAGCGCCAGTTTTTAAAAAAAAAAAAATACTGGATTTTGACTTCAATATTTCAAAAGTGGCTTAAAAGGGGTTAAAGATAGAGACTTACTGTAAATTAGAAAAATGTTGGGCTTATGTAAGGGTATAAATGAAGAGCTCTTTTCCAAAATGGCATAAATCCATTTTGATAGTTTTCAGGTAAACGACATTTTTTTTTAAATGGTTTGTTGGCTCAGTCTGAACATGTTGAACAGTGATTGTTAAATCAAACAACAGTATTGTTGATTATAAATTCAATGTTTATTATTATTTTTTTCAAAATGATATAAATCCATCCATTTATTTTCTAAAAGTTGATTGTTTATGTGCGTTACGTGTGAACATGCAACATATGACATCAGGGACTCATACAATAAATGAATATAAATCAAAATAAGTGCAAATGCATTAA
>JBBPCY010000001.1:182503-202730 GCA_037974405.1 Brachyalestes nurse
GTGTGTGTGTATGTGTGTGTATATATATATATATATATATATGAGAGTGTGCGTGTGTATGTGTATGTATATATATATATATATATAAGAGTGTGCGTGTGTATGTGTGTATATATATATATATGAGAGGAGGTTGTACTTTAACTTAGCTAGTTCTTGCTGCTAGATGGTTATGGGTTTAAAAAGCATGTAAATTAATAGTCAGCAAGAGACTGACTCATATAATACAGGTGTCATTTTGGGGGTTTTTACATGGTAATGTTGAATCACAGTTCACCCAGCTGCTTCGAAAATGTGGTGAAAACCCGTCACAAACCAGTTAATCATTTCTCAGGTAGTAGAAGAGTTTGAGAGAAGGAGTGCAAGAGGAAAGAGCATCCAAATAAATCTCCATCTATGGTTCTCCTGGACAAGGAGGTCAGAGACACTGGACCTCTGAGGGACACTTCAGTTGTCAGTATGGAGAACCTGCAGAAAACAGTGAATCTCTCTTTACTGTGTGTTTTTCTTCCAGACGAATGATCCAGCAGGTACAGTCAGAGATGCTGTAAATCCTGAGGAGGGTCTGAAGACACTCTTTTCAGATGTTCCGCAGCATCTTGACTTCATGTGAATGTTTTAAAACAGCAGTGCTTTGTTGTCCTCCAGCAGCTGCTTTCCTGACCACAATAACAGCTGCAAACAAACCTCACACTTTATTTCTTTGTCTTTCTGTTTTTGTCTTTTTTTTCATGTTTTTTCTTGTTTCATGTCTTTCCCTCTAGTTTTCCTTTTTCTTTTTATATCCTTTTATTTCTTCGTCTTTGTTTTTGCGCTCTCTCTCGTTCATACTATCGCTCACTCCGCCTTACGCTTTTTCCTTTCATTCTCGTACATTTGCTTCTTTCTTTCTTACATTAGATACATACATCTGTCTCTATATATCTGTCTGTGTGTGTATGTGTGTATGTGTGTATGTGTGTATGTGTGTGTGTGTGTGTGTGTGTGTGTGTGTGTGGCGTGTTTGTTTCCTGAGTTGTAGAACATGATGTTGGAGAGCGTCCTGGCAAGTATTTACTGCATGTCATAAAAAAACAAATGTTCAGGTTTTTCCTGTGTGAGTCCCACTGAGATGCTTTTGCGAACCTGTGGGTTTTTTTAGCATTATGTCTTGTTTTAATGGCGGCAGCAGAGCTCTGTTGGTGTGGATCCTCGCAGAGTAATGGATCAGCTGCAAGAATAAAAAAGCTTCCAGGCCTCTGTGTGAGGACGGAAAACACTGTGTGTGTGTGTAGAGTCATAGGGGCCCACACCGAGACACCTTCCTAACCAGTGAACGTCTCTTCTCCCATGTCAGGCCTTTGTGTTCTGTGTGTTTTGTCTGAGTGGGATTAACAGGGAGCTCTCCTGAGTTTAAAGGCTCAGCCGGAAAGAGCATCATAAAAACGCGTGGAGATGTTTGGATGATCGCGCCAAGGTAAAAGAAAAGGCTAGCAGCATGTTAGCCAACATAAAGCAGTGGGGGGCGTATACCCAGACACTGCCCCGCTCCAGCGCTGGCTTCAGCTGCGAGTTGGGCAACACATCCCCTGCCCCCCCAACACCATCCCCCGTCCTCCGTCCTACAGTGACCGTTTTACACGTTCTGGCCTTGCTTTTCATTCAAGCCTGTATAAGGCACTGGAGTGAGAGAGGTCTTTGTGTGTGTGTGTGTGTTTTCCCCCCACTAAGTACTTTATCAGATGATCCTGAACCAGAAGTCATGTTGTGACGTGTTTTTGATTGAGGATAAATGTATTTATTGGTGTCACGATGACGAATCACCAGCAGTGCTAATAAAATAGCATTAAGCGCTAATGTTTCAGGAAAAGGCTTTGGCTCCTCATCATTCACAACCTTGACACTTCCAACTCAGGACTGATGGTTTTTCTAGCAGCGCTCAGAAATCTGCTTTTGCTATTAGGGAGAGAGCTTCCACCTGTGTGTGTGTGTGTGTGTGTGTGTGTGTGTTTCAGGCTAGCATTAACACTGATTCAACTTCCACAGCTTTAAACAGTTTCAGGAAACAATCACTCAATCTCATGATCATGTCAAATGATATTTTTTCACTTGTTTGATTTCAGTCATCACATCAAACAGAACTCTTTTATTAGTATAATTTCATTTGTTGATTTGTTGAATTAGTTACTTAGGAAACCAGTGCTAACATGACTTTTTTAATTTGATAACTTTATTAAATGTTTAGCTTCATTTTAAGATAACATTAAGCACAGACACACTTTTAAATATAGTAATGTTCAAAAGTTTTGACCTTTTTATATACAATAGTGTTTACATATTTATGTAAAAGAATTATGCTCAACATAGCATATTTTTTTTCTTTTCTCAATATGTTGAACAAACTTTGCTAATGAGCAAAAAATTCCATATTTAATATTGTTTTTTTGTGTGTGGAGGATGTGTTCTTATTTACACTATAAAAATCAACAAAACATAAAATCATGTGATGCCTCACTCAAAACATAAAATCAAGACTTTGCTGATAGGGGCCATGTTTAAATGAGTACACTTTGCAGCTCCCCGCAATGCTGCCCCCCAAACCATTGGGCTAGATTACTTGGAATCTGACACTGCACCAGTGGTCACCAGCCCTGTTCTTGGAGATCTACCTTCCTGAGTCTTGATCCAACCACAATCTCCAACACCTGCTCTGGTTAATGAACTTCATTAGAAGTCATTGATTGGCTGGAATTTTTGGTAATTTTTGGTAAATGCAGCAGCAGATTAAATATCAGATTGTCATTGTGTTGCTCATACACTATAATTCATATTGTATATTATTGTATATTATTGTATATTGTACAGTATATTGTTTCATTGTATCTTTACATATTGTTTTATACTGTTGCGCTTGAGAGAGACCCTCGACCGGAATCAAATTCCTTGTATGTATTTGCTCACATACCTGGCCAGTAAACCCAATTCGGATATCTACTAGTTGGTGGCCACAGCTCAAAGCCATTAGATCAGAGTATTCGGTCATTAGTTCTAGCTTTCCAAAATCACCGTGCCATGTTTTTCATACAGGAGGACAGACACAATTCAACAACTTTGGCAGGCTTGTGTGTCTTTACAAACTTGGAAACTTTGCCCAAACGCAAAGCAACCCCTGCCATTTTCACTGGTGTTAGGACGTAAGAGAAATGTAGTCTAGATCTGCAGGTTGGACAAGTTGATCATCTAGATGAATTCACCGAATTACTCCAAACCCACCACATAAAACTCTCACCTACTTCATCGTGCTTTGGCGTGTTTTTTCCCTCTTTTGGAGACGCCGGTGATTAGATTTCCAGCCCTCTGCCCTTCGGTCTGATTGAGTTTTTGCGGCTCTCCTGACGTGCCGCTCTGAGGTCAGGAAAGGTGAGCAGATGTGCGGGAGTGTGACGTGATTGTCATCCCTCCAGCCCACTTGTGTAAGAGCCCAACCCGTCGCCTCTCTTGCGGCGTGTTCCACCAGAGCAAACGTTATTTGTTCTGGAGGACAAACTTGCGAAGACAGAGCAGAGCAATTGACCAACTTATGGGCTCGGTGGTGGGATTCTGCGTGTTGTAACATGTCCCACAATACCCTGGTGGGATCCGCACTAGCGGGCCAAGCTGTTTCTGCTCAAGCTCAAGAACATGGATACAATTTTCTGTCCTCGTTCGTTTATTTGATCGCACCACTCGCGGAGATTAATTCTCCAGCGTTCTGATCTTTTCATCTCTGTTTTTTAACATTTCTGTTTTGCGAAAACAAGTAGATTTACAGTTCTGTTCTGCAGCTTCACGATTTTTTGCCGGGCTGCATGGGTGTCATCATCTGAAACTCATCAACTACGAATTTTATTGGAGGAAACACACATGCCATTGGTGGCCAATCAGGTTCCAGAAGAAGCCCTGCCCTGCATATTGGGGTGTTTTACGTGGTCTGACCTTAGCAAGTCCTAAGACATTAGCTAAAGTAGTTAGCTCACCTCCAGAAAGTGACTTGGGTAGCTAATCGCTATGCGTGTTTTCAGCCACAAAGATGAACCATGAATCCGTATGAATCGTCAGTTATGACGTTTGTACAGCTGTCAAAACCAGTCAAAAGTTACTTTGCCATAACTAATTTTAAGGATGTGCAAGTGATTAGAAATTTAACAATCTGTTTTTGTTATTTCTCCCCTAAGACATGCATGTAGATAAGCTCTATTCTGATTAGCTGCTCTGTACGGTGAGCTGAAACACTCCTTATAAACTCAGCTTGAGTGGGCGGAGCTAAAGTGCTGTAGTGGATATATGAATGTGGAGATAAGTGGATTGATGAATGTGTTGGTTCTTGGAACATTACAAAAAGTAAATTCGGAACAGACTGGTACTGCAAGTTAATTGGACTGAGGAGTCAAGGGTATGTTTTGGGAATACATTTTTTTAAATCAAAGCAAGGAAAAATCCAGGACAAAAATATTGGCTAGATGTATTGGATATATTGGACAGATGTTTCACTGCTATTTCAAATCAATATAGTTCTTGTATTCTGGAAAGACAGAAATATTTGCTCTGTGTTTTATTCATTTTACTGCATTTATAACCTTACAGCGGTGTGACATTACTTCTGTAATTCTTATATAATCCCGGTTCCTACATTTTGTAAATGTTGCATATGCAAATATACTATACCTAAAAAAAAAATTCTAAATATCAGCAGACAGTTGCCATCCCTTTTAGCTGCTTATTTTTACACACAAGTTAACCGAAGAACATGGATTTTTTTTAATTCAGCCACACTGCAGGTACAAAATTGGTGGGTTTGTAAGTTATTAAGGTCTTTCTGGATCATTTCTGCTTGTAGCAGACCAGTCAGAATGAGAGCGGCATGTATGAGTGGCAGCTCGTGCCTTGGGCCTTGTTGGTTTGCATTGTTGGTGGTTTGTTTTTGCCATTACTCAGGGTTGGATTCACCCAGTGCCAGCCTGAATGCACTGGTTTAAATGCTATTGGAGCTCCAAAAAAATCTGCTGTCCACTTTTGGAATTATGTGGTTTGTTCCTAACTGTGCACATTCATCATCAAACCATCTGACTGAAGCAGCGGTCAATAGATGCTCATTTGTCCAGTCTGCACTACTTATTGTGATGACCACCAAGGCTGTGACAGAGGCAAACTGAATGGAGGCTTATATTCAAACTATGCTTCCTTTCAGAAGTGGGTATATATTCTTTTAATGTCTTTTATTTGGTCTAATATTTGTACCCGTTCCCAAGTACCACTAAAATGTTTTTTCTCCTCTTCTAGTGAGAACAGCACTTCAAGCATTTCAGGCATTTGAACCACCTTTTGGGTGCAAAGTATGCTTTTTAATAAAAAGAAAATTCTTTTGAAACTATATTCAAATATTTGATCTAATATTTGTTCCCACTCCCAAGTGCTACCGTAATGGTGTTTTCTGCTCTTGCAGTGAGATCTGCACTTCAAGACTTTCAGGCATTTAAACCACCTTTAAGTCCTAAATCTGCTTTTAATAATAGTTTAGAAAACTATTTATTTAGTTGAAGTTGCTCTTGAAACCAAGGAGTGTTTTGGTGAATAATTACTTTATTAGATAAGGGTGCCTATTCATTTGTTGCATCATGTTGCATACATAAGGTCCATGTGTGGTGTTTAAAATGGGATTATGGCCCAAAAACGTATTTGTTTTGTTCCTTGATTTTTCCCGCCTCTCTTTATCCCTTAAAATGAAACAGGGCGGATTTTTTTCACTGTACCTTTAAGACTTATAGATGAAAATGACCTGATTGATCGTTTTGTATGTGGCTCTTATACAATATGCAGACTGGGCTGATATGCCCTAAATGTGTCTAAACTGCTGTAGACTGGACAGGAATGAATGCGCAACTGTGTCAATTTTTTGAAGGTGTGTGCCGATTCAATACTCTGAATCGGTCTCAATCAAATGTAAGTCAAAATCGCTGGACAGGATTTTGGAAAAAGTGAAAGTGACCATTCTGCCATATGTGAACACATATGAGCCCACGACTTCCTTATCGCAGGGCGAACGTCCTACACACTAGGCCACCAGCCTGAATGATCAATATTTAAGTTTATTTATAAAACACAATGTGCTTTACAGGAATAGAATACAAAATAAAATAGATCTTTATAGACATGCTTGGATGAGTAACAGATTCCTCCCTGCTGCCTACATAGTGCACTATATAGGCATTAAAATGCAGATTAACATTATGCAAAGTGTCTTCAGCTGATAAATGTATTTTTAACAGAGTAGTTGTTTACAGAGTGGAAAAGACGGTGTTGGATTGGCGTCTGCAAATAGTCTGGATTGCCGTGTCGGTATCAGAGATGAAAATGTGGTATTGAATCACCCCCATTTTTTTGTGACCTCACAAAATCAATTCATTCAATACGGGTTATTTGTGCCGCTTAGTTTCCATATGTTGGAGAGAATGGGTTATTTAGAAACCTTACATACAATGTCAAACCTGTGAGGATTGAGGAAAATTCAACTTGACTGAATATGAGGACTCTACGTGAAAAGTATTGGCAAAACTTTGGGTATGAAAGTTTTCACTGTGCTTGTATATGCTGTATTCGTTGCAGTCCCTGGATGAACTTGGTTGAATATGTTTCTGGTCTCCAACTGTATCTCCAACACATCAATCTAAAGCGATAAAAAAGTTACTGTGTTCTCTAGAAGGAAAAAAGAAAGACGTGCTGTCTGCTCTGATCTGATCGAAAAGCACGTTGGAGTACATGCCGTCTTGGGTGATTTATTCCACACCAAACAGCCATTGTTTGTACTTCGAGCTCCGAAGCGCCATCATGTTTGAGGCGAGCGTTATCTCCAGATCGGGCGCACATTGCCATTATGCAGCAAATTTGTCCTGACCGCATCACACATCGGGGATAATTACTAGCACGTGATGATGTCATGTGTAGAACAATGTGGTTCTTTGTGGCCACGGTGTTGTGGTTCGGTTCAGATGATACGCCGGAGTATCTTCTGGCCTGAAAGTGTTTGATTGATGATCTGGGCAGCCTGTAAATGGCATCTGGTATGTCTGTATTACTGAGCAGAAATATCAGGCTCTGTTCCAGGCAGCCAAAGCTCCGGACTGTCATTACGGTCCTCGAATGCCTTTTGTGTAATCTGAATCCGCCGGCTCCTCGCTGCCTCGAGACAAATGTGGTACATCCCAGGCCCCGTAATGGGTGGGCATGTTACTTTGATAATGACCCCCCTGTCTCAAAACATGCCACAAAGAAAGTAAAGAAAGGAGGAGCGGTCTCTTGGGGGATCCCTGAAAGCACAAATCGACCCCCGCTGAATCTCCGCTTCATCGTTGTGACAGATTGTCTGCTATCGCTTATGGAAAAATATGGTCAAACACAGTGTGGGTAAGGCCTTTTGGTGTGGTTACATCCAATGTGGCTTGGTTTAATGTCTTCTGTAAGTCAAAAAACATTATATACCATGTTTTGGTTGGAACTGGATTTGCAGAGAAGAATCTCAGAAGTAGTGCAGATGGAAGCTACATAATAGGATCCGACTGATAAACCGACTGATTGTAGTTTGATACCATGCAAAAGGACAACTCATGAAGTCTTAAATTATATTGGATCCCTGTGGGAAGAGCTTTTTTTAGTTTGTTTACTCATTTTACCATTATCTTTTATTTGTTATTCTTTTTGTTGTTTGTTTTTTCTTTATACAGCTTGAGCCAATTAACCATTTTATTGTGAATCACTGACAGATTGCATCTGTGGCTGTAAATAGTGTAAGGCACATAGACTTCAGTAGATTCAGAGGGCTTTATTTCACATGATCGTAAAATGGCGTTGTGATAACAGAATAGCCCATTTGGGCTGTTCTCAGAACAGTTAGGGTTGCACATAGATTTGATCGCTCATGTTGATGAGATGCTCCGCTACCCAGGGAAACTTTGACTATGATGGTAATGTGACACAGACCTTTTTTACTTAGGCCTTTGAGTGACTTTAGTTGATAAATGTAAGTAAAATAAATACAATGAAATAAAAATATTTATTGTATCTTATAGTATAGTATGTTGTTTTATGTTTTTCCATTTGGTTAGCTTTTTGTTTTACAGCACTTTGGTGAACTGTTCTTGAAATGTGCTCTATAAATAAAGTTTACTTACAGTTTACGAGGGCAGTTACCAGAAGGGAACCCTCAAGGACTCCATAGGAAGCTTTAATGAATTCTAGGAATTAGAATTCAGTCCACAGTCTAGAAGGTAGGTTTCTATTCAGTCCACAGTCTGGAAGCTAGCAGTAGCCTCTGTCAGTATTCGCCCATGTTTTGGTGCTTCATCACATGAAGATGCTATTGTAAAAAAAGATATGGTACATAAACCTCTTCCCACCCCCTCTATTTACTACATTTGCAGTGTAGCTGCTTTCAGCAACTGATGCTACCAAGCTGGGAATATGACAGCTAAAGTATAACATGCCACTAACCAAACAGCACTGAACACCTCAATACGCTTGGAGGATTTTTCTATAACGGATAACAGGCATTGCAGTGATTGGGAGGTTAAAATAGAGCCATCCTTTCTTAGACATCTGGTCACGAATGGTTGTAGCTTCAACCGGGGATAAAACTTGGTTCTAGGGTCATCAGTTATCTCCATCGAAAGGTTTTTGTGTTGTTGTGAAATGTTTGTGCCTTTATCAAGAGATAAAACAGCTGGTGGCCTAGTGATTAGGGATTGCACCTGCAATCAAAAAGTCATGGGTTTGAATCCCAAGACTGCTATTGACACCTCTTAAGTTCCCATGAGTAAGGTACCGTCCCCACACACTGCTCCCCGGGCGCCGTGTTCCTGGCTGCCCGCTGCTTCACTTGGTGAATGGGTTAAATACAGAGAAAGAATTTCGTGCTGTTTACGCTCTGTGCTGTGGTGTGTTCATGTATGACAGAATGGTCACTTAACTTCACTTTCACAATTTTTTTTTAGTGGGAAGCGGTGTGTTAGATGGGCCATTAGGTCTCAGAAATTAGTTGGTGCTCTATGATTCGTGTGCTAAGAACCCCCTTCCCTTGACAGACATAACGAGAGCCGCTTAAGCACTGTCTACATTAACAGGCATAACATTAACCCTCAACTTTCCAGACACTAATAGTTTAGCAGTTGAGATATTGTGAAGTATTTTCCCAGTAATATTATCTGCTCAATAAATAGGAATGAATGACTGTTCATCATTGCGTACGCGCAGAATCTGCTCTGCTTTTTGTTCTTCGCTCATCTTGATGGAACGGCATTTGGCAGCAGCCTCATACAGATGCGATCAATTTAGATGATGAAAGGCCGTAGAAGTTACCATGGCACAAAAGAGCTTCTCCTTGTCTGCATCTGGACGGGGATTGTCAGTCTTATTTTGCTCGTCGTCATAGATAACTTTGTTTTCTTTCCTCTGTTTATTAGCCAAAAAAGAGAGCTTCCTGTGTGTCTGCGGATGCACACGCAAATCGTTTATTTCCTTTCTTTTCTTTGACTTGCGGCGCTTTGCTTTTGATCTGAAGTTTTTGCAGCTTTTAAGCCGCTTTGCACCAAATCTGGTTGTAAAAGAGCAGATTTTAAACCACAGAATAAAGACTTGATATGTCTGTAGAACAGAATATGTTGCTGTTTGCATGAATAGGACGACTTCTGGCGACGAGGCAGCAGTATCTGTAGGCCCTCTGGCCTCGGATTGATGGGCATAAGAAGATGCTGGATTGAATTTTGGAGGGAAAAAAGAGAAATCCAATCGTATTCTCTAAGAAATCCAACATGAAACATTGCGGAAGGGCTTGTAGCATCAGGGACCGGAAAAAGAAGCCATGCAGTAATATAAATTTGGGAGCAGTGAACATAAAAGTGGAATATTCTGCAAAAATATTCAAAATATACAATTTCTGTATTTTACATTTTTAAACTTTTTTTTTTGCATTTTTGCAACTTTGAATTTAAAACTCAATTTTAAAAGAAATGTAAAATTTGCTTCTTCCTGTAGGGAAGGAGAGTGTAAAACGTAATCCTTTTTAGGTTTTTAAATGGTAAAACTTTAGTTCTAGACTAGGCCTAATCCAGGACATGGGCATGAATAGATGGGTATTCTATTAAAGTGCTTTAACTACCAAACAGCTTAGTAGTTGTTTCACTCTGCCAGTGTTCTACATTATTGATATTAGAATAGAAAATTAGGTATTTTTTGTAGCACATTTCATGTGCCAAAGCATAAGAAACATCTGATTTTTTATCATCAAAAATAACATTGAAATAAATGTAGAACAATTACAACAATGAAAATGTTCACGTTTAATCAATAAAAAATAGTATAACTCATGTCCTTTCATCCTAAATCAGTAAGACGGCCATCTTGAAGGTGTTAATCATCCCCAGGTTCAAGCATTAGCTTTAAATCTCCTTGAGATTTAAAGCTGTGATAACCAGTTCTCCATTAAACCTGCACTTTTTCCCGCAGCCTGAGTGAAGAAGATCGTACATCAAAGTAAAACAGAACCTCTGATATGAATCACTCCTGGGATAAAGGTGCTGGCGTTTGACCTCCAAGATGGTGAACTGAACTTAGGATAAACCTCAACAATACTGAGGAGATCTCTCGACAAAAACTCACCGTCTGCAGGGTTAGCCGAGCTTCTCTGCATCGCATGGAAATGAAATTCCATAAGATTTTCCTGACGTGCTCCTCCAGAAGGCTGGATATGGCTGCTGTTTATCTTGGCCGTCCCGCAAAACTGCAGTACATGACTGGAAGGCAACCTCCAGAACATGCTGCCTTCAGTACAGTATATAGACTCTCCAAAGCTTGTTGGTTACATAACAGATGCTTGAACCTTATCTTCAAGGGTCAGGGCATCCATTTAATCTGAATATACCCATTGGTTTATGAGCTCCAGCTGTGGACCGCTTCACTCCAGAACCTCGTATCCCACCGTGCCTCCATGTGTCTGTAAAGACGATGGACAATCTGTAGTTGATTTGTCTGTGATTGTGAAGTAATGAGGGTCAAGAAGTCTTACAATCTATATATATATGATTACTTCATTGAATTTCAGAACTGGAACTGCAAAAATACTTTTATTTTCCCTTCAAAGGGACAAAAGTATACCAGCACAGCTTAGTTATGTGAAAATCTTGGTAAAACAATAAGTTATTTTTCCTCACTTACGTTTGTCGTAAGATTGTATACTCCTGGTTCACGGTATATACTTTTAAAAAGTTCTCCATATTCATCTTTGGCAATAATCTTCAAAACTGTTTTTTTTTTAAAGTAATTTAAATATAACTAAATATTAACTTTAGAATTTCAGAAGGGATGAGCTACCATTTCAGAACAAACAACTTAAGGGGAAATCAATTTGTAGACTTAATTAATTAAAAAAATAGTACTTAACAATCAGTACTCAGTAATCAGTAATATTCTCTTACTGGTTTTCTGTGCGTTCTTTTATTTATTTATTGTTTTTTACTTCCTGTGTTTATGCTTCCTGATTTATTAATGTTTATTCAATTGCTGTAAAGGACAGTGAATAAGCTTCGTGTATGATAATGTAATATATAAACAAACCAGACCAGACTACTAATTAATGAATTTGTTTATTAAAAAAAGACAAAGTAACCACCCCTCCCAATTAACAAGCAAACAAATGTCATTTGTTTTAACCCTGTCTAGTATTAGAAGTTATAAGTTTGCACATTTATTCATAAAGATTTTAGCACTTAGTGCTCTCCTCTGGTTCTCACACTGTCATGAGACTTGAGTGTTTCTTCAAATTGTAAGTCACTGTGGATAAATGCCCCTGCCATGTTTATGTTCATTTAGTCTACACTTTAAACCTTGGATTTTTTAAGAACCCCTACGTCTGCCTGGAAAGAAGTATGATTGGATATAATAAAAATAAGTATTCATGAAAGACGCAGCTCAAATAATTAGCAATGTCTGTTTAAAGCGCTGTACTCTGAACAGAGGACTCAGGTTGCGGAGCCCAGATGGCCCGATCATCTGCAGGACTTCTCTCGGACAGGCTTGGCTCAGCCAGGTAACACGAGAAGACTGTGAAGCCTCAGAAAACGCACCAGTTTGTCCAGAAAATGCTTTTGCCTTCAGTCTGTGTAATCTGTTATCCCCAGAAAGCTGGATTCAACATTGATTATCGCATAGCAGGAGTTCATGACCAGGTGACCGAGGCCTAATGGTAGTTCCAGAGATGTGAACTGTAGAAGTGGTGCTATTGCAATGCCCTCCTAGTGGGTTCCCCAGCTTGTATAATAAGACCCTCACAGCTGCTTCAGAACACAACAGCTCGGCTGGTCTACAACCAATCCAGAAGGTTGCATGTCACCCCGCTGACCTACACTGGCTACCCATGGCTGCCCAAATTAAATTAAGTGACGAACTCTTGCCTACAGAGTGACGTTTGGGTCAGCTCCCAGCAACCTTAATCCCATCATTCAGCCTTATGTTCCTACTTGCTCCCTCCACTCCACTCTGCCATCCCTACACACAAGGTAAACCCAGTCCAGACTGGTCTCATTCTGGTTCCCCACTGGTGGAATGGACTGCCAAGGACCACCAGAGCAGCAGAACCCCTCTCTCTCTTCAAAAGTCTCCTGAAGACTCATTTGTTTAGAGAACATATCCTCTCCTGTTGATCTATCTATCCTAAATCCCACCTGCTCATCCTTCTGAAAAAGTTACATCTTCTGGCTCTACACCCTGCATATAGATTTTAGCTCTTAGAGCTCTCCTCTTGTTCTCACACTGTCCTGAAACTTTCCTCATATTGTAAGTCACTTTCGATAAAAGTGTCTGCCAAATAAATGTAATGTTGGACTGTGAATTATGGAATCTGCCCATTTTGGGTGCAGCATGTAATGTATGTAGTGCTAGATATCAATTCCAGACTTCATGACATTAATAGAATTAATGACTGCAGCATATCACCGAAGTTCTTGACCGGGTGACCAAAGCTAATAGACGTTATAGGTAATTAAACTTCCAGATAAATAAACTGTAAGTATTGGGGGTGGTGACCTAGTGGGTAGGATACTTGTCTCTGGACCAAGAGGTCATGGGTTCAAATCCTACCTTCAGCATAACACCACTGGGTTCCTGAACAAGACCCTTAAGCCCAAGTTGCTTCAGGGAGACTGCCCCCTGTAGTTGGGGAATGGAAGTCGCTTTGGATAAAAGCGTCTGATAAATGCCATAAACGTAAACATAAACGTAGTGCTGGTACTGCGAATGTATGAAATCAGTCAGTTGATGTAATGTATTTAGTGCTAATAGTGCTAGATATCAGTTCCAGAGTTCATGATATTAATACAGTTGATGACAATGGTAGAACTTTGTAATTTGTTATGGAATATTTTGGTGGTGGCAATTAGTGAAAATAATGGAAAATAAATGTCTCCCCAGAGGTGAAAGCATGACCTTTTGCATCAAATTTCAGACTTTCATGATGAGGTGATCAAGATTAATGATCGTTCCAGATACGTGCACTGTAGAGTAGTGCTGGTACTGTGATTTTATGGAATCTGTGTAACTCGGGCATAGCATGTAATGTATGTAGTGCTAGATATTAATTCCAGAGTTCTTAATAGTAATACAATTACTGTAATTGGTAGAACGTGTGAACTTTTTGCATGTTCATACATAAGTCTAATCTTCTTCCGAGTGCTAGCAGGCCGTCCTTCTACATGCTGGACTGGTTTACTTTTTCCGAGTTTGGATTCCAGTTCCAAGTCATGTACTCTGTGGGAACATTCTTTAGTTCTACCGAATGTCTGGAGTGTGATCGCTCTTCATATATGAATCTGCTTTCACCTTCTGGCCCTGCAATCATTTTTCCTCAGGGCGTTTCAGCCAGGGCGAAAGCTGCTCCCATGGAAGGGTCCAATCTCTCTCCAGTTGCTCTCTGTTTCCAGAGTGCCTGTATCGGTTGACACAGCTCAGCCGGGATGTGTTATTGGAACTGGTTTCAGCTGGAACCCTTTTCCAGAAGAGTGTGAATTGGATTGTGACCCACCGTTTAACATTCCACTTTCAAAGCTTTTGAAATGAGCTTGACCTGAAATGAAGGGTACTTTTTATTTGTTTTCCTCTGGAGCCTTTAATCTCGTCCTTGAATGTGTTGTACAGCTGAAATGTTGAACCAGGGCCTGCTCATCCTGATCGCTTCTGTAGTGCCACAGAAGAGCAGTGTTTTTTTTCTTTTTCTTTCTTTTTTTGGCATTTTTAGAATCAAAGCTTTATTGATCCCAAAAGAAATTGGTTATGTTACGACTGCACAGACACACAAAGACATTGAGATCAGCACAATGTAAAATATAAAGTCTAAATAAATCCAATAAACTCACTATTTGAAAAACACTATGCTATATACACAAATGCTGGGAGATAAATAACAAATGTGAATTACTAGTAACACGTGGTGGTTAGGAGCCTGTTATTGTACGTAATAGAGATCAGTAGTAGATCAGTAATTCAGAAGATCATGACCATGTGTCCAAGGCTATTGGTGGTTCCAGATAAATAAAATGTAGTGATAGTTAACTGTAGTGACATAAGTAGTGATATTTCACATGGTATGACTATTGCACATAAGATATTGCACGTAAAAGTCAAAGTCTCTCAATTACAGCCTTTCCTGTAAACCACTGTTGGTCACCAAAACTAACCATATGGGTTAGATTCTGATGGTAAGGAGGCGGGAGGCTTATGATGTGGACCCCACACTCAAACTACCATGTTTTTTTCTTCTGAAGTTTTAAATTCTGAGTTTTGAGGGCTTGTTTTGCTCAAAGGAAGTCAGTGCAGGTGCTGAAGATGTTCAGCAGATAAAATCTTAAAGTAATGGCATCCCATTAGTTTTATGACTTATTTCATCTTTGAAAAATGCCCAGAAATGGGAGGTACAAGAGATATTGAGAGGTCAAGATTGAGGCCATTTGCTCCCTCCGCTCTTTCACGGAACATTGTCTGGCTTTGCCATGCCCTACCCCAAGGTCTGTCTGTATTCTTGCACTACTCTTGCATAAAGATTTTAGCACTGAGAACTCTCATCTGGTTCTCACACTGTCCCAAAAATGGAACGTTTCCTCATGTTGAAAGTCACTTCGGGTAAAAGCATCTGCCAAATGAATGTAGTGTTAATCCACTGTAATCTCTCATGGCCACATTAAGCAACATAATGCACCAGAATGTATCTCTGTAACCAGAGTTTGGTACATTTCACTGCTTAACTTGGCCAAGAACAGAAAGTCTGGCTTGCAAAAGACTGTTAGGAAGCTGAATATCTCTACATCAGTGGCTGGACTAGTGTTCAGGACTGGGTGACGCCACAGGGATTACCAATGGTTCTATGATGTATTTGCGTACTACATGTTGGGTATTGACGAAAGAAAAGCCGAAAAGGACATAAAATCATGAGCCCTGTCCGTCTGTGACAGAAGATTACAGTGCTATTTAACATGACAAACAACTTTAAATGCTAGTTTTAGGAGCAAATACTTCTTAAACTGTAATTTGATTGCTGAGACCAAGCCTTGAATCATTAGACCAAGATGTTTTGCAAATTGGTGAAGTTTAAAATGTTTTGTCTAAAAGGTCCTCGCACCATTTTCTAACACTGGCTAATTTTAAACATTTCAAACACCCAATTTGCCAAACGCTCTGACCTTTCGTGCACATTCTGATAGACTTGGATTAAAGACTTCACAGCGGCTGACTTTTAGGGTGAATGTTGTAAAGCATTTTATAATGGAAGACATTTATAATGGCCGCACACACATTGAGGAGAGGAGACTGGTGCCTGTCAGGAGATTTTTGCTCTCCATCAAACGATTTCAGTCTCATAACAAGGCTGGTTTTTCCCGCAGGTATGAAAGGGCCTTTTGCCTCGAGTCCGGAGGAATAAGGCAAGTGACATTACAGGACTGGCCCCTGCACAGAAAGTTGTCCTTTGATGCTGCCGCTGGTTATTTTTCTGGTTGACAGATCAGAGCGAAATCATAAGGGAAGTGCTTTGATGCCGTGGGGTAAACTGCAATTTTCAGGACTGAACCTTTTTTTTTTTTTTTTTTTTTGCTGAAACAGAAAGCGTGCAAAGTTTTCAGCTTTTCCCAGCATGCAGTGTTGCCACAGATCGTCTTGGGCTTTAAAACTTGATCAAGCATTGAATAATCCTAGTAACGTCAACAAAGCAGTTGGGAAAGAGCTGATGTTTGCCACGCTAAATGCAAAGTTGGGACGGCGTTGGATTTTTTATGGGCTGGCAGTGCTGACAAGGTCATTTGTAATATTCCAGGTTTCAGCCCCAGGGCAGTTTCTGAAGCTCTTCACCACAGACAATATACTCCAACAACACATGGGCAACAAAAGAGGAGCTATTACAAGACGATTTATTGCCATAATTACGACGAATAAATCAGCATGAAGTAAAGAATAGGCTCCGTACTGTAAGGAAAGAACGTAAGGAAAGGCCTCTGGCATTCCAAGACCGTGAAAGCGGAGCGCTTTCTTTTGTTGCTCCATAAACAGAAACCATTGAAGGATGCGCTACGCTCAATTTAGCAAAGTGAACTGTGGTCTCTGTTCGCTTTTAGAGAAGGCTTCACTCATTATGGTGCCACTCCCAGACTCATCCCATCAAACGCTGCTTAAAGGGCCCATTTTTTGTTTATTGAAGAGGATGATGTATGTAAACAGTGTGGGGAAAAATCCAAAACTTCCCAGTCTTTATGTACACATTTTGTCGAAACAGTTGGTTTAGAATTCACACCGTCACGAAAAGCTAATTCATTTACATTTATACACCAATTCAGTGTAAATCACTTTAGCTCCACCCATTCACAATCCGGTTACAAGTAGTGTTTCACCCCAGACAGACAAGGCCAGAAGTCTCCAGACTTAAACCCCACCAAGCTGCTTTAGGATGAACTGGACAGAAGAGTGAAAACAAAGCAACCTGTAAGTGCCACACACTCATGGGAACTTCTGTAACATAGTTGGGAAGAGCTTTCTGCAGAATGAACATTGAGACCCCAGTATATGCTAATTCAAGATTCAAAATTCAATTTATTTGTCACATGCATAGTCATACAGGTAAAACACGCAGTGAAATGTATCCTGAACTGCTCCCTTTGACTGTGCAAACACTATAGACAATAAGTAAATTTTAAATAGAAGAACATCGAATTTTCTGAGACACAAAATAAAATAAGGGGATAAGTACAAGTAGATAGAAGTCTAATGTAAGTACAGTTTAAAAATTTAAACATAATCTGAAAATTTCTAAAACACAATCTAAAAGTAAATAACTTAAACAAAGGAGCACCACCTTAACAAGGAGTGAAGGATATAAATGTAAGCTATGGGCTAAAATTGAGGTTTAATATGTAATTATATAAATGTAGCAGCAGTGTGTACGATGTGCAAATGTAATATTTAAAGTGCATCGTGCTATGCTAGCACAGCCATGTAGAAACAGAGCAATGCCAGCAGAGTGATGTAAACAGAGTAATGTAAAGAAAGACCAGTGTAATATAAGCATTGGTGTAGCAGCATGTACAGTGTGGCAGCGTGTGATTAAAATAATAAATCAGATGGTATGAAGTATTACAGTTTTCAGAATATGTTTGGAATAAACCTTAATAGACACACACAGAGGAAAATACTTCTGAAAATCAGTCAATAGTTTCTATCAACTTGATATCTCATGCATATTCTTGCATATTTGAGTATAAAGTGGATATATTTTAACTGTTTTTATATACTTATTTTATGTAGTGGGTATTTACCTAATAATGTAATTGTGCTACTGCATTTTTTCAAGTGTCAGTGAAAGTTTTCTGATTGATTCCTTCTGATTCTTCTGATTAATAGCTTCTATCAATTAATCATATCTCTAAAGCATATTCTTGCCCATTTGAGTATAAAGTGAGTAGATTTGGGTTCATTTTTTGATACATTTTGGCTTTTGTGGATTAATAGTCTCATAATATTGTAATAGTACTCTAATTACCACATTTTTGAACGTAGTTTGGATGAAGTGCTGATTTTCGATTACTGTGTTTCCAGTGTTTGCGTTCCGCTACATTCCAGTCCTGTTTACCAACAACACCGAGTTCTTGTTCTGGTGAACAAAGAACAGTGAATCTGACACCACTCCTCAGTGCAGATTCTCTCTCTAGACCCTCCAGGGAACTCAACTTTGGACCTCACCTAAATCCAACCCCTCCCCAAACCAGTTTTTACTAAATAAATCAAATCTTTATTTTACTACAGATTAATAATATAGAAGTATTTGATTTTATTTTGACTTTATTTTTTATATTGTCTTGTCTCTGTGTGTCTGTACAGACGTAACATAAGCAGTTCCCGCTGGGATAATAATTTCGATAATGAACCAGTAATAATAGAGCCGAGTGTGTATTCTCTTTCAAGATTGACAGATTTACCAAAGTAGTTTGATAAATTGTAACATTTTATTTCATCACCATGTCCCACAAATGTAGCCAACCCATGCTATAAATTTGGCTGTTTTTGCTTTTAAACTCAACTGGAACTGGCTAACAAGTATCGTAAGACTGTTTTACTTTTGTATTTTTAACTCTACACACTGAGAAAAGGATATGCTAATTTAGGCCGATAGCACCATGCTAACTGGTGGTTAATGAGATATATACCTCAATCACTCATTGGATGCATTAGCACAAAGCTATGGAAGCAAAGTATGGACAGATTGTGGCTGATTGACCACATTTGAGCTCAATCAATCACCTTAAGGTTCCTTGTTTAGATTGGTATCTGAGTAATTGTCCCCCCTCAGACAGTCATTTGTAACGTGAAGCTTTCGCTAACCAGTGGCAGGAGGTCGCTTTCAAACATTCGTCTCTTTCAGCACTGCTGTAAGGTTACCAGCGAATGGTCCCATTGTTTTCTCTGGGGGTGCTGATGCTCTGAGAGATAGCACCAATGTCCATCAACAATAAACACAACACAGGGGCCTGAGAGCAGGTGTCCCCAAAGGTGAGAGTGGAAGGTAGAGACTGGAGCTTAAGCGTAATACAGCTTCCAACATGTTGCATCTGTGAAGCACAAGGATGAAGCATTCATTTCAGGAGTGTTGGGGCACTATTAGGTCTTATTGAACAACTATAAACACTTTTTTTGGTTACTTTTGTAGTATATGTACTAATGGCAAACACCACAATGACATTGGCCATCATTCTTTGACCACCATTCTCATCCAAAATAGCAATAATCAGAATAGCTGTACATTTAAAGATGCATTCAGACATGAAACTAGAGGTTGAAGTTCTATTCAGTAGCACTGTATTGTTGGTTCGACAGAATTTGCCATTTTTAATAGTTATAGTACATAATTGTGAATTCTGTCAAACCAACAATGCTGTGCTACAGAACAATACTTCAGTCTCTATTTTTTACATTGATGTGCTTAAACGTAAAATATTTTCCAACATGTCACCTCGTGCAAGGACGTAGCTTTGATTTCAGAAGTGTGGGGGCGCTATTAGGTGTTACGTTACTACTATAAACACTTTTGGTAACTTTTATATCAAAAATGGAAGATAATGCAGATGTACATTTACTTATGGCAGCCGCCTTTAAGACACTGGCCGTCATTCTTTGGTTTGGTCACTGAAAATAGTGATTAGAATCAGAAAAGCAGTTGATTTAAAGGCTCAGCCAGACCTAAAACTAGAGTCAAGTCCTATTCTGTAGCAGAACATTGTTGATTTCTTAGAATTCAGTTTGATATTTTTTTCATGTACTTGTTCATTAATATTCTCTTACTGCGGTACATTTTGAAGCCCATATCAAAAGCGCATTCATCTACACAGCATTGATTGTCAGTTACTTCTCATCCTGCTATTTTTGTACGTGCTTCGCTTGCATGTTGTATTGATAACTGCAACTCTGTTCTCTCTGGTCTTCCACACAAACTCTTCCGTAAATTTCAGCTGGTTCCGAATGCAGCTTCCCGTATCGCTACTAGAATCCCTTTAGTAGAACATACAGCTCTGGAGAGCACTGCAATTTATTTTGAAATCAGCATCTCTGAGTATGACAACCGCCAGTGTCTGTTAAATTCCTACACAAGCACCTCATTCTGCTTTATGAGGGACTGATTAGTGATCACCTGAATCAC
>JBBPCY010000001.1:213934-225731 GCA_037974405.1 Brachyalestes nurse
ACCCCCCTTCCTCCTCCACTGGTCTTTTTGACCATGCAGGTTGCATTCTACTATTTGTTCAAAGAATGTGTACTAGAGGAAATTATGTGGCCTAATTGGATTATTAGTAGTTTTGTTCCGTTGGGTTCTCTCGTGTGTGTGTGTGTTTGTGTGGTTGAGCTTGGCCCCCTGAAGGCCCATTCTCTTCCTGAGGGATCAGCCAGGCTTTTCTTTGGATGGGGAGAGTCTCACCATAGCTGTTTGCATGAGTGTGCAGAGTTGTATCTCCACCAACCCTGTGTTTTACTACCAAAGCTCTGGAGAAGGATCTACCAGTGAACTAAACCTTTAGAAACAAGAGTAAATGCCATCATGAAGATAAATATGACCCCTGACATGACTTTGATCAGGTTGCAAGCCTCATCCAGTGTTGGTCAGCTTTTACTATGTGGTCTAAATGGTTGTGGTAATGTTTTAACCGCCACTAGAAATAATCAGCTTTCCACATCTGTCTGTCTGTATAACCAGCTATCTGCTGGTTTATTCGAATTTTTTTTCTACAGGCCTTCTTACAGGGATCTGTAAATGTGTCTGTCGTGTCTCTGTATCTGTCTGTCTATCTGGGTCTACAAATCTACTTGTCTGTCTGTCTGTCTAGCAGTTTACCTATGAGTTTGATCAGTTTTAATCTAATTTGCTTCCCTATATCTTGTAATGAGACTCCTAAATAACTGTATTATGGGCAGCTGATGGAGCTTCTAATCTCAGTTGCTGTAAAAGTGCTGTGAACATCCCACTGAGGTGAACCTGACCCACATCAGACTCCCGTATTCATCCTGAGTGCAGTTCTTTCTTTACTGGGTGTGGGAGATAGCAGGCAGACAATTGGAGGGATGTTTTGGGGTTTGGTGTCAGAACAGATTCCAACCCCTCTTCACACACGCAGGCATTTCTATTGCTGTCAAGAGGTTGACGGGTTCATATCCTCTTCTGCTATTGTTTACCGCCATTGTTTATATGAGGACCCAATTAGCACATAGACGACAGAAGAGCCGCTCCAGTGTCTCTGCAGGATGCAAGGGGTTTACTGCTCACACGTCACACAAAGACAGGCACACAACGGCCCAGAAACAGGCTTCAGAGCTCAAAAGTGGAGGACGGCTCACCTCAGGCTTTTATTTGAGAGGTAAAAACGGCCTGAAAGAAACTGTAGTGAGGGTTTCTGGAGCAAGGATGGATCCTTCTTCGATCTAGAACACCCATTGTGCAGCATGCCTTAGGAACTTTACTATAGGTCTACAGGAACTGTGCTCTACTTAAACTGTACTGTGATGGTACAGATGTTGTAGTATGCTTTGATGTCTGGTAACCGGTCATCGTCCATGGAGCTGAACCAGCGGAAAGTCATTTTGTCACAGCTGCTTTTGATATTGTGGTCTTTTATTATTTATAGTCTTGTTTGAGTTTTTTCTTTTTTTTTCCTCAGCATTCTTTATCTGTGTGATGTAAACCTAACACAGATAATTGTTAGTGATGTCCTGAATCAGCTTCATTGTTCTCTCAGCGTTAAAGATAAATTAGTTTGTGTCATAGAAAACTCCCGCTGAAATGTATCTTCAGCCCAAACAGATATTGGAGCTTGTAATTCATCGACTTCCCAGTTGTTCAATCAATTGATTTTTGCCAGGACAGAAAAAAACAATGGCCTCTTCATGTTGTGATGAAATTTCAACCAATGAGAAATGGTTGTGAGCTAGTCAGTTTGGTTGTGGACTGTTCTTGGCCCTGCCGTCGAGCAGCTCGGATTCAGTTTGGGTACGGATCGCTTTATTTGTAAAGGAAAAACATTTGTTTGCACTATGGCATGGTTCCTTGTGTCAGTGGAAAAGCGCCACTTGATTAAGGCTCTGAAGTTGAGTGATAAAATCTCAATATCTTGATAAATCATGTCATTGTGGCTTTTATTCCTCTCCAAACCCTGCAACAGTCATGTAACCTGATATGAATCGTGAAACTGTCTTCAAGTATCCTTGTCATCAAGTTGTCTTTATCATGATAAATGACCTCATAATGAGCTTTTCTGAGCATATTGTGGACTTATCCAATCGCCAAAAAGCAACATTTTGTGATCCGTATCATGTGTCATGATATTTTTGCCATGTTGCATAAACCTGACCCACAATAGTCCCAAACACGGAGGCATTACTGGAATTTGCACCTGTTTGGAGGGCTGTGTGATCTCTCTTGGCCTTTCTCAAAGATGACCGCCACAGCTCGATTTGCATTCCACAATAAAAACGTGATCCGTGAGAACGCATGGCTTGCAGGCTTGGACGTTTTGGTCAGAGGCAGGATCTGTTCTAGAGCTTCGGTCTCGGTTAATCTCCCTTCTCTCTTTTTGAATACAGGGATAAAAACCCTAATCAGAAAACTTAATTGATCCTAGAGAAAATTGCTTATGTTACAACTGCACAGACACACAGAGAAGCAGAGACAAGAACGATATGAAAATAAAGTAAAAATGAATAAAATAAATGAGCAATATAAGCTCTGCAGAAATGTTTATTGTCCTTTCTAACCTGTTTTCTTATGGA
This sequence comes from Brachyalestes nurse, assembly GCA_037974405.1. NCBI lineage: Eukaryota > Metazoa > Chordata > Actinopteri > Characiformes > Alestidae > Brachyalestes > Brachyalestes nurse. The sequence goes on from JBBPCY010000001.1 coordinate 216,508, forward strand.
GTAAAAGTACACCAAATTCAAAGAACTGCTTTTTAGATTACCTCGTTAAAGAGCCTGTTATTCACATTTATTTTTACACTGATGTCCACTAAGTACCAAAAACAGTCAATATTATTTTTTTACATGAGCAATTTCCAGCGTATTAGAATGAAACGGGTTTCTGTTTAGATGAACCATGAATGTGTTTTTCAAATTAATATTGCTAAATATACTAAATAAAACTAAAAAAAGATAAAGACAAATAACATTATCCAGTAAATAGTGATGTTATGTTCAGTATATCAGTGTGTTCCTTGTGGAAGTCCAGTATTACTGTAGAAATCAGTCCTTCATTAAATTAAATCAGGAGCTGCTGATGGAGTTTCACAAATCCAAACAACGGCTGGAGGAACCGAGGAGGAATCTGGAACCGAACCTGTGTTCTCCTCACCAGCTCACACAATATCAACTACTTTTACAAACTAAACAGATCCTTATTCTATTGTATTTATTCTATTGTATTCTATTGTCACACACAGGAAAAAATGTCTTTAAACCTTTTACATTAATCCACATTGGAGACTTTTGCACAGGACTACATTTAGTTATAACAGTGACTAATTGAACTGTCAGAAGAACAACTGTTCATTGGGCTGCTAATATTGCAGGAGTAGTAGCTTAGTGTCACTTTGAATGCTGTTCTTTGTCAGATTACTTTTACTCCATAAGTAACCCCCCCACACCACCACCACCAAGTCACAAGGGCTCTTGAATGCAATCTTTCCCAGCACACCAGCTGTGGTCATTCAGCCCATGAGTGTGTGAGCGGCCCAGACACACTCGATCATAGTGCTAAGCCAAAACGCCCTTGTCCAGCTGCCCCTTCAAAATCAGCCAGGTGTGGGCACTCAGTCTCCAGAACTAGGGTGGTAGAAGCCTTGTGGGTAAAACACTTGCCTGTGAACCTGAAGCCATTGTGTCCTTGAGCAAGACACTTAACCCTCAGTGTCTCCAGGGGCACTGTAATTGTAACTAATGATCGTAAGTCGCTCTGGATAAGGGTGTCTGCCAAATGCCCTTACCTAGAATACTGTACATAAATCTCGAGCCACCTCTCAGTTCTTTATATTTTGTAGGAAAATGAGATACAGGTTGATACAGTGATGTATTGCATATTCATATATGTAAAAGCAGTGTGAAACAAAATGTATAATTCTAGTGAGCTTTAAAGTCAATATTTTGTATGAAAGAATTCAGCCTGAACTCTCTTAGACAAGTTTCCTTGTAATTTCTTTAAGCGTCTTCAAGAATAGTTCTCTAGGCTTCTTGAAGGACATTCTAAAGCACTTCTTTGGACGTTCGCTGGTTCTCTGTCAAGATGATCTTAAACCACTTCAGTGTGCTCAAGATCCAGGTTTGAGGAGGCCAGTCCATGACTGAGTGTTCCATCATATTTTTTTTCCTATGAAGGTGCTTTTACTGTATAGGCAGTGTGTTTGGCAATGGCTTCATTTTTTAGCATGTAGAACACAATCCCAATCAGATGCTTCCAGATGGTATTGCAGGGTGGCTGAAGGCTTTTGCACAGTACTGTAAAATTTCCCAATCTCTGAATAATTCATAGGCTGGGATGTAAACAGTCATTTAGAGTGGGTCTGGTGTAAAGTCTTTAATTGTGGAGAAAGTTAGATTTTCTTTACAGTGGTAGTGAACTTGGTAAAACACTATCAGGCATCAGCAAGCGTATTCATAAACATTTCATGTGATAACTTTCTGTGACTGAGTTTTTTGAACCATTCAACCCTTCTGAACGTTTGGTTCCATTCACCACCACTTTAGATGATTCTTACAAACTTCATTTGAGTAGGGTTACAAACTTCCTGGCACCCTTATTGTTTTAATGTTGATGGTGGTAAAATAGCAGTAAGTCTTAAAGTTTCCTTTGGGGACTATTTTGCTTTAAAATGCACTAAACATACCCAATCCATCATGAATGGACTTTAAAAATGATCTTTTAGGCTATAACTGTCTCAAAACTGGACAATGTCTGAGGTATCAGGCATTTTATCCATAACCCTTTCATGTAATAACTTTATGATGGAGCTTTTGGAGGCATTAAACTCTTCAGACGCCTGGTTCCATTCACCTACACTGTGAGCACCTATTAAGTTTCTATAGAATGGAGCATTTCACGCCAAACCCAATGAGTGAAATTTTTACTATTTAATTACAGAGATATATTTTTTAAATGGGTATTTCTCCTTTGTATAAGCGCTTATTGTCATCACAAATTTAAAACCAACAGTTTCAGTTGATTAACTTGTTTTAAATTTCCATTTGAACACTTCACTTCTCCTTTACATTGTGTGTGTTTCAGGATGTGTTTTTCCCCATCCTGCCATAAAGTTACCATTTCGGATATTCGAGGTTTAGTTACGACATCGCCAAAGTGCATTTCTACAAACGCTCCCCAGAAGGGCGCGCTCATAAATGTTATTAATAACCGGTGGGTGTGATAAAGCCAGCGCACTTGTGGCATTGTTGTTTAGTGGTCGCACTGCGTGGCAATTATTTCCTCAAACAGTGAGAGAACAGGGCCAGATTAAAGCACTTCTCACCCCGAGTGCCAATCATGAATGGCAAGCCCCATGCTGCTTCCCCTGCTGGAGGAGCCCAAAATTACCCATTAAAAAAAGCCACAGTCAGTCAGACCTCTCCACATATCCTATGCTTGGGTTTCTCTTCCAAACCGGAGCGGAGTTTTGTGGGCCTGCCACTTTACTGGGCATGTTTAATCACATTTTTATTCTAGCTGGCATGCTGTGTCAGCCCTCTTCCTCCATGACCTTTACATTTGTGTTTATGAAACGTGACTAGAGCTTGATTATTCAACACCAACACCAACAAATGCCATAACAGCAAGTAATAAATGTTATTATTTAAGAACTAATTCATACAGTTTTAGCCTAAATCAGCCAAGACAGGTTTGCTTCTTTAGTTTAGCTGTAGTGCTACAAGCCTAATGTAGCTATGAATGGAAGGTTATGACAAAATTAGTATGTTGCAAACTGCGTGCCTTCATGAAGCTTCACAAGCTAACCTCAAACTATGTCAAGTGCTGTGGTTTCTGACACTTTATAACACTATTTATGAACATGCTTAACTGATGGCTTTAAGCTTCCAATACTTTTTGGCTATGTTTGCCTCGTAGCTTCAGTTCAAAACTGAAGATATGTTGTTTTCAATTATCGTGCAATTATGGGCCAAATGTGAATTTCACTCCTATGGAAGAGGCAGCATTTTGGATAAAGCGGCATTTTGGCTAAATGACAAATAGCTTACCGGAACATTGCAACTTGGGTTCAGGTGGTTGATTTAACAAATATTTTTGTGGATCGGGTGGCAGGGGTCATAAAAACCCTGACCTGTTCATCACTATGGGCTGCATGTATTACCCTAAATGAGGAGCCCGGTCTCTCAACTTGTCTTGATGCCATCACGACATAAAATCTGTTCAAATGTGCTGCGATTTTTTTCGTGCTAGGACAACGCTTCACTACTCTATGTATTTTAATGCGCAGTGCGTAACACCACCAGTATCAGCGCTAACTGGTCACTGAAGAACAGTAGGAGAAAAATTTGCGCACCTCGGCTTAAAAGAAGGTTCGGGTTCACTACCCTAACCCTAACCATAACCCTAACCATACCTCTAACCCTCTTTTAAGCCAACATGTGCTGATAGTGATGCTGTTACGCACAGATCATTAAAATACATAGGGTAGTGAAGCGTTGTCCTAGCATGGAAAAAAAGGCCTAAACCGTGGTCAGAGATAGAACTGAGAGAGGTCATAGATCTGGTCATATCTCTGCCACCAGTGTCTGCTCTGTCCTTGGGAAAGGTGCATAATTAGCAATTAGCCTCGCTGTCTTTGGGAGGGTGGCATGAAGCTCTTTTTGCTGCCATCATTTGGGGGAAGCCAGTGCTTGCATATGTTGGTTTATTGGCAGTTAATGTTCTCCTAGCGTGATGAGCTGTCCAGTGACACAATGGCGTTGCATTAGCTGTACGATGTTGTTCAGTGAAGAAACAGATCGGTGTTGGAAGCACAACAAATGGTAAATTGCTGTCATACAGCCCTACAACCCCTTATATGGAAGTTCCCCAGTTAGTGTTGATGCTAAGGTCCCAGAGCTTTGTTTGGTTTTCTTATGTCACATAGAACCAATTCTATGTGACACGTTTTTGTAATTTAAAAACATGTAAGAATTATAATAACCACTACTGGGATTTTAATAATAGACTCGCACTCGAATGCCCATAAAGAACAAAAAAATTATTTTAAGTTTTAGAAACGATCAGAAAAAACAAAAGATCTTTGAACCCGGGAGGGGCTCCGGAAAGTGGCCAAGTAGCGGTGCACAGAGAGAAAGAGCTGCAAACGGTGTGCATGTAGGACAACAAACACCAGTTTTAGACGGTTATACCATTTACATTTACTAAAATCAGTGTTTACTGATACAGGAGTTAAAGGAAGTATGTTCAAACCTTTGCTCTCTCAATTTGGTAGCACTGTGTAACCTAGCTAGTGAACAGAAATGGCCATTGCTTAGTTGAGGGGGAAAAAACTTTTAAAAAAGGGAGAAACTGTCTAAAAGTTACTTCTGTCTAAATCTGGGCTTTCAGGGGAATTCAAAATTCTCCAGATTCCAGGTGAGACCCTTCCAGATCAACTGCTTTCTGCAGCCACTTTACTCTGGTCCTCATATATTTGCTCAAAATTTCTCAATCCTCCAGCAATGGTTGAGGCCTAGATCAGATCTTAGCCTCATCGCAGCTCAGTTGTACACGTCCCCTTTCCCCTGTATTCCTTATCACTCCCTCCACGCTCAGAAGGTCGAAGGATTAGGGAGTCGACTCCCTACCCCGTGCATCGGAGCCGAATGCGCTCTCTCCCCGGCCGGACTGGTGGCGGCATGCTTTTAAGGATTATATTCATCCAGGCATTTAGGATGTTATAGAGCGGATAGGGCCTCCGCGCTCCAGGATTTGCCCTTTCAGCCTTGTTCTTGCCTTTCACCTCAGGGCCTGAGAGGATTAGACCATGCTTCCGGATACACAGCATTGTTCCTGCTGGAGGAGATGGAGGGTCTTTCGGAGGCCTGAGGGGGTTAACGTGGTGACCCAGCAACTCCAGCTGAAAACGCTTCCGAGAGCACAGCGGCAGGAGAATGCAGCTTCGTTTTCCCATCCAAAGTCCAAAATGTGATTTGCACAGTTTTCCCTCTTAATCCCAGAAGTAAATGGGACACAATGTTTGAAGTTTGAAAACAACAAGCTAAGTGAAGCTAACAAATAATGGAAGCTTGTAGTCAGTGTGCGAAATACGCGGTGACAATCTAAGAGTCGAACCAACTAAACTTCTTAGGGGCGGATGGGGTTGGCGATAGACATAAAGTATTTGTGGACTGGGGGGCGGACAAAAGGAAATCGAATTTTTTGTCGACTGGGGGCGGGTGATGGGGGATGAATGAAAGTGAAACAAATTTGAAGGAGAGGTAAGAGTTCACAAATTGAACATCTTAACCTGTTTAACTCGCTTGTTTTAACCACTTTTTTTATCACTCACACTTTCAAATATTTTCCAGACACCCCGCTCTTAAATTTAGCTTTTATGGTTTTCTGAGGGTCTCGGTTGTCAGTAAGGAGGTCTTAAGAACCCCGCAAGCCCCTTGTATCAATTAGCATCATGCAAATCTAAATCCATGCACACCTCATATTCCATGGTTTCTAAAAGGTTTATGTCAGCTTTAAAAAGGGACAAAAGTATGTTGCATTGTATCCGTCTTGCAGCTTGAATTTGGTCTACTTTTGGCTATTCAGGTACATTGTCATTAATTACGTTACAGCTTATGCAATAGTACTATTATTTGCAATATCACTATCACTAATATGTGTAATCATATTACAAATTGAAAACATTTCCAAACCACTAATAGTGTTACTAGTAAATTGTTTCAAGAGTAGCTTACTTTTTTTTATCTATAGTCTTAACATCCACCTCTCTTACTGACCACAGCATTTTGTGTATATATTATAATGTATGAAGTATTTTCAGAGCATTTACTGAGAATTGTTTGACTTTATATTTTATATTGTTCTTGTCTTGTCTCTTTGTGTCTGTGCGGTCGTAGCATTAATAATTTCTTCCGGGATCAATAACATTTTTTGATTCTGATTTAAGATGGGCAAAATGGTCTTGATTTGATTTGTTTACTGATTTAAAGAAACTATAAACTCATGTTATTTGGCCAAACCCTCCATAGTTGAATAGATTATGGCTAATAGATCATGCCTCTGGTGCTTCTTAATGTATCTGTGTTGCATGTAATGTTGATTTTGTAGAAGCAAACAGCTCCAATTGTGTTTAAACTGTTTTTATAGATTGGTGCATATGTGGAAGTACTCTTTCACTTTTTTCCCGCTCAGTGTAAACTACGTTAATGGGTCGTCCATTGGTATACATAAACATCCCGAACATGCAAACTCACGCGTTCCCGTATTATGAATAGATACAGTTTACTCATTCTCCAGACCGCGGTTTCTCAACAGTCCTGTCTCAACGGAGCCGCTGCCCTGAACAACTTTAAGTGTTCCCTGCCCTGGCGCAGCTGATCCAAATCATCAGCTAATTATCGAGTCCTTCATGAGCTGGAGTTTCGGGGCCAGGAATGGGGTCCTCGACTGTATCTCCTTTACAACTTGGACTCATCTCCAAGAGCCTTGATTGCTATGGCCATAAGAGGGTACGTTGCTGTGGGAGCATTTAAATGTGTAACATTTAATCTAATTTATCCACCTTCTTCCTTCATTAAAGCCTTCATTAACTTACAGTGCTTCCAGTGAAACATGAACTCTGCTCTCTCTAACAGACTAACAGGACAGAAATGTGGGCCCTGCAGAAAAAATCCAGCTCAGCTGATAAAGACAGGCTGTGGAGCAGCGAGAGAGAGAGAGAGAGAGAAAGTGAGAGACAGACAGAGAGAGAGCAATCAAGAGTGAGAGAGAGAAAGTGAGAGGGCAAAAACAAGAAAAAGATGGCGAGAAAGTGAGAGAGAGCGCAATGAAGTGAGAGAGAGGGCAATCAAGAGTCAGGGAGAAAGTCAGAGAGAGGGCAATCAAGAGTGAGGGAGGACAATCGAGAGAGAAAAAGCAAGAGAGGGCAATCAAAATAGTGAGAGAGAGAGAAAGTGCAAAAACAAGGAAAAGATAGCGAGACTGAGAAATTGGTCAAAAGAGTGGGAAAGACACAGAAGTGAGGAGAATGAGGAAAAAAGAGGTGGCAAAAGAGAGAGAGAAACTAAACAGAAAAAGACAGAGTGCATAAGTGAGGAGAAAAGATGGTGAGAGAGACAGAGAATAGGAGAAAGAAAATAGGTGAGTGAGAGAATATGAGAGAGGGAGAGTAGAAAAACAGGAGAGGAGAGAGTAAAGAGAGAAACGGAGGGGAGAAAAAGCGAGAGAGCGCGCAAGGGAAAGGATAGAGCCGGAAATCAAGGAGCAATAAAAAGAGAGGAAGCAAGAGAAAGTGCACAATCAAATAAGTGAGGGAGAGACAGAAATGGGCTGAGAGATGAAAAAGAGATAAGAGAAAAGGAGCAAAAGAGAGTGAAAGCAAGAGCGAGAGAGTGTGAAAGTGAGGAGAAAAGTTGGCGAGAAAGTGAGAAATCAAGGAGTGATAAGAAAGCAAAGAACGCATGGTCAGAAGAGTGAGAGAGACGGACAGAAAGGGAGAGAGAGAGGGAAAAAGATGGCGAGAGAGAGAGACTGAGAAAGTGAGGAGAGAGAGAGAGAGAAACTGACGAGAGAAAACAAAAGATGGCAAGAGAGCCAGAAATCAAGGAGCTCTAAAAAGAAAGCAATGGGGAGTTGCGCGGTCAAGAGTGAGAGAGGTGGACATGGGGAGAGTGTGATGAAAAAGAGACACCAACAGAGAAATGGAGCTAAAGAGACAGAAAACGACAGCAAACGTGAGGAGAAAAGGTGAGGGAAAGTGAGAAAGGAAGAGAGTGAATGGTCGAGAGACAGACAGACAGAAAGGGAGAGAGGGCAAAAGATGGTAAGGGAAAGAGAAACTGAGGAGAGAAAAAGAGACTGAGAGCGCAAAAGCTTTCCTTGCTTTCTCTCTCTTCAGCTGTCCCTGATTTCTCACTCTCTCTCATTTGCTCTCACCATCTTTTTTTTCTCCTCTCTTTCTTGCTCGCTCTCTTTCTATCTTTCTTTCTCTCCTCAATTTCTTTCCATGGATCTCCTCTTGCCATCTCGTTATTCTTCTCTCTCCCCTCATTTCTTTGATTTCTCTTTCCCTCTTGCTTTCTTTCTTTTTCTCTCTCTTGCTCCCTGACAATCGTTTTTCTTTGCTCGCTCACACACTCACTCACTCTCACATTGAGACTCTCTCTCTCTTTCTCTTATGGCATCTCTTTTCTCTCGTATGTGTGTGTGTATGTTTATATAAAGTGTGTGGATCCAGACAGAGACCAGAATTAACACTTTGAACTCTTCTCTCTCTCTCTAAGTCCTGATTTTGTGTGTGTGTGTGGATGTTAAGCTGAAATCCTGATTTGGACGTGTCTCAGACGGTCTGTATTTACTCTGCTTCTTCTTGGCCTTTCTTTACCTGCCAAAAAGCAACACAGACTCACACTTTAACCTACTGTGTGTGTGTGTGTGTGTGTGTCTGTCTGTGTGTGTGTGCGTGTGTGTGTGTCTGTGTGTGCGTGTGTGTCTTTCTGTGTGTGTGTTTGGAGGTGGATGAAAGATGAGTGTGGACAGATCAGATCTGATTCTGGTGGCTCTAAGTTCTCATTCTGTCTGTTTTCTGTTTTTTTTTCTTTTCTAGTTCTACCTTTTCACTCTTTCGTTCTCTCTCTCCTTCCCAAAATTCGATATTTCTTTTTGTTTCTTTCTTACACTGTTTTGCTGTCTTCCCCTTTTTTTGTCTTTTATTCTGTCTCTACTCTACAGTATACACTTACTTCCTCCTCTTTTACACCTAAACACACTCTTCTTTCTTTCACTCTCTTCCCCATACACTTACACATTGACTCTTTCCTCTGTACACACTCTACCTGTCTCTCTCCCTCTCTCTGTCTGTCTGTCTCGCTCCCTCTCTCTGTCTGTCTCTCTCTCTCTCTCTCTCTCTCTCTCTCTCTCTCTCTCTCTCTCTCTCTCTCTCTCTCTCTCT
>JBBPCY010000001.1:236074-252727 GCA_037974405.1 Brachyalestes nurse
GCTCTCTCTCTCTCTCTCTCTCTCGCTCTCTCTCTCTCGCTCTCTCTCTCGCTCTCTCTCTCGCTCTCTTCCTCTCGCTCTCTCTCTCTCTCTCTCGCGCTCTCTCGCTCTCTCGCTCTCTCTCGCTCTCTCTCGCGCTCTCTCTCTGTCTGTCTTTACACTTACAAACTCCTTAACACTCTCTCTCACTCGCTCTCTGTACATGCATACATACACTCTTTCCCTCTCTCCCTTTATCTCTCTCCCTGTGCCCCCTCTATACACTTACACACACTGTCTCTCTCTTGCGCTCTTTCTACACACACGCACGCACGCACACACACACGCTACCTCTCTATACATACTCTGTTCGCACTTACTCTGTCTGCCCCTCTCTCTTTGTCTCTCTCTCTCTCTCTCTCTCTGCCTGTCTCTCTCTCTCTTTCTCTCTGTCTGTGGATTCCATTCTAAATCTCGGGCTTAGTGATCGTGTTATCATGCTTATTCTGCAGAATGAGTTGACCTGTACATGGATATTTTCTCAAGTTCAGTGAGATTTCACAGTGATAAAAATGTATACCGTTGTACTACAGAACCAGGGTTTTCTGATTCTTTTCTGATTGGTTGGGGGGGCACGGGCTTGAGTGTCTGAGTATTTTACACCGAATGATTTCATGTCCTTGGTGGCCCTGAGCTCTTGGACATGTGCACGCGTGTCCCGTCCCCCCCCCCCCCACCTCGACTCCCATTTATGAACTCGAATCAAAAGCAGCGGCGGGTTTCTGCGCCTGTTTCTCTCTCAGTGCCCTGTCACTGGAAGAGATTGGCCGTTACTAAACTGCCTGCTTGCCTCTAACTAGTGCCATACATGCGCTGCCATTCTGTCAAACAAATCACCGCTGGCAGACATTTAACAGCCTGCGCGGCGGAGCCTGCACAGTGCTCAAGTGCTCTTTGCTTTTTTTGTTGATCCAAAGCCAATTTTTTTTTTGCTGTTAGTGTTTTGCAACTAAGAAATATACTTTTACACCTTACAGTTTCTTGGACAATGTGGAGCATGAACAGTGGAAACCTTCTAAAGAGGCTTTTAATACCAATTCCACATGGGTTTGTCCTCTACAATTTTATTTGCAATTTTTTACAGTAGTTATTGTCCCAAAGTTGCTTGTGCAGAAATGCAACCACCTAATGAGTATCAGTGCAGGCAACATAGACAGGAATATGAATTCAAGGAACCAAGTCTCAAAAGGAGAAACCTCCCCAAAGGGAGTGTGAAAGAACCAAGACTTGAAAAGGAAATGTCTGAAATGAATGTGTGAAAAGAACCTCTGTGAGGAAGCAAGACTCAAGGGAAGAAATTCCCAAGAACATCAAGGAGATCCACTGAAATTATCCAAGTCTCAAAAGAAGAAACTCCTCAATAACATGATGAATAAATACTGTAAGAAACCAAGAGCAAAAACAAGAAACTCTCATGAAGAACTTCTGATAGGAACCCAGACTGAAAAACAGAAATACCCAAGAGTGTGGGAAAGAACCACTGTGAAGAACCAAGATCGAAAAAGAGAAACAACTCAAGAGCCAGAAGAAGAACCATTGCAAGAAACGAAGAATCAAAGAAGAAGAGAAGAGTATGAGAAAGAACCACTGAGAGTAATCAAGACTCAAAATTGAAAACTCCCTTAGAGCATGAAGAAGAACCAATGCAATGAACCAAGACTCAAGAGAAGAAACTCCCTAAGGTCATGAAAAAGAACCATCGCCAGGAACCAAGACTCGCCAAGAGCGTTAGAAACAACCACTGAAACAAATACAGACTCAAGAGAGAACCTCAACCCTTTTATTGCTGTCTCCTGCATGTAGTGTTGTGTTTTGCCCTGTTGGCTTATAAAGAGACTGGAGAGCCACTGAGTGCTCTCTGAGGGCGGAAATCATGCCCCCCTCTCGAGTTTATCTTCATGGTCAATAACAGCAGTCCTGCAGGAAGTGAGGTGGTGCAATTTTGAAGAGGAGGCAGCTAATGCTGATGTCGTGGCTGTAATGTTCAGTGTGTGATACTGCTGTGGGAGTTCTGTTTGCTCTTTCTCATGAGATTGCGTAGTCCTGCTTAAACAGTCTTCAGTTTATACTTTCGCAGGTGCTGTTTAGTGCCCACTAGTGCCTTGCTGAAAGCGGAAAAACATCTATCATGATGTTTAATTGGAGAAGGTTTATGGGATCTGTGGGAACTGCTGTTGCATTTTCAGCTGTTTTGAAAGGGTGCTTGCAAGAGGAGCCATGCTGTACCTAAACTGTACTGTGATGGTACAGAAGTCGTAACACACTTTTTCCTGCGTATCTCAGCCTGGTAAGTGTTTCTGATGCGATGGTGACGTGAAACCATGGAGACAATTGTATAAACTTGTAGCCGACTTGATTCTCTCCGCAGTTTATTTATTTCTCACCATACACGTTTCTCACTATATTAGAAAGCTCCCAATGAAATTTATCCTCAGACCAAAAAAACAGTAGTGCTAGCACTCCTTTAAAGAAGAAAATTTTGCTTTTTAATTTGCGTACAGGTTGCTTTATTTGTAATGGAAAAACATTTTTTGTGGTACGGCATGGTTCCTTGTGCCAGAAAAGCACCCTAACTGTACTGGACATCAACTGTCCAGGTCCAGACCCCATGTCATAAGGTGCAGGGGGCGCTATGGCTTCTGAAATTTCAGGTCACACTGTCATGCAACCCCTTTCCCCAGTTTTGGTCCTGCAGTCTTAACTTGTTTGTAGCCCAGTCCCCCCCAGTTTGGATGTTCAAATAGGGGCCTGCAAGCAATACTTTGTGAAATACTTTCTCTCCATTTAACCCATTCACCAAGTGAAGCAGGGGTCTGCCGCCAACGAGGGGAGCCCAGGGAGCCGTGTGTGGAGAACGGTACCTTGCTCAAGATTACCTTAGTGGTGTCACTAGCTGTCCTGGGATTTGAACCCACAACCTTCTGAATGCAAGGGCAACTCCCTAACCACCAGGCCACCAGCTTCCCCACTATTAAACTACTTCAGCAGTAATGTTATTTATTTATCTATAATATTTATATACACTTATTGTATTGAACACAATTTTATATTTATAGCATAGTGTATTTAGTGCAAAACATTTTTGAAGTTTCATTTTGTTCGTCTTATTTTATAATGTTCGTCACTGTGTGTCTGGGCAGTCGTAACACATGCAGTTTCCTCGAGGATCAATAAGGTTTTCTGATTCTGGTTCTAAAGCGTTTGGCCTCACACCACTACCCCTCAGCCTGAACGTTCTCTCCATAGGAAGGTCCTCCTCCCTGCCGTCCTGCAGTAATCCCCTCAATCTGTTTCACATTTGAAAGAAAGAAAGGCCCTGCCAGCGTCGCGTGCAATTAAAGTGGCCGTCAGAATGGGTCGGAGCGAGGCAGCGCTCAAAAGGTGACGCAGCCAGGGGGCCATCGCTTTCATCCGCCGCTCCTCCAAAACGGAGATAATGGAGAACAATCTGGGACGAAAGAAGAAAGGGAGGGAGCAGTTAATTTAATAAAAGACAGGATGCGTGACATTGAACAACTTTAACTCCCAATTTTCCTTTCTTGTGCTGAGGAACACATTTAGGGGGCCTCGGGATGCTCTGTTTGGAGCAGCATGGCTTTGAGCATGTGGCCCACAGGGTTCTGCTCCAAATCAGGCTGTCTGTTTTCAAAACTGTGCGTTCCTCACTGTAGAGTCAATGCATGATAATAGGTTGTGCGCTTTAGGAGATTTTAGTAGAACTAAAATAAGTAAAACCGGTTATTTTGGTAGATATGAATGTGTATTTTTCTATACAGCTTTGTCTTTCTATTTAACCCTTACTTGATGTAGTGCCACACAATCAGTTACACAGTTATTGAGGTTTTAAAAAGTGTTACATCCCCGGTCTTTCCCACTATGACGATATAGAAAACTGTGATATTTTTGATGAGTGATATGATAGGAAATGTTTACACCCACCCAGTCTGTAGTACCGGGAACGGTGATCACGAGATCATTTTGAACCGTCCTCCATCTGTTTCTGCCTCATTGGCGCTCCGGCCGCCGCGCTGTGTGATTGACCTCTGCTGCGGCTCGCTGCTGAGTGGAATGCCCATAAAGCTTTCACTGCGTTTGCCTCGCCTCGCCAGGGGCCGACACGCAAAGGGCCGAGCCGTCCAAATTTGGCGGGTCTGTGGTTTCCTGTTTGGTTGCTATGGTGTGATCGATGGGGCAACAAGGGGAGGCCTGAGACCCAAACAGAGTTGAGTGAAGTGAAATTGTACGTTTTACATCTTTAAACAGAGATTAATGAGACTGGCAGTGTGGTTCTTCAGGCCTGTTTGATTGATAGCTGTTTTACAATGCAGACCAAGCAAATGGGGGAAAAACTGAGAGGCGCTGAGGAGTTTATTATTGATTGTTGAGCGAGACGAGGTCTATGGAGAAGCAGTTTCGGAGTCCGGTGTTTATGCAGGCGTGCTTTAAGCGGTGTTTGCTGTTCTGGCTCCAGCGCGGTGAAATGTGCATGAATGTTTGGTGTTGCGGCCCATTCCTAATGAATCATATGATGGAGTAGATGCGGCGGCCTGCGCAGGCAGGGCTTTAACTACAGGTGCTGCTGGAAAGGATGTCAGAGAGACAGAGTTAACTTAACCACAAATGACGTGATTTACACGCTTAAAGGAACAGCCACACACGTTTCTGCCACGCGCAGTGGAGAGAAGAGACAAATTCAGTACAGATTGTAGATATGCTTTTTGCTCTCTCTCGCTCTCTTTGTCTCATTCTCTCTCAATCATTCTCTCTCTTATTCTCTCATTTTCTCTCTCAATATCTCTCAATCGCTTGCTCTCTTATTCTCTTTCTTTCTTTCTTTTTCTTTCTCTCTCTCTCTCTCATTCTCTCTCTCATTCTCTCTCTCGCTCCATCTCTCTCTTGCTCACTCTCTCCCCACACTTTTTCTCCACACTTATTCTGTCTCTCGCTCTCTCCTTGTCTCTGCTTTACTCTTTTGTTCTTTCCAATCTTTTTTTTTTTGTTCTCTCCAGTCTGTTTCTCTCACTCTCTCTCACACACTCTCTCTGTCTGTGTGTCTCTCTCTGTCTCTCACATATTCTCTCTCCTTTCCTCTTTTGTTCTTCCCAGTCTTTTACTCTTTCGCGCTCTCTCTCTCTCTCTCTGTCTCTCTCCATAGACATATTCTCTCTTGCTCTCTCTTTACACCCTTATTCTCTTTCAACTTTCAAACTAATTGTGCAAATAAGTAAATTTGCTCACAACTTTGTAATAAAGTGTGTTATTAATGTTTACAGTGTAGACGTCTGGCGTTTATTACCCAGCGAGAAGAAAAGTAAATGACGTTAATGTTAATGATTCATAATACAGAATGAACATGACTGTAACGTATTCTTATAAATACTCCATGTTTAAGACATGTTCGTGTAATGTATGAGTAGATTATTTTAGACTTGGTATTCATATAAAGTACTGGTATGGTATTCTCTTTTTGTAGCTTTTTTTTTTTGGTTTGTTTTACCAGAAGGTATCTGCATCAGTTGTGAGTGATATCCTAGGTGTGACAGATGGGGTCAGTGATGGCTCATCTCCGTTTCTGGTCCTTTCTTGCATTTCCTTTTGCTCCTGTCTGCACATGCTCTGCATTCTGGGAGCATATCGTTTCGCGGTGGGGCAGAAGTGCCTCAGCTGGGGGGCTGCTGACAGGGGCTTACACCCTCCTGACGGGAGGCAGGGTGGAATTTCTGCTCTCAAATACCCCCAGAGCTTTTTCAGGCTTTAACTTTGCTGTGCTTAAAATTCTGAATGAAATCTAGGCTTCTGTGTAGATGCTACTACTGTCTCTATCCATGTTGTGTGCTTTTGTCCCTTTTGATTTGATAACAGTGCCTCATACAGGCTCATTAAATAACCATAGACCACATAGAAACAGACACCACTGTGGGGAGAGAACAGCACTGCACTTAAGGTTTTCTGTTCTCATATAATTAAATTCGGGTTCATTTTTTTGTTTTTTATTTTCCTGATGAACTTTCACAAAATTTCAGTCTTAAGTCAGTTTGTGAGTTAGTTAAGGGTGAGTCAAAGTAGAGTCATTTAAGGGTTAATCAAGTCACCAGGCAGTCGTGGCAAGTAAGTCGTAAGTCAGGTGACCATGCGACTCGAGTGCAAATATAGTTAGTTAAGGGCTAATCCAAGTCAAGTCATGAGGCCGTTAGGAGTCTGAGATACAAGTTGGTTTAACTGAGGGTGGGGGAGTCTGAGTTAAGTTACCAATCAGTTAAGTGTGAGGCCCATTGAGTCATGAGGCATATAAGGCCAAGTCTGAGTCCAGTCGCAAGGCAGTTAAAGACGAGTCTGGCACACAGGTCAGTTCAGGGCCAGTCCAAGTCGAGTCATGATTTATGTTGAGTTTGAGTCAAGTTGCAACTTGTGGGCAAGTCTGAGACTCGAGTCAGTTCAGAATGAGTCAGATGAAAATGCAATTCAAATGCTAATTGAATCCCAGTCTTTGACTCTCTGGTTTGTGGTGATTGATAGATATTGAAGTGTTTAGTTTCCTTAGATTTGTTGGGCATTAGTATAAAACCAAAGAAGTGAAATTCAGACGCTAAACCTGTCACAACTTCTTTGACTATACTTGTCATAAATATTCCCACCCCCCAAAAAATATATCATTTTCGTACTCCTGTATTGCTAGCCCCCCTGGGCTATTATGTTCTTTCAGTTCACTTTGTTACTTATGCTTCTACTTGAGGCAAATCACTGCCATTTCTGAACAGTAGTTCTAGTTCCAAGCTGTTACAATAAAGTCCTAGTGGTCAGGCTTGGTGCTTTCTCCTCTACCGGACCATCTATTTTTATTTGGAGTTTGAGCACAATGTGGTTAGACCCACCTCGTTACAATAGCAATGGGGTGTTGATCCCTGTAATCCCCCCCCAATGCCTGCAGGTTCGAAGTTATTATACTGAGCTTCATTTTATCATCGTTAAATCAGGCAAAAGCTCCCCCGCCGCAAAACTCTCAGGAACACAAACTACTTAGACAAGCGTGACATGTTAACAAAGCCTTCAATTCTCAGCTCCACGTCAAAACAGCGGAGCACCCTTTAAACAAATCCGCTCCAGCAAGTGGCCCGTGAGGGGCGTTCATTAATCATTAGAGGATTTGCATGGGTCATTACGCCTATAAACTGCCTCCGCGGAGTCTTCTCACCGGCCCACGGCCGTGAATAATGAGCCTGTGAGGACGCCGAAGCTCCGGAGATCCACATGACTCAACGTTCAGTCCCATCTAAAGCTCTGCGCCAAGCACTCCCTTTCTCCGTCCCCCCCTTTCACTCAAAACCAATGAACATAAAAAAGTGGATTAATGTCTGAGGCCTTGTAACGTTGCCACGTTTCTCGAGTCGGAGTGCGGCGAGCGAAACCGAGGATTACTGAAGTGGTGAGATTACACCAAATCCCCTCGGCCCTCTTCATGTGGGAGCCTGGCGCTGATTTCATGGAAAGATGACAGTTTATTTATCGAGGACTATTACCTCAGTGGAAACTCAGGTCTTTTTGATGCTCTCCTTCCTTTTTGGGTGGCACTTTAACACTGTATGTTTGGATTCTCTCGAAATTGTGGCGAAAGGAAGACTTGCAGAGATCTTGGTACGTCTGCTGATGTGGTGGAGAAGATTGTTTGAGAGGGTTTGAGTTGACGAAAGGAGCGAAAGAGGAGCTTTTCAGATTACATCTGTCTTTGGCTGGCCCACTGCATGTTGACGTCTGGGCGGAAATGTCGTGTTTATGTTGAAGCTGTTGCACTTTTCCCGGAGTGATTTATCTGTCATATGGTGAAAGGGAACTGTACATCTTGGGAAATCTCTTTCGAGGGGCAAAAAAACGAACAGAACAAAGAAGGGCTGCATTTGTTGAAGCAGTAGGGAAACATTTGTTGCGGCTGTAATTAATTTTTCATCATCTTCGCCAGAAACACCCATAAAACATTTTTTATTGTTTCTTCTCCTCTGTTATTTGCCGTGGTCTTCGCCGATCAAAGGCCCGATCCTTCCACGGGGCGTTCTTGCTGTTTCCATTCATCTCCCTGTCTTCCTTCTGACGGGATCTGTTTTTTTGTGCCTCCTTCATTAACTTGTAGAAGAAAGAGCCTCCTGGAAACCTCTTAAAACAATGCTGGCTGACCGGTAGCAGCAAAGATGCCGTGCCTCAGCAGCATCCGTTTGAGCTTGAAAGGGAAACAGGCCAGCAGGCCTTGCTAGATGGCTGCCAGGTTTCAACAACGGGACTTCTACTTTTATTTACTTAATCTGGCAACCTCAGCCTGTTTTAAGATATTTAAACAACATGATAAGCAACTGAAAAATGGCAGAGTGGGCTTTAAAAGGGAATACAACCAATATTTAAAGTCATCAGATCTTAAGTATTAAGTCATTTAGGGTGACATCATGTGAAAAACGTTACTCTGTAGAAACCAGAATTGTTCATGGTTGTGATAGAAACCAGGCATCCTGTAAAAACTCACTGAAAGCTATTGTAAGAAATATAAGAATGCATGGGACATTGTTTTGCAATGGTTTTTCACGATGCTTTTGACTTAAAATATATTGTTTGTAGCCCATTCATGAAGGGGGAGTACGTGCAGGGTCTTGTAGAGCAAAATAGTCTCCAAAGAACTTTTCTTTTTCCAGAATTTACCACTATTGCATATAAATAATATCCATTGAATCACTATGCCACCACAATGGACTTTGTTTAGATGTCAGCCATTGAATTCTCCAGAAAATTTGGGAAACAATTGGTGAAATTCCACTTTAAGCTCAGTCTGGGCTGGTGCTCTGTTTTGCAGGTGGCTGAGACAAGTTGGAGCTCAAGTACAGGAGGCCTAATCTCCTCCAGAGCCAAGCTGAGGAGGATCTGAATGGAATTTGCTTAGCTTTGAATTCTAAATGCTGTGTGTTTAGGCCCCGCTAGCTGCTAGCTCCCATATTTGCCTAAGATGCTACAGTCTGTAGATAAATGACTTCCTGAATGTAGATTCCAATGCCTCCTGGTACCTTCCACTGCTGTAAAACCTCAGACATGCCACCGTCAGTCTTCTGAGACAAGGGCCTCTCCGTCATGGTTAATGATGAACTATGGAAAAGCACAGTTCTCTCCAAGGTTGCTTTTTCCATATCTCAGCTTGCTCTGGGCTCCTAGACCTGAATGCTAGTGCAGACCACGAGGCTTAGCATAGAGATTAGCATTGTTTTTTGGCAGTGGGGTTCCTTTAGCTGGAGCTTTGGCTGGCTAGTTGGCTTCATTTACAGCTGGTGGAGGTCCCTGTAGCTTGTTTTAGACCCAGTGCCACCAGAGGCCATGTTGTTAATGGGAGCTGGAGTGGAGTAGTTGCTGCTGATAGCTTCAGTAAACCAGTGCCTGCTGTTTGGATTATTACATGCTTGTTCAGAGCAAGGTTGAACTTGAGGGAACATTTTGCTGGAAGAGATCTAATCACAGCTTCTAACCATAGACATGTTTGGTGTCCAGTGTTTGCTTCTTTGGAAAAGCTTATCTAGTAAATACATAATGGACGCTTATACCATACTAGGTAGCCCCAAGCAAATGGCATGCCTAAATTACACACTTACCTCAACAGGCACTTTTCCACAGGTCTATAGAAACCATGTAGTACCTAAACCGTACCTAACCCAGCCAACTTGTTAGTGATGTCCTGGTTTACCTTCACGTTTCTCTCTGCATTAAATATACATTTGTTAGTGTGTCAGAAAACTCCTACTGAAGTGCATCTTCAGCCCAAACAGAGAGTTGTGCTTGTACTTCCCACTTGTCACTTTGTTTCTCCATTATTGTTTTATTGTATAGATGGTAAAACAGTAAACAATGGCCTCTTTCTTTGTAATGGAAAAATTTGTTAGCATTTTTATTTGCTCTACCTGCCTGTTTTGTACTTTGATGCTGTAATATAATGGTGCAGGAGTTTTTGTCTCTTGTCTTGTTCCTATTTTGCACTGTGACATGCAGCTGCACTTCATCTTCTTGAGACACTATTTGCTTCAGTTTGCTTTCCTACACACATTATTAGCCAGGGCACAATATAAGGGCAAATGGAAAATTCTTTACATTTGCTTTCTTTTGCTGGCGTTTCTTAAAGGCACAGAAGCGTCTTGTGTGTTTTTAATAATTTCCTTCTTAGCGCATGCCCCCAAACACATTCCCTCTTTCTCTCTCACATGCACTGTTCCCACCAGACCACCTGGTACCACTGCGAGGACTTTGAAGTCTGGGAGAGTGGGATTAATTTAATTATATATTTACATGCATTCATAATTAATGAAGGGGGGCCCCTGGCAGGTTTGCAGTCTACAAAGCTTCATGTCAGCCTCTCCACTCCGGCGGAGGATTAGCACAGGGCCGGTTCCCATTGTTTTCCCAAAGTCGCTCGCTGCCATTCCTCTCAAACCACATCATCCGAGTATTAAAATAGTTGACTGTAATCAAATCACTCCCTCTGTCATCACAGCCCCCCACGCTGCTCCTTGTGTTGGGTAAACGCTAACATCTTTCTTGCTAAATATAGACCAGGCTTCTGTAAATCAGTAAAGTTGGCCGTGAAGAGCGTTATGGAACTGCTGGAATTGTTCATGCCTGTTTTTTCAACGCTAAACCATTGCTCTTCTTGTTTTCTTTTCTTTTTTTTAAGTTTTTTTTTTTCCACAACAAGAATTTGGTTATCATCCTTGCTATTTCAGCCGTTTTCAAAACCACCAGATAGTTCAGCTCAGGCCAGAGATGTTCATTTTCCTGTGGCTTGGGACAACCTGAGCAGGATGCGTGTCTTTGCATCTCTGCAGAAGCCAGGATGCGTTTAGCCTGATGACAGGCCACTGGTCTTCCTCAAATTTGATTGGATCAGCGAGTTCCAGCAGCTAGATAACAGCGTAGCTTTGGGAAGAGCGCTTGTGCGCTTGCACCGCAACTCAGACTCCCCGGATCCTCGCGAGCAAACCAAGCTCTGGGGAGAAAAACCACCCCCTGAAATGTCCCATGTCTATTGGATTTTCCAAACATGCGGCCATGGTTGCGTTTTGGATCTTCCTGAATGTTCCACTCTCAATTATTAAGCGTTCTCATGCTCTACAGGATAGAGATGTCAACTTCTGTCCTGTTCGGGCTGCACTTAATAGCATTTAAGCACTATTGGAATATTTGTTTTTAGTAAAATGTGTAAAAAAGCTCTCTGACCAATCACATTTGGATTTTTTTCCACACTGTGTGCCCAGACCACACCCAAGCAAGTGTGTCAGGGGGTGTTTTGATAAACCAAGGTTTCCATGTAATCCATAAGAAGTTGATGAAAGTATGAATGAACTTTTATTTAAAGCCGTTTTTTCAACATTTAACCCAGCCAAGAACCATTTGTGCGAATGGGTTGTCAGTTCTGTTAAATGGTCCTTCGGGACCTACAGATCCTTTTTATTGCCCCCGATTGTCAGTGCATTGGGCTGGTCAAAATATCTCCCATCTGGGGGTCCCATCTGAAAACCACTATCAGGCATAGCCATTGCCTTTACTACAGAATCCTTGCAGAACTTTTTTTGAGTACGGTTTAATACATAAGCAAGATGATTCAGGGTGTAAAAATGTATGAATCTATATTAATCTAAAGGTGCTGATTTAAATGAGTTAAAATCAGAATTGATTGCAATAATAAAGAAATGTTCTCTTTTTAGACCAAAATCTATTCTCAATTGTCCCATAAAAACATGGAATTTCAATATATTGTGTACACATGCCATTAATATAAAATCATACCAGTCATTTGTCCTTACTGTGACACCCTATTGGCTATTAAGAGCCGCGAATGATGAATTGTCCTGAACAAGAACATTTAAACGGGTTTAGTTTTATGCACTTAATGTGTTGCCGTCATGTAGATTTGCGCCGACCGCAAGAGTCAAACTTAGACGCATCGGAGCCACTTGCCTTTCATTATACACAAGAAGAGTAATGGAAAGGGCTGGCTTTTCATCTTCTCAATGTGTGGGAATGAAAGTCTGGGCCTGGTGAAATTCCCAGTCATTCTGCTGAGGTGTGTGGTATGTCATTAGTGAAAGGCAACGTGTCTGCAGCGGGCGTTTGTATGAGTGAGTGTGTGTGTGTGTGTGTGTGTGTGTGTGCACCATTCTCTCCGCAGTGATTAAGCCAAATGACCCAGCGGACCGAGAACAAAGTGAAACCACTTCAGTGGGCTGGCACATTCCTCCCCTCACCACATAATCAACACTCGAGCCCACCAGTGAAAGAGTGAAAGAGCGGCCCACGGAGCTCTGCTTCTGCACGGCCCAAGGAAAAACGATGCTTGACGTGGTCTTGGGTCTGGGTCATGATCTTTTGAGGCCCATGTGGCTCGTATTTCTTCATTGGTTTGGACAGTAATGTGCTAACAGCTGTCACAGAGAATCCTTTTGGGCCGTCTTTTTATTTTAGGCCTCTTTAACAGCCTGCACAGTAGGATGGCACAGTCTGTGTGAGGTAAGAGCGGAGCAGAGTATATAATAATACGGTCTTTATTGCGATAGAAGTGATTCCACAAAAGGCTGCAATGTGCAGATATGCCGTTCAATGGATTCCAAAGGATTTTGTTGAGTAGAAAAATGAGAATTACGAAAAATGCTAAAGACATTAATGTTGGAATGTTACAATGTAATCTAAGAATTTTTGGCCAGTGGCTGTTATGAAGCATGAAAATCGTCCCAAAATATTTGATCTTATGACCATTTTTTGCATTGTTGTCTGATCCAGTAATAAGTAATTGTGGTCAGCCTCAAGTCGAGTGTTTTAATAGGTTTCAGGGTCTGTCACAGTGTCAATGTGGAGCAGTGTTACCATAATATTTAATATCATGTAGCCTGTGCAATTGTGTATGCGAGTGAGGACAGAGTACTCCTTGATTGAGGCTCTGTGTGGCCAGTGGTGTGTCCTGGCCTGTGGCCTGTTCTGTGGGATCACACACACACACACACTGCTGCTCAGTGCGGACAGGCCTGTGTGCGGTGATGCTGGCCCACTACAAAAATGTTTGCAAAACCCAACATTCTCAACTTCTTCCTCAGTTCCTCTGCAGTTGTTTCTCCCACTGGTGGGAATAACAAGCACTAATGGTGTAAAAATGTATTAATCTAAAGGTGCTGATTTAAATATGCATTAGACTCAGCTCAAATTCATTGCAGTAACATAAAGTGAGCTCTTTTAAACACCACAATCTGTTCTCAAATGCACCTGTGCTACCTGAAGGAATTTTCCACTTAATCCAGATGTGGACGATTAGCCATGACATGTTCGGATTCCAAATTTCGCTGCTTTAATTTGGAACTGAAGCTACGAGGCTAATGTGGGTAACAAACATGAGAACTCAATGGTCAAAGTAGCTACAATCATTTCTTTAAAAAATGCATGTCCAACCAGCCTGGTCAAACCTTATCTGACCTTCATTTGAGTGGTGCGGACTTGTGAATGTGATTCTAAACCCTTAGGGGTACTTAAGATTAATTAGAGGGTCAGGGACCTCCTAGGAGCCCCCATTTATTGCACCTCAGGAATGAAAAACCACAAACATACACAAAAGTATGAAGCCACACCTTAATGTGAGCTGCTGTGCGTAGAGCACCAGTGAAATAAAACATATTACTCTAAAGCATTTTGATGAATTAAGAGTTTCATTTTCATGTGGTTGCATCAGTTTGATTCTGCAGGCCAAGAGCATTTGTGCGCTTGTTATACAGACTGAGTAGAAAATCAGAGCTTTGCGTGCTTCTTGATGACCCTTATTCCTAAATCTGATGGTGCTGTAGTGTAATCTTGCCCCATTTTTCACCTTGGAGCTCCTTCAGGAAGCTTTGCTTTGGTTTTGCTCTCTTTCTGGGAGAACAAGTGACCACAAATGGAGCAGGATTCATCACATGTAACTTTCCTTGAGTGGCTGGAAAGAATGTTTTAAGTCAAGATACTTGGTGTATCTTCATCTAAGCAAAGTCAACCTCGGGTTCATTTTGCATATGCGTATGTACATATACATAGAGCCATGAAAAAACATTCTTGCTTTTGTAATTTGTGTAGAATGTGCATGTCACTATTGTTTTATACACCATTGGCCACACTTGATTCAAAATTCCAACGAAAAAAGGTTTGGAGAAATTAAAAAATAATACATATAATTTATTATATCTTGGAAACCACATTATTTTACAACTGCAACAATTCATATAATAATGTTAAGCATAGTGTGTGCATGTGTGACTCTGTTTCATCCCATCAGTACACTAAATCAGGAATACAGCACATAGAAAAGCTGCTTTACAAACACTACTGCACTTACAACACATATGGAGGTGTTTCTTATTTATTTATATATATTAGAGGCACAGTCTACACTGAATGACCATGAAAGACCATTGTTCTAGTGAAAAGCACAGTTTGGTTTAAATGCATTGATTTACGGAAAGGGGTTCAAATCACGTTTTATGTACACATTTATTAATGCAAAAAATCGGATTTGTTCCACTTCAGGCCTGTAATGTGAAAATGCCCGAACTGTGTGGTTTGAGGGCCGCTGGCCTGCCAAGCCGCGCTCTGCTGTTGTGTGACAGCGCAGCGTGGTCAGAAACACGGCTGTGTGGTTGAGCACAGGGCCGCATGCCTTGGTGCGCAGTATTATTTATTGGTGGGAGTCAGAAAAAAAATTGCATAATCATGGAAGCAGAGATTGCAGCGAAGGACCCTTGTCTTGTCTTCCCATTAATCTGAAAATTGCCCCACATTTTGGCCGGGGGGCTCGTTTTTTTGGCAGCTGCTTCGCCGGGCTGAAAGCTGACATAGTGGCCTTTTTGTTTTTCTCCTTTGAACCTCCAAGACCTTTCTTCTCCCTCCATCCTCAATATTATTCCCAGAGCTTAGCCCTGATTAATACAGTAGAGGCTAATTTACTGGGTCATTTGCTCTAATCCCTAAAAACAATAAGTGGTGAGAGACGATGCTCTCTGTGCTGCTCGACTGTGGTCCAGAAGAAAGCGTTCCTGTGTTCCTCTGGAATGGGTGTGGAGTCGCAGGAGGCACGGCTCAAAACAGATGTGTGCGGCTAAAGGAGGGTGAGGTTAAGATCAGGAGTCTGTGGTCTTCATTTTATAGTTTATCTTAGTTTGAAAACAACATCACCCAGTTTACATCTTTGACCAGTATCTTAATGCAATGTGGTTTACACTGAGAAGCTGTTCTGGACAATTTATTTTGCTTAAAAAATGAATAATGCACCAGTCATTAATTTTTATCACTTTCTTTGCATCCAGATTGGCCTTTTAGTCTTTTGAAAACCAAAAGCTCACACTGTGTGGGCTGAATAAACTTGTGAATTAGCTTAATATGCAGCATAAATAACATTTATTGGGGCCAAATTGTCTTTAGTTCTCTTGGAACTAGAGACATTTTAGTGTAGTATGAGTGTGCCTGGCCTGTAATATTTACATTATTGTCATATAGATTAGACAGAAATCCATCTTAAAATTAATACTGACTGGTTGTGGCTTGTGTGTTTTCAGCCACCGATTGTAATCGTGCAACCCTTCAGGGTTTGACATCAACTTTTAGTGTTCATAAATAAAACTGTAGGCTTTCGTTAAAATTGCTCATTTTTATTGCTCGCAATTAGCCTGTGCAATGACTTGAGTTCAGCTCGAAACATGTTGAGTGAATCTTATGCTTGTAAAGCATAATGAATCATAAGCTGCATTTATTTGGGGAAACTTTCACAGCAAAGCCTAGCCAGGCGTCTTGCTAACTATTGGGCTTTAAAAGTCCAAATGATTACAGATTGTGTTAGATAAAAGAGCCAGCTTGACAAATAGAGAGCAGAGAGAGACCATGGATCTCTGGGCCTAGTCAGGTCGGCTTAGCTCAGGTTGGATTTCAAAGATCAGCTGCTGAGACAGGCAGCTCAAATCTGATTTGTCAGACTATCTGATTTTAGGAATTTCTGCAGTATGAACAGCAAACAATCCACTTTAAGCATCAAGATCTCTGCTCAAAAAAAACACTGGTTCTCTAAGTTTTGCTCCTTTGTAGTCAGCGTATTCGTACACGTGGTGTTTATTTGGCTTTCAATATGGACATGTGAGCAAATCCAACAACAGTCTGACCATGTAAACCCCAACTTGTATCTTGAAATTCAACAATTGAATCCAGTTTGAGAGAGTTTCTGCCCTGCAGTATGAACAAAACCAGTCTCAGAAAGGGATCAAGTCCTGATTAACATGCTAATCTCTAGCAGTGCAAGTGCTGCCTCTATGCTAGCTCATATAAAAAAAAATCACTTTTATAAATGTTTTATAAGTATTGAACAGAACAGCTTTGCCTCAGTTTTTAAGAACTGCTGACAATATTTCTCCTAATTTCCAAATAAAAATATTGTTCTTCAAAGCATAATTTTAAAGGGAATAATTACCTTTGATGAACTTCTAGTAGAGTTTTACCATCCAACTGGTCTCATTGTAAGAGGAGTGTGTTGATTACAGCAGTGTTTTTATATTTTTCCTCATTAAATAAGATGTGATTCAGGTGATCACTAATCAGTCCCTC
>JBBPCY010000001.1:261442-273482 GCA_037974405.1 Brachyalestes nurse
GGGGAGCAGCATGTTAGATGCAGGAGATCTCCAGGAGGAGGTTTACTTAATGCGTAATCCTATCAGGGACATTTGAAGATGTTGCAGATGGTGGCTGAAACTAGAAAGTAGATCTTCAGGACCAGTGTTGGTGACCACTGTCTTTGGTAATGGCTGGAATATAAGATGCCTACAATCTGTCAGCATTTTTTCACAGTCATTGCTGTTGACTGCCATACTCCCATCACTAGCATAGATTTAAGAGAATGTGGGATTTCAGCAGAAGTTTTTGGTTTTTGTGGAATCTGATGGATGGGTAAATAAATATTTGGCCTCGTGCTCAGATGCCAATGACTTGTTTGTTGAGTCAGACGAAGGTGTTAAGTTACCCACAAAGCTGCGAAGTAAACCAGGCCAAAGGTTCTGCACTGAGCTCTGGAGACTGCTCTTGTGGTTTTAGTGCTTCAGCGAAGCCCAGGAACATTTTAATCAATTCCAGCGTAGATGTCCCATCTGAATGTGAGAGAACTGCTCAAGACGAGTTGGAATGTCGCAGACCTGCAGGCTATAGAGCACCAGTTTGCGGCTCATAGTGTTGCTTTTCAGTAATCTACAATCTTCAGACATTCAGACGAACCTCTGCAGCCAGACCAAATAGCACTTTTGTCCTGAATCGTTTTCCTGGTGAACTTTTTATAGATTTTTCCGTCATCTCACTCTTAAACAATGTGACTTTGCTTTGGCAAACCATATCCCTGTCAGAACAGAGTACTCTAGGCGTGAATATGGCCAGCATTAATTCATTCCTGATGGCTTGTGTCCAAATAATTTGTTTTATTGCTGTCTGAGATTGATGGTTATGGTCAGTTCAGTCTGGTCCTCCAGTCAGTCCTGCCCAAATGGCAAATGTCTGGTTCATGTCCGCCCTGAAGTCTGATGCATTCAGACAGCATGACTGATCCAAAGGCAAGGGAGATACCACTGCCATGTCACTGAACATGGCTCACAACTCGCGGTGTAAAATGCTGGAGTGTGGAGAAGATGCCACTAAGGAATGTTAAGGGTAAAAATTTATGACAAGAGTAAAAAATAATAGAACCTTTATAGTGGTGGAGATTTATGGAGTTAACAGCTCCCCAGAAGCCTCTTTAGAGCAAGCGAACCCCCACAGCAGCTGGTACCACAGTGAGTGTTAGTGTTAGTATTAGCATGAGGCCTGCTGGGAAGGGGCAGGAGGAGCAGGAGGCCACACTGAGGAGGCCCAGGTGGCTGGACCTTAACTAGTACAGGGCAGGACTCCGCACTTGTGAATGTGTGATCTTCAGAGGCCTCTTCCACATTCCTGTTGCAGCCTCGTAGCGGGCCGAGAGAGACCTCACTGTTGTCAAAACACCAAGCTCACAGGGAGCCCTGACCCCCCTCACACTGCTGTCTGCTGGTGTTAATACTGATGTCATGTTCGATTACGTGTTGCAGCATCACAGACTCACTCCTAAGGCAAACACACTTGCCCCGTGGCAACCAGGTGCCTCTACAGTAAAAGGCTAGCATGTTCACTTTTTAGTCTGATGTGACTGGAGAGAAATGCGAATAATTTAGGCAAAAAATCTGACTGAAACCCAAAGCATCCATCAGCCAAGGTGTTTGGTATCCAATGTTTGCTTCATGAATGACTAATACAGCTGACAAGGACTGTAAGCTTGAGGGACGCTGACTTAGATTCACATACATCACTGAAGATCTCAAATAGGCCAGCAGGTAGTAGGATTTCTTAGCCACATAACATTAGCCGAGGATCGAGCATTGTCCTATAGGAGGGTCTCTCATCTCTTTCCCTATTGGATGAGCCTGACTTTGAGGGGTGCTGGTGGCGGCGGCCTAGTAGGTAGGATACTTGCCTCTGGACCAAGAGGCCATAGCTTTGAAATCCTACCTTCAGCATCCCACCACTGGGTTCTTGAGCAAGAACCTTAACCCCAAGTTACTCCAGGGAGACTGTCCCCTCTAGTTTGGGAATGGATGTCGCTTTTAGCGTCTGCTAAATGCCGTAAATATAAATGTTATCTGCCTATAAATGTAAACTGACAAATCCTGCATCCTACATTTTGTCCAGTTTCTGATTTCCCACTGTTTTTCATTTGTTCCCTGTGCTGCTAATCTCTTTGTTTTTTATTATTAACACAGATTTTATGTATTTTTCAATCTAGGACTATTTCACGGATCTGATCACCAATGACAGCATCAATTTTTTCCGCATGTCTAAGCGCATGTACCCACACCGACCGGTGATGATGGTGATCAGCCACGCGGCGCCCCACGGCCCAGAGGACTCGGCGCCCCAGTTTGCTGAGTTGTTCCCCAACGCTTCACAACACATGTGAGTGAGTCCAAAGAGTTTTTGCGAAGTTTCTTTTCAGACTTCCTGTTGTAGCCACTGCACTGAACTCCTCTGAACTCCCCTGAACCCGATGTCCTCTCTTTTCTCACTAAAGCAAGCACAGCCTCTTGAAATAGGCCTTTGGCAGTGGCATTGTTGAGTCTACATATTTTTAATGTTTCATACGTTTTTATGACGGGAATGCTATGTGGGAGACGAAAGTCCGTATTTCTGCAGAACAGTGGCGTCAGGCGTTCTGATCTGAATTCCCCCCCTTCATTTTTACGATGTTATAATTTGACTCGCAGGTAAATATAAGTTTAAATAAATTTTTGGATTTTATTATTTTTTTTAATCCTTCGTGGGGTTGTATATTTCAGATAGGCTATTAAAAGGAGACTCTTCATCTAAGGAGATGACAGGCCCTGAAATGCTGCTCTTGCAAATTATTTTACCACCATGAAATTGAAATGACTTATCGTCTAAGTATAGTTTGGCACACATGAGTGAGACGATCCAGGGGTAGAGTTTTATGGAGCGCCGCTCCGGTGCCAAGCCTACGATGGGTTTGCAGCACTGTCATCAGAACTTCATGGCTGAGATCCTATTCCAACAAGGAGCGCCATGGCAACGAGCCTAATATCCTGCAGCCACGAGCATCCCAAGTATCTCAAAACCTCGAGGACAGGACAGCAGCCCTATTCAATCATTGTTTGCCACTGTTGTTTTCCCCTATTATTTCAGATTCTCTTCTGGCAGGACTCCCTGACCCTCAACATATCAATCAGCCCGTCCATTCTCTGCCATGCCTTCTGGGGTGTGTGGAATGCATTGTTTGCTTTCCGAACACCCTTTGTGACGTTATTAATATATTTTTAGCATGAGCTCACGCTTTTCAATAGATCAGGGAGGCCCTCGGCATCATAATGACTGGCATATTGTCGTATTGCTGAGAATCTTGCACGGCAAGTTTTGCCAAAAGGAGCAAGGAGACAGATGGCAGGCAAGAATGTAACACTCAACTGATTATACTGAGGTTTCTAATGCTGCATTTCCAAAGCCAAAAGGGTAAAATAGGCAACTGCAATCTCATATCCGACACTGTAAATTTATTACAACAGAAACCCACCTCTAAACACCAAACGCAACTTTATAATAATAACAAGGGCTTGTGTTCCTATGTTATCTTCATGGACCTCTTTTAACACTTGTTCACAGAAGTTATAAGGTTTCAGTTTTGGAGGTCCCACAATTATGATTGTTTCTCAATTGTGCCATCTTTGTAGCTAAACAAGCAAGTCATCTTTTTTTTAACCTGGCCTTCTTTGCAGCAAGATGGGAATTGTTGTTTCATTGCTCCCTAGCAGCTCAATGCAGAGTCACAACATTTAACACACAAAGTGCCAACAGTGCCTCAGTTCATCTAATAACGGAGTTACAGGGAACACATATAGCAATGATTTGTGTCCAGCTGACAGAATGGCTACTGAGGCATCTTACTTTGTGACCTGCAGTCTTTAGCCTTTGTGGTTTAGCACTGTTGAGCTGCTGAGAGATCACAGTCGGATGAATGGGGGTTCAGATGAACGGAGATATTTGTCTGAATCAGAAAACTTTATTTATCCCAGAGGAAACTGCTTATGTGGATATGGATATGTTATCTGGATATGCGTTTTTCTTATGTCAGCTCTTAAAAGGCCACCAGGCATGGCATCAATAACAAAGAGGTCATAACAACTTTGATTACCAATGAACTTTCACCATGTATAGTTCCAAACGTATATTCGGACACCATCACGGTTCATCCATCACTTGTATAATGGGAAGGAACACTAAGTGACCCTAGTGTGGCAGCTATAGCTCACATGTTGGGTAACAACAACAGAACCTAACCTGAAAGGCTACAAGGCTGTGCTAACACAAAGTAGTTTGGCAGTAAATCATAAGGTGTTTACAGTCTGAGGGGCAAAGGCACATGGTGTTGATGTTAATCCTATTAGCCCTTCTCACACCTTAAATAGTTTCAGCATGTTTTCAGTGTTCTTTGTACACTGCACTAAGTAGAGGCAAAACCCCAAAGCAACAACTGGGCGCTAATTAGGGTTGTAACTAGTTCCATCAGGATTAATAAAAGACCTCCGTCTGTCTATCCATCTCCTTTCAAAAGGACTATAAATGTTACTAGTTCTTGGCTTTGTGTTCTGAACTCTGTACAATATGTCACTTGGTGGGCCACGTTGAGATCCCTTCAGGGTTAGCATGACAGGTGTCATGTGCGACCCCGGCCATATGCAGCTCGCTTCACTCTCCTGACCTCCACATTCCTGCCCTCTCTCGCACAGGGAGGAGACGGACACCTTTTTGTGCCGTGTTAGCTGGGTGAAAAGTTCAGCAAGCGGACAAAAGGTGGCCTGAGGAGAAGAGGGTAGAAGCTAGCTGCTCAGTCCGAATGTCCTATAGGGGTAACTGGTTTATTAACTCCTTAAATTTAAGGGTTTCTACATGGGCCCACACTTCTACCCTCATGAATGTGGATACGCCATAATACTTCACAATTCTGGTAACTGCTAACCAAACAGAAACAAAAAAATTAACGTAGTAGAAAAGATGAGAGGTTGTATTTGCCCCTACATTCCCTATTGACTTCATTTACTAAAGAAATTCGGAGTTCATCTAGAAAGTTTACTGTCACGATTATTATTGTCAGACTGTATAAACAGCACGCACTACAGATTCATACTGGATTAAAATCTCTCCATTGTTAGTACTCTCAGACTATGCACACTGCAAATACATACTATTTTCAAACCGTTCCACAATTATTTCTCTGAGTGTAAATGCTATACACACTGCAAATACATACTGGATTTAAAAAAAACATTTATTACTGTCAGACTGTATAAACTATATACACTGTACATTCATGCTGGATTAAAATCATTCAGCCATTCCTGCCAGGCTCTAAAATCATATAAGTAATCGCGTAAATTACAGAACTTCTCTATGTAAAACTAATCCGGCTCCAAAAAGGCTTAAGTCCCTTGAGTACAGGGGTAAAGGGGAACAGGGAGGCATCTCATAGCCCCGACTGCAAAAACAAGCCCCCCCTCGGCCTGCTGTTATCCTACGTTTTCGTGTAGCCCACTTCAAATGCGAATGACTTATTAAGTTTGCGTTCCAGAGCTCGTTACAAACTTTACTTTGGGCGCCAGAGGCCGCTGAGCTTATTATTTTACTCGAGCAAGTGCCAGCCCTCAAATGATTTCCCTGAGCCAAGAGAGACGGCCCTCTTGCTCTGGTGTGAGGAGAGATGGACAGCGGGTGCTGGAAAAACACCTAGCCGGGGAAATTTGTAGATTTTCTTGAAAAAACAGTGGGTGGGGTGATATGCTGGTGATGCCTGTCAGACGTGTTGCATGGCAGATAAACTTAACATGCACCTGTGGCTGTGAAATGGTAAACAGGTGCCCAATGAGCTTGCACACTAATGTCTTACCCAGCATGTGTGTGTCTAGCATTGGGTATTTCAAACTGAACTTTTTTTTACTTTATTTCATTACATTGCATTACATGACGTTCATTTGGCAGATGTTTTTTTCCAAACTGACTAACAATTTGAGGAAACACTGAAGTTTCAGGCCAATGTGAGAACCAGAAGAGAGTTCTAAGTGATAAATCATGGAGTCTTTAGGAGGTTTTTGAAGATAGAGAGGGATTCTGCTGCTCTGGCCGTCTCATTCCACCAGCGGGGAACCAGAATGAGACCAGTCTGGACTGGGTTTACCTTGTGTGTAGGGATGGCAGAGCCAGATGATGTTCCTTGGAGAAGTGGAGGGAGCGAGTAGGAACATAATGCTGAATGATGGGATTAAGGTAGCTAGGTGCCGACCCAGATGTTACTCTGTAGGCAAGAGTTAGTGACTTAATCTGGGCAGTCATGAGAAGCCAATGTAGGTTAATCAGCAGTGGGATGACATGCAACCTTTTGGGTTTGTTTAGAATTTTATATTGAACTTCATATTTTATTGTTCTTGTCTCTTTGCATCTGCGTGACTTTATAGTTATAACTTAATTATTTTTTCCAGGATCGAAAAAGTCTTCTGATGCTGATTATTCTGCCCTTCTTTACAGCACACCCAGCTACAATTACGCCCCCAACATGGACAAGCACTGGATCATGCAATACACTGGCCCCATGAAGCCCATCCACATGGAGTTCACCAACTTCCTGCAGAGGAAGAGGCTGCAGACACTGATGTCTGTGGATGATTCGGTGGAGAAGGTCAGTCTGGTTCCTCCAAGGCTACAGCTCAGGATGTTCTGTGAATTGTCCAGGATCTCAGTAATAATTTGATTTCCATGAGAAAATGCAAAGTGTGATTGCATGGTTGCTATAAAACCAGTGTTTGGGGACACAAACCTTTTTCTTGGAAAAAAAAGTTTTGCAAAAGTTTGCATTAAAAAAAAACAATCCATGTGTTTGTCTTCAGATATACAACACTCTAGTGGACACAGGGGAGCTGGAGAACACTTATATCATCTACACGGCAGATCACGGCTATCACATTGGTCAGTTCGGCCTCATCAAGGGAAAGTCCATGCCTTACGACTTCGACATTAGAGTCCCTTTCTTTGTGAGGGGCCCAAATGTGGAGCCTGGAACCAGGTAAGTTAAAAGCAATGGAAACAAAACTTCATATTCTTCACTAGTCCTTAGTAAGGAACTTCTGTTTGTACTGATTTTTAACTTTATTGTGTACATTTGGACCCATTTTATATGTTATGTAAGTTTTATTCTCCCTCCTGGCCTTTTATCTGTATGTCCTAGTCCTTTATCTGTATCACACTGTCATATTGATTTTTAAAAAATCTTCAAAAAGCTATAAAATATTAACCTTTAATGTGTAATCGTCATGTTTAAACATTTCTATTGTTTGTGATTATCATAAAAAATGATAATGGTGACACAAGGTTTATTTTGACAGTGGCAAGATGTAATTGATTAAAAAAAAAAAAGAGATATTCAGATATTAAAAAAAATTCTGTCCCCAAGGAACAATCATCTTGTCCTGAACATCGATTTGGCTCCTACAATTCTGGACATCGCTGGACTGGATACTCCGTCTGATATGGATGGCAAGTCCATCATGAAGCTGCTGGAGCAGGAAAAGACTGGAAACAGGTAGAGAGAAAATCATTTACTTACTGTAAAGTGTGATGATCTTCACTCCACTACCAAAAATAATAATAAAAAAAAAGGAATCATGTGGAAAGATGTTTTGCAATTTATAATTTAGATTGCAAATCAGTCAAACATTTGGAACTTGTTTGGAAAGGCTTTCTGGTATGTTCACTATGCAGAGAGTTATGATCCCTGCGTCTCTCGGGACAGAAATTACACTGAGCAAATTATAAGAAAAATGTTTAATAAATTGCGATATTATTTTAAAGCTGTTTTCCCATAAGCCGTCATACACAGCGGCTTTTTGATGTGATGGCTGTTCTGTGTGGTTTTGCAGATTCAAACCCAACCGGAAACCTAAAGTGTGGAGGGACACATTCCTTGTGGAGAGAGGGTGAGTTCATTTTGCATTTTTGCAGTAAGACAGCCTAATACAATATGTCTGCAATGATAAATGTATTGGAAAAGGAAAAAATATGCTTCATTTTTCCATTTGAGGTTCACTTGACAAGTTTTTAATGCTTTTATGTATTAAAAACGTCATTTTTTTTAAAGGACCATTTTCCAACATCTCTTTACCCCTTAGAATAAATCAGACTGGCTTTGTTACTGTGCCTTTAAAACTGACTGGCTGTTCTGATTGGCAGCCTGAGCTGAAACACTTCTTATAACTTCAGTATGAATGAGTGGCGCTAAGCAGCTGTAGACTGAATAGCCAGATATATGGCTTGGTGTTTGACATTACAAAAATACTCAAAATGTTTTTTTTGCTGTATGGTTTCTATATACTGTTGTATGGACTTGGGAGTGAATTACACATTTTTAAAAAAAATTAAAGTTTTCCTTGATACAGGCCACATCTTAAAGTTTGCTTTTATCATTAAATGTTCAAATGGTATAAAAAGCTGTTTGTTTTCCAGTTAAATGAAAATGTATGACCTAAAAATATTGAGCTATTTTTATGACAGTGACTCTGTCACATTCCTGATATTTGGAAAGTGAGTGATTTGCTATTGGGAATGTGAAGCGCCGTAAATGCACACGCCCTGCATGCACGAGTGATTAGCTGAAATTGGCCCGGTGCACTCTCTCAACCTGTCAGATGTGTTACAGTAACTCTGTGGACGTCGACACACACAACGTAAACAAACCCTCCCCTAGGCGGTAGCCGTATGCCATTACCTGTGGAATGAAAGAGACTCTTCACCCGATAGCTCAGACCTTCTGTGGGGTTTCTGGGATTGTACAGAGGAATGCTGGTGGCTGGGGTATCGTGTTTAGCCTGCACTTCACCTCGTCTGAAAGCAGTTCTCTCGTCTGGCTCTCTGCCCACATTAACACTATAACCGCATAAGAATGCACCATTTGAAGCAATAGTTCTGCATGGAGTCAATACCTTCTGCTAGTGTCTCTATGGGATAACAACATTGCACCTTGCCTGAACCTGAGTGAAAACCCTTAACATTCAGTCTGAATGTGAGTGGAAACCCTCCAAATTCAGTCTGACCCAAGTGAAGATCCTCAAAGTTCTGTCTGAACTCGACTGAAGACCCTCGATTTTAAGTGAAAACCACAAAATTAACTGAAGTCTGTTAAAATTCAGTCTAAACCCTGCAGAAGAGTAGTGCCTCTGTGAGACCCTGCAGAAGAATAGTGCCTCTGTGAGATATCAGCATTGCACATAACCATTCTTTGGTGGTTCTAAATGAAGCTCAGATTTCTGAAGCTTATAACAGACATATGAACATATATGTAACTTGCTTGTTGCATTTCTACAGGGAATCCTTCAGTAAAGAGGCCTGACATAAAACCACTGCTCTTCACAGTGACTAGAACTGCAATCCATTATATTAGGACTTGAATTCAACTTGAAGGCCTAATCGATAGGAGAGCTCACTTTGTTATAATTTATCTGCATACCTGAGAAGTTGGTTCTTACTGAATAATTGTCTACTAGGGCATTTCCAGAACTTTATTGTTTTCAACCGAACAACATTAAAAAAAACAAGTTTGTTGAATAAAAATGGACTACATTTTGTATTTCTAGGCCTAATGATTTCTGTATGTTCCCAGAAAGCATTAGGACTAGAAAGCCCTGAGGTTTCTCCTTGGAGTAATTTCACATAGATTTGAATGTGTTTTTGGACATTGTTGTACTGTTATCTTTAAAAGTGGATAGAAGTTGTTGAAAATAGTAACAGCAGCCCTCTCAGGCCTGACTTTTTCTATTAATGTGTTCATTTTTATGGATTACTGTTTGAGTTAAGTGGGGAACTGTCATAACATTAACTATTTAGGCTGCATTCTCCTGCAGTATAGCATTTGTTATGCACCTCCGTGAACTTTATTAAGGTGTTTCTCCACGTGAACATCAATAAAGCACTTCTGATCAGAGCCGACTGCTCCCGTCATGAATAACTACTACACGTAAAATCAGACCCGTGGTGGCCTGTGCACTCAGACCATTAATCCGACCTGTTTTGCTGGCTGCCACGACGGTTCCTGTTTTATGACTCGTGAGATTAGTATTGTAACCACTTCATTAATCTGATGTCATGAACAGGCTGGTCTTCAGAACAGGCTGGTCTCCTTTTACGGCCACGGTCTACAAATTGATGGCTTGTTTATTGTTCAGTGTTATTTTTATATTTTTGTGCATAGTTGTGTAAAATGACCCTGGGCATGGTCAAAAAGTAAAAAGTAAATGCAGCACAAAAGAGCTGAGAGACGGATTCAGAGTCCAGAGACTAGATATTCCTGTGTGGCGTGGGAGTCCAGTGAGCTTTTACTGAGGGCTTTAGGGTGAGTGCAGTGAAGAGGTCAGATGACTTGGCCTGAGATGGCTAGAGTCTAAAATGGGCCAAAAATTTTGATCCAAACCTGAATATAGTCCAAGAATATTCTGTGCCAGAGTCTGAGTAAACTCTGAATACCAGGTTTAGAATCCAAACCTGACTGTAAAGCCTCAAAATTGGCTTAACCCATCTGCAAATCTCAAAATATTCTGTCTGAAATGACTGTGGTCTGAACTCGACCCTCAAAACTGTCTGACCCAAATGAAGACCCTCAAAATTCATTCTGAACCCGATTGAAGCCCCTCAAATTCTGCCTGAAGCTGACTCAAGATACTCAAGATATAATCTTGACCTGATTGTAGACCCTCAAAATTCAGTCTGAACTCGACTAAAGGCCCTCAGAATTCTGCTGAACCCAAATAAAGACCCTCAAAATTCTAAAGTCCATCAAAATTCTTCGACTGAAGTTTTTCAAAACTACAGACCCACCCAGCTGTAGCTCCTCAAAATTTGATCAGATACAACTGAAGAAAAATTCTGTCTGAAGTCGTAAGTAAAATACAGTAGGCTTAATCCTTCTCTGGGAAACTGGCCCATAGTCTGTATATTTATTGCTCTCATGTTGAACTTGTGCCAGATTAAAAATTGTTTAAGATAATACAAACTCAATTTGAACCCGACTCTATAAATAAATCGTCTGCCGCCCAAGTGACTGAGTGTTTCTGCCTTTACAGGAAAATCCTGCGAAAGAAGGAAGATTCTGCAGGCAGCGTGAGCCCGGCACACACCAACAGCCTTCCCAAATACAAGAAGGTTAAAGAGGCGTGTCAGCAGGCCGAGTTTCAGACAGCCTGCGAACAGCCTGGACAGGTACACACACACACATACACACACGTCATTTATATCATTTGTTAATTTGTGTATTATTGCGGTTATCAGATCATACCAAAGCATGGCTGCGGTGAGTGTTTGGTGCAGTTTGGTCCCTGGAGCCGTGCAGCTGTAATTCAAGCTGCCATTTACAGGCATTGGGGTGTAATTAGAAATTGGTGCAGTCAGTAAGAGCAGCTAATTCCCTTGTAGTCGTCTTTCATCAGTGGCCTGTAAAGCAGCGCTGAGCTCCCGGCCCCCTGACGCTCCGCAGCACCGTGCTGAATTAGAGCTGAACAATACAAATTGTTACAATTTTAGGTAGCATTAAAACACAGCCGGGATTTCCAGGGCAGTGCTAATGCGAACCAGGCACCCTTTATGGCAGAGTTAAGTGTTTGCCTCTAATACTCAGTCTGGGAATTTGATTAAAAACAAAGGGTTTCTACAAAGCGTTTTCTGGTCGCGAGTGTGTGTAAAGTGCACACTTATGTAGGTGTAAGGGCTTCAGTCTGAGTATAATGGAAAGCCACTCTGGTTCGGAAGTCTAACCTTTGAATATAAACGTAATTGTTTAACAGCTTTCGAATGTTTTTTGTGGAATAACGCATATCTCTGTCCTCCACCTGCTTTAATTGTAGGACATAATTACCTTTAAGTAAGTTCTCTACAGAAAAAATAAAACTTTCCAAAGATCCAGTTTCTTGTATTTTAATGTGGTCTTGAGGAACAGTTCTCCAGGCTTCCTGAAGGACTTTCAAAGTCTCATTTCCAGTCCAGTCCCTGAACCTGACCAGTTTCAGAGGAATGTTTTTGTTGGTTAAGACACACAGTGAC
>JBBPCY010000001.1:276195-298060 GCA_037974405.1 Brachyalestes nurse
TTATAGCAAAAAACGTATATTTCTGGGCTGATCTTGCCTCCATCCCAAATATGGGATGGACAGTGAACAGGTTAAAGACTGAGTTTTGATCATTGATCATTTATTTATTTATTTATTGATTTATTTGGGCCTCCTTGTTCCATAAGCTTTATAATGTAAGATATATATATAGAATAAATCTTACTTTATAAGATCTTTGTATGGTTGCAGAACATGTTTCTTCAAAAAAATAGCCTTCTAATAGCCTTCTAAAGACTTCTGCAATACATTGTTGGTGTTGCTAGAGAGGTTTATGATGATAGTGTGTGTCACATACCTGCTTCTGACCAACGCTGTTGATTTGAAATGTGTTTACAGATCGAGCTGCTCCAGGATAAAATGAAGAAGCTGCGGGAGGTCCGAGGGCACCTGAAGAGCAGGAAGCCGGATGAGTGCGACTGTGGAAAGAGGAGGTTAGTTCCAGAAAGAATGACTGATTTTTACTCCGTTAGCCAATCCAGGAATGTCCTGGATATTTCCCAAGTGCTGACTGTAATTCAGTATCGACTGCGAGAGAAGCGCTGAGGGAACGCCGTAAATGCTGAAGCCTTTTTGCTCCAGTGGTTAAGTTTCATTTGAGCAGATTAACTGCAAGGCCCTCTTTTCAGACGTAACTGTTCTGGGACAGGCTGCAGTAGGGCTGGGTGCTGTCTTTAATATAAAGTGTATATGTCTAATGTTTCAGGGACTTGCATCACTTTCTCACTGTTCATCTGTTCTCACTCTGTCTCTTACTGGCTGCAAATCGAGCATCGTTTTTAATTACCAAATCAGTGATACACACCAGTTTGAAACATTACGTGGGATGTTTAGTTGGCAACAGAAGTTACATCATTCTCATATATGGCATTTTTTGGCAAAAGTTGGTCTTCGGTCTTTATTAATTTGCTGAGTTTAACATATTTCGGGGGGGCCATGAAATAGTTACCATTGCCGTAACTTTTGCATGGTCCTCATTTCATGTTAAATTCGGCAAATAAACCATAATTGTGAAGAATAAAGGATGGGTACTTACTATCACTTGATCGAGGCACTTGGGACAATGGGACAGATGATGGCCTAGTGGTTAGGGCGTTGCCCCTTCATTCAGAAGTTTGTGGGTTCGAATCCCAACTGCTGGTGGCACCACTGAGGTACCCTTGAGTAAGGTACCGTCCCCACACATTGCTCCCCGGGCGCCCCGAGTTGGTGGCAAATAAATTAACACATTTTCCTCCCATCTCAAATGTAGCTGAGTAGTCAGATCTAGTTCTGCACTGGAGCTACAAGGCTAAGTGTCTTGCTAACAAGATTCTCATCAAATTCCAGGCTTAATCATCACACTCCTCCTTCAAACCATGACGATGTGGTTTCTGACCATATGACACCCTGTAATCTCAAAAAATGGACAAAAGTACATCACTAAAACCTTGAACCATCTCCAGCTCATAAATCAAGTTTATTTATATAGCCAATTATCATACACAAAGGTCATCCAGTGTACTTTACAGGAACTGAAAATATAAAAAAAAAAATACAATAAAAATAATAAAAAGAAAAAGATGGTAAAAATGGTAGGAAATAAAGAAATTAAAAACACAGTGGAATTAAATGATTTATTCATATTTAATTAATTTTTTTTTGCTTTATTTTATTTCTTTAACTTTGTACTTCCTACTATTTGTATTGCTTGTTCCCCGCCCCCTACCCAGGACCATTCTTTTAGAGTATAAACTCAGTGCTGTTCTCTCTCCGTTAAAAACAGCTACCATAGCAAAGAGAAAGAGCGCAGAAACAAGCCTGAGAGAGTGAAGAGCAGGAACCACCTCCATCCCTTTAAGTGAGTCTCTCCTGGCTGCGTGTGTGTCCCTGCATTAAAGCTATGTGTGTGTGTGGTGTCTACGTCCCCACTAGAGTCCCTTTAAACCCTGCTGGGTCAGCTGCAGAATGTCGGGTGTCTTTATGTTGTGTTAAAGGAATAGTTCTGAAAAAACATCATCCACGGATCACAGACAGAGTCGATCAGCCGAGA
Organism: Brachyalestes nurse; assembly: GCA_037974405.1. NCBI lineage: Eukaryota > Metazoa > Chordata > Actinopteri > Characiformes > Alestidae > Brachyalestes > Brachyalestes nurse. The sequence continues at coordinate 278,246 of JBBPCY010000001.1, forward strand.
CGTGTTTGGAGTCCAAATTTTACTCCTTTAGTTTAGAACTAACGATACTAACATTGCGTCCAATAAAATTCAGTAGCCACCCAAATCTTTTCTATATAAATATACCCAAAACTTCTCTTGACTAGCTCAAACCTCACCCAGCTCTTCATTAAGGTGGATCAGACATGTGGATGTGGTTTAGGACACAGTATGACTAACCCTGAGCTGTAAAAATTAACTAAAAAAAATTAACTTTATGAAACGGATTCCTTCACATCAATGACAGTCTGATTCAAACTGATTCTAAAGGCCTTTTTTTGAAGACTGGCTAAAATTCGACCACACTGTGAAGTTTTGTGCATTTTTACAGCTCTAGGTAAGTCATACTATGTCATAAACCGCATCCACATGTCTGCTCCCATGAGCTCCCACGTCACGGGTCAAATTCTTTCAAATTAATAACAGTCTTCAGGACTCCTACTCCTGAGGAAATTTTTGAAGATTGACACTGTTGGCTGAAATTGCTTCACAGGATGTGAAATTTAGTCAGTTTAGTTTCTTGACTAAACTTTAGTGCCAAACCTTAATGAGCTGAATGAGCGTTCAGCAGGTTGACTGGAAGTATTGGGGACGTTTTAACAGAAAAGATTTGAGTAACTTGCTTCTTTAGTTATTATACTAATCATGTAGGCAGAGAAACCAGTAGTCACCCAAATCTTTCCGGAAATACCTCCCCAGCTGGTGGACTATTGGTTGGGGAGTTGCCCCCACAATCAGAAGGTCATGGGTTCGAATCCCAGGGCTGCTAGTGGCACCACTGAGCCCCCCCCCCTTGCTAGAGGCAGCCCCCTGCTTCATTTGGTGAATGGGTTAAATGTAGAGAAAGAATTTCACACTGTTCACACTGTGCTGTGTTCACATGTGACTGTAAGGGGCCACTTTACTATAAAACTTTTCAGACCTCATCCAGATGGATCAGAATTGTAGATGTGGTTTAGGACACAGTGGGACTTACTGTGAGTTGTAAAAATGAACTAAACAAACTTGATCATGTGGCCGAATGCTCTAGGCAGCAATTTTAGCCCAAAAAAACATAAGTCTGCTCCACCTTAACATAGAGCTGAGGTTTGAGTGAAATGTTCAAGGATGTATTTATAGAAAATATTTGGGTGACTGTTGACTTCTAGTGTTTTTCAGAAACGTTGATCTGGTTGCTCCAGTTCTAAATGTCTTAACTGCTTGAATCCATCTTAAATGATACAAATTAGATGTTTAACCAAAGTATTCCTTTAAGGGGTTGTGGTGATTTGGGTCTTGTCAGTGCTATATGTGTGGTGATGGTCTTGCTGGTGGCGAGTTCTCCTGGTGTTTTGTGTGTGTGTGTGTATGCCTGTAAAAGTAACTAAAACCTTTTATTGGAAAAATATGGCATAGTTTTGAGGTTTCGTGCTACAGAGCATCAGTCATGGACACTGTCCAGCGGTCGTCACTCGGGGTGTTTGTGTGTCTTGCGATCCAGCAACAGAAAAGCCAAGCAAATAAACTGCATCCCTTTCAGGCATGTTCAGATCTGGAAGCAATCTGCAGTGGAACAGAACTGAAGAGCACTGAACTTCATATTTCACTTCGTAAATACAATAACATGATCATCTGCTAGAGGTTCATTATGCCTTAAAGAGCCCATATCCACTTACATTGTTGTACGGATGCATGTACCAACATTGTTGATTACATGGCCATTAGATGGTATCTCTTAATCCCCTACAATTAAACGATTGTTGTTGCTGTGCCTTTAAGACTCATTTCTGATGTGTATATATATGTAAATGAACTGGCTTTTGTGATATCACAAAAGCACTGATTTCCACTGTTCTGATTGGCTGTGATATATTGTTCCACATTAAAAGATGAAACACTCTTCATAGCTTCAGTGGGGAGCTACACTGCTGGTACCAGGCTGGCCTGATAGATGTAAAAGTATCGGTTTTTGTGACTTCACAAAAGCAGTGCAGCTTCATTTACATAAACAGACATACAGAGTGGGGAAAGGATGTTTAGAAACTTGATCCATGTTTAAATACTTCTTATATATACGTATTCCTCTCATAAACCTCTTTATATCTCTTTTAATGCTTTATCATGCTTTTAAGAATCATAAATGTAAATGAAAATTTTCTTTAGAACTTAAATGTGAACAGCCTGGACTGAACTGCTCTTGGCAGAATTGGTATGTAAAATTGCTGGTTTTTGTGACATAACAAATGCAGCGATTTTCCAAAAGGGCAGTTGTTTCGGTGTTGTTTCCCGAACATGAACTGCAAGGACTGCAGAACATACCTTTAAACATCATTTAACTATAACATCAACCCAAATTTCAACAAAAAGATAACATTTTCCATGATAAAGGCCCTTTAACCAGCAACCCACTGTCTTTATGTTGGCACCTTTTTGCTGCAAGCTGATGCTGAAATTGCTGGTCTGATATATAAACAGGCCTAATATACACATGGGCACAAGTCAAAAGTGCTATATTCAACTGGCCAAAATAAAAAATTGAGTGAATACCAGTTGGTTCCAGTTGTGCAAGGCTGATTTCTATCCACAAATGGTTTCCTGGTTCCGCTCCTGGAGCTTCTGTTGCATATTTGAATACTGTTCCTGCTCTAACACGCCTAGATCAACTCCTCACCTCATTACCAAACCCTTCCTGGGGTTAAAATAAGTGTAGTAGTGCAGGAAAACACTCAAATATGCAGTGCAGGGAGCTCAGCAGGAGTTGGATTGGGAAACCCAGCATTAAAGCCACAATCAGCTTCACTACGGCCTCTGAGAAAACACATAGCAAGTCCCAGCCGGTGAGATTTTATCTGTGCTCGGGGATTCTCGCAGCTGCTGCTGGACTTGTGCTTGCCTCACTTCTCTCAGAGCCTCTCTGGATGAAAGCAGCCACCAGGAGGACGAATCTAGGTGTAACGTCAAGGTGCTGTGTTTTTTTTTCACAGAGAGGTCGTGCAGGAGGTGGACAGCAAAGCCCAGCTCTATAATGAGATCCGCCGTAGAAAGAAGGAGAGGAAGGAGAGGAAGAGGCAGAGGAAGGGAGACGACTGCAGCCTGCCGGGACTCACCTGCTTCACCCACAACAACGACCACTGGCAGACCGCCCCCTTCTGGAACCGTATGGCAACACACTCGCACATAGTTTTCTAAGCTCATAAGTGTTTACTCAGAAAGTGTGTTTTTTTACTAGGGGTGGAACAATTTTTGATGATACTTTTTAACGATTTTCAAGACCAATACTTTTTAACGATTTTAGGTACCAATACTGATGCAACCTTGAGTATTGGCCATAGCAATCCTATACCAGCTTTTCACTCTTTTAAATAACTAAGCTGTTAATAATACATTTGCTTTAAATCTGAAATGGCTTCATACTTCCTCAAGGGGGTGCTGTGTAAGTTATAAGATTTTATACCCATATAATCCACAGTGTTTCCATTAGAGAGTTCACATGGCTGAATCCCCGGTAGTTCTGTGTTAGACGTGTTTTACACTGTTTGGGTGCAGGAGTCTGTATATTAAGTGAACTATGTAGGGTGCAGGGAACCGTTTGGGACGCATACCTGCTGTTCATCTGTGTTATTCATGTCCTCATCTGTTAGTTCAGCGTTTACATGGTTATTTTGAGTTTTGTCCAATACAATGATTTTGCTCAAATATTAAGTATCGAATTTCTTCCGGTTCACAAAAAAACCTCACAAACTGAACAGTGCAGGTTCGGGAATTAGGCGTGAAAGTACGAAGGAATTGATTTTATTTTCTCTTTTCCAGCTGGAAAATGAGTGTAATTGTAATTTCTCTGTGCAGTGGGAGGTTTCTGTGCCTGCACGAGCTCCAACAACAACACATACTGGTGCCTGAGGACCATTAACGACACCCACAACACTCTCTTCTGCGAGTTTGCCACCGGCTTCCTGGAGTACTTTGATCTGAACAGTGACCCCTACCAGGTGAGCCACAGTGTTACGAATAAACGTCTGTGGCAATTCATCACACACCAAACGGCTGAGCACATGCCACATTTTGGGATGTGTGTGTACATCAGCACACTATTATTTGAAGAGGATGCAGGGTCCAGTTCAGAGGGTCTGAATTTTACATGTTTTGTGTTGTTTATATTGTTGTTGGATCAAAACTTTTTTTTACATATTTGAAAGTGCTATCTCATTTTGATATTGATGAATGGACCACTGGAAATGGTCCAAAATTGCTTGGAAAAAGGCATTTTAAATCATTTCCCATTGTAGTTACTATTTTGGAGATATAACAATGTGCTTTCTATTACCTTAATGCTCTATGAAAATAGTAGCAGCAGTAGTAGTATTATAGTATCTCCTCATAAATTAACTTTCATGCATGAAAAGATTAAAATACATATTAAAAGACATTATTGAATTAGACCCAGGCTAAGCTTAAACCAACAGTAACTGGTATTTTAGTGGTAAAACATAATTAGCATTGCAGTTTAGTCCATGACTTCTGTTTGAGTGAAAGATGGGAAAGAATGATGGGTGTTAATAAGCCTCCAGCTTCTTTTTCACTTTGAGTGTTAATTTTAGTGAACATTGTGTGGTTACAGTTGACCAATGCGGTTTACGCTGTGGAGCGGGACGTCCTGAACCAGCTCCATCTGCAGCTGATGGAGATGAGGAGCTGTCAGGGTCATAAACAGTGCAACCCCCGACCCAAGAACCCAGACACAGGTACACCTCTGGTTTTGTTTGTTCTCTCTCTCTCTCTCTCGTTTCTCCAATGATATTTTAGAACATGCTGGACCACCCAAATAGCCCAGGGCTTCTTTAATATGGATACAAACCTCTGATCTGTTTGATTGCAATTCAGTTGGACAATAGGTCTCATACCCAAGGGCTTATTTCTGAAAGAAAAAACTACATTGTTGTTTAAAATAAAGGAGTTTAATGTAGTATATAAGCCTGTTATATATACCAACCACTTTCAGAAACTAAACTACAAAAACAGTCTAGTTTTGAATGAACTGTTTTTCACAAAACCAATGCATTTGCATACATCTGCCCAATCAAGCTACAGCGTTTTCACTCCGGCCATTTACACTGACGTTATAAGCAGTGTTTCAGCCCAGGCTTGAACGTGGCCTGATACAGGAAAGCCAATCAAAACAGCCGATTTGCATATGTCCGTCTTAAAGACACAGTAACAGCTAAAGAGAGATTCTAAAAATTTGGATTGTTTTTTTGATACATAAACCCTCAAAAACGTCATAAATAGGAGGGATAAAACACAAAAGCCTTCTGAAACCTTAGATAAATTCAGCCAAATTCAGTATGGAAGTCATAGAAACGGTCTTATAACCCACCAAGAACATGTCAGTGGTCCAGCATGTTGCTTTCATTGTGGACCATTCGTGTGTGGGGTGGTGTTGCATGTTGCATGAGAACATCACTGAAACACATAACGTGTCAGTGGGACTGTAGAGGGTGGAGGGGTTCCACACTTTCTCCTCTTCATCATCCTCGTCCTCCTTTTAACAAATGTCTTATTCCCTCCGCAGGAGATCATGTACTTTATTTACTCACTACACTTTCTCTTCCCAGGCCAGATGTGGATGGTGACCTTGTAAATGTCAGTGTTCGTGATGTGAAATGTTCTGTGTGTTTTTTCATCTGTTATTAACATCTGTTGGAGTTGTTCTCAGGAAATGCAGGAGCCCATAATAATAATACACTTTATTTATAAGCGCCTTTCACAACTCTCAAGGTCACTTTACAGAAAAAATACTGACAATACTGATTAGACTGATAGGTCTCATTCTAAATTGTTGGAATTTGAGGAGTTAAATTGAGGAATTTCAATGTAATACAATAATAAACCAACTGATATTAATGACTAGTCGTCTAATCAGAGTGGAGATTCATCTGTGACGTCATTTGGCTCCTGATTGCCATCACTTTTTGTGTTCTGTTCATCTCTCAGAGGTCCGTTAGTTAGTGTCCACTACAGGTGTAGATCCCATTAGAGCTCTTGCTTCATCATGACTTAGTTTTGATTGCTTGGGTTGTTTAAAGTACACTGAAATATGCAAACCAGCTCTGTTTTTACTGGCCATATTCTACTACTGTGTAACTACTTCCAGATTCATTTGCATAATCATTCTTAAAGACACTTCTTCTTGTTCTTGTTCGTCTCATAATATTATTATCATTATTATTAATAATATGACATGTATTTATGTCTATTATATACATAGCAATACAGTTTTACACCTCTGATGTCTACTGGGCACCCATACAAGTCCTCAAGGGGCATTTAGTTTAATTGAACTTTAATGGATTTAACTTTGTTAATTTAATTTAAATGGCTGTAAATCAAGAAAACGTCTTTAAAGTATTGAGCTAATGTGATGGCACTGGGACTCAAAAGTCCAACGATTTCCACAGAAACTCCCCATATACCCAGAAAGACGTGCACGGTCTTATGCAAAAGTTTTAGCACCCCTGGTGAAATGATGTTTCCTCACAAGTAGGTTAAAACTCAAACATACATTATAAAATCCACATAACGTGTCATCTAACTAGGGGCGTCCAGACTTTTGCACAGTACTGAGAAAAAGAAATATGTGTATCGACAGCTGCTCGTAATGTTAGCAAACAGCATTAGGTTGAGGTTTAATTTGGGTTGTATTTAATACAGTCTATTAGATTCAACTTGACGTTGCGTTTAGTAAATATGCATTCAATTAAAGGCAAGGTGAGAGTTTACATGCACTTCATAGTTAAAGGGAAATTCCATTCATTTTTCAAAATGCATAATTAAGTGTTTAAGATGTAAACAATGTCATCCAGAGGGGTTTGGTGTGAAATGCACCTTTCTAGAGAAAGTGAAATTCAGAATTGTTTACAATGGTGGTGAATGGAACCAGGCTTCTTATACCTCTAAAAGCTCCTCTATGGCTTGTTTTTATTATATAATGGTTATGAAAATTTTGCCAGATACCTGAGATATTATTTTTGTGATCAATTTTAGATGATTTTGGCCTAGATGTATTTTTCAAATGTAGAAGCAAAATAATTCCCAAATAAAATATAGTTTTATTCAGATTTACCACTGTTTTACCATCATTAACATTCCAAATAAACACATTTAAGATGAGGTGTAGCTTCATAAGTGGGTTACGATAGTAAATAAAATAGATATTTGCATTATATTATTTTGACATCTGGTTCCTATCACCACCATTTAAATAAAATCAGAGTCTCCCTTTAATGCTGTTATTGCAGAACTGTATGAACCTCTAAATTAATGTGTGTTGGTGTTGAATTTGTCTGGTATCACAAGCGTAGGCTCATGTGCCTACATATTTACTTCACCACGTCTGATTTATTGTAGTGAACCACCCATGTGCCCTCCATTCATCTTTCTCCAGGCTATCATCCTTCCCTTTGCATTTTATCTAACTGTTTCTCTTCAGGGGCTAAACACCATGCATGAAGATCAGACACCATGAATGTTTCTTTATTGATCTTTTTTTCCCCCTTCATCTATGATTAACATTTAATTGCTCTTATTTTCCTAATCAGGGAGTAAAGATGGAGGAAGCTATGATCCACACAGGTATCCACCCTTTTTGATTTCATCAGTGGCTTTTTCCTCCCCTTTATAACTGCATGGGCCAGCTCATTTCCACTAATGTTCTAGGACGCATATGTTTGTGCATGCTGGGTTGCGCTAACATCCATTCAAGCACTAGTTCATTTTCATGAATAAAATTAAACGAATAAACAAGTCGTTGATCATATGACTCACTGAAAAGTCCATGTCCTTCTCCAGTTATCCATGCATACGATTTCATGCTAAAGGGGAATAATTGGTGTGGAACTGCACAAAGTTTCATCATAAAAAATCTCAGCTCTCAAACGAGAGCTAAAGGAATGGTTTGGCGAAAAATCAAATTTACAGAGTTTTCCCATTTTGCCCTGATGTAGTCAAGACATGTTTAATGTCCAGATGTTGCTTCTTTAGTTTACAACTGTAACCATGAGGCTAATGTTGCTAACAAACCGTAGAAGATAACAATGGTCCTCTTTCTCTCTCTGTCTGTCTCTCTCTCTCTCTCTCTCTCTCTCTCTCTCTCTCTCTCTCTCTCTCTCTCTCTCTCTCTTTCTCTCTGTCTCTTTCTCTCTCTCTCTCTCTCTCTCTGTCTCTCTCCCTCTCTCACTCTCTCTGTCTCTCTCTCTCTCTCTCTCTGTCTGTCTCTCCCTCTCCCTGCATCACTCAGCGTGATGCTAGTGTGCGCTAGCGCCTGTTAATTGTCTATTCGTGTTCTCCTCCAAGCGTTTAGAGCTGTCCAATGATGCTGCGTCAGCCTGAATATTAATATGTGCTTGATTCTCCTAGTACTGATGGCACTGACTGACTTGGAGAAGTCTGGCTAGAAGGTGGAATTGGATATGACTAAACTGAGAAGAAAACAGATAAAAATGTTTTTTTTTTTTTCTGCAGACACCCTAAGGACTTTATCCATCTTTTTATTGTTGATATTAAGTACATAGGCCATACTGACCTATAAATACATGGTGCCCAATGGAGAATTCACATTCTCCATATTCCAGCATTCAAACATAATTTCTTTTTGATTTGAGAGCAAAAATCATCCCAAACGCAGTCCGAAATTCACAACAAAGACTTATAAGCATTTAACCAATCACTAGTGTACACCATCTCATTGTAACACATTCTGTAGGTTCCTGTAGCCCCTCTGCTTTTTGCTGTCTCACTTTATCGTTTTCATCACTTTTTTGTTTGTTTTTTTGCCTCTTCTTTCCCTGACTGTCCGTGTTTCTGGCTTACCTGCTTACCAGGCAACAGCAGCATCGAAAGTGGTCAAAGTTGAGGCGGCTGGGCCTTTCGTCCCTGTGAGTCTCTAAGACCATGTAAATCTGTCTCCATAATCTCCACACTCATCCCACCTAGATCTCCATCTCGTACAGCTTGAGTGTGTGGCTCATACACACACGAGGGCCGAGGTTGAAGGTGTGGGTATGCTGCCAGTGTCTCAGCGAATGCTCTGCTTTGGGAATGTTCATTCCATCAAGGCTTTTCACCTTTTCCTCCAAAAACTGCACTGATTTGCAGATTTTAATTTTTTTTCTTCTTCTTCTTCTTCTTCCATGTGCTTCTTTTTTTCATCCTTGTTTCTTCATTCCAGGTTGCCTGGACTTTTCCTTTCCGACCCCATAAAGGCATCTTTTGATGTTTCTTCTTTTTTTTTTGTTGCTTTCTTGACAATCTTCATTGCTTAGGAGGCTTTGCGCAGTCTGCTTGCGATGCGAAGGGTCAAGGACACCTGAAATTTTGTTGATTCTTGCAATGCATATTGCTTCAGAACATAGAAGCTTTCTATCTGATTGGTCCCATGCTGCAGTGATGTGTGGGGGCACTAATTAATCAAATCATGGCCTTCACAATGTAATTGGCCAAGGCCATGCATGACTGCATGATTTTTACATGTGATCCAACTAAATCTACCTGCTTCTTTGTAACTGTTGCATCTCCAAACCTTCTAAATTATGTTCTCTCTCTCTCTCCAGCGCACAGCCAGCATGGGACGGACGAAAGGGTTAAGCTTCCCAACTTCACGGAGCAGGAGGATGTGGATTGGCAGGGACTGGTGCGACTTTATGCTGTGAACGAGAGCCTGTTTGAACATAGGCGCGACTACAGTCCCAGCGTGGAGGACTGGACCAACTTTGGGAAGGATGTAGATAGGATGTTTGCACTGCTGAGCGATTTAAAGCAACTCAACCAAACCGATAAGCTTGACCCCCTGGACGAGCTGGGCTCTGGGGCAGGGGGTCTAGAGGAGACCAGTGGAGCTGGGGCCTTGATCCAGGATGCTTGGACCCCTGTAATTGCCACAAGATCTCAATTCGTGACTCCTGCTGCCCCAAAGGCCAGTGGAATTGAGGCCCAAACCTACAGCGATTGGACCCCTGTAATTACCATAGGACCTCCCATAATGACCCTGAGTGCCCATAAATCTGCCAATGAACTTCCAGAGGGTCTCCCAAGTGAACCCACACCCAGTAGGTTCTCCTCTAGGGGGGATACATGGGCTCAGCAGCTGGAGAATGAACTGGATGGAGATGGGATGACCTTCAGTGGCAATGGCTTGACGGAACTGGAGACCCATCACCAGGATTTCCTACTGTCCAGTTCCAGTGGCCTCCAGAGGGCTGAGTTGGATCCCAGCCACCACAAAGACAAAGAGGAACTGGAAGAGGACATCTTTGAGGCCCAAGGCCTGCTCCCCCTCTCCACACAGCCAGAAAAGCTCCCACAGCAGGCTAAGACGCCTCCAACCGGACCTTCACCCCAAGCCCTTCGCATTCACACATCCCAGGACTCTCAGGACCCAGAAGGCAGTGGCTTTGGTCCTTCGCCCTTCAACACATCCCTCTGAGAAAGGCCTACAGGCAATGCACTGTGAAAGCCAGTCATTCAGAGACAAACACAAACTCTCACAGCTGGGGAGAATCATATCATGGAATCCTAATGTTATGATGTTTTATTTTTTTTACAGGTGCTTCCATTTATTAGAAATCAGTGTTATATGTTTTGTAAGATATACATATAAGAAAAAAATATCTATATATATATATATTTAGAGATCAAGAGCCTTAATGCAGCTTGAATGTTGGAGTTTAAAATTTTAAGCAGAGAAGCCAGCAAATGTATGTTTTTATTGTATTTTTTAAAGAAAAGCGAGTTTTACTTGGGTAAAATCATTGCACTCGGTCAGTAGTGAACCCCAAAAGCAGAAATGTCCCAATGCTGAAAGTTAAGATGCACTTTTTTCCAGCTTAGACGCTCGAGGCCTGCTGTCCTCAGCCTTACATAGGCAATTATATACATACTCAACACTCAAGAGGCCGAAAAACCAAATTCCTGAGTGATAGTTTCACTACTAATGCCCATATTGTCCTCTGACTTTGCCTTTAATATTCGCCTTAATATGCATATCTGATTAAAAGTGTTCTATTGTTTTTTATTTTTGTTCTTTAGCACCATAATGCTTATAATGTTCATGCCTTGGCTGTTTACGGTATCACACATATTACTTTCGCACAGTTTTCAGTCACATTGGTCACAGGTTGTGTGGTTAAATTAAATGGTGGTGGATTTGATTCATGCAATATTTCATTACAAACAGATACACAGTCACATTTATAAACTCCACGCACCGTTAAGGACTCAGTACACATCCTTACCATTACTGTTTTGTGAATGTTCAGCCCAATTTGCTGCCAGTTAGCGTTTTTTTTAGCCCTCTCTTTTTTTTAATCCCAGGTGACATTTTGTTCAATGTTTCCTATTTTTGTCCTATTCTGGAAAGGAAAAAAGTGTCTGAATTCATTTCGGATGTAAACTTTCAGCTCGGGAATGATCTTCCCAAACTGCAGAAATGATTGAGGTTTTATTGTTGCTGTTTTTATCCGTTGGAGGTGTTGAAACAATTCTGGCTTCTGGAAAGCCAAGAGGCTGTTAAGAAATAAACATTTGTCAAATGTCAGTGTCACTTTTTCTTTGGCACGGCTGTATACTGAAATTCTACAAGAAGACTTTTAAAAACAAGACAGTGGCCAAGGCAGTGTTACAGAAACACTATGTTCCTTTATTGCTAGGCCACTAATGGGGTTACCGTCCAAGCTCTCACTTAAAGAAAGGGTTTGGCACGATTAGGATGGATGATGCCAATGATGCCTTTCAATCCAAAATCAAGACAGACCTAACCTAGGCTAGTGTCCCAATACTGTTTTGTTTAAGTCTGCTTGTGTGATGACACCTGCTGGCCCTGTGGTAACCCTTAAATGTGCCAATAAACTTCCAGAGTGTCACTTTTTGTGGTCATAAGATTTTTTTTATGATTTACACTTATAGCATTTAGCAGAGGATTTTATCCAAAGCGACTTTCATTCCCTAACTACAGGAGACAGTCTCCCTCGAGCAACTTAAGTTTAAGGATCTTGCTCAGGAACCCAGTGATGGTGTGCTGAGGGTAGGATTCAACCGATGACCTGTTGGTCCAGAGATAAGTATCCCCCTCACTACGCCACCACCAGCCCCAGCAATTTCTGTTTAAAACCTGTACATGTGGAAACTAAAAACTATATTTAAAGCCTTTGCAATGGTTTGAAAAATAGACTAGCAGAGTGAAATAACTTAATGGTCCCAATATCATAAATAATTCACGTGGCATCTCGCCTGTTTCACTCATACAAGTCGCTGGGTGAGGGACGAAACTAATGATTTTTAAAAGTCGCCCACTAATATAATGGATAATATACATGGGATCTCAAGCATGGAATTGGGCGTTTCTGGCTCGAACCCTTGGGTTTGCTCCTAAACGATTTGCGTTGAGGTGATATTACACGTGATGTACTGCAATGATACAAAAAAATCCTTATTGCATGAATTGCAGACAACGATACTCCTATCAACGGTACTGTTTGTCCGTTTTTAAACGTAAACCTTCACGTGGTGCGATTAATCCGTGTGAATTTTTTTAAATTATTTTCTAGTAATTGTTTCTGTAATTAATCGAAATTAACGCATTGTTCATTTGTACATAATTTGGGCTTCAGTATTCTAATTTTTTGAATTCCTGTTTTTGTGGGTTTTATGAGCTTGAAGTCCAAATTATATACAAATAAACAACTAAGTACTTGAAATCGTTTAAGTTGTGGGCCTTGAATCTATAATCTATGAACGTTTTGAATGTAATGATGGAAATAAATAAACTTTTCCATGATATTCTAATTTTTTGGAAAGGGTCTGTACATATAGCTCCAGAAAAAACGACCATTGCAAAAATGTTCAGTTTCTCACGTTTTATCTTTTATAGGTGCAAGTATTGAACTGAACAGCTTTGCCTTCGTTTTTAAGTACTGCTGACAATATTTCTTCTAATTTCCAAAATAAGAGATGCAGTGTTTCCAGAACCTGAATAATTCAAAGAAAACAAATCTCTTGTTCACTCAAACAAATTGGCAATAATTACCTTTGACCACTACCATTTACCATCCAACTGGTCTCATTGCGAGAGGAGAGTGTTGATTACAGCAGTGTTTTTATATTTTTCCCCATTAAATAAGATTTGATTCGTGTGATCCTAATCAGTACCTTATAAAGCAGTACCTCATGTATTTGCTAAATCACTTTTCGGCACCAAAGACATGTTCAGTTTAATTGCTATTGATTCGTCCATCCTTTCTGCAGGAGACCACTAGATGGTGACAGAGCCTCGTCCTCATTGCCTAGATCGGGGTGTCAAGCTCCGGTCCTGGAGGGTCGGTGTCCAGCAAAGTTTGATGGTTCTCCTCCTCAAACACATTAACTAAACCTGACAGTTAACTGGCGAGGTGAACCAGGTGTTTCTGAGCAGGGAAATCACCAAAACGTGCTGGACCACGGCCCTCCAGGACTGGAGCTGGGAATCCCTGGACTAGTGTTTCCTTTCATTGACTCAAACAGTGTTCTTGATCATAGCGGGTTTAATACTGGAATTCCCATAGACTTTTTCTGCTGGTAGCATCTAAAGAGCTGAGTGAAGAGGATGAGGTGAATCGTTATAATTCTGAATTGCATTTTAACTATACAGTACTCAGGAAATGACCAGAGGTTTAGGTTGTACATCTCCTATGATTGCTGGCCTCATTAATGACCCATTGCCTTGTTCCATCAATATGTCAAGCTGAGAAAGGAGATCTGTCAATATACCACCTTATGTCCTTTTCCAGTTCACCCCGCTGGCATTATGCTGTGGTGGCATAGTGCAGTCACAGCACATCCTCATGCTGTGCCTAGCTGCTTTGCACTCCTCTCAGCAGGGGTCAGGCCAAGTCAGCTTGGCAGTATAGGAAGAGGGGGAGGTCAGCAGAAAGGAAACTGCCTGTAGGAGCTATTGTGGCAGAGGCACACTCTTTAATATTCAGCCTCTATCTGTGCATCCACAGGGAAGGAAATGCATCATTGTTTGTTTTGGCGTGCTGAAGGCTCACAGTCCTTTGTACCTTTGTATCAATGTCAGCAGACGAAATACTACCTTAAACACTACTTGGCGTTTTTAAACAGATGTTTATTCATATGTTAATGCTTTGTTAATATAATTTGCTTCACAGAGGGCCTGTAGTTTTGGAGGGTTTGACCTTGTGAACCGGTCTTTATACATGAGAGACAGCAGCTGTGAACCTAACGTAAGTATAACAGAGGAAATCATCTTAATATCATGAAAAAGTTTTAAATGAAAAAGTATAGAGGTGCTAGACGTGTTATTCAGCCCTTAAACCTTAAGGGCCCAGCATGTGGACCAATGCTTCAGTTTCTTGCTCTCAGAACTATAAAACATGCAATAAATGTCATCTTTTATCTCAGGTTCAGATGAGGTGAGTCAAGAAGTACAAAGTAAATTAAAGTAACTTACAGCAGCATTGCGATTAGCCTGGCTCTCATAACTAGTAGATTTAAATGATTTTTGTCTTTTTTTTAACTATCTCCCCTCAAACCTATGGTCTTAAGCTTAATAAGTAAATGCCAAGCCTTGAGATAATAAATCAAATACAGTGAATATTGTGATTTATTTTGTAATAGCATGCTTATCTGCATCTTTCTTATAAGACTAAAGCTTATGTTATGATCAGTATCCCAAAGTCTCATGTGATCCCTGCACTGCAGATTGAGAGTGGGGACAGCAGCAGGAGAGAAACAGCGAGGTCCCCCACTCCATCTCGCATCTCTCTGGGAAAGAAGGTGAAGTCGGTGAAGGAGACCATGAGGAAACGCATATCCAAGAAATACAGCTCTGCCCTGTCTGAGCAGGTGAATGTGGAGCTTATTTTTTTTTTAAAAACCGTTTGCTTTGATGTTCTACCACATAACGTAGCTTTAGGTGCTGCAAACTGTAATGATGTATTGATACTATAATTGTTAGTATCTCTATGTATTGCAATTCGTGTGTTAGTAGTAGTTACTAAATAATATATTAGTTACCAATAAGTCTTCTACCTCCTGAATGATCTTATTCAAGAAACACCCCACTTTGCATTACTTTTGTCACATTAGCGTGTTCATCCACATTCATTCAACTGTAAAAGGTACTGCAGCCTATGTGTGAAGTTAAATTTTGAAATGGCAGAAAAAAACAGAACACAAGAACTTCTTCAAACATGTACATTCTCTGGTTTATAACAGGCTCTATATATCCAGCATATAATGTATAGCAACATGCATGAATATGGAGTATTTGTTTCTCTGGCATTGCCGTTTTAGCTTCGTCACAGTGTCTATTTGCAGCTGTTGAGCTCCCCCTACTGGAAGTCACGGGAAAATGCTGATATTTGTATTGAACAATGCTGTCTGTGTGTTCCACACAGTCAAGCCCCAGCAGGGAGCCAGGCTCGCCCCAGTCTGCACACACACACACAGACTCCCTGGAGAAACCTAAACTAAAAGCCGGGGGCTCTGTCGAGAGCCTGAGGAGCTCACTAAGTGGACAGAGTTCAATGAGTAAGTGTGTGTGTCCTTGTGTGACTGATCAAATGCCACTACAATCACATTAAATCACACTGGAAAACCATTTGATGTGTATTTAAGAGGATATTCATTTTTTAGGTGGTCAGACAGTAAGCACCACAGATTCCTCAGCCAGTAACAGGGAGAGTGTGAAATCGGAGGACGGTGATGATGACGAGCTTCCCTACAGAGGGCCTTTCTGTGGACGAGCCCTCGTTCACACTGACTTTATCCCCAGCCCCTATGACACAGACTCCCTCAAACTCAAGGTAATACATTTTATATGAAGAATAAAAATATTTAATGCATTAAGATGTTGCATCTTAAGTTGTTTTAGGCTGTAGTGATACCACATTATTCAATTAAGAAAAACAATAGTTGATCACAGTTTACTTCCTCAAAGAATTAGTAGGCATTTGGCATGATGGTAATGCAAACTTAAATTCTCCTTCTATTCTCTCTTGTAGTAAGAAACCGAGCTTGATCGAGTCACTCATTTTTACATATTTTTGTTAATGTTTTTCCAATTAATGTTTTATAAATACTTTTCAAAAGTTTACTTTTAACCCATCTATATATAATTGATAGCCGCAGCCCTAATGTCGTCTTAGTGTGCTTAACTCTGCAATAAATCCCACACTGTATCATATTTCTTGTTCCAGAGAGGAGATGTAATAGACATCATAAGTAAGCCGCCCATGGGTACATGGATGGGCCTGCTGAATAACAAGGTGGGCACCTTTAAATTCATCTATGTAGACGTGCTGAGTGAGGAAGAGGAGAAGCCTAAACGCAGTGTCAGGAAGAGGAGGAAGAGTCGGCCGCCCAAACCCACGTCTGTGGAAGAGCTTCTGGAGCGCATTAACCTCAAAGTAATAAGCTTTTCTGACAGGTCCATAGTGCTACAGCATACACTTCTACAGTTTTGCCAGTATACATTTATGAAGTGTTACTTTTTGGTTTGTGAAATCTTGCACTGTCTGCTGCTTTAGGAACACATGCCCACGTTCCTGTTTAACGGCTATGAAGATCTGGACACGTTTAAGTTGCTGGAGGAGGAGGACCTAGACGAGTTGAACATCAAAGATCCCCAGCACAGAGCAGTGCTGCTGACTGCAGTGGAGCTGCTGCAAGAATATGACAGTGAGTGTGCCGACAGTGAGAGACATACATAAAGATTTTGAACAGATAGATTCAATGGTTCATTTGGCAGAAAAAACGAATCTATGTTTACCCCATTACTCGGTCAAAACCTGCTTGCTGTCCAATATTTGCTTCTTTAGTGTTACTTCTTAGGTCTACAAGGCTCTTTCATTATCAATACAGAGTGCCACTGGGGCTTAATGAAGAAACTCTTTCCATTTCCTTGAAAAGATAGAACTGACATTTTCATCATAAATTTGCTCATAATAAAAAGCTGCTTATATGAGTATTCTGCTTCTGTTTTACTATTCTAGCTTCCACGATTTATTAGCCTGGTACCTCTAGTGCCACACTAAAGAAGCAAACTTTACACTAATTTAGCTTCAAGCTACACTAAACATGCCTTGTCTGATCAGATGTTTTTGAAGTAAGAGGAAAGGTTAGATTTGTTTTTTTTTTTTTGACAAGTTGCAAAAAAGTGGTGTTTTCCACACTGTGATAATCTGTTATAGATGATTAATTGAGCTATATTTCATATATGTGTGTAGGTAACAGTGACCCTGAGCGAGGAGGATCATCAGGAGGTTCTGAGGAGAAGGTTCTGTCACAGAGCGAAGCTCCCCCAGACTCACCCCGTGACTCAGGCTGCTATGAGAGCAGCGAGACGCTGGAGAACGGTAATAACAGCCTTCCTCGTCTGTGACTCTCTCCAGCCCTGCTCTGCCTCTTTTCTGCAGGCTGCCAGGGCCTGCATGCTCCAGAGTCAAGCCAAACAAACTGAACTGTGTGACCAGTGTGTGACGAGATCACTCTGGCGCTTAGCTCTCCGTGCTCATCTCGCCACCATCTCTGTCCTTTCTGTCGCTAGCTTTGTTTTTCTCTGTCACGAGGGCCGGACTATCTCTCTCTGTCTTGCACTCAGCTGCTAGCCCTCATGTGTCCATCTTCAGACATGTCTCACTCTCCACCAAACACACAAGGGACCAGTACATTCTCTCTCTGCAAGATCATTCTCTCATCTACGTTCATCATGGCATGCCTCATTCAGAGAAGGAAATGGCAACATTCTTCTGTAGTGGAAGTGGCATCTACATTTCAGTTTTGTCCGTTAACATGGTGCTGTGTGATGGTTTTGCACTTTCCTAAATATGTGTTGAACCAAAAGCATGACAAAATTGTGATTTGAGAAGTTTGTCAGTGCTTAACTTGCAGTATTCATTGTTAGAGCTTGAAAATTCTGCTTACTCCTTACATTTTTTTGCTTTGATTTAGTCTCATAAATGATAGTGATCATGACATGCTCTTGTGAATGTCAGTAGCCCTCGTGAACAGTATTTTTCATGCTTGTGCTCTTGAGAGTTTGCTGTTTCTCTGTGTATATTTTTCTAGTCAAAATAATATAATGTTGCACAATATCTTATGTGCCTAAAACCTCTGTTATATGCAAAGTACAGAAGCTTAAACAGACATTTACAGAGATTATACCACTGTGCTTCTCCTATTCAGCAAAACAAGATAAGTAAAAGAGAAAATGTCTTCTTTTTTTAACTGGAGCTAAAAATAAAAAAATAGCATCCATGTTCATTAGAGTTGACTATCATGTACTCATGGGAAAATAGTCATGAGGCCAGCTTTGTCAGTGTGTCCAGTTATAACAGAGGCTATAGAATAATAAACTGCTCTGTGATCTACTCTTTGGACTGCCTTTTTTATTTCTGCCTTTTCTCATTTGCTCTCCATTTCTGTTCACAACAATCTATTGTATGTGCTCACGGTCATACTTAGATACATAGTGCCTTTAATGTCAAATCAGTTGTGTGGAAAAACTCACCTTTCTTTCCAGATGACAACCATTCTTAAATATCAACAGATTTTTTGCTATTGTGATATATATTGTGTTGCTGTTACATGTAAATCACGTCTCGCATGGCTCTTTTTTTAGGGAAAGGCAAAAAGCCATCTCATTTAAGCAGGTCTTCATCAGGCTTCGAGTCCAGTCACTTTCCGTCTCCTGAGTATCCAACACCTCCTCTCAGCCAATCCAGTGGGTCCACTAATTGCCATTCACACACTCTCCTGCTCCCTTTCCAAATGACGGCTGTCAAAGACCTCTGCTTTGGTATGAGCCACTGCTTGCTCAGAGCAAAGCACCTGAGCCAGAGCGACGATGCGCTGTTTGTCCACCCTGCTCCTCAGAGGCTGTGGAAACGTTGCCTTTCATTGGATGACCTTCTGCAGGATCGGATCCTCCACACAAAGGACCCAGAGGACCTGAGGTCCACCCTTTCAGAGGCATCTGAGGGTGCAGTGCAAAGGCAACGCTCTGCTGAGATACATGTCCCAGCTCAAACTGAAAGTGCACTTCCAGAAGAGCCTCAGACATGTGACAATCCAGAGGATGCACCCACAGAGCTAGATGCAGGAGAACTGTCTGCTGCTTTTCTGTCTGTTGATTCCATTTCAGCAGAAGTGGAGGAAGAAGAGGTACCTGTAGACACTGCTAAAGCAGCTCCAGTCAGTGCTCCTTTATGCACACATCATACAAAGCCACCAGTTCCTCCCAAACCTCAACAACATCCCTTTGCAAGGAGTAAGGAGACTAGCCCTGACAGTGCTCTTTGGTCCAGCAAACCTTTTATGCATAGGCTTGGAAAGAAAGTTCAGCATGGCAAAACAGCTCATCTGGAGTCTCTTTTAGAGGAGAAACTGAGCTTGGATGGTGTTGACCTCACAGAGGAGCCCTATTCTGATAAGGTATCTCACTTGATCCTTGTCTATGATTTACAGCTTTTTATGAAGGTCTGGCTAAAAATCAAATGTATCTTTGCTCATGTGGTTTTTGACACTGAATGACATACTGCTCATAAAAAAGGGAAAACATAAGACAAACATGAGGCCTCACGACGCTTGCTTCAGCCTTTTTTAGTTATGCACCTCTATTTTTGTAGTTAGCAGTAGGGCTGTGCGATATGGACAAAAGAAACCTATCACAATTTTTTTGAACAAAATTGCAATTTCGATTTTAATCATGATTTTGCCACACACAGACATGTTTTATAGTGTGAATATGAAACATTTTTCCCAAAGGAA
>JBBPCY010000001.1:312022-328199 GCA_037974405.1 Brachyalestes nurse
GTTTAGGAATCGATAATGGAATCAATAAGGAATCGGATCGATAAGAAGAATCGATAATGGCATTGACATCAATAATTAAAAGTGTAGAGGTGATGACATGTCAGTTGTAATCTTGAACAGCTACACATTCAAATATTCCAAAACACACTTATGTGACGCTATGTGCTGAAGGGTTCATGGGTAAAATATCACTTCAAATGTGAAACAGAATTAAACCTCAGCAGAAGATGCACTGTTAAGACATGACCTTTCAGAAAATTTGTGTCTAGTCTCATCAAGAGAGTTCAGACAGGGACCATTGTTTTCCCAGCATTGGATCCTAAGACGGTCCGGCTTGAGATCCACTGCTGGAAACAACAACAGTAGTCCCCTTTTGATCTTCACACTCTCTTAATGAGATTTAGATTATAGAACCTGTAAAACAACTGTCGTTGTTAGGGACCCCCAAGCGGTCCAGATTTTTACTTAGACCCAACTCATAACAGAAGGATAGAGCGAAAATGTGGACCTTCTGGGGATCCCTGATGACTTGCCTGAGAGCCACTGGTTTACAGGCTCTGTAATTAGTCTGAATCTGTCTTCTTAATGATCCATGCAGTTGAGCAGGGCTCTAAAAGCACTGACCATGCCAATCGTTCTCTCAGACGTCATAACTTATCATCATACTGCCTACCTTAGTAGATAAAGGGCCTTGTGTTAATAAGATCCATAAATCTGTTCGCGTCTCACATACGTTCTTCACATTCTCACCTGGGAATCTTGTCGATTGAAACTACAGTAATGGGATCCCCAGTGTCCCATTTGGTCAGCAGTAAAGCAAAGGAACAATATAACACCAAAGGCAGCAGTTGGAGAGGAGGCTACATGTGAATTTAGCAGGTCAGCGGATTTCAATCACTTCAGGTGGAAGAAAACCCTGTTAAATCAGGCATAATGACTTTTTGCTATAGTGCAAAGTAGGAAAGGGGTTTTACAAGACTTCTCCTCCCCTCCCCCACACTCCTCGACATTAACAGGAGCTGATGCCACAAAAAGGAGAAAGGCTGCGCAAAGCTGGGTCAAGCTGGAGCTGCAGAGAAAGCCCAGGTGTTACCAGAGTAAATGGAAGAAGGTAGAAGACGTGTAAATAATCCACAAATCCACTCACATTAATCTCCTTTTACCACCACCTTCTGTAGATAACTGTTCCTGAAGAACACAAATTCAATTATTGGTATTTGAATAAGCTCTGTAGGACTTGCTCCATCTAGTGTCTGTTAAATGTTTTTTTCTTTTCTCTTCTCTACTTATCTTCTATCTTCCTTTTATTTTTCTTATCTTCTTCTCTTTCAACTTCTTTTCTCTCCTTATCTTCAACACTCTTCTCTTTTCTTCTCATCTACTGTTCTTTTCTTTTCTCTTCTCTCTCCCCTTTTCTCCTCTTTTCTCCCCTTTTCTCCTCTCTTCTCTTCTCTCTCCTCTCATCTCCTCTCTTCTCCTCTCTTCTCTCCTCTCGTCGTCTCCTCCCCTCTCCCCTCTCCTTTCCTCTTCTCTCCTCCCCTCTCCTCTCCTCTCTTCTCTTCTCTTCTCTTCTCTCCTATTTTCTCTTCTCTTTTCTCCCCTTTTCTCTCCTCTTTTCGTGTCTTCTCTCTTCTCTTTTCTTCTCTTCTCCGCTTTCCACACTTTCACTCTATACCGTATTCCACTTGATAGTTTAACAAATTTATCTCTCAATCTTGTAAATCTCTGCCTGCAGGATGTTTTCACAAAAAGAAATGCTGACATTACTTTCCAGTAGGCCGTCGATCATGGTTATAATGCTGCCGGCAAACGTTACACGATATAAAGGATGTATGAGCTCTTAGTCTAACACTCAGTGTTCATTCTTATACTCACAGTAGATTTATGGATTTCAAATGCCTTGATATTTTAAACCCATTGGTAACCCACTGATGCCTCATATCCACAAAGGCTGTGAGAAATAAGATTTGGTGTAAAGCCGAAGTCACGCTAGACACATATCTTTGCACCACTTTGTGAAATGGGAAGATTGATGGGGAAAAAATCATCTGTGTGGGGGCAGTTAACAAGCTTACTTGCTACTTACATACTCGCATAAACTACAATCAACACAAAGGTCTAAGTAATTATATATATATATATATTTACAGCTCTGCCGTCTAAACCAGGTTCTGGAGAAAATTATGTCCATGTATTTGACACTGTCAGTCTCAGAACACTCTTAGAAAAGCTTGAAAACTGGATAGGGTGCTTAACTGGTTAGGTCGAAATGGCAGTGTTTTCGTGTTGTTATCTCTAAGACTTGTTTACTGCATTGCTCTTTTCTCTGACCTGCCCTAAAAGACCATTGAGCTGTTACAGCTTGCCAGAGTTCTTACTAAAAACACATTGACTTTCATTCAGGTATAGAATTGATTTTAAGATACTTTTTTTTTAGTGTTCAAGTCCCCGAATGGCTTAGTCTTAAAATACATTACAGAATTCAGACTATAGACCCTGAATAACTCTTAGATCTTTAGGAGCTGCAGTTAGAAGCAAACCGTGTGAAATAGCTTTCAGTTAGTATGAGTAGCTAAATAAAACATGATAGTGTTTTCTGATCTGTTCTTACCAGGTTGAACTAAAAGAAAGACAGTTACACTAATATCATTTACATGATGTTTAGAAGTAATTCAAAATTAGTAGTCAGATACTGAAATATCCAGATATTACATATGGCTGAAAACTTTCTGAAACCAATTTATGATACACCTTCTGGTAGTTTGTATGTAAAATTACATTCTGTTAGTGGTATTGGAATAATACAAATAATGGAAGTAATAGCAGTAAGAGTGGACTATACTGGAGCAAGAACTGACTCAGACACAGTCAGTAAAGTGCTTAGCCTTCATATGTGTGATATTTGACAGCCCCAGTTTAGTCTTGACTCAATAGCTGTGATAGTACAATGGCATTTTTACTCAGTGTAGACAATCTAGCCCCTACAATGCAGGTCTCGATGTTGCTAAAGTTGTACGAGAATGTGCCCACCCAGAATAAATTGAGGTGTCTGAAGCCTCCATACTTGGGCAGAGTCTTTTCTTAGGTCCCTGTGACCTGTTTGAGGATGGGTCGCAAGTTTGTGTAATCTCCATCTGGCAGGTGACGCATGTATACTGGCAGTCTCTGAGACTCTGAGCAGCTTTAAGTGGGAATGTGGGATGAACTTGGTAGATGTTGTAGATTGGCAGTGAGCTTGCTTGTTCTCTGTGTTTAGGTTTTTCGTCATTTTATAGAAAGATTGACTTCAGTACTTTAAAATAGCATGATTACCACTACTATCTTATTTGGTGACAAAAGGTCAATAGTTAGGCACTGCCCAAATTTCAGTAAGACGTTGATCTGATTATCAAAATGGGCAGCACTTCAAGAAGCGTGGTCTATTGAATCCGATTCAGAAAACATTATTGATCCCGGAGGAAACTGCTTATGTTACGACTGCACGGTCGTACAGAGACAAGAACAATATCTAATATAAAGTCTAAAGAAATTCAATAAAAACTCTGCAGAAATACTCTATATAATTTACACTATGCTTTATACACAAAATGCTGGGGTATAAATAACTTAGTTAGGTTTAGTAACACAAACGGTGGTTTGGAGTTTCGAGTCTGTTATTGTATGTAATAGAGATCAGTAGTAGATCTTTAAGGTTGACCTAAGTAGTGATATTTCACATGGTAAGACTATTGCACATGATGAAATGATTTAGCACCCAATAAAAAACTGCATGTGATATTGCACATGTTAGACTATTGCACATAATATGATAGTAATGCACATAGTTTACTTTTACATTTACAGCACTTAGCTAACTACAGGGGACAATCTCCCTGGAGCAACTTGGGGTTAAGGGTTTCGCTCAGGAACCCAGTGGTGGTATGCTGAAAGTAGGGTTCGAACCCATGACCCCTTGGTCCACCCCAATACAATAATGATATAAACACAATAGGAAGGAGATGAGTAGGAAATGTCATGCACCAGCACTGAGTTTACTTCCGTCATTGATACACCATATTATACATGAAGTGATTAACCATTAACCATATTTATAGATACTTTTACATCCAAACATTTGTGGGCACCTGCTCATCCAGCCTTTCCTCTGAAATCACAGGTATTAAAAAGGAGTTTGTCTCTCTGTTGCAGTAACAGCATCTGCTCTTCTGGGATTGCTTTACACTTTGCTGTGATGCTTTAAGTGCATTAAGCCATTAGTGAGGTCAGGTGCTGATGTTGGATGGTTTCTGTATCACAAACAATACTTAAAGTTATTCAATGATGCTTCATCACTCCAGAGAATGCAGTTCAGGTCATGAGTTCATGTGTGGCTGCTCTACGCCGTCCCGTTGTATTGGCAACATTTTTTAGTGAGATTATAAAAAAGCTTTGGACATTTGGGTGGTTACTGACTTTTGACTCACTCTGTACATTCATTTTTGTGTGTTTCCATGCACAGGTAAGACCAAAGTAATCCAAGATTTTAATGAGCTTAATGAACTGAGCGCTAATAATGAAGACATTGCTTGCATTTTAATTAATAACCTCATGGGGAGTTGGATTTCTGCTGTTTTTGCAGGATACTGATAGAATACTGCATATTTTGTAAACTACTAATGAGGCTCAATGTTAAAAGTCACTTTAATCTACTCCTCAGCACTAAATTGAGTCTCAAAACGAGAGGAAGTACTTTCTTCTTTACTTTCCAGTTGTATCTCTCAGAAAGAAAAAAATGCCTTCACCCTCAGCGATCTACAGTAGGTCTCTTGGAAATGTCACTAGCAAAACCACTTTTTGTGATTGCCGACTCATTCCCAGCGGTCAGTCCTGAGAGGTGCCGGACATCAGCACTAGCTTTTTAGATTTGTGGCAGAAGTGTGCTGTCAGTGTCGGGTGGAATGCCATGCGTTAGCGTTGGGCTCAGCAGAAATAGTGAATGGAGTCAGCAGAGCAGGAGAACCCCTGAAGAGTAGCACCGCCTCAGCAGAAGGAGAACGAGTGAAGTACAGCTGAATTAGATAATTACTGATTTCTTCTGCGTAAATAGAACAGGTGGAAATGTTATCCTTGGATTAGTCCATGAAGAAATTTACTTTTTACTATTATCATTTTTCTATAAATGATTACCTTTCTTTTTCCACTTTTCTCTCTAATTTAGTCATAATCAGTTGTGCATAGTATTTTCCAAAGAGTTTTGTTTTGACTTTTATTGTATTTTCGATTGTTCTTTTCTCTGTCTCTCTTTGTGTCTGTGCAGTCGTTTCATAAGCAGTTTCCTCCCGGATCAATAAAGATTTCTGATTCTGACTCTAAATTCCACCCTGACTAGGACTCCCTCAATCACATGTTACCATCAACACTATTGGAGAGTAAGGACGAATCTGATTTACCTGGAGCATTACTGCATCTTCTCAAGCCGCCACTAATGCAAAGTCCCTGGACAGCTCAACACACTTGGAGGAGAACACAGTGCCAATTCTGAAATGTCAGCAGATGTACAGCACATGGCAAATGTTTTTATCCAGGGCGACATGTACATCAGTGCTTTGTAGTCCACAAGAAAACACGCCCCTCATGCTAGTAAACCTAAACTTTTTATTTGTTTTTGTTAGTTAAGTTAGTTTAGATGAACTTGTAGATGTTCTTCTCAGTGCTCTGCGAAGGGGAGAGTCTTCAGTCTGTGATTGAAGACAGTGGGGGTCTCAGCATTTCTGACAGTCAGAGGAAGTTTGTTGCACCATGTAAGTGCCAAAACTGAGAAAGGTTTTAAGGTGCTTCTTTGGCCATTGAGAAGAGGTGGGTCGAGTAGTGCTGTGCCCATGAAGGCCAGAATCTTGCTGAGTAACGGGAAGGAGTAGGGAGAGAGAGAGCAAAACCAGTTATCCTCTCTTGGCCTCCTGACCATAGATGGCTGTGGCATCTTCTGATGATGGGACCAATGCTTATACAGTTGTTCCCCCACTTACCTGTAGGGGAACAAGGTAATATACAAGGGCATTGTCTATTAAACATCTGTAATTAGCCCATTATGACAGTTTGTTTGCTTGTTTGCACTACAAAGCAGAATAAGTCATTTCAAATGTAAAAAGAACCAAATTTCCCTTGCTGAAATCATGAAATCGTGTTTTAGCCTGAAATGTTCCCCCCTGCGAATACAAACAGTCGCCCTATGGTCTGAGTAACGCCACTGACAGCACTACAAAAAGGCCTACATTTTACTTTTTTATATTTTATTCTTTGAGGCAGAGGCACTGCTGTGTGTTAGAAGCTGCTGTTATGAATGTTTCATGCTGTTGAACTGTGACGGTTCACTCTTTCGACGAGTGATGCTGTACATCCATAGGCGTGTTTATTCCCTCAACAAGCACTCTATTCATTCACACTGATTTTGTCTTATGGTGGAAAATAACTTTATACTCACTGGAGACACTGTCTCCATTGCCAGAGGTTATATTGGTCATAATCTGCTTGTGATGTTTGACATTTGCTGGGTCTAAACATATAAAATGGTATCGGCGGGGTGATGTAAGTGCTCTGAAAGTGTACGGTCGCAGGCCATGAAGTATTCATCTATAGTTGTGTAATGGTTTAAACTGTGTATAGGAGTTCCTGGGCATGGGGCTGCATTTATACTGCTACTGGATGATAATATGAAAGAGTAGATACTTGTTTTGCAGATGTTGCATAAGCCAGAGTCTTCATACCTGGCTCTGGTCAGTGTACAAGCAACTGAGTCAGCAAAAGAAGCCGCTGCCTGAAGGCATATATCACAGTCTTAACGTCTGCCCACAGGCAAGGGTCATTGGGTCACTGGGGCTTAGAGAGGACAATGTCTACAGAGACAGCTAGCCTACAAAGCCTCAGGAATTGAAATTTGACTCAGCTGCCTGTAGACATACATCATATTACACACACTGGCTGTGTTACATTTTAATTAAGGAAGAAGTGTTTGCTAATATTTGGAATGTTTTTCAGCACTTCATATTCATCAAAGTGTATTTTTCAGTTTGAACAGTAAGTTTTTGCTTAAATAAAGGTTTAAACATTTTATTTTAACAACCTTTTAACCCAAAGGCGAATTAAACAGTGCTGATATCAAATGTATGGACTAAATGTATGGACTATGGAATTATTTCCAATGTGGGACTGTCCCAAATGTTTAAGGGTAGGTCTATGTAAAAGACATTTGATATCTAAAGTAGTTTGATGAAGAATCTAATTTATACACTTAACACACTTACACCTGAGATGGAGTCAGTCAGTCATGTCCAAATTTTGCTTCTTTACTTTAGAACTGGAGCTATGAGGCTAAAATTACTAACACTGGAAGCCGGTAGTACATCAGTAAAACAACTTTTCAAAATGTGTGGACTATTCCCAATGTAGGACTGTCCTAAACATTTAACAGTTGACGTATGTAAAAAGACATTTGGATATTCATAAGACATCTACAGAAAAATTGAATCTACACACTATATACTCACACTCCAGATGTAGTTGGAAGCCAGTAGTCACTCAAGCTGCTTATGCAAAAACATCTCTCAACATGCTTTCTAAACCTCATCTACCTTTCCGTCAAAGTGGAGCAGACTTGTGGGTGTGGTTTAGCACTCAGTATGACTTACTGTGAACCGTAAAAATGAACTAAACTTTACCATGTAGCTGCTTTGTTACATTATTGTTACATTACTATTACTGATTTGTCAATGCCTGCTGCTTAGGCATAGATTAGGGCTGTGCGATATGGCATAAAATTTGTATTGCGATATAAATTTAAACATAGACGGTAGACGGTATATAACGGTAGACGGTAGATGGTATATAATTTGATCTGTAAATTTAAATCCTTAGCAAAGGTATTCCTTAGCAAAGGTATTGCGGTCTCTGCTCTCGCTCATTTTCCAAAACGAATGCCTCGTGCTGCAAGTAGGCATGGTTCCGCGCAGGTGACACGACTTTGTCATGTTCGCGAGAAGCAGATATTTTTGAGGTAGGCCAGTATAATCAAAGTCTCTCCTGTTGGCCAAATTTATGTCACATACCGTTTATACCACACAGTACTAATGTAGATATATGTACACTATCTACATATACACATACATGTACAGGTTATACACACACACACACACACACACACACATTTACATACACTTACAGTTGTCTGTATTTGTTTTTTGTGTTACTTGAAATGTGTACTTTTTTTTATTTTGTTGTTTTGTATAGCTTTTAATCTATTGTTTTACTGCCTTACTGTACTGTCCACTTTCTGCTATAGCAATGCCAATTTTCCACTTGTGGGACTAATAAAGGTTTATCTTATCTCTTTTATCTTAAAGCTGCGGGCAGCCTTTTTAGTCAGCTTTCACAAACTGCCTCAGAACAGACAAGAGCCTCAGGAGAGCGCTAATCTAGAGTTAGTTTTTGTGTCTGTCATAAATACAGAGCCTTCTGCTCCAAGATCAGTCGTCCTTATGACTGCTTTGTGAAGGCCAGCCCTGGTATTGTCTGAAGCGGCTGCTTGTAGTGGTGAAGTTTAGTTCATCTTTAGAGCTCAGTAAGTCAAATTGTTCTAAGCCACATCCACAGGTCTGCTTCACTCTAAAAGAGCTGGATGAGGTTTGAGTGCCTTGACAGACATTTTGGCAATGTATTTATGTGACTACTGTCTTTTAGTGTTTACCGACATCAACCTTGTTAATCCATTTCTAAACTAAGGGAGCAAAAATTTGACCCCAGCACTATTTATTATGTTGTAATGTTAGCATTAGCTGTAATCCTGTTGTGATCACATGCAACCAGTTTTGGTCTGGATGTTTGCTGGGTTGCAGAGTGACATGATGAGAGGTGACAGTTGTGCTGAGGCTCGTCTCCTCGGGGTCTTCCAGACCCTGCTACAGTGCACTCATGTGGCTTTGATGGACTACACCATGTGGTCAGAGAGAACCGAGGGTTCCAGGCTTTAGGAACATCCCAGGGGCAGATTTTTTGTGTTTCCTGGTTGTGGAGTAGGTCATGTACATCCAGATTTTTCCAAATTCCAGCCCTTCCAGAACTCCTCATCCCAAATATCCCGATCCCCAGGGTCCTGACAGATTGCAGACAATGTAGAGACTATTGGGAGCTTCTCTGATACGTAGCTGCCTATGCTGCCACCTGTTCTGTTGAAGATTAGGTGGTTGTGGGCTGCATTTGAGGAAGGAATCTAAGTGTTTTTGTTTCATGACTGTAGGTTCGGAAACAGGGTGTGCTGTAAGTAGGGTCCTTCAGAGAAGTGAAGTTATGAAAGGATGGGTTTTTGTTAACTTCCATGATAGAAACATTCCTCCCGGCCTGCCCTGGCACCCCTGGCTATTTTCATGGGAATTGTTAATGAATAAGCTGAGACTTGTTAGTTTCAAAGGTTTCTTGGGGTTTCTTGACTTTGCTTCTAAAAAAAGTGAATGTCATCTCTCTCTCTCTCTCTCTCTCTCTCTCTCTCTTTCTCTCTCTCTCTCTTTCTCTCTCTCCTGTGTCAGCTACTCTGCACTCTTTGTCTGATGGATCACTGCTGCTCTTTGCCCTGGGAGGCCCCCAGTGCCCCCTAGTTCAGCTCATTAGCCTCAAAGTCACACCTGCCCTGAGGGGAAACAAACCACCCTCTCTGTACTAGCTGGGCTTCTTGTGTTTTACAGTCCCATGCCTCAGGTAAAGCTCACTAATGTGAGAATCTATTACAGACATCTGACTCCTGAGGTACGAATTATGAGTCGGGGAATGTCTCCCACTGTTTGCATCTGTGTGGTGCCCTAAGGCTCTACTCTAGGTCCTCTTCTGTTCTCATTCTTTTGGTGCTGTATACGGACAGAAACAAAATGTCTCCAAGGCATTGATTTTATAGGTTTGTGTGCCCTTTTGCTTTCTGTATTAACCCTTTATCAGCTATGCTTTCACTTATATTGAGCTTTTTTTAGTTCCAGATTTCTATGAGATTGTGTTTGACCATTCTCATTTCTTAGGTCTGTTGGTTAAAATCTCTATATATTGGTAGATCTGATAGATTCTCTCTTTGAAAAAATTATAGCTTACACTAATAACAACTGTAAAAGAATGTGTAGATGAAGTCGACAAGTCAGATGCAAACAAATATCCAGGTATATGGCAATTGACAGCTAACATGGAACAGTATGTTGGATGTTTAATCCTTCAAATAGATTTGCTGCACCATAGGCCTGGACATAAGTTTTTTTTTTTTTTTTAGTAAATTAGAATTTAGTTCACATTTGTAATATTTATTAAAGAAACTGCACCCGGCCTTACATAGAGGTCTTCTAAATGGGGTCTGGCAAAGCCATGACTGTTGCTCTGATCGCATTGGACTAGAGGCATGTGAAGACCAGGCCTGTGCGGGACAGCTGTGTCAGGGCTGATGGGGCTCTGTGGGAAAGATATAAGGTTAGGAGAAGACAGTGCTGTGTCAGCAAGTTGCCATGACAATGCCGTCATTCCTATTTTCATTGTGCCCCCCCACACCGCCGCCACCACCCATAGCCTCCCGGCAAGGTCACATGGCCGAATTGATCCATGAACAGATACCCAGTTCGGGACACTTACAGTACAATGCCAGCTGTAGATATCCCTTCTGCCTATCTCTGTGTGTTACACACTCAGTAATAAGTAGCTCTTCTTGTTACATCACCCCCTGCCTTACCAAGGGCAACAACTCTTCACCAAGAGCGAAAGGGTATTTAAGTCAAAACCCTCTCGGTTAAGTCCTTTGCCACACAAGCACATGCTATCCTCGGACTCTCGTATGTTTAATGGAACTCTGTGTTTCCCGTCATAATTCTTTAATACATAATTCAATTCGGATGTCGGGGGCCTGGGGAAAGATTACACAGCTTCCATCCATATTTCACCAGCTGGGCGTCTTCGAAGAGACGGGACGCATAGAAAGACATCCTAAAATGAACCCGCCACAGGGCACAGACTGTGGTGTCTGAGGACAACGGAGCGTTTTATTTTATCACATGCCTTGTGCTTGATGGTGCCCTTTTGGGCCGTTAATTATTTCCAGAGTCAGAGCCATTCTTCGGCTTCGCCGAGACTCAATAGTGTGTGCGAGAAGGCTCCTTTTTATGCGGCCTGAAATGAAATCGATTCATTAAACTTTCATAATTATTTTTATCGGCTGGGTCCCAGGACGTTAGGTGTGAAAGGTGCTTCCATCGGAGCATGCTGGGGCCCGGCTGAGCTCCTGAGTGTTTCATTAGCTGGATGGTTGGAAAGTGATGGACCCCTGGGCTTTATTCATCCACCCAAGCTGCGGCTCCATCTGCGTGCCCTTGACTGACAGCTTCTCGACCGCATGCATCAGATGCCCGTCTCTACATGTAGACACACACCTCCCACGTGCGTATATCCTTCTTATCATCCTTGGAAAACATCCCAGGATGACATTGTGAGATGTCGAGGGGCGCTGCAGCGTTCAATGGTGCAGAATCCTGTATTTTTAGCCGCCTTTGGTCAATCACTGTACTGCAGATACTTGTTTACTCTCTCTTGTGCTCTTTCCTCAGCTTCAGGTTACTTCACCCTACGTTAGCTTGGGTCCTTTTAGCATTGTTGCTGCATTTTTCTCTTGTTTATCTTTGTATGACCGTTTTTTGAGACCTTTCTATGACAGTTTATTTTGTTTACTGTCATGGTCTCATCACATGGTCACACAGATGTCAATATATTATGTCGAATGTAAAATTGCTTGTGCAAATAAAACAGACAAAAAGGTTTAAAATGACAATATGCTCTTCTCTGGTCTCTAAAATGAAACCTCTGTGGGACACAGCCTCGATTAATTTCAAATGTCTCCCCATCTGCTGTGTAAGGGAACTGGATAGAGGCTCATTGGGGATTCATATTATGTGCTGTAGTGACGTTGGAGGTTGATTATGACAATCCAGCATTGCACAGCAAGCATATTCCTCGCCCTGGTGCCTGTGCCGTCCCTCGGGGAGGGTTGAGGGGGGGATGCAGATTGGACCAGGTGCTGGAACAGGGCCAAACAGGAGGGCACTTTGAAGATCCTTCCAGTTTTATGACCCCTCTTATCCTCTAGTCAGGCATAACGGTATTACAGTGATGAAGCAGGGCAGGTGAAGCACTGTTATACAATGTAAGGCAAGTAAATGTGCCTGAGGTGACATTAGAAAGGATTAGAGGGTGCCTGAACAGTGCTGAAGGATGATTAACAGGGTACAATATTACTCAATAAGGACAAATGTAAAGAATTTTTATTTACAATTTACAATCACAAAAGTTTATTGATCCAAGAAGAAATTGCTAATGTTTTGACTGCACAGACACACGGAGACAAGAGCAATATAACAAAAACAAATAAAAACTGCAGAAAATACTCTATGCTATACACATTAATGCTATAGATAAATAAGTTTTAAGTGAATTACCAGTAACACAACTAGTGGCTAGGAGTCTGTTATTGCTGTAATAGAGATCAGTAGTAGATCAGTATTATTGACATAATTAGTGATATTTCACATAAGAATAATAAGAAATTGTACATAATGATAATGATTGAGCACCCAGTGAGGTAATTGCACTATATTGCACATGGTAGAGTAGTGAACATAATAATGAGAAAATAATGCATATTCTGATGATGTGGTTAATTCTCAGCACAGCGGTGACACTGACCTGCTAGTGGTATGTGTGTGTCTGTGTTTGTGTGTGGTAGTGGAAAGTTTGGGGTGGTGGGGTGTTTGTGTGTCAGGGTAGATGACACACACTTACACAAACATCTCACTACCAACCAATGTATGTTTGTTTGTTTGTTTGTGTGTGTGTGTGTGTGTGTGTGTGTGTGTGTTTTCTCTGAGCTTTTTGTGACCACGGAACCACAGAAGCCTCCTCTCTCCTTGGCCCTGTCTAAGCAGGCTTGATCAATAAGATTTCTGTGCTGCATATTTTTGCAACTTTCAAGGCTGTGTTGTGCCCCTCACTACTCTGATTGGACGCCACGAAAAGTGTGTGCTTGAGCTGTGATTGAAAAAGCATAAATATGTTTAGTATGCTGAAATGAATAAAACATTGCTTTTCTGTCTTCTGCTGTCATTTCATTGAGCACCATCCCAGTCATTTGAATTGGCCAGCTTTGAAGCTGCATTAGTATTACCATTAGCATTGCTGCTAATTAAAGCAGACAGATGGCCACTGCTTGCCTTTACAAATTCTTATTATCTCCTTGGCACTTAATGCCAAGTCTAGCGAACCGTGCAGTGATCAGAAACGTTTGCATGAATGCTTTTAGGCTAAATCACGGTCTTTCCCGTGCAAGCATTGGATTATTCTATATTGGACCTTCTTAAAACACATTTTGTGTCGTGTGATTAAACAGTTTGTGAAAAAAATACCTGTTTCACCCTCTCCATCATCGTGTGTTTGCGCGCGTGCGTGCGGGTGGGGTAGGGTGTCGATTTTCGAATAATATTCGAATAGTTCTCATCGATTTTCGATTAGTGCTTTTGCCAAAAAGTCACATCCCGAATGTTCTGGCATATGAATAATTAAATAAATACTAAACTGATTGATGTGTGTGTGCTCAATGAATTGGATCAGTTATTAAACATCATCAGGTCATAGGTGGTGGCCTAGTGGGTAGTATACTTGCCTCTGGACCATGAGGTCATGGGTTCGAATCCTACCTTCAGGAGACCACCACTGGGTTCCCAAGTTTCTCCAGGGAGACTGCCCCCTGTAGTTAGGGAATTAAGTGTATTAAGTGTAAATGTAAATTATAAAGTAATGCTCAGTGGACTGAAAACATCACAGTGTCTTTAAAAACATCACAGGAAGGGAGGAAACCCACACCAGCAGGATGTCATGAATGCAGACACATGCAAATTCTTGGATATGAGATAAAAGGATCAAACCAGGTCGAAGCTGGATGGTGATTTCACTGCAGCATATATACTGTATAATAAACATACCACCTGAATGTCTGTCATGCAAATGCTTCAGATGTCTGTATATTAGAGCTGAATTAAACTATGTTTGGTACAGGACCATTAGCTTGGCTCTTAAAAAGATGCTGGCAGCACTCAGGGTCTTCTCGAAGTGATGACTTCCGCATTAAAAGATATATAAAAAATTATGCATAGCGGTGACAAGCTCATAAAGTGACCCAAAGCAGCATTAAAGCTCTATCAAACTTTCTCAAAATGCCTTTATTGGTATTGGTCTGAAATTACTGATGATTGTCTGATATCCTGATGCATTTACATGCTTTTATGGGTCACATTTTATTTGGATGGTGCCCTAAAGATTATATACAAATACTTTGTCAATGAATCTGCTGAAAATGATCAACAGCTTTAGGTTTAGGATTAGATTTACGCTTTAGGTTAAGGTTAGGATTAGGGATGCAAAATTCCGAGAATTTTCAAAGTTGGAAACTTTAATTCCAAGGGAATTAACGGAAATTAGCAGAATTGCAGGTTAGTCCGTTACGGGGAGCTTAAATGTAGTTGGAAAAACAGCATCCTGTTGCAGAATCTTGGTTAAAACTACCAGATTTAAAGCAAATTCAGTTGAATTTTTATCCTGCACTGTGTATTCCCCTACTGTATTTTAGCCAAGTTTTGATGATATTACTGGGGTAACTATCTGTGGTATAAAAGTTCAAGTACTAACTCAGTGTGTTCGTATAGTAGCTAGCTAGCCAGTAAATCAGATATGAAAAACCTAAGCTAGCTAACATCGTTTCTTTGTCACGTTAAGTGATTAGCTATCATGGTGCTAGTTAGTTTAACTTTCATTTGCCTTCTGCTGGCCAGGTTTCTGTTATCATACAAGAATGTAGGTTATAGTTTGATTTAGCCTGTTGATAAAGTTTGATTTGTTCATCTGTTTGTTCATCTGTTCATCTAGCCTGTTTTATTCAGTTATCCAGCTTCGACTGTAAAATGTTTAAGGAGGTTTGTTGTCATTCCAGCCATATAGACAGTAAAGAGTGAAAACAAACAACATTCCTCCAGGACCACGGCATTCCTCCAGCACTACGAAACACAATGTACTTAAAATGTGCTTAACCCTACCTTAATTTACCCCTCAAAATACACCAAACCCCTTCATTTGAATTAAGTAGATGTTAATTTGTAAAAAAAAAACAACTTAATTTTACCTTAAAATAGATGTAAGGCATGAGTGTGAAACTCCTTAATCTTAAGTAGGTTCTATTATTTAAGGGGCAAATTTGAAAAAGTAAGGTACAAATGTAGTAGTTTTACCCCTTAATCAGTGCACTTTTTAACTTAATTTTCCATAAGTAAAATGAAGGCGTTTGGTTTCATAGTGTTCCACCAGGGTCAAGGTAAAAGGATACAGTGGGCATTTGGCTGATGCCCTTATCCAAAGCGACTCACAATAATTAGTTACAGGGAAAGACTTCCTGGAGCAACTGAGGGTTAAGTGTCTTACTCAAGGACACAGTGGTAGAAAGTGGGCGTTCGAACCTGCAACTTTGTGGTCATCGGGTTCTCAGGCAAATGTTGTACCCGCTAGGTTAATACCAAAAGCAAATACATGGGAAGACGACAATAAATAATAATTGTGCAAATAATGGCAGGACAGAGAATGTGCAGTATATAATAAATCATAATTAAAATTGGGTGTTTACAGAGACAGTAGGGGTTGTTTTGTTTATGGCAGAACAGTTCATGCATTGTGTTGGGAGAAGGAGGAAATGTTGGCCAGGGGTGTGTTTGTTTGTGTGGGTACAGTTTGTGATTCAGTCCTGATTAAGGAGTCAGATGGCCTGAAGGAAGAAACTGTTTCCCGTTCTGGCAATGGAGGCCCGTATGCTATGGAACCTTTTGCCACATGGGAGGAGGAAGAAGAGGGTGTGTGAGGGGTATGTGGGGTCATCCACAATGCTGGTGCAGATGCCTTGTGTGGTATAAAGACCATTCCAATTGTTTAGCTATTTATATCCATGTACATGGCACTGCAATTCGTGTTTTACAAGCTTTTTTCTCATCTTATTCGAAAGAACAATGCACTGCACTGATCTGGGGTGGTGGAGGCCTAGTGGGTAGGATACTTGCCTCTGGACCAAGAGGTCATGGGTTCAAATCCTGCCTTCAGCAAA
>JBBPCY010000001.1:359229-376014 GCA_037974405.1 Brachyalestes nurse
CAGCAGTTTATGCTACAGTAGCTCTTCTGTGGGATCAGACCCGATAGATGCCTTCACTCCTCACATCTAATTTATGTAGATTTGAGAGAATCTGATGTTCTCTAGCTGTCCTTCCTTGGTTCACTTTAGTAGAAACTGACCACTGGCCAGGAACCTCCCACAAGACCTGCTGCTCTGGAGATGTTCTGACAAAGTCGTCCAGACACCACAGTTCTAGTTAAAGTGACTCAGATCTTTATGCTCATTCTTTTGTCCTGTTTTCAACACAAGAACTGACTGTTCACTCTAATATTCCACCTCTGGTCAGGTGCCTCTGTAAGAGATCATCAGTGTTATTTACTTCACCTGTCAGTGGCTTCAGTGTTGTAACATTTATGAATATTTGTATAGATACTGCCACCTAGTGTCTGTGAGGTGAAAAGCTTTTGTAGGGCTTTCAGAACAGAAATCTATAAAACCTAATAGAAATGTCACATTTTTATTTATTCTGTGTTTCATTTAAAGATAGTTCATCTAACCTTGGAGCAACTTTTAACTTTGATTTAACTTGGAGTAAATGTATTAATGTTTTTAAAGAAAGAAAAAGGTTTTGCAGTTATAAACGTTTGCACTTTCTATTTTTTTTAATTAACTCTACTGTATTTTTAAAATAATATTTTGCTCTTAATCTCTCAAACCACTCATTGTCCACTTCTCAATACTCCGTGAAGAGCTGTGCGGCTCTGTAGGCCTTACTGAAGCTGGTTGGAAGATCACAGACAGACAAAAGAAGCGATTAAGAAAAAAAGCTGAACTTTTATTTTTGAAAGGACAAACTACTGTCGAATGACTTGAATGAAATGAACAGCCTTAAACTGTTGAGCGTGAAAATATATATATATGTATATATATATATATATATAAAAAAAAGCAGCTTTGTTTGCTCTGTAGTACCATTTAAGCAGAATATGTACAACATAAAAGGCAAAAAAAAATTAAGAAACACTTTCAAAAGCATTGAAGATCAAAACGTACAATAATTAGGACTAATAAATACCCATCATTTTCCATTTCTTCATAAGAAGTGATACATTATTGTATTTCTTTTCATTTTTTGTACAAGGAAATAAAAGCAGAACTCGCAGTAGGCGGTGCCCTCTTGAGAATGGAAACGAATCTTGTAAGCACATGAAGGCCAAAAAAGAAAAGAAAAAAAAAAAAAAGAAAGAAAAAGCAAATACATTTCTGATTGTGCATTATTTTTTTTCCTCTGCACTGGAGACTGACGGTATGAATGGATCTCGCATGCAGGTTTGCTTCTGAAGACTGAAACAGGCCGTGGAGACGAAGCGAGGGTGGCGTGGCGGGATATGTACATCATGTCCAGCTTTGATTTGGTCCCTCTCAGACCTGACCACCTTCATTTGAAGACATGGGCAAAACGAAAGCTTCTCATGTTTTTCTTCCTAGCACAATATTATACTTTTTTCTCCTCTTTTTTTTGCATAATATATGCAGAATTTATAACCAAGACCTTTGAACTGATTCATCTACATCCACAGTAAATACATGTGGTCGGTCATTTCTACCGAAACATTCGGAATACAATCAATTAAAATGGAGCTTCGAGAGGTCGGCCTCAGACACTCTAAGGTCTGAACGTCCTGTATTTCAGGCCGGGACCCTATTAATATATTACAAATGTTTCCATATTTGAAGAAAAAAACCAAAAAAAGTGGCTTTTTTTTCTTAATAAAATACCATAGAGATTAGAATTCTCTCAAATCTACATAAATTAGTTACAAAATCGTTTTTAGTGTAATTCTCTCTATATATATGTCATAGGCAGATTTTAGGAAATAGGTAGGTTAAACAGTTCTTCACTCCATCCGTTAGAAAAGAAGTCCTCTCTATACACTCCCATAAACAGGCACATTGAGTAAACTTTTTTTCTGCTTATTTTTTTCTTTAGTTTGTTTCCAAATACACACTGCTCCTTTTATTGCCCGACCGTTGAATAAATTAGAGAACGCTACTGAAATGATAAAGGTGAAATAATTTAAAACTGAAAATAGTACTTCACACAGGTTAGTGAATGACTGGATTCCCAAAAAAACAAAACCAAAAAACAAACAAAAAAAACAACAGTCTCAGAAAAAGCTGCTTTCTTCCCCCCCCTCGGGCCTGCGGTGGGCGGCTCGGGAGGGGGAGGGGCACTCAGTCACTGATTCCGAGATCAATAAATAAGTCTGAACTTCAAAAGGAAATAAATAAAATTCATAAAGTAGTTACGGTAAATAGATCAATCACAGTTATGCCACGTTTCTGCGCCAGCGGGTTTTTCGAACTGAGATCATTCTTGGTGAGTTTGAAAATAAATAACCACTCGGCTTGACCCCGATGACCCTGGCACCAGCCCACCTGCAACCCCCCCTTTAGACTTTCATTGATATTTTTCACAGATAAAGTGCTAATTGTGGAGCCTTTGGGGAGGGGGGTGATCGTGTACCATTATAGATCCCAATGAGCTGTTTCTTGTGGAACTAGCTTTCCTCTAGCTTTGTGATTCAGTACAGACCCTATGAATGAGAGAGAGAGAGAGAGAGAGAGAGAGAGAGAGAGAGAGCGCCCCCGACTATGGGGGGCTGCTTGGGTTTTGGTGGAAATTTGGTAGGTTTTGGGTTCTCTGAAAAAAAAGAGCCAAATAGGGTCCATCACAGCAATGGTCACAATACATTGCTTCCAAAAGCTAGAAAAAGTCCCTGAGGTGCATAAATCAGCTTTTATTTTTCTTTTTTCCCCCCGAAAGACTCCCGTTTGTGCCCCGGTTTAAAGTTCGTATAAATAATCTTATCAATAGTAATAATATTAATGATATTAACGACACCGTGGCGGGTGACAACCTTCCTGGCCAAATATGTACAAATATTCAAAAAACCAGAGACCTCTAAACCCAAATGTTAGCTGCCAGTTCGATGGCAATAATAATAATAATAATAATAATAATAATAATAATAATAATAATAATAATAATAATAATAATAATAAAATGCTCTGCTAACATTTTAAAAGGCAAATAATGCAAATCTCAGCCTTGGACAGAGGGCCAAACGGCCTCCAGAAACAACAAAATTACACCAAAAAAAATTGTTAATTTACAATCGCATATACTCTGTTTTAATAGTGTTAACTATTAACAATAGCCTCCTCTTAGACTTTCACATACTCCATCACAGACAACTTAATGGCTTCTTCCAGCATCTGATTGTCTGTGAAGGTGGCGGGGGGCTCCGGGACCGACTCGGACAGGCCGATCAGGGACTCCAGGAGACATGTGCCCGAGTCATTAGCGGAGGGAAGGCTGGGGTAGCCAGGCAGCTGGAACTGAAAGAAGTTGTCCAAATGCTCGTACTCCTTGAGGGAGTTGTAGAGCGAGCTGGGTCCTAGACAGGGAAAACCGTCAAAGAACTCCAAATCGGACTCCGAGGACAGGCTGAGGTCCATGTAACTGGCCGAGCGGTCGACCGAGGGGGAGGGCGTGTTGGGGACAGATCCGCTGTGGAAAAGAGCGTTGTCCTGATTTGCATTTTCGTCCAAAAGTTCAGACATGGCTGCAGCTCTGCTGTCCGTATTAGAGTCCATTGGTGGCGGGCAATTGTTATTGTCACCGCCTTCGTTTTCCGCTGTGCTGAAGATGCCGTATCCCACGGAAGATGGTTCAGTCCTTGTCTGCACACGCCTGCAGCTGTCGTTGCTCACCCTAGTGTCCAGGCCGTGGACCGAGCAGTCCTCGTTATCCGTGTCGCTGAAGCTCAGAATTCGCGTAAGTCCATTCTCGTCTACATCGATGGACGACTGCTCGCTCTGAGGCCTCTCGCCCGCCTCGAAGTCCTCGCTCTGACCCGAGGAACTGGAAGAGTCCGTCATGTCGCTGCTGCAGCTGTTCTCTCCAGCCGCTGCTAGCTCAGAGCTGAAATGGAAGCTGGAGCTATTGGGCTCATCTCCTTCCGATGGCCTCCGCTCGTCCTGAGCCACCTCGCTCTCGGTCGCGTGCTCCTCCAGACGCTTCTCCAACTCCAGCTTCATGATGGTGTGGATGTAGTGGGTCTGGACGCGGCTGGGGTTGAACTCGATGCGTCCCTCCGTGTTCCCACAGCCGTCCTTGGTGCAGCCGCAGGGGAAGGACGAGTGATCCATCTGCAAAGTCAAAGAAATACATGAAATTAGAAATTATCTTGTGATATCTTGCTTAACTAAATATGCCCCTGGACTGTACTGCACATATAGGAGCATACAGCAATCAAGTGCTGATCCACAATCTGGAGATGCATGTCAAAAGTTTTAGATCAGCTATTTAGATTTTCTGTTTTTGTGCTTGTGTTGCACCACAGTCCAGGAGGAACGCTGTTTCGTTTCACTGTGTACTTTGTAAGTGGTTGAAATGACAATAAACCTGCCATTCTTATATGAAACACTCCAGTGCTCACCTGACACTTGATGCCCGCCAGACTGCAGCTGCATGTTTCAGGCTCGCAGAATCCCTGGCAGTTGCAGCCGCAGTCCTCCCGCGACAGGCGCAGAGCGTGCAGCTGCCTCTTCTCCTCTTTGTCAATCTTCTTCACGCCGGCCGCTTTCAGGATGGCGTGTCGCTTCTTGGACGGGTACGGGTGCAGGAACGAGCCGCTGTCCAGGTTCACACTGCTTAGGTCGATCTCGTTCTCAGGGATGTCGTCCACGGTGAGCTGCTCGGCCTCTTCCGAGTCCTGGGTACCGTTTTTAGTCAGCTGTCGGAGAGAGAAGAAAACACGAGTTATGGATCTGCGCTCACTCATGCTGTGTTTCATACAAATGAGTCTGCACAGATGTATCTTCAGGACATACAGTACTGTTTGTATACTCGCAACTTATTATTAATAGGTATTTTTTTATTATTAATACATTTTATTTATAGGCGTCTAGGCCCAAGGACATCCGTACAATACATAGTAGAGTTAGATATACATTAGTATGCAACAATGTATCATAAAATAGCAGCATAGGCCGTTAATGCTAGAGTCAGACAAAATAAGCAAGTTTAAAAGACGTGTGTGCTTTTTGTTTTATACAAATTACACCTAGACGGAGGTATACTGTTTATATATGGGCCATTTATTACTATTTTTATTATTATATTATTACATATTATTTATAGGTGCCTGTCAGTCCACTTTACAATACATAGCAAAATCAGACAAGATATCAATGGTCGAATATGATCTAAAATGCAGCACAATAAGTTCTAATAAATTAATTGTATAAGCCATAGACGTTAAAATAAGGAGTGAAACAGAATAAGCAAGTTTGAAAAGGTATTTTATATTAAAAGGTCACTATTTCACATACCTTCTGTTTGAGGGCCTCCAGCTTCTCCTCCCTCAGCCTGTTCTTCAGCTTCTCGCGCCGCAGGTGGCGCTGTTCGATGGCGAACTCGGCCAGTGTGTAGTTTCTCTGGGTGCTGTGTCTCGGCGTCATGCCCAGTGTGCAGCCGCCTCTGCTGGGCACGCTGGTGAAGCCCTGGCACCGCGGGAAGAAGAAGACGGTCACCTGATCGAACTGGACGTTCCCTCTCCGCGGACGCTTGGACTTCTTCAGGATGGAGGTGGCTAAGAGAGAAAAATCAGAAAACTTTATTGATCCCGGAGGAAAAGATATTGCACATAATGAATTCATACATGAATCACTCATGGAACAATAAAAAAAGCCCATGTCCGTATGTGTACAAATGTGTATTAAACTGCTAAATTTTTGGCTAAACAAGCAATTTCACAGTACTGGCATTCGCAGCACTGATATTGCAGAACCTAAGATGCAAATGAGCGCCGTAACCAATCACAACGTGTGCTGTGAGCTCACTGACCAATCACAGTTCCAGATTCTATAATTGTTTCAATAAATCAAGGTTAAAAAGTTATTTGATTTTTTGCAATATAATGCATTTGCTAGTATTCTGACTCTCGCCTGCAGCCCTCGTTGGTGTGTGTCTCATGTCTTTGAGGGAGAGACGTGGTGTTCTTTTCCGAGGAACTCATCAGGGAATATTTAGGTAGGAAGTGTGCCAGGTCTAATGGGAAGGCTTGGAGTGGCTAAGTCTCTAGTGTAAACATCAAGAGAAGGGGTGCAATGCCTTCCGCACACCACTAGAGAGCAGGCATGACAAAGCCAACACCTCTACAGCAGAGACGCTTTACAAGAAACATTAAAAGCAGCATCGGACAGAAACAAAGAGCTCGGTCCTTATTCAACACGAGAAACCTTGTCGTTTCTCAAACTGCAGCTTTGTACAAGAAGGATAAAGGCATGGTGCAAGTTAATTTAAGTACAAGTTAAAGCAATGAGACAGTCATCCAAGGAATTTTGGACCATTTGATCTATTCATCGTTAAATGGCGTAAAAAACATTATATGACGTTATACTATGAGCGTCTGAATTCTTTGGAGATGATGCGGCTGCAAAGCCCTTTAGATGCCTGGGATTTCTCAGGCCTCCTCCCATTTGGATCAGAGAAAAGGAATCGCCTCGATTTGCCTCCCTCTCCTGTCTCACAAACAAACAGTCCTCCCAGGAATTTCCCCTTGGCGGCGGCGGGTGCAGAATCGCTGTGGAGTGAGTAAATGTTTTGGAAGTCTGAGGCTTCCGGCCAGCAGGACAGTCGGAGTCACGCGGTTCTCAGGACACCGCGGCCCTCCAACAACACATACATGCGCACACACAGGGGTCGCTGCATTATAGGGATAAACTACGTCATGATACACTTTTCTGAACATATGATGTGAACAGTGAACACCTGCATGGCCCATAAAGATGTAGACCAATTTAGAGCCTGTAAACAACAACCACCAATCGTCCATCAATCTCAGATCTGCACCTACTGTAGTCGAACGGAAGTGCAGATATTTTAAAGGCGGCAGAGGAAACTCGTTTTTAGCTGATTTTTAATCATCTTTTATTTCTTCTATTTATTTCTTCTATTTTATTCCTGAAAACCACATTTAATGACCTCAATGTATGATAAACTTGACTTAACTCCATAAACTGCTTAGCAACAAGCAGCTGATTGGACGTCAGCCCATTATGATATCATCTGCTTGACTTCTATACCATTTATTTCTAAAATATCTTATTTATTATTAGTAACTGCACATGTGGGTTTTTCAACTTGATCTATTCTAAGTTGGGAAAAAAAACATATTGGGTATCATGAATCCTATTTTTGCGCCACCATAATTCTTGAATGCATACACTCCAAACAGTCCCAAGCAGTGAAGTATGCTAGAATCTTAACCCTTCAAATGTCCAACAGTTCTTCTCAAGCTGAGGGCATCAGAATGCAGGTAAGGTAGCGTCCAGACAGCAGATACATGTGGGAACATGTTGAGAGAAGTTAAGCTAATGTTGTGTTGGGAGGTCCACTTCCTTTGCACAGGAATACTTGGCACTGGCTTGTTAACCTCTTTTCCCCTCGCAAAGCCGGCAGCTCACCGATTGGTATCTGCCGTGGGGATGGGAGCACCGTCCCTCAGTCCACAGCTGGTCTCCATTAAGTACACAGCCTTCTGGGATCCCTACTGTGTACACATGCGCCGGCTATCGGACGCTTCAGCCAGCATGCTTTGCTCTTATCTCACAAACGCTCTTACATATAAAGGCGCCGGAGAGGGCTCTTTGGAGCCACGCCATAGAAGAAGCACTTCTGATTCCTGAAAGCACCTTCGGATGAACGGCTTTTCAAAGAACCACTACTGCAAATCTGAACGACTGTGAAAGAACGAACCACGTAATTGGGATTCAAGTCCACTATCCTGTCCTGGATTACTGGGGTTTAAGAGAACTGACTTCACCTTCCGAAATTCAGGACCGAATCTGGACTCAAGGTGTGGATCTGAAGAGTTCGGAATGGTTTGTCCTTGAAATGATGCCTCAATAACTATTTGGAACCACCATTTTTAACAAAACAATACTAGAAGCAAATTTCAATGCTCATTTCTATGATTCAGTTTTCACTGTTGAGTCTTCAATTATGAGCATGAGATGAAGTGAAACGATCTTTTCAAACAATAATAATCTAAAATCTTCAGCTCCCTTCAAGTTCCAACAACTCCAATGAATAAAAAAAAGACGATATAATTTCTGTACAACTCCCCTTAATACGCCTTGCACTCCTCTTCTCTATCCCGTATCCTTCCTTTCTAACTCTTTCTCTCTCGCTCTCTCTCTCAGCACCTGTGCTGGGGGCGTGCCAGGTGCACACAAGGCTTGGAGTGTTCTCTCTCTCTCCTGGCGTATTGCCACACCCCACTCATTGGCTCCTTGCCCTACCATCCTGGGAA
Source organism: Brachyalestes nurse (assembly GCA_037974405.1). Taxonomy (NCBI): domain Eukaryota; kingdom Metazoa; phylum Chordata; class Actinopteri; order Characiformes; family Alestidae; genus Brachyalestes; species Brachyalestes nurse. The sequence continues at coordinate 367,575 of JBBPCY010000001.1, forward strand.
CCACACAACTGTTTGGCCTGCTTTTCTCACCCCTCCGAAGCCCGACGCCGCATTACGGCTGAACTGTACAGAGCTCTGAGCGACTCGGTGAGGTAAAAGGTGACCTTGTCAAAGCACAGTCCAAATCAGTCTCCGGTTATAGGTTACCGCTTCAGGAGAATCTTAAAAAGGTGGATGATGAAGCTGAATATGGCACAGGATCCTGCATAAGCAGTGTTGTACCTTGTCGCATTCATCATCACCCAGGACATGGAATGCGTACCATGCTGAGATAAGCCGTCCATGGTCCAGCTAGCAGCTAAAAACGCGTCTGGGGTGGATCGGAGGGTGGTAATTTAACCGTGCAAGTCCTTAGATGGTCAAAAACAGCTTGGTATTATTCTTATTGTCTTACGCATTTATGCATGTGTATTGTTAAAACTTATATCCGAATTAAAGTAAAGTGTGAACACACCACAGCACACAGTGTGAACAGTGTGAAATTCTTTCTCTGTATTTAACAGATTCACCAAGTGAAATAGGGGGCTGCCACCTATGAGGGGTGCCCGGGGAACAGTGTGTGAGGAACAGTCCTGGGATTTGAACCCACAACCTTCTGATCACAGGGGCAACTCCCTGACCACTAGGCCACCAACTGTGCCACTGTACCAAAATTACACCCAATTCAAATTTGTGTTGAAATTTACTGATTAACCGATTCAACCCATAAAGAATTGAATTAATTTGAGGTGTTACAGTGAGGCGGAGGTAAAACTCACTGTTAAGCGATGATGCCGGCGAGCATGGGTTGCTGGGAGTGGAGTCCAGGGTGTCTGAGTAGCAGCTCTCGCCATCCGAGTCCCAGCCGGAGTAGGCCGAGGAGGAGAGAGACGAGGGGGAAGACGAAGAGTAGCATGGGTCTTCCTCCACCTCTTCAAACTTCCTCTTCAGAAGCCCACTCATGGCGCCGGAGTGCTGATCTGTGGGACAGGAAAAAAAGACTTATTAGAATGTTAGCATAATGAGCTCTGCTGTTAGCGCGATTCCCCGCTACAACAAATATGGTAATTAACAGGAACACAAAGGGACGTCCTGAGGGTTAATTGTAAAGGCTGCAGCGTGTGCACATTCATTAACTTGCAGCGTGAGGTTAATGCCAAGAGTTTTGTCTGCTTTGTGAAAAGTGTATCATGTCTACACTCAAAATTAGAGGCTCCTCAGTGGTTCTTGGGTGAAAAGGCTTTAACCAGTGCAGAACTTCTAAAACGGTTCTCATATTTCATTAAGAAACATGGTTTTTTAAAGAACCACCCATAATCAAAAGCGGCACCGCGTACAAACCCCTGTCAAAAACGCTGCTACTGCTCCGCGGTGCACTTTCCAGAGGGGTTTTCAATTTGTTCCAATATGCTACCTCTGCCTGGCCTTTAAAACAAGCAGCTGACCGCACTTTACACTGGCCCTCAGCAGAGAAGCGAGCAGGAAGCAATCAATCATGTCCCTCCAGCACAAGTCAACAATTACCAGACCCTTCAACCTCGTCCAAATCCAATCAGCCAGGCAAATACATTGATCAGCAGATGAGTGCAGGGAAAGAGAAAGAAAAAAAACAAAACAAAAACCTACCACCAAGCACGCCGTAGAGGCAATTTAACAACGCTCTGGAATATGAATATAGCCTACTAAACGCACACCAAGAGGCTCTGTAGTAAATATGTGCTCACTTGGGTGTAGTAAACATGTTTGTTATGGAACCCGAGCCCAGAATGCCTTCCTTCCTGCAGAGAGGACTGCTTGTGCAGCAATGAATACAATCAGTCCTTTGGAGGGGAGAGAAAAAAGGGTCGGGACGAGCCAGGCCAGGCCAGGCCGTGTTGTGTTGTGTTGCTGGCTTTAAGGAGCTCTGCGTGGGAAGAATGCAGCTCTTTTTGCGCTTCTGAACAAACTCTGCTGGCTCGTGTGATCGTCTGCCCTGAAGACATTCCCCGGCAGCTTGCTCACCTCGGGCCCTGCGCTGGGCTTTCACTCCTCGGCTGCTGACACATGTGTGGAGGGAGGGAGGGAGGGAGGGGTGGAGGAAGGAAGGAAGGAAGCGCCTCCAGTCAAGCGTGAAAGAAATGTACCCGCGTCACTGACGTTACAAAACTTTCAATTCGTCCAGCTTAATCGTAATTAAGAAAGCATCCGCAAGGGCTGCCGCCAAACCACTTTATGTAAGACTCGTAAGCCCACATCATGAGGTCCACTCGTGATATATATTAGTTTTATGTACTAAAAATAGTCATCATTTGTTTAAAAGTTACCATGTTACAACCAATCTGTATCCTTGTAGCTGATTCTGTCACTGAGTCTTTAAGACTCTCGTACGTAAATGAGCTCTGTTCCGATTGGCTCCTCGTTCCAAGCTGATATAGGCTGACTGCGCTTATTTTGTGAAGTCATACATATAGGACACATTCAAAACAGGCCTGGTTTCTATATATGAACAGTATGGGTGGGAACTGCATGTTTTGAAACTTTAACAAAATATTATATAAATACTACAATATATTAATACTAATCAATACTAATCAATTTATTAACTATATTAATTCATTTAAAAAATTTTGCAAAATGTCAGTTTAATCCATGAAATGGGTCCTTTAAGGCTTATTTAAGGCTTTTGTATTGGTCCATTTATCATGGAAGGCTTCCAGCAGTGTTCAAATTTTAGCCTATGTCCAACCATCCAAATAAATATCAATGTAAAAACCAAAGCGGAACCAGAACGTTTCCATCATCGGGCAGTTGTATTTTTTTTCCCCTCCCCTGCTCGTGTTCCTGGAAGACTACGCATTGTGGCGAGTACAGTGTAAGTATTGCAAAATGAGGTCTGTTCACACTAACTGAGCTGTTTCTGAGAAGTGACAGACAGGCGTGACTGGAAGATGATACAGGTCAGGAGCACAGTCTGGGCCGTGTTAAAAACAAGTCTGGGTACATCTGAATAACACCGAGTCATCTCTTCCATGGAGATCAGCCAGTCTTACTTCATGTAGTCTGCATTCCATTTGATACAGAATGTATGATCAGGATATTCTAAAAGATCAGTCTAATGCTAAAACAATTAATGAAAACCAATAGCAACCGATTAATAGCATTATTAACTAACCAGTGACTACTTTGATTACTTCTAAGGGCCCAAATGTAGGTCTGATAATCTAGAAAGTTACTGTTAAACCATTGATTCATCTTTGAGGTTTTCCACTGTTTTATGCAGTCTTTGACATTCCGCACTTTTTTTAATCATCCTCAAATGCCATGAAAAGACTAATAAAGAAATCATTTTCACTGTAAGTTAAAATCTCTCTCATGTAAAAGTCCTTGTTTTGGAGATAAGAGGTTCTGCTCTGACATCTACAATAAGTTCCATAATCATTATGGACTAAATAATTGCTGAACACAAAGTCTTGAGGTTAATATCTCTTTAATTAGCATGCGGTTGATGAATAATTGAGAACTATCCCGATAACGATCAGAAGGCCTTTTACAAGCTTATCGAACTGATAAGGCAGCGAAGTGCGATGAGAGATTTGGATGAATGAATGAACTGTTTACTGTAGGAAGAGTGCTGACGTGCTTCGTGACGCCAGACGGCAGACACCGCCGGCGCGCTAAGCCACGTCCTGGTCTGCGACGGCTTCTGCTGCCAAAACACTCGCCGCGTGCCTCAAGGAGCCTCCACATGCGACTGCGTGCTTAGCCAGCTTTATCTACTCCAGTTACGCAAGCCTGAGCAGGGTAAACAATAAAAGACCTGTGTGTGTCCGAGGCCGTTCTGCAAGGCAAAGGCTTTTGCAGCGCTGTTACACAAGTGCAAGAACAGGGCTAAAGCAACACAGCAAAAAAAGAGTGCCCTGGTCCCGACAACAAGCCTGTACTTAGGCCGTGCTTAGACGTACCTTCATTTGCATGCAAAGCACAGACGGACAGTACAGCTGGGCCCTGGAGTAACCCCGGCATGTTCAGTCTTGCAGCAGCGCAAGTAATACTTTGTGCTGGCAGGCCTGCACACAAAACTCTGCAACTGCATACAGGCCTCTGCAACACAAACCCTGAGGAGTTTGTGGATGCAGATGCCTAAAGGAATAGTCTGACCAAGCATCTTAATGTGGCATGTGTATACAAGTCAATGGTAGCCAATGGTTTACATTTCGACACCAAGCTAATGGCTATCCGCTTTCATTCATTAGCAACGTGCATTTTCAACAGATCTAAAAATAACGACCCAGGTTTGCATCCTAAAGGAACAGTCCGACCAAGCAAGCTAATGGGGCCAGCGAGCCCCGATGTCGTTTGTCCGATGCCAAAAGATGGCTATTAACGGATACTCATATTGTTAGCAGCGCTGACTTTCAAACTCTCTTCACTCTTGGCAAAACAGACCCATCCGACTACAAAGCGTTATGATCCATCTCCTCATTTGACTAGAAAATGTCCTTTCATTGTGTCCCAGCGTGAACCAGCAGCACCTGGACTCTACAGCTGTTGCTCGTCTGGCCCTCTGCTTCTGCACACATCAGTCAGATACGCGAATACGCAAGGCTGTCTCCCGGTGTGGCTGAAAACAAAAGTAGGAGCAATTCCCTGAGGAGGGTCACAGTGGCAACAAGGCCACAATTAAGGACTTTGGACAGTATGTGAGTGTGCTTTTCTGAAAGAGCAGCAAAGATTTAGGCTTAGAAAATTTTTATTAGACATAACATACTACATATACGTATTACATGTGAGATGTGTTATAAATTATAGGACATATTACATGTATTTTGTTTGAGGAAAGAGCAAAGGTTTAGGGTCAGGCTCGAAAAATTCTTATTACACTGGAGCCATATTACATATGGGACATATTATAAGCTATGGGGTGTGTGTGTGTGTACCCCAGAGGGGGGGGGCTGGGTGTTTGAAATGGGTCATTGTCTCTTGACTGCGGCCTACCTGACACAATGATTTGTTAATCCTGTTCAATGGGCAGAAACAATGAAGACGAGCTAATCCCAGGAAGGAGTGTGTGCGTGTATGTGTGTGTCCCTGGGGGTGATCTCCTCCTCCTGCGCTCCCAAAAACGCCAACAAAGATGACCCTGTATGAAACTCGACATCTGTAGTTTAGAACAAAGTCGAGTCTCAATGCTGATTATGGAATAGCCAACATGCTGTTTAATTAAAACGATCTCGGTAAAGCTCTTTAAATGCTCGTATGAGGTCCTCGCTTCAGACTGTGCTGTTCTAAAGGACACACAGAATATGCATTCTGTTTTGTTGCATCATAAATGAGCAAACGGGACCGATGGTAGTGACATCACAAGAATATGATGGCATGATGGTTTAGTTAGTCGATTAAATTAATACTCCATGACTCGCCTGTTGGCTTCTATTGTAAGGTTTTGTTTTTACGCACAGGGAAACGAGCGTCTGTACTAATTGACTGTACAATCCAGCAATACAGATTACTCAGAAATGCTCTCTGCCCAAAGCGATGGGATCAGACAGGCGAGATAAAGTACACCGGCATGTTCTCGCAGTGCCATCAATTATGCAACGCTGTCGTTCCATCAGCGGGCCGGGCAGGAGGAGAAAGGCAGCGCCCCCCTGAGGTATTCCCCATGCAGTTGTCATTTGGTGTCTGAGAAATAAATCTTGTGCAGCAGGGAAAGAGACGGAAAGGGAAGATTGTCCACTGGAGCAACTCTTTGCTGAAACCGGATCTACTGCCACAGTCAGCGCTGAGTGCTGATAAGATGTTACTGATACGCTTCACCACAGTGGCACAGCTCAGTCTGTTTTATGGGCCGGGATGGAAGCTTTGTCGAAGTGACGGTGTATAAAGATAGTGACAATAAAACACAAGACGGGACAAAGGAAATTGTAAACAGTGATCATCTAGGGTCGATTTAAAGTTCAGCAAAACACTCAGTAAATGGGCCCTAGTGAAGAGACTGTTGAGGGTCTCACCCTCATTTCTGACAGGTGTTAAAGAACAGCTGAGAACGGCCTATCTGAACTCTATACGAACACACACACACACACACCTGGTGGTGCAGAATTGACTTTGCCCTGGCAGTTTCCAGTGCAGCGCGTCCGCGGGAGATAACGCCGAGCGCAGCGCACACCCGGTGTGGGCCGACCGCAGCCGGGGTGCAAACACATGTGGGTCTGACACCTGTGCACGTGAGAGTGAGTGTGGGGGCATGTTGGCTCATGCAGCACTGTCCTTCTGCCATGCTTCGGCACACACATTAAAAAAATACAACTGGGATCTACCTAGATATAAAAAAAATAAATGACAAAGCTGATAAGCAGCTGCTGAAACCCCACCAAGACAACACAACAAGGGTAAATCTGTGACCCCCCCCCGGTGATTCGATTCAATTAGGATTCCTCAGGTAATACGTGCCTTAAGAGGCCGCAAACAGGGTTTGACGATTTTATTTTAAAAAAACCTCAATTTTCACCACGATTCAATTCAATTAGGACTCAATTCAGAGAATCAAAAGTTTCACTACACTTGCATATTTCAGAATTCAGAATCAGTTAAAATGCCATACTGTGGTTGAGTGTCAACAAAATCACTACAAGCTGTTTCTGGATATGATCTTAGGGTTTTTATCAACTTTTCTGGTTCAGAAATAAGCTCATTCTCCTGATTATTATGGCATTTGATCATAATTGGTTGCACAAATCCATCCAGTTGAGTAGCCACCCGCAGATTGGTGAACGATTTACACCACTGTAACCCCAGGCATGAGAAAAGAAAAAAAAGCACTCCACCTGCTGGAGCGGCAAACAAGAAGTGCCGTTGTTCGAGGCTCGTCTCTAGTCAGGCAGAACAGCGAGCGGTCAGCTGCCAGAGACATTCTGTTCCTGTGGCACAGGCTGTGCACGGTACACAGCCATTCCAAAGAGTAGCTTGCGCTGATGTGGGAGGAGGGAGCAAGGACTTCAAACAAATAAATAAAGCGATGGCTCCAGGCCGCAGGAATCCTTCCCTGGCAGGGCCACGCGCTTCTGCAGCGAAGGAGAACGGCTGGGGCCTATCGAACCCAGATGTTCTCGCATTCTCGCCGCATCTCCGGAGAGACTACGCCTAGGACAAACACGCATCCTCGCAAAAACCACCTGGCCAAATGACCTCAGGGGAGTTCACAGGCATTTCCATATGACTGAGCAGAAAGTTATGTCATGGGCTTATTCGCGTAAGCTTTGTGGAAAAAGCTTTGCTGCAGAGCTCCAAAGCACACACTGTTTCAGCTTAAGACTTTCGGTAACACTTTACTGCTACATGACACCCACATAAGCATGACATTTGCACGTATGAATGTTTATAAAAGGCTTATTCCACCAAGCATCATTAGCCATAACATTTTCCAGGGTGACATTGACTAAAGCAGCCTTGACATCTACATAAGCCTGACATCTGTAAACATTTATAATGGCTTATTCCACCAAGCATCAGTTGCCATAAACCTTTCTGGAGTGAAACTGACTACAACAGACTGTTCGATAACCAGCGTTTGCTGCAGGCCTTTATACAAGTTAAAATAGGTTTAAGGGAGCCGCTCTAAAAGACCCATGTATCCTTACGAATGCTGCCCTTCAGTAAAGTTTTTCCAGGTTTTGAAACTCTCAAAACGCCTTCCGTCTGTCAGTTCCAGTCACCAACAGCCCGGGGGTTGTTTCAGCAAGCTGGGTTCCATATTTAGCCCACCCCCCCCCCTCCCCAATAAGTCCCACACTACCTGGAAAAACAAAGTAGAAAAGCAGCCAGCGCTGGTATAAGGTGTACTCGAGCAGTAACATGCCGGGATATTTTCATTGTTCAGAGAACAATTTGCATCAATATCTGAAATGCAAAGTTAGGGTGAAGTATGGCTTCCGTATTATCGTTGTGGTGTTGCCCCTACACTTGCTCACTCACTCTAACCAGGCCAATAAAAGCTAATAAAAACACAGACAGTAGCTTTCCATCCCACTGCTATAAGTGTCTCCCCAGGGAGTGGGTCAGGCTGTGTGTTTGTGTGTGTGTGTGGACACTGTGGTCTGGGACACTTGCTGGTACCTCAAAAGCTGGGAGGAATGCTCAAGACTGACAAAACAGATGGGACCCCATGGGTTACAGCCTTAGAGGCAGCAGCAGCCTCCCCCACCCCCTCCGTCCCGGGACACAAAAGCCCCAGCACTGTGTGAACTGCTCGACAACAGGGACATCCAGGCTGTCTGAGGAGGCCAGCTGATTAACAATGTGGCCTCTGCTTTCGCACAAGAGAGAGAGCGAGAGAGAGCTAGAGAGAGAGAGAGAGCTAGAGAGAGAGAGCTAGAGAGCTAGAGAGAGAGAGAGAGAGAGAGAGAGAGAGAGAGAGAGAGAGAGAGAGAGAGCGAGAGAGAGAGAGAGAGAGCGAGAGAGAGAGAGAGAGAGAGAGAGAGAG
>JBBPCY010000001.1:376718-387968 GCA_037974405.1 Brachyalestes nurse
TATAAAGCCACAATTAAAGCCTTATAGAGTAAAACAAGCTTACCAAGGCTTGGGTCCGATCACCATTAGTGAGAGCCTCAGGTGAAGGTGTTAATCCAAAGAGAGAGCGAGAGAGAAAAGTCCTCGGTTTTTATGTTTCTGAGTGATTTTGTGTGTGGAGGTCCGTCCGTGTCGGAGCGTGTCTCTTGTCTGAGCCAGGCTGTCTCTGTCTTCACTGGAAAACTCCCTCCCGGCCCGTGACGCAGGGACCTGACGTCATTTGTTCCCCCACCTGTATTCTGCCTGACCCCGCCCCCTCCGGGGACGAGATTGGCTAGCGCCGCCGAAGTCCCGCCTCCTCCCTCTCTGCGATTGGCTAATGCTCTCCACACGCCTTTCTGAAACGCTTCGTCTTTTTAGTATTCATGTGTATTTTAAAATGAGTCCGTGTTCTAGATCGCACGGCAGCGTTCTAAAGCTCGAGATCACTAAAACCATTATCAGAACCCCAAATCAACAGGGCGGGGCTTCTGCCCTCCAGAAACCCGGATTGGTTGTGAAGTATGAATAACTGGCCAATCATAGAGCCGCGGGGGCGGGGCTTCCCTCAATACGCGTGGGGGAAAAAATAATAAGGCGAGGTAAGAGAGGAGATTCAGCCCACGCCTTTTCCTGCCTTCCGAGCATCCTGACATCAAAATTAGTGTTTATGTCATCCGAGTGTAATGACGAGTGTGAAATTTGATTGTAGTAAATATTTTTTAAATACTCTTGTTTCAGAACGGGTTGGAAGGGGTGGGAGAGTTCACACACACACACACACACACACACACTCATATATATATTTATATATCATATATACATATATATAATTTCACCTTGGGGACAAATAAAGTTTCTATCTATCTGTTTACATACATGCATAAGGAATGTAGAATACACACATACACACATATATACATGTAAGTGTTGACATTAAGTGGACAATATCAAAAACTAGGTTTCTAGTGATGAGGGGAAACAGCTGCAGCTGACAGAGAGAGAAAACTCTACAAAATTTCAAGTAATAGGCGTTGTTGGCCTACAGCATGTAGGCTGCTTTTATTTCCCAGCTTCTCTGACTCAGCCTGCGTCGAACTCATGAGTCATTAAACATCATGTTAAAGGCTTTACATCACTTAGCACCAGTCATATTGTTGTGTTTAGGAAATTTACAGACTCTCACGACAGGTCTAAGATCAAGCTTTGGTAAATGACAAGGGGAATTACACAGACTGTTCACAAACTCCCCATCCTGGATGGAACCTGAACAGGCTTGTAAGTGTAGGATGAGGTGAAATAGTTAACTGTAGAGAAATAGATTTCTTTCCAGTGGTGGTGAATGGAAGCAGGAGTCCTGATGGGTATATAAAAGTAAACGAAGGGAAAAAAGTTTCCTTGTGTACTAGTTTGCCTTAGGCGGAGTTCGCTTTGCATTTTTCTAAACACGGCTCGGGGCTGTGTGTCTCCAGGTGGCTAAGCAACTGTACCATTGCAAATGTCAATCAGCTGTGCTTTCTAACTGTTGTTTGGATACATGCAGGCAGAAAGTTCTGACACTCACACGTTTAGAGCATGATCTCTTCTTAACTGGTGGTTTTTTTTGTTTATATCATGTCAAGTTTATTTATATATAGTGCATTGGGATACAATTACAATTTTATAAACAACAATAATTACATTTTACATTTGTCGTGAAACAATGTCTCAGTCATCAGGCAACAAATTCATAATCTTTTCGTGTAAAAATGTTGTGTGTTTGGTTTCTATCAGCACCACCGTGAACATGTCTGACCATTTTTTTAGAACAGCACAATAAATGACTCTAACTTGTTTAAATTTAAACCATTTATTTATGCAAAAAACTTGAAATATCAGTGAAATTATCCTGTAGGGGTGATATTCGGACAGTGTGATACTCAAATGCTCACACTCTCCATACACGATAGAAAACAATGAGAGAGAGTTCTCTTTAGAACAGGGGTGTCATGTCTTATTAACAAAGGGCCGATGTGGTTGTGGGGTTTCAGTCCAAACAACCATGAGATCACTTGGTCAATCTTTCAGAGATTGAGACCAAATGGAATCCTGATTGGAAAAATAAACATGAATGGATTTTTAAAAATACACTTTAGTCTAAAAACATCAGGCAACAAATTCATAACCTTTTCATGTAATCATTTCATGTGTTTGGTTTCTATCACCACCAATGTGAACATTTCTGACCATTTTTAGAACATCACAATGAATTACTCTAAATTGTTGACACTGAAACCATTTATTAATCCCAAAAAAATAGATTAAAACAAGGATATCAGAAAGTGGGTGAGGTTTCTAACTCCGCTAGGTTTTAGAAAGAAATCACACCCTCCTGTTTTCCTCCTGCTTAGAAACCGACTCTGCAGCATTGCTTTCTCCCTAAACAGTGTTATTTACAGACCCACACCTGTACGGCGCAGGATTCCAGCACGGCGATTCACGGCGGCCGCCCGGAGAACCTGGCTTTTGTTTCATGTGGAACTGAAAGTAAACAAGGCCGTCCCGCCGGTGTCGCGCAGGTGTGGAGTTTAGCTGGGTAGGATCGGGGCAGGACCTCAGACACACCGCTGCTTGTGTGCACAGTATGCTAATTGAACTCTGCTAATTGAGGACTGTTGATTTAGACGGGTTTGGTTCATCAGTCCTGCTGAGAGCAGTGAGAGCATTAACACGCTCTTAAAACGGCCTTCCTCAAGGGTTCTTCAGGAACCGGCGGCTTCTTCGCAGTTCAGAAAATGGCCTCTGTGTCATTCTAATTATGCCATCATAGTCATCAGGGTCATTTGGGAACTTTTCAGACGTCCTTCCTGGGGACCAACAATCCACATACATCATAATAATCTGGAGACAGAAATGAAAAACCACAACCATGATCAGGAAAACTAAAAAAAATACAACAAAGCACTGAACATGAGTTGCCCTCCCAACGAAATGGTGATTAGTTATTAATTCATCTATTATTATTATTATTATCGTGAATTGTGTGTGTGAGAGAGGCAGCCAGTAAGAGAGAGAGAGAGAGAGAGAGAGAGAGTAGAAGAAAGAGAGAGAGATTGTATATAGTTATAGTTGTATAGCGTATATTTATTTAAAGGGTTCATATTTTACATGGATAGAGGCAGAGAGAAACAGAGAGACACAAAGAAAAAGAGAGAGAGAGAGAGAGAGAGAGAGTGAAAGAAAGAGAGAGAGAGAGAGACAGACAGACAGACAGACAGAAAGAGACAAAGAGAGAGACACAGTACGAGAAAGAGAGAGCGAGAGAGAGCGATGGTATATAGTTATGGTTGTATAGGGTATATTTATTTAAAAAGTTCATATTTTACATCGATAGAGAGAGAAAGAAAGAGAGAAAGAGACTGTATATAGTTATAGTTGTATAATATATAGTAAATTAAAGGGTCCATATCTTACATCGATAGAGAAAAATAGAGAGAGAGACAGACAGAAAGAAAAAGACAGAGACAGACAGAGACAGATAGAGAAAGACCGACAGACAGAGAGAGAGAGAGAGACAGAATGAAACATTGTGCAATTCAAAACATAAATAGTTATAAAGGGGCCATATTTTACATTAACCATTAAGTGATTTTAGATAGACTGCCTTCTATTGTGCCATATAGAAAAAAACAGTCCTTCTAACTTTATTATTTATGGGTCAAAGTGCTGCAGAAAAGAATGTATGTAACTGCATTGATTTTCATAAACACTGTGAATTCAAAATGGGCTGTTTAATAGATGGGGAGTAAACAATAGACTTTAAAACTCTGAAGGTGTTTACGTACCACTTTCTTGATATGATTTAGGACCATGTTTGTTCAGAGTGCACAGTAACTTGACCGACCGGTCTGCGAGTCATGGTCTGTGTACTGGAGCGTCGCAGGCCTGTGGTGACTGCTGTTATGGGGTTAAATTGATGGTATCAGCCTAAGCTGAGCAGCCTCTCGCTGTTATTAAATGACACCATTAAGTGATGGTGTTGATGTTTACGCCAGGCACTCTGTTCTCACCTCAGCCGCAGTGTTTATTTGTTTCTGTGGTGGTGACGGGATGCTGTAAAAGCTGGCCGCGCAGACAGGCCCCGGCGTCTGAGTGTGCAGACGGTCTGTCCGTGATTAACTCGCTGTCTCCTCTGTGCTTTTAGACATTATTGATGCCTGTCTGGACGGCCCGTCGCAGCAGAATGTCACATGGCCCTGAGTGCTACACATTCTCCTGTTTAATCCTCACCAGTTCACCCAGTGCAGCCTGATTGGAGTGTCTACATACAAAGTTCTTGCAAGTTCTTGCGAGGCTTGGGGTTCTTGTTTTAATTATGTAGCAGATTCCTGCCTAGTCAATTAAAAATTGAGGTGCCATAGAAGAACCACTCTTGTTTTCCTTTGAGGTTTTAAGAATCTAAACTTATTAAGGATTTCTCCCTGAATCATTTAAGACAAGAACCATTTAAGAATATGTTTGTGTATATATATATATATATATATATACACAGTAAACCCCTGCTTTTTGCGAAGGTTACACTCCAAGAGCCCCCGTGTACACTGAAAAACCGCGTTGTTGTGATGTGGTTAAAAAATGCCTATTTTTATAGTGTAGGCCTGAAATATGCCCCCAAATATGCTCTCAAAACACTTTAATTATTTTAAAAACTCAGCTTAATGCATGACCCTGAAAGAAGCAGTGCTAGAATGTAAATAGCGATGTTACCGCTGTATAGACTGTATTGTAAGTCATGCACGGGCGTTTTCTTTGGTACATGCTGTCGTTTTCTTTGGTATAAGCAGGTAAATACAGTAATAAATTCATTTACAGTAATAAAAATACAGGGCTTTGAGAAGAACAAAATGAAAAACATGAGAACACTCAAGACGCCCTGTGGGGAAATTTCTGGACTGCCGCTGCATCAAAGGGCAGCAGCCAATCAGTAGCAAGGAGAAATAAATAGCGTTCTTGGATTAGCTACTTTCAAACCCCCCCCTCTGAGTGCAGCAGTATTTCTTTGCGTTTCTCTCCACAGTACCAAAAAATGTATAGTTATTTTTTATATGGAAAGTGGCTGAATGTATGTTAATATTTATGTTACAAAATTAGTAAATCATATTTATCTTAATAATTTAGCACTTAAATGTTGGAAAATATATACATTGCCACAAAGAAAGCTGTGAGGTCCGGGCCTGGTCCGCCACGCCCCCTTGTCCTCGTGCAGGGTTTATGTTTGGGCGCGGTGCTAAGCAACCCAGCACAAGGATGAGGGGGCGTGGTGGGCGAGGCCCTGACGTCACAAAAGTAAAAAATTTGCAGAGGATATCTGCAGTTACAGTGTTAGTGCGGGGGGTTCCGCAAACATTTATTAGTTTGGCTTTAAAGACACTCTTTGAATGTTCCACATATATGTATGCTTGTCTTGCGTTTTTGTTCTTTGTGTTCCACCATGGTCCTGGAGGAATGTTCTGGTCTTGGAGGAACGTTCTGGTCCTGGAGGAACGTTGTTTGGTTTCAGTGTGTACTGTGAATATGACTGAAATCATAATAAACCTTCTTGACTTGCCTTGATCATAATAAAGCCCTAACCAACTGCCTAACTACACGTTAAGCCTACGATAGCCACGTTAGCTGGGTAACATTTCCCAGAGGGAAGGAACATTCTCAGTTTAACATCAACATGTTTAACATCAATATGAGATTCTGACCATGTTCCTTACACTTTTAAATTCAGCTCCTGAGAAACAGCCTGATCTTTATTTTTCTCAGATCATCAGACCTTCAGATAAACCAGATGATCCAAAAGAAAACTTAAAAATGAGTCTGAAGTTTGTCCTTAAAGTGATCAAATTCAGACTACCAAGGTCAGACAGTTTTGAGTATCATAGGGTTGTTAAAGAGAAGAAAACTTGAGAAGAACATGAGAACATGAGAACTTCCGTCTTAAGTTGATTTTTTCTTCTGGTCCTTGGTTCTCTTAAAGTGGGGGTTAGGAAAAACATGTCAGACTTTAATAATCTCCTAATAGGAAGTGGTTGAGCGCTACTGGTGTACTCTCTTTTTAGTTAGCTCTATTGCTAAAGAAAAAACATGACATAGTGGATTTGTTTAATGCCATTTTCAACATTTTCTTTAATTACCGCTATGTCTGGTGAATGGATGGATTTTCCTTTTTCATAACTTGCTTCCTCTTAGTGTTTCCTCAATGCTTTTCTTCATATGGTCTCATTATGTCTCGTAATGTCTCATGAGGGGCCTGTATTTCTAGAAAGATGCTTTGGGACAACATAGTGACCTAACGGAAACTGGAGCAATGTCTAGAGTAACATCTGGGTAAGCACCCAACTACCTTTATCCCATCATTCAGCCTTATGTTCCTACTCGCTCCCTCCACTCCTCCAAGGAACATTGTCTGGCTCTGCCATCCCTACACACAAGGTAAACCCAATCCAGATTGGTCTTATTCTGGTTCCGCACTGGTGAAATGTGCTGCTGAAACCGACCAGAGCAGCAGAATCTCTCTGTACCTTCAAAAACCTGAAGACTCATCTATTCAGAGAGCACCTCCTCTCATGATGCATGATCTTCTTGCACTACTCTTACATAAAGATTCTAGCCCTTAGATCTCTCCTCTGGTTCTCACACATCATGAGATTTGACTGTTTCCTCATATTGTAAGTCACTCTTGATAAAAACGTCTGCCAGTTGAATGTAGTGTAATGTCTAAATAAGGCTGTATGGTCATATGTCCGCCGTGAAGTTGTGGGTGTTGCGGAAATATTTGTGATGTCTTTGTGTTACAGTTATGTAATCCTTTTTAAGAAAGAACTGACTTTACAAAGAAAAACACATCCTACACACTGTGATTATCTATTTTCTTTTGTTTTTAGTGAACTGAAATCAAAGACACCAGCATATGATTCACTTCAGTCCAGTGGAACCGGTATGGCTAATTTGCATGAATAAATTAAAACTGAATTAAGCAGACTGCTTTGTATACACTGCCTCGTTGCCTCAAGGATATGTTGGCTTTGACTACACGTGGATGTTAGGCTTCCACAGTTTGAATCGTGCGCACCCACAGACGAGAATCTTTATGAGGTCAGGCACTGATGTTAGATGTGTAGGCTAACTTCAGGGCTCTGTGCGGGCCACTCAACTTCCACACGAACACCTCCAGCCATGTCTTTATGGAGCTTGCATTGTGTACTGGGGCACAGTCATTCTGGAATTCTGGAAAAGTTTTGTCCCCAAACTGTGTCCACAAAGCTGGAAGCATGGCGTTGTCCTAAATGTCTTGGTTGTCTTGATTGTTCTTTACTGGAAGTAAGGGGCCTAGCCCAAACCCTGAAAACCAGGTCTGTCCCATTACTTCTGTCCCTACAGTGTAAGTGAATGTTCAACTTAACAAAATTCCTGTTAAAATTTCTGTTGCTGCACCAATGTATATTCTGAAAAATCAAGAAACATTCCATGAGTGTTCCTCTAACCTCATAAATGCTCTACAGAGTGAGTGTGCACAACTAACTATAAGGCAGTCATAAGCAAGCCACACATGCTAGCTGATGTTAGCCAGTGTGCTGTCATGTGGCTACCTTGTTATTCTCTTTTTAGCTATCTAATGTTTGCTAATCATGAGCTGTAATCAATTAGGCAACATTAGTCAGTCGGCTGCCTGACTGCTACAGCCTCATTATCTCTTTTACCAAATATTACAGCTATTTACCATAACACAGGCTTGTGCTAGGGAGATTAACTAGCTAGTGTTAACCAGTCTAGCGTCGAGTGGTTCTCTGACTGCCTCACTCTCTCTTTAGCCAGCTCTGTCGCTTGAGAAAAATAACACGTTAGCACCCTGCCCAAATTGCAGCCCATTAATGAAACCTTGGCCACGGCTGTACATTCAGTCCAACATTTCTGCAGAGAGCTGGAAAAAAGCACCCAGAGTGGCTATCTATTATGTAACAGAAATATGCTATAATAAAGATAAAAGGAGCAAAGAGCATTAGCGCGTTCCTCTGAGCACTGTTGTACATTTTCTTTTCTTCTTCTTTTTTTGAGTCGAGAGAACGGCCGTCTTTCTCAATAAAGTGGGAAAAGTTCCAGGGAACACTGATACTCGCAAATGTTTGTCTTTTCCTCCACTAAAGGCGGCCCATTTGGGGGAGGGGAGGGTAGGGGGGAATACAGAGGCAGTGAATCAGGCCTGCATACATTAGCAACTCTGTCTTTAAAAGTGTGCCAGAGTCTTTGGTGTGGAGGACGCCCCACACAGAGCACAATAATGGCCCTCAATGCCTACCATCTGCAGGGGGAGAGAAAAAAAGCTGCCGCTGCACGTGCTGTGGCCAGCACCTTGCCAATGTATGAATTTATTCACGCAGACCCAACTTCGTGGCCTGAATCGAGTGCCTCAGCATACAAGAATGAATCATAGCTTTCAGCTGTCCTGTCTAAAGCGCTGCACACTGAGTTTGTGTTCAAGCACACACTGGCATACTGTCAGATCACAATTACAGGGTCCAGAGACGGCGAGAAAAAGGAAAACAAAGCGTCTTGGCAGTCCCATAACTGCATAACTTACATAAAGGTTTACAGTATTTTCAGGAAAATAGTCATAATAGTCATAGTATAAGCCTTGTTGATGTTTCGGCCAAAATTAGTAGTTTTTTAAAAGCTAATCACCCAAGACATGTTGGGTTTCTAAAGATTTGCTCCTTTTTAAAGACAGTTTGGCTGATTGGCTATATTTATGGGGAAGGATTAATGTATGGTCAGGGAAACGTATATATTTATATATTTGGTACAGTAAACGTTTTTTTACCCTGTTGTACTGTATTGTTTTTGTTGTATAGGTTATGCTGGTTCTACTTTACTGTCCACTTTGCAAATTTCCCACCATGGAACTAATAAAGGGTTATCTTAACTCTTACAATAATGTATATTTAATTTTTGGCCGTGCTATCACTTAAACACTACTAACTGAACAACAAGCCTGGAGTTTAAAGGGTTAAGAGATTTTTGAGAGGCTCCCATGCGGACAACAATCCGTCCCTGACCTATGAAAGGGAGTGTGGGCGGAGTGGAGGAGTCAGGGTGAAGTTCGGGAGCAGATTGATAGCTCCAGCTGTCCCCCGAGGAGTAAAAGCAAAGCCGGACAGCTGGTCACCTGTAGCTGGAGCGAGTGCTCATACTGCAACTTTGGACTGCTGGTGAGTGGGAGAGCTGATTACTGACCCACAAACTCTCCCTACTGATGATACTTAAGACCAATAAATCGCTCATTAGCTGCTGGTTAAAACACAGTTATGGGTACCCATGCAGAAACATTAGCTAAATTTGGGACGTCCCAAAAGAGGATCCTGCAATTTCGTTATTTGCATTTCCTTCATATCGGTGGTGTAAACTATCAACTGTGCAATTGCATTGGGGATCCAAAATTTACTCATGAGTAAAGCTACACTATAAGGACAAAAGTACTGGAACACACCTGTTTTTCAGGGTTTGGGCTAGACCCCTTATTTCAAGTGAAGGACATGTAAGACATTTTGGACCATGCGCAACTGTGTCCCAGTGCACAAAGCAGCTCCCTAAAGACATGGCTGGAGGAGTTCAGTGTGGAAGAACTTGACTGGCCACACAGAGTCCTGACCTCAACACCTTTGGGATGAACTGGAACGGAGGACCGACTCCATATGAAAGTCTATGTATTTGAACACAATGTCATTAAAGACCCTGTTTGTTTAATGGCCTAGCATCCCAATACTTTTGTCCATTTAGTCTAACATAGTTGCTAGCTGACACAGAGCCTAACAAAACATATAGAACAGAGGGTGCAGGTTTGCTTTCTAAAGGGTGTTTATAATAGATTTGAAAAAATGCATATTTTATATGCACACTTTCACACATCTTTTCTATACTGTATTTCAAATGAGGGCCTATTTGTTTTAATCTGTGTACAACTTGTGATGGTATTCTGTGCTATGATAGCAAGAGGTCAGTGTCAGACATTTCCTTACACAAGCACGTCTTCATTACATAAACAAGCATTGGCTGTAGCAAATGCTACTGTTTTCAATCTGTATAAAGTGTTTTTGTTAATGTTCTGTCAATCACAAGTGATTGGTAACAAAGCAAAGGACAGTGAAACTGTGCAGGGTTTGCTTTTTAAATGTAGCAGCAACAGTCACGCTTTGGTCCCCCAACACTACATTTGAGGGGGAAATGTGTAAATTAGATTTAAAGTATCACTTTAAGTGGGATTGCAATGAAGGGGCCGGGGTGAGAACAATAGATTGGGAGGTGAGCCCTCACTTCCTAGCAGGAAGGTGCTCAGGCCCTGAGGAAACAGGCCGGGTCACGTGACCTGCGTGGGGCAGATGAGGAGGTGTTGACAGGTCTTCTACCGCACGACCCTGTGAAAGCTGATGCCACGGGAAACTGGGCCCAGATTAAAATCCCCGCACCACCCCCCCACATGCTTTATTATTCAATAAACAGACAGCAAGGCCAGTGTGAAAGGGAAATATATGCTCTTTTGGGTTACAGAAGAGAGCAAGTCTGTGTCTCCTGGAGCCATTTTCCCCAACAGACGCCGTCCCCAAAGTCCCTCTGGAATCCACTGTGGAAGACCAGCCTTCAGCAATGCCCCAAGACACACGCACACGTACACACTGTGAGGAGGTACTGAGGAGTGGGATTACCCACATGGCCCAAAGGGAGTAGACACACACGCACACACACAAACACACAGAAATGATCCATACACAGACCTACTGGCATGGCTTGAATTTTTACTGCTTTGACACTGTTGTTGTGTGAAACTTGTTGTGTTTCACATTAAGCCTCGGTGTTATTGCTGTTATGCCATCTCAGTCTACATCCCATTCAAACTGGATAGAGACAAAAAATAAACTGAATGAATATACTGCTGCCAAGTCAGGAGATATGAAACACACACACACACACATACACACACACTTTTTATCCAGTGTCAAGATATTGGGTTACATATACATGCCACATATGTATAGCTATTCTTTTATATGTCACAAGTGCATATATATATATATATATGCAGTAGATTAAAATCTCATGTGTAGATTAATCTCATGTTTGCCATAGTTAACTCGCAATTAATCACACCTTTAATCGCAGTCCTAAACATACTGTTTTTAATACTCTTATCAACATAGGAGTAGACAAATATGT
>JBBPCY010000001.1:394214-418209 GCA_037974405.1 Brachyalestes nurse
AGGAGTGAAGCTGCTGGAATACAGCACATAGAAAAGCTGCTCTACAAACACTACTGCACTCACAACACACACACACAAACACACACACACACACACACACACACACACACACAAACACTACTGCACTCAACACATATGGAGACATTTCTAATTTTTTACACAGCTCACACTGCAATAGTTCAGAAAAGAATAGCAACCTGTGCATTTCTCACACACACACACACACACACTCACACACACACTGCTGCAAAGTAGTGAAAGTACTGCTAAATGAACAAAAGTGCAATAACATTTGGTTTGCGAACATTTTAAACAAATAAGGAGCTTTTTAACAGCAGTGTTCCCTTTAACACAGTTACACAGTTACAGCTCAATATTTCTGTATTTAAACATTAATGTAATCAATTCAAATATAAAACCAAAGCTATTTGCCACTGCAGGGCAGTCACATTTTAACTAGTTTTCATAGAAAAGCAAGTTCCCCTCAGAGTCCAGAAAATGTGGGGCGGAACCATTATAGCAGCTGCAAAGAGGGACCAACTCCATTATGAAAGTCTATGTATCTGAATGCCGTGCCATTAAAGTCCCTGTTGGTGTAATGATCGGGCGTCCCAATACTTATGTCCATATAACAGACAAAAGTAATGGGACGCCTGACCCCTGTGAAAACCAGCCGAGCCGTAGAGCTCCAGAGTACAAAAAACAAAAAAGCAACAAACTTTCAAAATAAAAGGATTTCTAAAAATCTGTTTACGCGCAATAAAATCATTGTCAACGTTAAGTAAATAATGCGTTAACGCGATAACACTAGCCCTGCCCTGATACATATACACATATATATTTCTACACATTTATATATTTATACACATTTTTTCATCTATTTTGTTATTGCTTTAAGGTAGTGAGAGCTCCTCGTTCAGAAAGAAGAAAGACAATAACAGAAGTGTATACTGAGAAAATCTCCTCCCCAGAAGGTGAGTACATCAGTTACACATTTCCTCTTTCTGATGTCGTACTTTAGCCTTTGTTAAAGTCATAAGTGAAAAGGTCATAAGTGTTTTTGGTTAAACAGTGGACAGTCTTTTGGACGGAGTAGCATCATAAACAACACTTGATCAATCAACTTTGTTCCTATATTACCATGAGAGATTCTTAAAAATCAAGGTTCTCTGCGGCAATACCAAAGAGAAACACTTTTAGTAAAACATTTTTGTAAAATAAATTTTTAAAGAAGCCCAGCTCCACCCCCTCAAAAAACACGAAGAAAAAAAAAAAAATTATCAGCCCCACAAACTCTCGTAGTGCTGAGGTACCTAAAGTTTTCTACACTTCTAAGACACCTTTTAATGGATGCGTTTTTGGAGAACCATTTACTGTAAAAGAGATGTGGGAGCATTTTACAGCTGAAAGAATCTCCACATAGTGTAAAAGTAATAAGAAAGTTTCTCCCGCTCATAAAAATCAAACATGGTTCTCTGGAGAACCAAAGGGGCTCAAAGAGCCCTATTGTTCAGGGGCATGTACAACTACAGTAGAACTTGTTAGAACATCCACAAACTACTAACACATGAGAACTAGACTTTGCTTTTCACTTTCAGGACTGAAATTAAAAATCAATATCTCCAGAGTGAGAGAAGTGAAGCAGAACACAGTAGAAATAAATGAAACCTCAATAAATGAAAGAACTAAATGATAAAGACTGAAATGGAACTGAGAACAACCCAGGTTCCTCTACATATATACTTACACATATATAAACACATATAAAAATCAAGGGAGAAGTACAAACCCATCAGACTCTTCTACTCTTGGAACAAATTACCCTCTGACTACCAAAAAAAAAATCGCAAAAGGCTTCACATCACAGTCCTTTGAACAGAAAGCTAGCAATACCAGATGACAAAACAGCAGGGGCGAACCTTGCTGTCCAAAAATAAAGCCTAAGTGGGCTCCATGTTGGAGTGGGGGGGTTAACATGGGGTATGTTTCAGCAATACACACTTCAGAGCCAGTGATTGACTCAGCCTGGTGGGGAAATAGGCCACGGGCCTCCTAAAATAGCCACCTGGTGCTAAGAGCGGGTCAGCTGTCAGCCATGGGCGCTCTGACACACAGAGGACACTTAAGGGCCAATGTGGCAGACAGAGAAGGGCTGGACACACACAGAGCGACACTAGCATTAGAGGATTCGAATTAGACAATTAGTGGGAATTGCTTAGTCGGGTGAGTACAAATTTACATTTTCTTTAAATGCTAAATGCTAATATTCTTAGTTCAATGTCAAGACAATATGATCTAAACACATTATATACACCACCATTCAAAGGTTCGGAAACTTTAGTCATATTAACGTCATGTTGGCGCATTAATTTTTCTGTTATTTCAAATATAGATAAATATACTTTGTCATTGCATCAAAGTACAACGAAATTGAAAACAAACCTCCTTTCTTCATAATAAAATCATACATGAGAATAAAACATTTCCAGTTAATGTAAGATGTTTTCAGCAACTGCGGATGCTTTCTATTGGTCATGATATTTTCAAACAATCTAAAGACAATCAAATGACAAAAAATATAGAAATACAAGCTGTTGTCCTGACAGTGATTGTGTTATACAATGTGAATATAAATATTGCAAGCTATTTTCCCAAAACACTATTTTTTGACATTTTATTCTTTAGTGTTATTACATTATTAAAGGTAATTTCTGACATTAAGCAGCTTTTTCTGTCAACTTAGAATCTAAGCAGTTATGTATGACTATCGGAAACATTTATACGGTTTATTTATTAGTGTTATCGTATGAAAAATATTGATTCCAGACTTTTGAGTGGTTGTGGACATGTTTTGTTATTAGCTGTTGAAGGGCACTCCTAAAAATAAAAGGTGGCAACAAAGGCTTCTTCAGAGGAATGCCATTCATATTTCATTGGTGGTCTATTAAAAACATTGTTGTAAATTAGATCAGAGCCTGAAGAACCTTTCTACAGTTTACAGAATCTCTACTAAATGCTAAGGTTCTAAACCTCAAACGTTGATCTTAGAAGAACCGCTGAGGACACTGACTTTTTATTAACTTATGTTCATCTAGAACATGAACCCATTGATATGGATGGACAAACCATATTGGACAATATTGGTTCTGTTTTATTCAACATTATGAGATTAGGACTAAACTTGTCTAAAGTTGGTGTTTGTTTATGAGGTGTGTGGACAGTTTGCCGCATGAACTCGAACAGTTGTTGGTGCAGATATAGCTACAACAAAAACCGACCTCCCCGAAACAACAAGGCTAAAGTGGCCTAGTAGATTCAGAATGGTGTTTTGATGAGACTCAGATATTTTTTTTCCCTTGTGATGAAATAAATCATTAATACTTATCACTATGAAACCAAACACCTCAATTTTACCCATTAAAATGACCTTAATTGTCCCATACAGGAAATTAACGCCTTAAATTTAAGTTCAAGGAGTTTTACACTCATGACTTAAATTTAATTGTAAGGGAAAATTAAAGGGTTGGTTTCACAAATGAAAGGCCACTTAATTCAAATTAAGGACTCTGGTGTATTTTCAGGGGTAGATTAAGGTAAGCACATTTTAAGTACATTGTGTTTCATAGTGTATGGTTGTCAATTCAACTGAATAATAGACACAAGAAATGCTGTAAAATAATTGTTAGTAATTATTTTTCCATGAACTTCTATTTTACAAGCTTCAAACTAGAAAGACTTATTTTGCTTATTAAACTGGCTAAATGTCACATGTAAACACTTAACATAGATACATTTGGTGTCCATGTTTTGCTTCTTTAGCATTGGTGCTAGAAGGCTAATCTAGCTAGAACTAGATAGCCACTGTTTGTTATATTTTAATATCTCACAGTAAGTCATGCTGTGTCCTAAACCACATTCACAAGTCTGTTCCACCTTAATAAAGAGCTAGATGGGGTTTAAGAGGACTGAGAGATGTTTTTACAGAAAAGATTGACTAGTGCTAACAACATTAGCCTTGTGGCTCCAGTTCTAAATTAAAGAAGCAAAATTTGGGCAGATCTTGGCTTTTTTGCTGAACTACTCCTTTTAATATAGTTTGGAACATGAAACATGAAACAGACTGGCCTAAATGTTGAGCTGCCTTCTAGTAATCACTGGTATCTGTGGCACACAGGGTCAAATGTTAGAGCACCCTAGGTTCCCATCCCGCCCCAGACACAGCAGCTGTCTGTACTGCTATAAGCAGAACTGAGTCATTCAGGGAATCGTCATCCAGTGGCTCTGACCGTACCGGCTCTCAGACTGTATGAAAACGTAAATCTGGCGAAGTGACATCAGCAGTCATTCATGTTCACTCACTGAATCATGAAGGGGTGGGAACCCTGGATTAACGTTAATCACTGACTAATGTTTCCTTAAATTCCCCTGTTTAACACATCAGCACATTTCATAAAACACCTTGAGCAAACCTTAATAACACATGACCCATTATATCCAGCCTTACAGCATGATTGGATGTTCTGATGCTGCTGAAACCATTAGAGGGCTCCTATCCTACAGTATTCTAGACCCCCGAGGTCTAGTTATGACATCTGTGTGGTTTCATGTACCAAAAACATTTATTTGGTTGTTTGTTTGCTTGCTTGTTACAATACCTCTCTTTATCCTTCAGAGTCAAACAGACTTTAATTACTGAGCCTTTAAGACTAATAAAGTGGCCCCTTATTTGTACCTGAACTCTTTTCCCCTAAAAAAATAATTATGTGGACAGGAGTTGGGGAGCAAAATATAGGTTTTGAATCTTTTACAGTGTTTAAATAGTCAAAAAGTAAGAATATGATTTTCAGCTTAGTTGAAATTATGATTTTGTTGTCTTTCAATCCAATCTTAGTTCATACTTGCTGAAACAAGCTGAGTTTTTAATTATCATCTTAAAAAAACAGGTAAAAGGTAATCATTTAAAGAGCTTTGAGGTGGAAGACCATCCAAAAACACATGCTAAAGGAGCCAGCCTGTTTTAATAAGGCTGTCAGTGGCAGACCTCACTCTGTTCTCCTTGCCCATGAAAGCAGGCAGCCCTGCGGGCAGCATCGTGGGTCAAGGAGGATAAGGTCGCCTGTGAAAGGTAGCAAATAAATCGCCCACTGAATTGCATGGCTATTCACTTCAGCTGTAGGGCATTTCGTTTAAAAATTCCACGCGTTCCTCAGTATTTAGAATATTTTCCCTCCTGAGGACTATGTCTCGGGCGCGAACTGTTGTGTGAAGAGAACTATTGTTGTATTTTTCCTGACTATTGTATCAATTTGATTTTAGTTTCTCTGTTGCACCACAGATGATAAGAGGCGATCGCTTGCAGACTTCAGAGGCAGTTCCAGTCTCGCCGGACAGGAGAAGTCCCCTATTTCTGTCAGAGCCATGTCCGCACTATATCTGTCAAAAGTGGCAGCTGCAGACCCTACAGGGAGCCTTTTAAAACCAGTTAGTACTCGTATCGACTTCTATTCTTCTGAAGCACTTGCTGAACTTGGGATCAGGGAAGGTTTCAGGCCAGATGAGTGGGAGGTCTGGCTTTCTGCACGAACAGCTTTTTGACTTTTTCAGAAATAATCACAAATCACTAAAGAGATCATAACCCTCTGGAGCCAATGATATCTCTGGATTTATTATATGTAGGTTTGTTTTTCGGCTAAACCTTGAGGCAAGGTCTGAATGTTAGTGCAAATTGAAAGCTGTCAAAATTCTTTGGCATGTTCCTGTGGAGTAATGTATAAATATATGCATATTATTCACTGCAGGAACAAGATCCTACTTCTCCAGCCAGACCAAAAGTTAGCAAGGTAAGAGGGGTAATAAATCACATATTTTTAATCTAACATTTATGTCTTTAGCAGTGGTGTAACAAGGATTTTATTTGTGCAACAACTGCAACAACAATTATAATAATTATCATAATCATCATCATCATAATAATGGGATAGACACATAAAATACCTTTTATTAATGCTTTTTTGATTGTTTACTCACTATTGTGAGTCTCAGTGCTGCACTGCTGGTAGTTACGCCACTGCTGTTCAGAAACATAATGAATTTTGCCTGTAAAGGTCTAACTTGCATGGATCCACTGTGTGAAGCAACCTCTCATGAACATCATGTTTGGTCCATGTTCATAGTACATAGTACATAGTGACTTTGAAAAATGAGTCACTAATGTACTAAAACATTAGCATGTGTACAAAATGTTTTTGCTGTGCTTTTGAATGTGAAGAAAACGTGAAGTCCTTTAGATCTTTATAGTATTTTAATATATATGGTGGACATTTAGCCAGAATGCTTTTAGCTATATACATTTGGATATATATATATATATATATATACACACACACACACACACACACACACATTAATATATGAAACAGTTTAAATGCTGAAACATATTACTGCATCATATTGTGTTACATTACATTATGATGTTTACATGTGTATATCAAAATACCAGACCTCGAACAAGCGTTCCACATACTAATGCTTTCAACTGACAAAACTGAAAGAAAAGCCTGCTGGTACATTTAACCTGGACTGCTGTTTTCAATGGCACGTTGTTTTGCATCCTAACAACTACGGTACGTGAGCAACTTTCTCAGTGTGGGTTTAGGAGGGGAAACAATATACTCCCAATAAATACATTTCCCAATAAAGCAACAAGCTAATACATAGTCTATTCTTTTCTTTCATGTTAAGATGGCTGATTTGCCACAAAAAGACCCAGAACTACATGAAAATACACACTCAACTCAACCAGATTTAGATTTTGCCACCCTGCCATCCAGTTCTGACGTGCCCATTCCAACGCCCCCATCCAAAGAGGTCATCTCCACCCTGTACCAGCAACGTCAGAAATGTGAACTGAAGCGACTTCTAAAACACACATGTCCAGAGATGAAGGGCCTGGGCAATATAGTGGATGAGGAGTTTGCTGACATACTAAACTATGGCAAAGCCACAGATCTTACATATGGGGGTGAGGTGCAGTCAAGGCGCTGGATATTTGAGACTGGTGCTGCTGCTGCTGTCAACACCGGGGAATCCCTTCAAGGATCACATGTATTTCAGCCAGCCTCAAATTGCTTGCAGGAAGGAGGGTCAATACATGAAACGGCACATTCTGTTGAAACAAAGAAGCAAACATCTCACCAAGAGCTTGTCGTGAGCCCAAATGAAAGTGAAGCACTTTCTCAGGAAGAAAACTTCAAGGTAGATGTTAAAGCAGCACGGAAAAGGTTTGAAGGTCAATCAAGGGATGCTTTAAATGATAACCCGGATGATGTGTTTCCAGGGAAAGTTGTTGTGTCTGAGGAGGAGAAGGGAACAGTCCAAAAACAAAAGCTAGGCTTTGAGACTTACCAAAATGAAAGTATCAAAAGAGCCAGCCCTCTAAACATCACAGATATTACAAACATGGGTCAAGAATGTGGTGAAGTGTATCTAGGCATATCTAGATCCAAGGAGATATTTGAAAAGGGATCACAAGGCAAAGAAAACAGCTCATCAGCAAGTGAGAATGGTAGCATAGAAGATGAAATACTGAAGACAAATGTACGGAACAGAGCCCAGATGTTTGAGTCAACGCCCTTGGACCAGATAAACTGGCAAAATGAAGCAGAATTAGATACCATGGAGGAGAGCATGAGTAAGACCTTAGCTTCTCTTCATAGCTTCAATGTCATTCATTCTCATGGAACCCTCATTGAAGCCAGTGAGGCTGCTCACGTGAGGAAGGCAAAGTACAGCTTTATCCAGGATAAAGGTCCAGAAATTCAGCATGAAGACACAGTTATGGGAAGTATGAAAAGCATTTTACTTCAACTTTTGGCAAGAGCAAACCTGAACTCACTCATAGCCTTCCTGAAAGAGGACGATCAAGGGAATGTTGAAATTATGAATGTAGACGTTCCAACTCACCAACTTCCATTCACGGTTAACCAAGACAAAGAATATCGAACCACAATAATGGTCCAGGTCATTGAAGATCTACTTGGTCAAGAGACAAGGCCAGGAAAGGGGGTTTTAGTACAAGAATGTGATATGGGATTAGTGGATACACTAGTGTATGCTCTTTTTAGACAAAATGACCATGATAGACCAGACCAAACAGCAAATTTTCTTTTTGGTTCCATTGTGACCGACAAAGAGCAAGCTTCTCAACCACAGCTTGATACGACCCCACAGAAAGAATGTGAAGCATTTGCCCAGGAGGAGAACTTCAGTGTGGATGTTAAAGCCACACGGAAAATGTTTGAAGGTCAATCAACTGACGCCTTGAGAGACAACCTTGAGCATGTGTTTCCAGACAGGACTGTATCTGAGGAAGAAAATAATGTTCTGAAGATTAGACAAGGTGACGATACACCAAACATGTACACCCCTCCACCTCCCATCCAGGATAACGAGCCAACCTCACCTGGAATTGACGAAAACAGAACAAGTCATGTAAAACTGTTTCGAACCTGCATTGAGAAGGGAGAACTGGACTACTTAAGAAGTCTGCAGAAATGTCCATCAGAAGAAGATCTAAGTGTCACTTGTGAAGAGAGGGAGCAAAATGTTATCATTGCACCAGGTAATGTTAAGACAATCAAGGCTTTCTTTGCAAATATTGACAATACTGAAGGAGATATCCAGGCAAACAGAAACAATGATCTTTCAAGCCCTGAAGGGACTGAAAAAATTATCACTGAAAATAAAACAGTTGAACCTGGCAGATTTCAACACTGTCAAGACTTGTGCAGTGAAAATACAGACAAAGATATCTTAATTCAGGCAGAACTGGTTGACGTCGCAGATGATGATGAGTTGTTGAACCTGCAAGCAGCCATCCTGAGTCTCCAGCAGGCCACCGAAGAGGCAAAAGCTCTTCAACGAAGTATCCAGGAGAAGCAACATGATACCTCAAAGTCAACACTTCAAACATTTGTTCTTGGCTCTGAGAACCAAGACTTCACAGATGCGAAAGTGGAGACCAAGATCTCACAGAACCCTGAAACTGGATACCAACAAGAAGAAACAGAGGAGGCCTTGAAAGGTAGTGTACAGGCAGCTCTTGATTCCCTTGGAAAATCCAGTTTCAATGTCACTAAAGGGGATTTTAAAGCTGCAATGATTTATAGAAACTCAGGAAAAACAGATGCTGGGCAGAAGACTATAATAGATGTGAAGACTGCTGTCAAACAGTCCACTGAAATGATTGTCACCTCAGAAGAAAACAAAACATGTCTTTCCTCCCCCATGTCCGAACAGGTGACTCTAGAGGCACAGCATGAGGGAGCTGAAACAGGCTCAGGTCAAGGACAGCCTGCAAATAAACCAACAGCAAATGCAACTCTGACAGACCAAACACCCCCAAAGGCTTCTCTGCTGAGTAAAAAAAAACTTGGACCGAAGCCAGCCATTCCACCTAAACCAGACCATTTAAAGGTAAACTTGAACTATAACACAGTGCCCAGTTTTGGATGTGCAACAAACGCAGCAAACCTAAATAAAACCCAAGGTGAACCAAACTCTGTCACTCCAAAACATGAACAGCAATGTGAAGACAATGAGACGGTCACACAGCAGAGTCTTGAGGAAAATACAGGTTCTAAAGGGAAAAGGGACCAAATGCTTGAAGAAATCCAAGGGATCTGTTCATCAACACAAAGCCCAAATGAGCCTGCCCTGGGATTTCAAAGTGCTCTGCAGAACTTTGGGATGAAGACAGGTCGAGTAACACCACCCGTGAAACCCAAAAGAATCAAAATGGCCACAAGCGGCGCTGCTGAAAATCCAGCTGTTTTACAGAACAACTTAAATGACAAACAATGTGAACCAAGTAATGAGAACCGACCAGAGAGCAATGTGACAATGAGGCAAAAGAAAGTCAGGAAAGAAAGCGAAGAAGAACGCAGACAGCGGCTGTCGGTGCACATGGATGAAATCATGAGGGGCAATGCGAGTGCGGCAATGGAAATCTTCGACCAGCTGAGAAAGCAAGAGGAGCTGAAAAACATTCTCTCCAAAGTTGAAGAGATCGAAGAAGATACGAGCCAGGAACATGCAAGTGACCTTCGAAGGATATTCGAGAGCGTACCAGTGTGGGTTGTGCCCGAAGAACACCTCAGTCCCAAAATAGTTGTGGCGGAGAAGAAAGAGGGGAGATCGGAGATGGTCAGTGAACGTGAGATGATGTCATCAATGCAGGTGGCGTATGGAGATCTTGAAAAAGCAAGTGCTGCGATTATTACATTAAAAGAGCAAACACTGTCAAGGCTTATGGACATAGAAGAAACCATCAAGAAAGCGCTTTACTCTGTCTCTACACTTAAATCTGACTCTGACATCGCAGGGCTCTCCGGTCTGTTCAAGGAGTCCATGATGGCTGTGAGCAGTCCCCCCATTTCAGGAAATATTCGAAAAATTAGCATTGGGTCAAGCAAATCTCCGAAAGCACAGAGTGGGAATAACCTTGAAGTTCCTGGGAAAAGTTTTGCTGGAGAACCAGCAATGCAAGCAGAGAGACAGAAACCAGAACTTGGTCCTCCAGCAACTAAACCCAGATCAGCATCTCCTTCTTCGCCTTCTTTCATTTCCATCCAATCCGCTGCCAGAAAGAGCACAGAGCCTCCAGCCCCTCCAAAACCGCAGAACCCAAGCCCAAAGGCAGAAACCTTCCAGTCTACAACGTGTTACAACGTGACAGCTGATCGCAAGCAGGTCAGCACACTGGAAGTGCAAACAATTCCAGAGAGAGAGAAAATCATAGGCACCAAGACCATCAAAGAGAAGTACGAAGAAACAGACTGTTTTGGCAACAAGTTCTACTCCTCCAAGACCTCCACCGTCATGACCACCCAACCTGAAACAAGTGTGTCTTTCAAAAGACAGATCATGAGCAGTCCAGCCACATCACTTCTCACCTTTCAAAGAATCAACATAGCCTCTGAGAAAGGAGATCAAGCCTCCACATAAGTGCACTAGTGCACCTGTGTGGTTTCCATTTGACTTGAGGGAATTGTGTTGAAGTAATGCAAATGTTTCATTGCAAGTGTTTTTGTTTGGAAAGATAATTAAGCCCACAAACGGAAAGTGTCATTTGTCAGGTATCTTTAGTACGTCTGTATGGTGAGTGGGTTTGTCAGTAATGTTTATGGTGTTCATTTTTTAGGCATTATGTGTTTTATTTAATCCAATTACAGATGGTCTTCACTTCAAGCTGATTTTACAGTTGACTGTCAAGAAAAACAGGCATATATGATTCATAAGAAATGTGAAAATGAATAAACAAATAAATTGTATTCCATTCATTGCATGGTAATGCACTAAATACAGCGGCAATACAAACCGCTTTGATTCCATGTGTCAGTCAAATGCACTCAGCCAAAATTAGGGGTCCAGAGTAACCCAACCATCTAAGCTTTGGCCTTACTAGTCAGGAGACTGCAAGTTTGATGCCCATTGGTGCCACAGTCGTCCATAACTATGAATCAGCATATTTGGCCTCATTCTCTCTGGGTGGCCTCCCCCTGCCCCCATCAAGCAGCATGATGCTAGCCAACATTAGCATCTGTTAGCTGACAGATTTAGCGATTAGCATTCCCTAACAGTGACAGCAGTTCAAAAAGATGCAAGGGCTTTATGTGTATCGGAGGATGACCATGCTAGTGTTGCTTTTGTAGCATCGTGTGAAACCGATAAATCTGGCTAGCTAAACTATATTTCACAAAAAAAATTAATTAAATAAATACATACATACATACATACATACAGACACAAGACACAAGAATTTCCCTTGGGATAAAAAAGGTTCTTTCTTATCTTATACATACACACACCAGAACTAACTAGAGAACATTTCTATATAAGAATGTAATGCCACATTATCACAAAATAATACAAACTAGGATGAAGTTCCGGAAGTTCCTGATGTCCACCATAAGAGATAGAAGTAATGTTATGATTGTTATTGGTAACACTATTTCAATTTTAATACAATTTAGATGCTATTGTTACGTGTAATAGATGAGAGTAATAAAAACGCATTGCAAAAATATTACACATGCTAAAGTCTCAAGTGACTCCAAGCCAAATGCTCTATGACAGCTGTTCATTTGACCCTGATGTGACTGCAGTTTCGGCCGGCCGCTCAGGATACGTGCTCAGCGTGTCTCAAACCTGTTTACCCCATGGAGAAAATGGCAGCGGATAAATTCATTTTCCACAAAAGCTGTTTCTGCTGTAAGCACTGCAAACAGAAACTCAGGTGAGCCGAAAACAACCGTGTGAGAATACAAAGTGCAAGGCCTTCCTGCATCTGTGGAACGATGATGGCACCGCAGGGCAGTTTGATACCACCTGTTGGTCGAGGGCTGCCACTGGAGTGTCGAGGGTTAATCTTTTTCCACCAGAAATTGGATTCAGATGCTTTTAAAGATGCAGTCCTGATTACAGCAAAGTAATAAAGGCATAAATTACTGAGATGAAATAATATATTATCATTAAATATTTCATTTATGTATCATCTTGTATTGTATAGTAATATATTAACAATTCTCTAATATAATAATATTAGTTCTTAATACTGTTCTCTTTCACAATTGTACAAAAGTATTTATATTACTGTATTGTTATATGTTATATAGTAGCATATGAATACAGTACAAATCATACTGATGATCTATTTTCTTAATTGGACGACTGGTTTAATATGATCTGATATATAATTTTGCATCATTTCTGTTTTTGTATTCATATGTAAATGGTTAAACATCAGTACTACTGTAATGAAAACATCTGTCTCACGGAATGATATATCTTTCTTGGTTCCAGTATTCGTAACTACGCCCCGCTGTATGGAGAGTTCTACTGTGTGTTCCACTACCAGCAGCTGTTTAGAAAGAAGGGCAACTATGATGAGGGCTTTGGCCGCCAGCAGCATAAGAGCCGCTGGTTGCTGAGCAAAAGTAACGGCACTGATGGCATATAAAGAGAAAGTGCACAAGGATCCTGTATATGAGTGCACGTACATTCAAGTATATGTTTGTTCAATCTTTTATATTGTTAATGAAAATGTCCTCCAAGTACAAGCTTCTGCCTCCGTAATGAACATCACGTAGAAATGCTCACTATATCTTTTTCCTTATTCTTAACTTTCTCTACTCAGATCGAGTTTTCAGCTTTAGAGGTGATGGACTGTGTAGAAAATATCTTGAGTTCTGGAGTTCAGCCCTCAATTTTAGGGTCAAATCTCAAAACCTGCTCTGTTTCTATTTAAGCTTAATGTGTTTAGAAAATCTGTTTAGAAAGGAGTAGTTTTTTTTTTTAAATAAAGTGATGGAGTAGAATAAAAGAATAAAGTAAATTTTATTGTATTAAAGTACAGCTGTATGCAAAAGGTGGGCCACCCCTGGTCAAATTTTGTTGAGTTCTGAAGCAAAAGGGAGTTCAGATCTTTTGCATAGGACCCACTTCTGTACATTTTAATATAAAATTACTGTTTTTAATTACTGTACTGAATGTAATATATTGGATAACAATTAAGCATGAGGAAAAGGTTTTGGTACAGCAAGTCTGACATTTTTTTAATTTCCAAACTTCAAACTTGTGCATAGTTAAATGATTAAGATACTAAAACGCAAAAGTCAGTCAAAGTGGTAATAGTGGTGGTGAATGGAAACAGGCGTTTGAAGAATTTTACCCTCAAAGCTCTCTCAGAATGTTTTTATACGAAATTGTTATAAATGCACTGGCGGATGCCCAAGACATTGTTTAATATTCGTTTTGCAAAGCTTTTCACCTAAAATGAATTCCTTTTCATGGTGGAAGGGTACAGGCAGGGTTGTCGTGAGGCAAAATAGTCCCAAAAATGTTTTTCATATATTGCACTACTTTATATCATCAATATAAACACTGGTGTAGAATCCCTGGTGGGCTTGGAGAGTAAGTAAAATTATATTTGTTATATAATGATCATATATTGACTTTGCAACCCCTGGTTCCATTCACCATTACTTCAAACGTTTCACTCCAAACCACTCTGAATGACTTTGTTTACATCTTGAAGATGTAGAAACTTTAAACATTGGTTGGAATTCCAGCAAAGAATTCAAGAAAGAAAAAGAAATTGGGAGCTAAATGTAGCAAAATTTTACCGGAGCAAGTAAAGCATGCGCTTACGTGTTCACTATTAGAAATGTAACCATTCTGGGGTGACCATTCTTTTTCATAAGACTATACATAAGCAATAAACAACATCTGAGTAAACAAATAATGCAAATATAATAGATCACAGTATAGGAGTTCATTGAAATTCACATTTGTAAATTATCATGACGATTAAACTGCACGTCTGAAATACTGGCTACTGTGACTCTGCAGTTCATCAATACATTGATAATCAAATATGTAATACAATACTTGGTAAATTAATAAACTGGACTTTGACTGGAAATATTAAATTATATGATTATTTATGAAAGAGTTGCACATAATTCTTGACCACAGTTTATTTCATTAAGACAAAATACTTTATGTGCACCATATCCAATGCAGGACATGCTTTTCTTTTTTTTTTTACAAATATAGTGTGGTCATGCACGTTAATTCACTAACACTGAATGTGCTAAAAAAAAACTGTTTCTCACTAAAAAAAATACTAAAAATATAATTGTGTAAAGGATTACATTTTTATGGTGGCGTCTGCAGGCCACTCAGACCTGTTGACACAGATATTTGAAACCTGTAAACAATTATCCTGAATGAGAAAAGCTGCCTCTTAATTCATCATCACCATCATAATAGTCATTGGTTTTCAAAAGAAATGCCTTGGTCCTGCTGAATGTGACACAATAAGGCTACGGGTTTATGAAATTAATTTAACACAGAAATGTCTCATAATTTAGTGCTCTTGACTTTTTCTTCAGATGATATTTGCTGACTTGCTGATCCACTTTCAACGCTTCCTTTCTTTGGTGACCTAAAAATAAAAAGAGGATAAATATATAAGTGTGTTTCAGTGCTAATGGTAAGCTTTGCTGCCTGAAAAATGCTCCAGGTATTTATTGTTCGAAAGACTGAAATCATTTGCCATATTAATGATTATTGTTATTTTATTGGGCTGGGACCACTTATCAATTTATCAGTACTGACCAGTAACATGAAATCTATCTGTAGATTTTTTTGTGTTTTTTTAAGTGTGAGATGTAAGTGGCTCACACTGGAGAGACTGGTAAACAGAAAACACTGGTATTTTCATGCCTAGTTTGTGTGATTGCAGATCACAGAGGGGTGAGTTGCCTTAAAAGTGTGTAGCTGTGAGAGAGCCTGTGATGTCACTTTCCGGCCACCATAGACATTTTTACAGAGCAAAAGAGTCATAAACAGACTTTAACACATTTCAGCTTAGATCAGTTATAAAAAAGATGTGTCACTGTTTGTTGTGGTTTAATTAAATATAATCAGGCTTCTTCAAACACTGCCATGTGCACCTTTCCCACCTGTTTTTGAGAGAGAGAGCAGTTCCACCTGTTTTCAGCCATCCTTAACCATAAATGTCTTGGTAAGAGACAGTAAGTTAATGCAGTGGATCAGGGGTAAAACGCAGCACTGAATGAGGAAAATCAGAAGAGGCGCCAGTTCGATACGACGCTGTGAGCAGACTTTTTTTATACAGAAACGTTTTTGCCTGTATAACCAGTTCTTGGGTGTCTTGCAACCATGCAATCATCCTTCTCATTTTCTAGTGAAGTGCAATCAATTTTTGGAACCTTTTTATCTTTCTCTTGTAAAGTTAGGACTTTCTGGAGATAAAGTGTGTATAGGAACATGATGTTCTGATAAGGACAGATGTTGAAACTCACATGCTGTGATCCTTCAGAGCGTCAGTGTGATCCAGCAGCTCAGTGTTCAGCGTCTCCGGGAGCATGAAACACAGCGCTCCTCCCAAGAAGGGCAGAGAGCCGTAGATGACCATGGGAATGGCGTGGTGATAAACATCCAGCAGGCCGATGAGAGGAGCCAGAATACCGGCCACACGCGCACACATGGAGTTTAACCCAACTCCGTTCTGTCTGAAATACACGGGTTAACAGGTTATAAACACATAGCGAGCAACAACACCAACAACTACACAAAGTCGCTATATAGATGGACCCTCAGGTCAGTAACAACCTGTGAGCTTATGATCCCCCTCTACTTTACTGTCACAAAGAGGAGCCACGAGCTGAACATTTATTGAAATGCAAAAGAAGCATAAGAATGTAAACAGAGACACAGGAAATAAACAGACAAAGACACAGAAGCAGTTTCAAATTGCAGTGTACCACTATATACTGCATACTGTACCAGTATACAATGGATACTTTACCAATCCAGTATACAATGTATACTTTACCAGTATATACTGCATACTGCACCAGTATACAATGGATACTTTACCAGTATATACTGCATACTGTACCAGTATACAATGGATACTTTACCAGTGCACGTTGCATAGTGTCCCAGTATACAAGGGATACTTTACCAGTACAGTATACAATGGATACTTTACCAATAAATACTGCATACCACTATTTACATTATACTTAATACTGTACTAGGATATACTGTACTGTTCCAGTTTGTACTATATAATTCACCAATATATACTTTACCACAGTACCCAGTATACTGCATACTGTATAAGTACATACTGCATAATTTATCAGCACATCCTGTATTCTTCACCACTATATACAGTATACTGTAACACTACATACAGTATGCAGTAAACTGAAGCAATATATACAGTGTACTGCACAGTGTACCAGTATTTACTGTTTAATATACCAGCACATCCTGTATATCTTACCACTAAATACAGTATACTGTAACACTACATACAGCAGGCTGTAGCTGTATATACAGTGTTCTGAACCAATATATTCATTATACTGCACATTGCACCAGTGTATACTGCATGCTTTACCAGTATTTACAGTGTACTGTACCAGTATACACAGGATACTACCTACTGTACCAGTATATACTGCGTGCTTTACCAGTATTTACAGTGTACTGTACCAGTATACACAGTATACTACATTCTGTACCAGTATATACTGCCTGCTTTACCAGTATTTACAGTGTACTGTACCAGTATACACAGGATACTACATTCTGTACCAGTGTATACTGCATGCTTTACTAGTATGAATACTGTAAATCACACCAATAAAAACATCAGCATTGGATTCATCTGTGTTCATCTCTCTGGGTCCCATAACCCCTGTTCTCCTAGATTTGCAAAAAGGTTGTCTTGTTTATCACATTCACAGTTGGTAACATGACCGGGGCTATAACTTTAAGTTATCTATGCGGTATGTTGCTTTTATTAAAAGTCAGCAACCTCACCTCAAGACCAAAAAGGAGAGCTTATGAGAGCTTTATGGCTGGATCCAGGGCTATTAAAAACATTTGCAGATCACCAGGTAGTTGCCTTGATCTTGAAATGACCGCAAAATCAAACACTCAGGAAAAGGAGGGAAAAAAAACAAACTGGACACAGGTGGAAAGACTAACGAGGGGGTGGAACCAGAGAGGACACATAGGAGGAGACTGGAGAGGGCAGAGCCAGGACAGGAAAACTATCCACTTTTATAGACCAGTGAGAAAGTCTCAAAATATAACAAAATAGATCTTTTCATTATTTATTATTTTTGCTCTTTTATATAAAATCTTTTTGCAGATTCAACTCTTGTGGCAAATTCATTAGAGTTAGAAGGGCTGGGGCGCTTACCTGCATGCATCTGCTTGAAACCTTTTCACTCTAATGATATTTAAATAAGCATCACAATTAAATAATGATTGAATAGTTAACATAAACTGCAGAAATGTAAACACACTCACCTCACAACAGTGGGGTAAAGTTCTGCAGTGTACACATACGCTATGGAAAATGAGGCAGCCAGTGAGAACTTTCCTATGACTGCTATGACGGTCACCGCCACAGGAATGTCTGGGAAAAGAGGAGTTAGAGGCTTTAGACTATCATAGTTATCTGGGCATTCTCTAGGTTTCATTCTTTTGATTGATGTATCCTTGTTCACAATGTGAGTCACTCAACAGAACTACAGCTCTGTCTAGAATGATGATGATGATGATGATGATGATGATGATGAAATACTTCATTGATCCCAGAGGGAAATTTGTGCTTCCCGAAGACCAGACGAAACAAAACACAAAACATTACAACACATGATTGTAAGAAGGGGATAAAAAGGGGGGTATGTAAACAAAACGGTGGTAGATAAAATTTAAATAAAAAATACAAAAAATACAGACTAATTGCCTGCGAGATGAATGACTTTGTCTGTAGAGCAGGACTGAGACAATAGTCTGTCACTAAATGTACTCCTTGCCTGGTGATGGTACTGTGTGGAGGGTGGATGGGACTAGAGCAGTTTACACACCTGACGGGATGGCGAGAATCACAAGGCAGGCGGTTCCCCCGAGGAGCAGCGCCGCACTCTGACATTTCTTCCTGCCGAAGCGCTCGATGAGCGGATAGCAGCCGAGGCGGGCGGGAATCTCTGCAATGCCAAAGACCAGCTGGGTCAGGTAGATGTCCAGGCCAAAGTTCCCCACATTCAGACTGACGCCATAGTAAACCAGGCTGGTCACAAACCTGCCAGAGGAGTGAACCAGTAACCAACATGCTGCAGATTTAGCACTTACTTCAGTCTTACTGAGAAAGATTAAATTGCAATTATATAATTTTTTATTAAGCCTGCCATATTTCAGATTTGTAAATCCATGATTTGTATTGGAATAAGAAACAGTTCTGCAAAAAAAATCAAATTTGCACATTTTTTCCAATGAATCCAGATGTAGTGGATTCCCTGAGACATGTTTGGAGCCCAAACATTGCTTCTTTAGTCTAGAATGGGAGCTACGAGGATAAGGTTGCTAACGGGCACTATGTTAATAGTCACCCAAGCACATCCGAAAACTTCTCAAAGCGCATCTAGTTCTTTATTAAAGAATGTGGTTTTAGACACAGTATGACTTACTGTGAGCTTTTACACAACATGGTCTATTTTCACAAACTGCCTCAGGATCTACAATCTGTTTTTGTGACAATGATCATCATGCATATATAGAAATCTGATCGGAGATCAGTCATTGTTTTAAATGTTAGCCTCACAGCTCTAGTTCTGAATTACAGAAGCAAAATTTGGACTCCATATATTTCCTGGCTGATCGACTACATCTGGGGCTCAGTGGAAAACTGTAAGTCTGATTTGTTGATGAACTATCCCCTAAAAGACTAACCTACATTTTTCATCAAAATTTGCTTTGTCGGAAAACATGAACATCTTCATTTACCAAAACAACCACAGAAATGTATCTGTAACTGAAACTGGTCAAGATGCAAAACACTGTGACTGGTTAAAGACCTCATTTACATATTACATGTTGATATTAGTACCGCAAAATACAATACTTCAGCGTATTTAACAACTGCACAGCCTTATTTTACACTGATGTCCAGATCTGCCCAGCATTGGGTTGCAATCAATGTCCAAATTATCACCCAGTAACGATTTAAAACCTAAAAAGAATGGGCAATGAAACGACCAATCATCTGCTGGACTAGCACTGTTTGAACTCACCAGATGTAGCTCATGATAAGTGCCCTCTTCCTCAGGGTTCCCACTCGGAACAGGTCCAGCATGCTGCCGGTTCGGGCTGTGCTCTCGGCCTCCAGCTGATGGACCATTTATTCAAATTACACACCCCACACACAACCATTAATAACCATTACAGCGCAAGCTGACATTTCTTTTTTTTTTTCACCTTGTCCAGCAGAGATTCTGGAACTTTTCTTCTGTTGACCCGGGCAGCTTTCAGGATGATCCGCCTGGCCTCTTCCTGTCTGCCCTGAGTTAGGAGCCATCGAGCTGATTCTGGTAAGATCCTACAATGCATTGAAAATGCTCTTTCAATTTCAAGTTCAGG
This sequence comes from Brachyalestes nurse, assembly GCA_037974405.1. Lineage (NCBI taxonomy): Eukaryota > Metazoa > Chordata > Actinopteri > Characiformes > Alestidae > Brachyalestes > Brachyalestes nurse. The sequence continues at coordinate 414,246 of JBBPCY010000001.1, forward strand.
TATGTTTTATTGTCATTTCAACTATATTCACACAGTACACAGTGAAACAAAACAATGATCCTCCATGGTGCGACACAAGAACAGAAACACTACAGGACTACAAGAGCAAACAGGACAGAAGAGAGTGCAAGAAAAAAAACACAAGAGCAACAAAACAACCAGACAAAATAGCTACAGTAATAGATCACAGTTTCTGTCCTTATGCATTCTTTAGGTACAGGTTACGTTTTTAAAGGGACAAATTCATTCAGTTGAAACTTGCAGGTTGGTTGAAAAAAGCCATTCACACTGCTATAGGAGCAAAAATAAAGCAAAACCACTCAACAAAAGCTCAGAGGATCGCTATGAGTTTAAGGGGGTACTTTGGACCAAATTAAAAACTTAACCATGGCTATAAATGCTACTCACATGCCTCCTCACCCCCCCCTAAAGTTATGCCACTATTGTCATAAAACAGATATCTTCCAGTTTACAGACTAGGTGATAATGTATCTCGAATGTAGGAGGAAAAGTGCTTTGAGTGGATACACGAGGAAGAAGGAAGCCAGTCAAACATAATTTTCTAGCCTATGTGCTGGTGGCTAGGCTAGCAGTTGGGACTATTTGCTGTCATGAAGGGATTCCTAATGGCTATATTTGTGCAGTTTATGCTGGGTGTTGTAGTGAGCGAGACAAAAACTTAAAACGAACACAACATCATGAATTCCGAGGGTGGAAGAAGCCTTGCAGGTCCATAAAATGTACGTTATCGTCACCTGCTAGCTTGTGAGGCAGAAGCATGGCAGATAGGCTTGTTGCTGAGACTCCCAGGCCATGACCCTGATGTTGTTTTCCCAGACAGTGTCACTGCCTTCACATGTATGCCAGTGAAATAATCCATGAGAGGTCGGTGTGCCGCCCACTCTATAAGTCACTCAATGATTAAGGCCCTAAATCCATCTCTGATACACTATATGGACAAAAGTATTGGGACACATTTGTTTTTCAGGGTTTGGACTAGGCCTCTTACTTCCAGTGAAGTGTAATCTTAATGCTTCAGCATATCAACACATTCTGGACAACGCCATACTTCCAACTTAGTGGACACAGTTTGGGAAGAACCTTTTCTGTTCCAGCATAAAGCAAGCTCCATAAAGTCGTGGTTGGATGAGTTCGGTGTGGAAGAACTGGACTGGCTGCACAGAGCCCTCAACCCCATGTGTCTGACAATGTGTGTGTGTGTTGTGTTGTTTTTTGTAACTATTATACAAATATTACATCCTGAATTTTTACTGGGTTTTATTTTAAATGTACAAATGCCTGTGAGGAATGGGTGGGTATTGTCCTGTTTTTCTGTTTAAAGGGTTTTAAGCATTTTGACCCTGGGATAATTAAAGTTTTCTGATTCTGATTTATTTTTTATATTTAATTTATTTTTCCTTGTTGCTGCTGTTTGAAGTGTCTGTGGCGCTCCAGACCAGAATCTCTCACGTGCGTCATGTCAGTGTTTCTCTAGTTTAAAGCCCTGCATTTTTAATACTGTAAACTAAATTAAAAGAGGTGAACATGGGTTTAACGTAACATTTTTTTTTCAAGGGTAATGCATTAAACTGAGTTTAAAATGTTCTGGGAGTATATTTACTGGCATATTTAGGGTTTACACTATAAAAATAGGCATTTTTTTAACCAAAACGCAACAACGCGCTTTTCCCACTTAATGCGGGTCCTCTTGGAATGTAACCCCCGCGAAAAGCAAGGGATTACTGTATAAAAGCAAAAAAGCCTCACCAGAAGTAGACAACCATGGTGAGGACGGGAGCAGACAGAACTATCTGAAGTATCCTCCAGTTGTGAATGCCGTACGCCACCCCGGACAGAACCATCAGCCCCAGGGCATAACAACAGTGAGAGAGGATGGTGAAGAGAGCCCGCTTGGATGTGCCACACCACTCAGTGCCTACAGAGGATAAGTCGTGTATTATCACAGTGCTATAACCTGACTTATATCATAATCTGAAGGTTCAGTTTAATAAAATATCATTTATATAGCACTTTTTACAACCAATGTTGTCACAAAGCAGCTTTACAGGGTCCAGGTCCGAGCCTCTAGTGAGCAAAAAGCAACAGGTTAAAACTCTGGAGGAAGAAACCTCGGGAGGAACCAAGACTCAGGGAACCCATCCTCCTCGGGTTGACCCGGAGAGAGAGAGAAAGAGAGTCTTTATGGAGATAACTAACAAGAGAAGGCCATCGTGTACAGACTTCAACACTGTTAGACACAGTTAAGAGTCAATAGAGGTAGATTTAGCAGTTCTCACATAGCTCTAGTTTAAGGTAATACAAGTTGCTCAATAACCACATTTAAAAATGTTATCTTAGGACTGGCCTGGTTTTCGGGCTGCACAATATATCATCTGTGAACCATTATCGCAATATTAGTCTCTGCAATACTGCTCTCACAGAAGGCTGCAATATGTAAATGAGCCTCAATCCAATCAGTGTTTTTGACACCGTTGACCAATCACAGCTCCAGGTGAGTTACTGGGTGTTCTGATGAATCAAAGTCTTCATGTAATCCATCAAAAATTGGCCAAAAATTATTTTGGCCAGTCTGTTTTAAAAAGCCCACATTTCTATCCTATTTTATTTTTCCCATAGATATATTTCAGTATTCATCATAGTTTATTCTTACATGACCGTTTTCCAACCTTTGTTTATCTACCTCTTAGAATTAAACAGGCTGTTTGTTACTGTGCCTTTAAGACTGATATTTGTAAATGATCTCTTTCTGTTTGGCTTCCCTCTACTGCCGCTCATCCACAAGGCAACACAGGGTTGCAACACTCCTTAGAACTTTAGTATGAGTGGGTGGGGCTAAATAGCTGTAGGCTAAATAAGAAGAAATATGTAAATGTGCAACATGACAAAAAACTATGACTGTTTTGCAGGGTGGTTTCTGTCTATTGACTTGAATGTACATTTTGAAACAGCAGATTTCCAGCCTCTTTAATTCCAGAAAAGTGGTGATATGGGCCCTTTAATATATTGAAAGTAATCGCAATCTCAATATATATTAGTAATATGTAATATATAATAGTAAAATCACAAAACTGATATTTTGTCCATATCATACAGCCCTATCTGGGATTAAAATGACTGGTTCAAATGTTAGAGTACCTAAAACATATGTGTTGATGGCGATGCCAGATATGGAAGTTCCAACCACAAAACGGAGGGCGATGTAGACATAGAAATTTGGGGAGAAGGCGGCGCCCACGCCAAACAGGAACTGTAGAGCCAGCGAGAGTAAAGTGACAAAACGCCGGCCGTACCTGTGGAGGGAAAATAACAGTTTATAAAACACCACTGACATCTCTGCTGCATGTCTTACTGAAATAAGGAGTTTGGCAAAAGCATCTATAATTTACATAATTGTCCCCTAACATTACTGTCAATCTTCCAAAACATATGACATCTGAAACTGATTTTTGCATCATAAATTCATCCCTTTACTATAACAGTGTGTCAGGTGAGCACGGAGTGATTTGCCAATAGGTGGAGAATAAGCTAACTTGTTAGCATCATTAGCCTCATTTCAGGCAGCAAACATCCATTTGACATCAGAAAATGAACCATTCCTTTAAATATTTTCAAATTAAAGAGGCCATATTTTATAAAGTGGTACATACACTATATAGGCAAGTATTGGGACACACCTGTGTTTCAGGGTTTGTGTTAGGCCCCTTACTTCCAGTGAAGGACAATCTAATGTTCCAGGAGACCGATACATTTTGGACACTGCCATACTTTGTGGATGCAGTTTGGGGAGAAACCTTTTCTATTCTAGCATGCTGTACCCCAGTACACAACGCAAGCTTCATAAAGACGTGGCTGGATGAGTTCAGTGCGGAAGAACTTGACTGGCCACACAGAGTCCTGACCTCAACCCCATCCAGCACCTTTGGGATGAACTGGAACGGAGATT
>JBBPCY010000001.1:427211-441371 GCA_037974405.1 Brachyalestes nurse
ACACACACACACACACACACACACACACACACACACACACACACACACACACACACACACACACACACACACCTTTACAAATACACACACCCTTTACTTGAAGTAAATGCTTTCTTTACGGTTACATTATCATTAATTACTAAACATGTTAGCCAAAATTATATTCACTGAAGAAGTAGTGAAGCTTGTGCACTCTGTCAACTGCTATTAAACTACACCAGTAATGTTTAATGAGCCTGGAGAATACAGAGTGAGCAGTCTGATATCACTTTTCAATACAGGACCTCTCAATCCTTCAGTATTCTACGTCGTCTCTTTTGGACGCCACAGGTTTAATGGGGTTCAGGTCAGGGGATGGACTGGCCATGTCAGTTTGAGTCTGCACTCACTGATCCATTTTAGTGTGAATATGGCTTTCTTACGGCACGCCTTCCAAAACGTTTGTTGGCATAGAGGTGACATCTCATTATATTTTTGGAGGTTAGGTGACCCCAAAATACTACCATGAAGCGTTTACTTCAGTAATCATGGCCCTCACTGTGCGTGGGGGTAAAATAAACAGGCACCCTCTTCCAGGCAGATTGACTTCTTAATTATGGCCTTTACAGTGGAACCTGGCCTATTTATACACCAGTGAAAAAAAGTCAAGGATGACTCCTAGAGAGGTCCTCAAGTGGGAACATTTTATTCTTCAATTTTATTCTTAAGAGTGGTTTCTGGGTTTGCTAATAATTTTAACCCATGGTTTTGCTAAAAAAATCAGAAAAATTATTTTTTAAACTAAAATACATGGGTTTGTTGTACGTTGAAAGGAATCTAATTACGGAATTATTTTCATGACCTTGTTTTCTTTAAAATCTGTCTTTACCAAAAGTGTCAATAATTATGGAGCTATAGAAGCATGAAGTCAGCTATAAATAGCCTTCAGACCTAATCTTAGATTGGGGAAATTGCAGAGAGGACTTTCAAACGGTACCTTTGGAAAAGAAATGAAGGTCATGCTTCACATTTGAGGTCTGAAGTGTCTAGTAGTTCAAATGTTAAGTAAAGAACCATAAACTCGTTTAATGACAGATGGTGGACCAAACATGAGCATCAACATCATTAAACACAACAAACAAGGAACATGTCACTGTATTACACCCCATGGTTAAGCAGCTCTAGAGCAGTGGAGTAATTACAATAAGGCCCAATGCAAAAACAAACAACACCTACCTCAACCTTAATACCAAGCTGATGGGTGATTTAGAGGCATCGCTTGCAGGGACTGGGGCCTGAGGGGGAAAATGTAAGCAGGATGAGAATTGTAATTTTTTTTTTTTTTTTTTTACAGCTCAGCTCTCATTCAGCCTCAAACGTCTCTACAGCATAATTACAAACTGCAATGACTTTCTAAATAAGGCAGATTAAGGGGGAAAAACTGCACAGTCAGAGCTCAGATTAGGCACAGTAACATGGTTTTTCATAACTAAACTAAATTCTACAGATATAAACTGATAAATCGACCACAGTCTAGTTTCTGATTCTACTTTCTATATTCTACCGCATTATAATAATTCCTCCAATCCACACTTGTGTCGTACTCTGTATTAGTAAAATTGATTCCAAACCATACCACACTGAGTAAATAAGAATCATAACGAAGTCTGAGTTTTTACATTGCACTTTCATAAAGTCATATATTAATTGAAACTTCGGGGGTTAATTTTACAACAGCCTATTCAAAAAAAGGTAGCAGCATTTAAACTGCATTTAAGGAACCCACGTCTTACACTATTCTCGTATTTGATCCTCTTCACAACCCCCAATGTCTCTTTATCCTTTACAATTAAACAGGCTGCTGTGCCTCTAAAACTCAGGCACCTCTGGTATAAAGGATGGATCTTGATTTTCGAATATTTGAATATTTGTTAAATGACACAAATCAATTAGTTTTTGCACTTATTGTCTTAAAACAACTCATTTCCCTTGCATTTTCCTACCAATTTAATTTAAGTAATGTGTTATTACTGTGAGAAGGCGGCTGTAATGCAACAAAGGCTGTTTGCCAACCGCCAGAGTTGCTTTACTACCAGGTGTGCTTTGTGAAAAGCATGAATGGAAGAGGGGCAGAACATGATCATTGAAGAATATTCAAATATTACTCAGTGAATATCGAATATTTTTGCTTGAAATGCCTTTCCCTAGTTTGTATATCATGATTTGAATCCCTTTCAGACTACTGTTACATAGCAGTGTTGTCCGTTTATTGAATTGTCTCGGATTTACATCACATTCAGACTACTGTTACAATGCTGTATATTCTGTTTATTGTATTTTCCCAGATTTACTGCCCAGCCAAACTACTGTTACATTGCCGTTTTGTCTATTATACTGTCTCAGATTTACATCCCATTCACGCTATACTATTACACTACTGCATGGTTTATTTCTTGTATCATTTCGGTCATTACTTGCACTTAGTTTAATGCTAAAACTACCTCCTTTGCAATAATTATACTTATGGTGCAACTCTAGTCACTCTGGAAGGTTTGCATCTTGTTCTCACTGTGGTGTTACATTACTGTTACAGTGTGTTTCTGTCATGACCTGCACTTGAATGCTGCCATATGCTGTGGTCCATGCAGAAACATTGTCACTATGTACGTGTTCCCAGCTGCTGATGACAAAGTAACCTTGAACCTAGAACCCTTGAACACTCATTGAAAAAGTCCAGACTGGAACACTCTTTATAACTTAATTGTTAATGGGCAGCGCTGAACTGCTGTAGTATATAATATATGCACATCATCACAAAAAAAAAAACAACAATGAATGGGACCTAAACATCTGTGCATTTGTAATGTCACACCTGTGTTATCTGGGCAGGCGGGTTGGTGGGAGCAGGCACAGCGAGTGCAGGGACACTGGGCTGCACGGGATGACCACCAGGCTGAAGGACTTCGGCCTGGCCAGGGACGCCTGGAGCCTGGAGGTGCCCGAGAGACTCCGTCGGCTGGAAAAGCTGACGAGATAAACAACAGCATAGTCAGTTTTCTTTAAAGAAAAAAGGGCAGACCGAAGGCAAGTCAAATGAGAAACCTGACACCTACCTCTGAGTTCTGAGATCCCTCCTTTACTCGTGGAGACTAAGAGAAAGACAGACGGGAAAGGTTAAACTCTAGAATAAGATCTAGAATATTTCATTATAATGTTGTAAACATTTTAAAGGAATACAGAAGCTTTCTTTAACATAATCTCTATCTGTTGCAGCTGTTCTAAGAGATGGATCCCCCTATGTAGTTCCTGAAGCTCTTTCCTTCTTTAACTACAACTCTATGATGAGACAGTTTTTCTGAACAGGAAAATGACTGTCAAGTTAACAGAGATTAAGCTGAAGATCGCCAGAGTATTCCTCTAAACTGCAGCTGTCCTGTAACAGGCATTAGATGACCAAGCGCTGCCATGTGTATGTACTCACTACCCACACTTTACTAAAATCCAGTACTGTGCAACGGTCTTGAAACACCCCTCATTTCTATATATTTTGCTACTTACTACTTCACGTCAAACTGTCAGACTTCAGTTAGATGCTCTTTGCCTGAATTCTGCCTGAATGATTCTTACGTAGGTCACTGTGTGTCTTAACAAACAGAAACATTCCCCAGGTTCAGGGACTGGACTGGAAATGAGAGTCTTTGAAAGTCCTTCAGGAAGCCTGGAGAACTGTTCCTCAAGACCACATTAAAATACAAGAAAGTCTGGATCTTTGTAAGCAAAATATGAAGATATGAGGGGTGGCTCAAAACTTTTGCACAGTTCTGTATATTTTTGCATTTACGATCAGCGACAACCAAGCAAATGGATGAGGAACTGCTAAACAACTAAGGTTTGACCCCATTAGCACATAGTACATTTCAACAGGAAAACAGCGCGTACTATATGCTGACACAAAGCGCTGCATGATTGGCCAAAATCTGCAATTATTTTAAGCAATACTGTCACTGCAGTTATTGACTGCCATTAGCGCTGATTAGTCAGCTTGGTTTTCATTAGTGCCTTTGAGATAATAGCAGCCGAATTTGTTTAACTCTATTACAGCAACCTGCTGAGCTGCTAAAAATACCTGCATATATACCTCCAAAGACCTGCATGCTAGGAGAAGCTAAACTTCCCTGGAGGGTGTGTGTGTGTGTGTGTGTGTGTGTGTGTGTGTGGGGCACACCCTATGAGTAAAGGGCAATCTACCCCCAACCCTAATTAAACAGTTTAGATGATGGATGGAAGGATGATTTCTGTGTTCTGTTCAATGTAAAACACCATAAAATTCAACGAAAAGATCACGATCCACATTTCTCAGAAGTGAGTTAATGGAACAATTTTATTCTTCCGAGTTGATTGAAACTTTAATCCACATCATTATTTCATGTTGTTCCAGTTTAATCCGACAGCAGGACGGAAACCTGGCTAATGACACAAACTACCTGTAGCCTAATCTGAGCAACAGATGATTCATTTTCCAGTCCTCTGCACACATTCAGGTTCCTGGTAGCCCGTAATCAGCAGGTCCCAGGCAGTAAAAAGAAAAAACTGCATTTATCCAGTGAAGTGAAATCATCCTAACGTGAAAATAATGCAAATATCGCAGGCCACCTGTGATCTGGAGTGCATGAAATAACTGATTTCCAAAAGAAGAGCGAGCAGCTGTAGACGAAACAGGCCGTTTCTCGCTGTTCCAGATCTGAAGAAAGGCTCACTCATCAAACAGGGGAACGAGGGGGGCTGTAAGATGAGTAACTTGCATTCCTCCTCAAGGTCGTGCCTTCTAAAAGCAAACAAGGCTCGTCCTTCGCAGCTGGTCAGGAGAGGCCAAACTCTGCTGTCATTCGACAACCGGAGCATCTGGCCCAAGCACAAACTGATGCTCTGATTTTCAATACAGGTTTAATTACACCCTCATTACTTTGTACACCAGTTCCCAGTCAGAAAAACATTAAAGTTGGTGCGCCCAATTTGGGAACCACTGAGTTAGACTGAGTTAGACTGAGACAAATCTCAGTTCACATTCCAGTCGCAATTCGCTATCTGTAGTTGATCTTCACAAATAACTGACACTTTACAAACACCTGAACTTCATCCATAAATGTGAACACACACTCAGCTTTGGATCATGGACAGCCTGAACCTTATCAGACAGTCTGATCTAAACTTTACGACACTCTATTCAGTCTTATTACGGGGATTCAGCCATAAAGACTATCACAGGAACTTATGGGCCAATGTCCACTTAACCCTTCGACATCTGTTCAGACTGGGCTGCCCTTTGCTCTACCATAGTTTTATTAAGTGTGGGTTCAATCAGTGATCGCTTTTGCATTACTGCCCATTTACTGCAAGTTTATTCCAGATATAAACCGTCATAAAATCCTAGAATGTGTCAATCGCTCACAATTAAACTTGTCGCAGCATTCATTTGTACTTATTCCAGTGCTCCTATACCAAGCATGCTAATAGTTCTTATCAGACATACTACATGACATTCCATCATTTTTGTGATTAACATTCTCACTGAAAAGTTTTAGATCAAGATTTAAATGCAAAACTAATTTAAATGCAATGAAAAAAGTTAAAACCAATATCACTGTTGTCATTAATAAAGTAATAGCCTTACAATAAACATCCAGATATTACACCATCATAAAAAGGAAGAAAAGATGATCAATATGTATAGATAAGCTCAGTATTCCCAGTGTTACTACACTCAAATCTAAATACCAATACCCTTAAGACCATTTAAACTAGGGCTGTCACCACTGATCATGTAATTAATCTAGGACTGTGGTACTTACATTCACAATTAGTTGATCAAACACAATTAATAATAGTAAACACCTAATAAGATGTCATATATATATTATCGCTCACAATTGCAATTTAAGTGCTAATAGCACCCCCTTTTGGAGAATGTTCAGACTGCTGAATATGTCTTTGCAATGACCTGATTTCTTGTTTGTTTAATCAATTTTAATACAGTAATAGTGACAGCCCTATCTCAAACCACTATCTAAATACCAAAAATGTGTCATCCGGATTGACCCAAAGCCCCCGAGTGCGTTTGTTAGTGCTTCACCCTCAGTACTGATTATTCAGCGGTTTAATGACTATGCTGGTTGGTTAAAACACGCAAACACAGATTTGAAAAGTGTGAGCTGTCAAAACACACACAACAATACAGATGGCTTCCAGGACAAACACTTCCCCAAATTATACACTGTTTTCAGGGGGTCACTCAAGGCCTCCATCTCAGTCTTGGTTCAGTGGAAATGCTAGAAAGCTTTAGCTTAGCTGGGTTCCTGCAGCTGGAAAACAAGCTTGTGCTGAAGCCACTGTTAAAACTTCAGCACAAATTGTTAAAATGGGATTAAAATGCTGTAATTGTTCATAAATAAGCGCTCTAACAATCTGATGCTAATAAGATCTTAATACGTTGAGGACAATTTTGGTGCTGTTGAAAAGAAGTGGTTTATCTGTGTGCTAGAAACATACATTTTCTATATTTTATTGCAGGTTACCTGTAACAAGATTTCTAGCAATGTCATTTTTTACAATTTCTATCATAAAACTTTTGTTCAAGGAAAAAAAAGTACAAGATTTTCATAAGATAAAAATGATGAACTACCTGCAGGAAACAAATACCACAAACTAGTGATGCACAGGCCGACATGCAGAAAAAAGTGAGAAAGCAGCGTTCTGTTCAAGTTAAAAATTATTTAGAAACAATGTGGGTTGCGTCGTTCCTCTTTGAATATTAACTTTTTCAGAGTGAGCTGATTCTCATAATAGGTCAGGTGGGTGTGTATCATAACCCCCATCAGGCCAAATTTTACCACTTCATGTAACTGATATATCCTGTCTTTGACTGAGCTTAAAACGCCTTTGTGCATTTTTGGTAGCTCCTAAATGCACCAACCAACTTAGATTGCCATCCTCAATGTCTTGGTTTTTGTTTGCCTTTCTGAAGCTGGATTTGTTTTCCCAAAAGAGGCCGTGAAACATAATTTGTCCTAATTGTACTGGTCAACTGGTCCACACTACACAAACAGCAGATTCACACTGGATTAAAATCACTCCACAATTATTTCTGTCAAACTGTAAAACTACACACTGCAGACTCATACTGGATTCAAATCACTACTACTTTTGTCAGGACCTACACACTAGATTCATTCTGGATAAAAATCAGTCCAGAATTATTACTTTAAGACTATACACAGATCTCCTAGGTAACTGTAAATTTCCCACCAGTGGGATCAATAAAGCATTATCTTATCTTAATCACTTAAATTACGCCGCCTCCCTGAGTGAAACGAATCCAGCTCTGGTATTTATTTCTAGCAGACAGTGCAGTAATTTGCTGGTAGAGGTAGTGCTTCCTTGTTAGTGGAGCCATCTGTATGTTAGGGAGAAAAAGACAACCCTGGCTGGGGGCACTTCCAGGGGCTGAGAGAAGCGCACTTGTCGCCGCGGCACGTTAACCGACTTGGACGGCTGCTCCTTTAGTGTCGAACACAAAACACACATCACAAGATACAATCACATACACACAAGCTCTCGAAATGATCTAAACGGACGGGCTGCTAAAGCCCCTTCCACTGTTATTCAACATTAAAGGTGCTACACACATCAGCTTAAAGACAGAGTGACAAGTCACCAACACAAGACCACCAGTTCTGGGGGAGGGGTACATTACATGGCCAAAAGTAGGTGGACACCAAAATCACATTCATATGAATGCATTTTGATGCAAAACCTAATATGCATTTAGCCTCACTTTCCTCTTGGAAAAGCTGGACGGTTCCACTTAAAAATAACAGCACTTACGGTTGGCTGGGACAGCTCTAGCAGGACAGGAATGTGAGGAATTAACTTGCATCCATTTACATTTACAGCATTTAGCAGACGCTTTTATCCAAAGTGATTTCCATTCTCTAACTACTTGCTCAGGAACCCAGTGGTGGTATGCTGAAAGTAGAATTTGAACCCATGACCTCTTGGTCCAGAGGCAAGTATCCTACCCACTAGGACACCACCACTGTGACTGTGATGCAGAAAATGACTGAGCTTTCCAGTAGGACCTAATCTACAACCAATTAAAAGAAGTGTCCACATTTTCCTGGTCATGTAGCGCACATCTGTGAGTGTGTGTGTGTGTGTGTGTGTGTGTGTGTGTGTGTGTTCTTTTACCCGTAAAGCAGCAACAGCAGCTTTGCCTTCCTCGCTTTCTTCGTCCAGCTCATCATCACTCCACTCCCACTCCCCATCTTCCGTTTTATGCAATCTGCCACTGGATCCGGGAACTCGTCTCACCTATAAACAGTAATTTTACGAAGTAAAGTGTTTTATAAGTTTATCTAAACGAAACTGAAATGTATCTGAAATTGTAGGGTTAGCTTTACTTTAGGCTCAAGTAATTTCATTTTTATATGACTTTTGATTCTAATACAAGGAAAGGGCATTTTCCTAATTAAGTAAAAAAAGATAAAGGAATTAAATATGCTGGTCAGCAAAGTTTTGATATTAGCAATTGGCAGCACTAATGTACTAACGCTGTATTCGAGCCTCACCTTTTTTGACCTTTCTGATATTGTAGGGGCTCTCTGTAGTAGCTTCTCTTGTAGAAATTCATTATTCTATGGAAGGAAGAGGAGCAGTCAAAATGAAAAAAGGAATTTCACTCAGCATACTGATGTGCAAATTATAACTGGTTTGCCTTTGTAATATTTCTTCAATTTGAGACTTTAGGATTACTGGCTCAGTGGGCCAAAGAAAATGAAGAATTTATAATTCCAGAATGGAATTCTGGATTGTGACTAATAACATTCACTCACTCTTTCTCACTCATTTTCACCACCGTGGAGCTGACTAATAACACAAGACTGCAAATTCTAATGCACTTCATTCACTTCTGAATCACTCCTGCTCATGAAATTTGACGGGCAGTCTATATACACATTTATATATTTATATTGGATTTATTTAGACTATATATTTTATATTGTTCTTGCTTCTATATGTCAGTGCCGTTGTAACACAAGCAGTGTCCTCCAGGATCAATAAAGATTCTCCTTAGATTCTCCTTAGGCCCCCTGGTGGTCTCTACTGGTTTTACAGGGCTCCAGATGCCTGCTTTTGTTCAGAAGCCACAGGGCCAGTACAGTAATGACAGGAATGCTGAACTGACCTCAGCTCTGAACTACAGTACACACACACACACACACACACGCGCGCGCGCACGTACACACACGCACACGTCTATCCACACAGCATCTCTGCACAAATGAACACTTCTTTACCTTCGCTTTTTGGAAGAACTTGTGTTTTAAGAGCTCTGATGATGTTGGCCTAGACAAAAAAGGCATAAATAAATAGCACTACAGTTAATAAATATTAAACATCATTTTAATAATACAAATATTTCTCAAAATACTGTTTTTAATTAAATATAATTACATATATTTAATATTTTTATAAATATTTAAAAAAGTTGATTTCATTTACTTCATCTAGCCCCTCTTTATTTCTTTATCATGGTACAAAAGACTCAAAAGTCCAGTATTATACTTTTACTAACCAAGTACAGTTGCTAGAAAGTGTACTTGTTTTGGAGAAATGTGTACATGCTACAAACAGTAAACTAAAGATAAAAGTCTGTCACTAATGACTAATTAACTAATCAGTAAATAGTACATAATCCACAGAGTAAGTTGATCATCAACTGAGTTAATGATAACAAATACATACTTACATACAACTTTTCAGACACTATTTTTATTGGAAATAGATAAAAATTTCACAAAACGAAAATAAAAACACTACATTTTTTGAGTGCATTTTAATGGGTGTCTCAGTGTCTAATTACAGAGACCAGCAGGACAAAGTGAACTCTTAATATTGATGGATCTTTGAGAAGATTAATTACAATTAACAGATTAAGTGTAAAGAGACTCATGAACTAAAAGTACTAAACAGTCTCATTTAAGTAGTTTCTATGTAAGTATCTATGTGGGCCTTCACAGATTCATCACTGTTTAAGATGTTGTTAATTTCATTATTTATTATTGATTTACTTTATTTTGCTTATTCTTTTGCTCATATTTCTCTCATGGAAAGCAGCATTCGAGGTCAGTCCCAGCTACAGAGCTACAGGGTGGAGGACTGAAGAGTTTTAACAGCTACAGGCCTGTCTGAACACGAGGAGGACCACCACGGACGTGGCACCAGAAATCTCACTCACTGCCAGAATTCACCACAACAAACAGGTTTGAGGCTCTAAGCCTCTGTTTTAGAGTCAAACTCACAGGAAACGAGGGGTGTAACGATACTGTTAACTCGATAGATGATTCGGGGCTCATGGATAAGTATTATTATTATAATTAATACTACAAATATTATTACAACACCTATTTAAGATATAGTGTTGGGTTTGTAGGCACCTTTCTTTTAATGAAAATCACATTTCTTCCAATAATCAACATTACTAAAGTCTAAAGGGATGTTTAGTATGTAATATTGGAAAAGTAAATACACTCAATATTTTCAACAGAGCAAGACTGAAAACAATTAGATAGTCAGTATGAGAAAATGTCAGCTGTGACAGTTTAAAAATAAGACTAGGTTGTTGTGCTGGATTGGATTGTTAACAGGTGCTGGATTATCATCATAAAGCAGATACAAGATATGTTAGAATGAATAGAATGCTTATTCTCTGCACTGCTTATTTGTACAATGCACAAATATTGTCACATTATTTGCATTGCGATATCACGATATTTTGATGCATTGGTACGTCCCAAAAGGAGCCTAGTGGTGGTTAGATAAGCATCTCTGTACTTAAATATTTGAGACAGTTCATCAAACTTGTTGCAACTTCATACTAACCTCTTAAATTCAAACTGAGCATTTTTTATATAGCCTAATAATTGATTTCAGGCTTCTCTGGCAGCATGAAAATCAGTTCTTTTGCACTGTGGAAATCTAAAAGCTACATTTATTTGCCTTTTATTTTTTACCATATGATAACAATTAATGGCCTTTTTAAAAACCGTTATTGATTGATTATTTTGTGGCTTTAAAAAAAAACAAAAAAACAACTTAATACTAAATACAGTATCAACTTAAGTGGTACTTGTTTATCACCTTTTCTCCGGATCCTTCTGCAAACACAGCGAGATCATCTTCCTGAAGGATTTGCCGTACTTCTTCACCATCTCTTTATCGGTGATGCCTGTCTCCAGCGTGGGAGGATCGTTCTGCAGGGTCAACATCAACACCTACCAAAAAAATAAATAAAAATCTAGGATTACGAGACCATAAACGATCCCCTTTCGACAGAACACAATGCAATGCTGTTTATAAGAGTGGCCTATGAGAACGAACAACTGAGGAACGGTTTACAACCCTTTTAAAAGCTGGCATTAACACTCGGAGGAGATTATACTGACTCACCTTCATAGGTGGGTATTTGTGGTAGGGAGCAGCTCCTGTGGCCAGTTCTATGGCTGTGATCCCAAAACTCCAGATATCAGCTTTGAAGTCATAACCCTTCACCTGCACGCGCACACAAAGCACAGAGTTACAGCTCCAGCCTTCTACACAATGATACACAACACTGACATGACCCTTGATGTGTTCTGTCATAGGAACTGTTGCTAGGTTAGACAAGCTTTACCAAAATCCCACTTAATCAAATGACTCTGATCGTTACATTGAGCTACAGCTGGTGGCCTAGGGGTTAGGGAGTTGCCCCAGCAATCAGAAGGTTATGGGTTCGAATCCCAGGACTGCTCTGAGGTACCCATGAGCAAGGTACCGTCCCCACACACTGGTCCCCGGGTTCTGTGTTCCTGGCTGGCCACTGCTTCACTTGGTGAATGGCTTAAATACAGAGGAAGAACTTCACTGTCCGCTGCTGTGGTGTGTTCACATATGACAGAATGATCGCTTCACAAAAGTGGATGATAGAAAACTCACTGTGGTCAGCTGGGAAGGTGGAATAAGTGATGTTGATATACCGTAAAAACAGACAAATGCAACTCGTGTTAAACTATGATCATTTAGGGCTTCTTAAACAAATCAACACTTCTGTATTTGTCTGTTCCATTGAAAACAATGGGATATCCACTTTGTGCAATACTCTCCCCACAGTTTATGGCTGGGTGTCCCGAAACTGCGTCTGTGGAACTGTGCTCTTTTAATTTTACAGTTTTGTTTGAGTTTTGAATATTCTCTCAGCACTCCTTAGCCATGCGACAAAGTCTGTGAAAACGCTGAAATTTATCTTCAGCCCGAACAGACAGCGGTGTTTTTACTTCGTTGGCTTCCCAGTTGTTAGTTTGTGTCTCCATTGTTGTTTTTCTTGTGCAGGCAGTAATGAAAACAAACAACCAAACAAACAAGCAAATAATGGCCTCTTTCTAAGTCCATCTGTTGTTATGACAACGTTTTGACCAATCAGTTCGGCTGAGGTCCACTTATGGCTCTGCCACCCAGCACCACGGGATCCGTTCGGGTACAGGCTGCTTTAATTGTAATGGAAAACACATTTGTTGACGGTACAGAGCAGTTCCTTGTGCCATAATACACAGTCTTTCATTGTAATGCATCAGGAGATGTCAGATCAAGGTCATGTAGAAATCAATTAGAACCATTTTGATGCATAAACCCACACAAATGTTATAAATTGAATAAAATATAAGACAAATGTAAGATATAGATCCTCTATGAGCTGCCTTCAGCAATGGCCTGTACACATGCACAGGAGCTCTGAGGCAACAGGAGTGAGGTCATTTCATATCAAACTGATGCTGTTCCCTTACAGTGAATAACCCAATTGCCCAAAAATGACGCATAGTGTCTCACTGGATGCCAGTCAGTTACGTCTCCTCCACCCCTGTGGTGCCTGGAACCAAATTCGGCTCAGCTCCACTCTACGGTGAAATTGCATCACATCTAAAAGTATGTGCAACTCATGTGGAATGAGGTCAAGATTTAGCTGGTCAGTGAGGAGTGTATGAGTGAGCAAGAGAGTAGAAGAATCTCAAGCTTTACCTGCTCCATTACTTCAGGAGCCATCCAGCATGGTGTTCCAACAAACGTCTTGCGTACTTTATTCCTGGTGATGTCACCGCCAGTGGATAAGAAGGCACTTACACCAAAGTCTGCACAGAGAACCAAAGAAATGAAAAGAAGCTGCCAATGGATGTAATGCCTTGACTCAACCTTTAAAATAAACGTGGACAAAAAAAATGACACTATCAGAATAACTTGGGAAAAAACACAAACAACTAAAGTAGCAAATAAAGTAGGGGTG
This sequence comes from Brachyalestes nurse, assembly GCA_037974405.1. Classification (NCBI taxonomy): domain Eukaryota; kingdom Metazoa; phylum Chordata; class Actinopteri; order Characiformes; family Alestidae; genus Brachyalestes; species Brachyalestes nurse. Next base: position 440,560 of record JBBPCY010000001.1, read on the forward strand.
AAGAACGATGTCTCAAAGTGTTATTCCGAATACTCGCAACAATTTCTGAACAAGAACTTAATGTGTTTCATAATTAACCATAACTAAGTAGTGTTGTTACTGCAGTTCACAATATATGCAGCAGGTAGCAGCAGTGTGTTGACAGTTAGGCTGAAGCCCAGCTGCATGCACTGACAATTCACGATTGTAGCCCCCCGTCGTGCAAATACAATTTGTTTACTAGTAGTGTTGTACACTGTTGTATTGTGTTATTTAGTGTATTATAATGCATACAGTTGCATTCATAAGACACAGCTAGATGCAAAGGTTGTTTGAGATCTGCCAGATGCTAAGGCCAATCCAAACATGAGGCGGACCACCCTGGAAGTGGCTCAGCAGGTACCCCAGTCAGCTGGTGCGGCTTTTTCTCTTGAATCTGGCACTGAGGATAAACTGACAGTTTCTAGACTGATGCATTCATCCGCAGTAAACGGTGTATTTTTAATATATTGTATGTACAAGCAATAACTACATTCGGTGCAATTTAAATAGCCAAGTATTCAAATTAGTTGTGACGACTTTGACACACAAACTTTTTTTTTTTTTCTCAAGCCACCCCTCATTTCTTTATATTTTGCCCTGAATCATCTTGGTGCAAAAACACTATTTTATGTGTTAATCTGTCTTATATCTGTGGCAGATTCAGTAGATTAAATGAAAGAAATGGGAAAGAATGTTTTACTGTGACAGGCTGCCAAGTGCCTAAAGAGACAAGGAGCCTAGATAAAGGAGTTCCAACCACTCAGCATTCAGCACCACCAGTATACTGATCA
>JBBPCY010000001.1:450663-461577 GCA_037974405.1 Brachyalestes nurse
GTGATCCTATTCCACTACGGTTCTACTCCACATTATGGCAAGAACCACTTAACTAAGTAAAAAAAACAACAGTCCATTATTACCTTATTACAAAACATATTCTGGTTTGTTGAACTCTTTTTTGTTTACTGCCTAATTCCATGTGTTCCTTCATCATGTTGTTTGTTTTCAATATTAATCTACAATGTAGAAAATAATAAAAACAACGAAAAAAAAAACACTGAATAGAAAACATTGAATGTGTCCAAACTTTTGACTGGTAGTGCCAATTTTGGCCCCCTCACTTTCATCAATTTTATCAATAACTGTGTTACAGGAATAAGCAGTACTGTGCAAAAGTCTTGGCACCATTTATAACTATTCACCTGGGCGATTTTGTGAAGAAAAACACAATGTAACAAAAACTTGGTATTTTGCGAGTTGGTTAGAAGGTTGGCCCATTTTTCTGGTTAAAAGTCCATCATCAGCACCTGATTTTGGATATAACTTGCAGAAATCAACCTGATATTGGATGATTCCCCTAAATATAAGGAGAGGGTCAGTTCAGCACTGACATGCATAAAATTGCAATACTAATATGTAATTGTATTTATGGATCAAGGCTTTTGCACAGTAATGTATAACAAAAATGTTGATTCTGCACTTTTTTGCAACATCACATTTCTTAGCTGTGTTGAGATATATTTGTCAGTATTAATGTAAAGACTGATTTGATGACTAATATAATTTAATGAATGCTATCTGATCATTAGGGATGGACAATGCTGTTGTATTTAACTCTCTTAAAGAAAAAGTCCTTTAAAATTGGTAAGATCAGTGCAAGTCTGTGGGAGACGCTTCCTTTTAGGGGGGCGTGCTGCTGGAGTGGAGATTTCATATACAGCATTAAAACCCCAGCATTGTGTGTATATGGCACAGTGCATTTCTTATAGATTATTTTTTTCTCTGTAGAGTTTTTATTGAATTTATTTAGAGTTTATATATTATATAGTTCTTGTGTTATAGTTCTTGTTTATAGTGTCTGTGTGTCCATGTAGTCGTAACATAAGTAGTTTCCTCTGGGATCGATGACGTTTTTTATTCTGATTCTGATTCATAGCGCGTCAGTGTATATCTATAGGAAATCTGACTCTGCCGGCTGTGCAATTTCCATGTCATAGAATTTCCCAAGCACTTGAACGCAGTACCCAAAAGCTAACTAGGCCTGTCTGCCACCGAGTAAAGGTTTTTAGGTCTTGATGATAAGTCCAGCTTTCTTCTCATTAACCTCTAGCTGTATATTTGCATAGTGTTTTGTGTTGTAATATTGTATTAATGGTTGCCAGAGAGGGGGCCTGGTGAAAAGATTCCACATTCAAAACAAACCGAAAAGGAAAAAGAAGTCGTTTCTAATCCCTGACTGTATTATTTCCACATTCTTGGTTAACAATAGAGCTTCGCCATTTATCGCTATATGGATGCGGGGGCGCATGATGTAAACATACTGTGGCCTCCCACCATTGCGATCTGACTGTTTTATATACGTGTGTGTTTACTGCTGATGCATCTTCAGACCACAGACTTACAGTGGCAGCCTAAATGCCAAAGCACAACATGGCACATGAGTAACGCGCGTGTGTGTGTGTGTGTGTGTGTGTGGGCAGTGCGGTCTGAGAGTGCGCAGCCCCCTGCTGAGGGGCTGGTTTGTTCTGGGTGGGCTGGAGAGGTTTTGGCAGGTTCCCCTGGACCCTGGAAGGCAGAGTGGTGATTGTCAGCGGGTCAGTTAATCCGGCCCCGGTCCCTCCGGACCTCCGGCACCCTCAAAAGCCCCCCTGGACGAAAGGATGGCTGAGAAGCACCTCGGCGGTGGGCCGCCACTTCTCCTCCACAAACACCTGGCGCAGGAAGTCCCTGCAGGCGTCCGACACGCCCTCCGGCAGGTTGGGCTTGGTGGGCTGGGTGGCGATTTTAAAAATGGCCGCCATGGCTTCGTATTCGGCCCAAGGTGGCTTCTGCGTGAGCATCTCCACCACCGTGCAGGCCACGCTCCTGAAAGACAGGAAAACAGAGCCGCTTTAATCTTCACCGGAACAGAATAGTACAATTTCAGCCAGATCTGACAGAATGTACAGTTTTTCATCATTTTAACACTATTGAAATGGACTCACAACGTATTGAAGGCATCAGTTTTAAAGCAAAGCAGGTGTGTTGTCAATGTTCTTCTCGGGTACTAAAACATTATCATTAACTGCAATAGTCTTACCAAGTGAAATATGACTAATATAACTGATCAATATTACTGATCTACTACTGATCTTTACTATGTACAATAACAGACTCCTAAACACTATTTGTTTTGCTAGTAGTTCTCTCAACTCTAAGTCACTTATCTATAGTATTTATGCCCAGCATTTGTGTATGCTGTAATTCTGAGAATTTGGCTGCTTTTTTTATCCTAACCAAACCAAAAATAGTCAAATTCCTTTTTTAAATGAATGTTTCCAGCCTTCATTGTTACAGTACCTTTAAATCTGATAAACGCAAATGATCTCCATTCTGACTGCACTGAGTGAAACACTACTTATAACTTTATCAGAGCTAAATGGCTGAATATGCAAATACACTGATATTAATGCGGTCAAAAAAAGAATAAAATACAAAACTGGCCTTTTTTGCAGCTTCGGGGTCACAATAGGGGGTTGTACAGTATTATAAAATGATCAAATTCTGAGAATTTGGCCTCATTTTATTACGTGCAATATTCGTACCACGTGAAATATTACCACTTCTCAATATTACTGATCTACTACTGATCTCTATTACATACTGTAAAAGACTCTTAACCATTATTTGTTTGACTAGTTATTCTCTTAACTGTAAGTCAGTTATCTATAGTATTTATACCCAGCATATTATTTATACCTAGCATAGTTTATTTCATATTCAGGTTTTTCTGCAGAGTTTTTCTTTTTTTACTGGATTTATTAAGACTTTATATTTTATGTTGTTCTTGTCTCTGTGTATATGTGCCGTCGTAATATGAACAATTTTCTCTCGGATCAGTAAAGTGGATTCCGATTCTGTAACTTTTGCACAGCCCTGCATAAAGAGGAGTTGATACAAATTGATTTTCAGCACTGCTTTAAGGGGATTAAGGGTCATTGCATAATTCCATATGTGTTTTTTTATTGGTTTTTATGCTTGCACTGTTATTCTAAACTCTGGAAAATAGTAAAGCGGGTGTGTTAAAGTGAGTAGGTGGATCAACACTTGATGAGTAGTGAATGAATTCAGTTTCTCATAATGCAATGACAGGATAAATTATATATTATTATTCCTACATGCACATACAAACACACACATACAAACATCATGATGCGTGCAACATTTTCCTTTGTGTGTAATATTTCTGGTAAAACGTGCAATTTTTTTGTGGTGTTCTGGTGCAACACGTGCAATTTTTGGGACAAAAGATTACTGTGAACAAAGTAAAATTTGTCTTGGTGCATTATTATTATTATTTGTCAATGCCTGTCGCTTGTGTATACTATATAAATCCAGTTTCCATACCCATATATATCCACTATGTACATCATATACACACACACACATATATTATATATATATATATATATATATATCTATATATATATATATATATTTTTTTTTTTAATATCTATATCAATATACCTATATATCTAAATATACATCTATATATCTATCTATCTATCTATCTATATATATATATATATACACACACACACACACACACACACGTTTATATCTATATTATTGTACTATTTGTATAGTGTATTTTATACTATAATGTTGTGTTGTATAGTTTTTATTATATTGTTTTTCCTACTCTTACCTTTGTTCTTTGTCCACTTACTGCCATGACTATGCAAATTTCCCGATTGTGGGACTAATAAAGGGTTATCTTATCTTATCTTAACTTAATATGTGAGTATTTTGTGACTGAAATCTCCCAGACAGTAACATTTGTGGGGTTTTTTACCAGACGTCAGCCTTGCGCCCGTATCCCTCTCCGTTGATGACTTCAGGGCTCATCCAGTAGGGGGTGCCCGTGACCGATTTGATGCCGGTGCCCGACATGCAGATGGTCTGAATGCGCTTGCTGGCCCCGAAGTCTCCCAGCTTCACGTTTCCAGAGGAGTCCCTCAGTATGTTCGCCCCTGGATGGAGACACGTGGAGGTTCAGTAACACGCACATGAAGGTTTGACCAGCCCCAAGACTGCAGAAAATGATTAGTTGGGATATGAGCTCCACGGTTTGAGACGCGCCGGCCTCTTCCCACGCCTCCAGCCGAGCCGGAGTTATTTTTCCGTTGGAGAAGCCCCCGGACTGCAATGTTGCCTGTGAGATTTGCGCTTGTTTGAGCAGTGACTAATTCACACCAGCCACAAAATCTCCACACCCTGAACGGCTCACTGAACCGTCCACAGAAATGGAGAGAAGGAGAAAGAGAGAGAGAGAGAGAGAGAGAGAGAGAGAGAGAGAGAGAGAGAGAGAAATTGGAAAGTAATATGAGAAAGAAGGGTCAGAGAGAAGAGAAGAAAAAAGAGGAAAGAGGGAGAAAGAGAGGAAGGAAGATGAAGATAAGAGAGGAGAATGAAAAGGGGGGGCAGAGGAAGAGAGAAGAGAGATAAAGAAGAAAAGAGAAATCTGAGAAAGGGAGAAAAATGAAGGGAGATAAGAGGGAAAGAGGATAAGGAAAGAGAGAAGAAAGAGGAAAAAATGCAGCGAGAGAGACAGAGAGAGAGAGTGAGAGAGAGAGACAGACAGAGACAGAGACAGAGAAAGAGAGACACAGAGAGGCAGAGACAGAGAGAAAGAGAGACACAGAGAGACAGAGACAGAGAGAAAGAGAGACAGAGAAAGACACAGAGACAGAGGGAGAGGGAGGGAGAGAGAGAGAGAGAGAGACTCATTCCACACTCTTCATTCTTTCAGTTGATTTTCCAGAGGACGTTCAGAGCGTTATGGGAATGGAAAAGGTTCACTTGCTCACGTACGGTTTATCTTGGCCGGCCTGCCGCCATATCGCACCACGAGCAGCGAGCGCCTGCCGCAGCACGTAATGGAAGCAATGCAAAGATGGCCTGCTCACAAAATTTGATTTATGAGGCTGTTTTTCTAATTTGCGTGAAAAGAACCAAAAGGGAAAAAGGTCTAGGGCTCACTGGTCCAGGCAGAGTTGCTGAACTGCTCTGAGGAATGTAATGTTCCTCTCTGTTCTGCCTTTTTTGGCTGAACCTGAAGGGAGTACTGTTGTCTGAATCACGCAAGAGCCAAACCAAAGTTATTCCCCCAAATATCAAACATTTAACAGTGAGACACTGCTGGATATTATTAGAAAGTCACTTTAGAGTCAGGTTTAATGTCCATCTGCAGGTTAATCTCCACCAACTCTCATTAATATAAATAAACTAGAGGGTTCTTTAAAACAATAAAAGCTTTCAGTTCAAAACACAATTGAAATCAATCAGGTGACCAGTCCATGCTCCGCCCACAAATCAGTCCTCTCATAGCAACCGTTGTGAGGTCGGACAAGCCTTACATCAATAAAAAATCTCATTCAGCTGAGTAAGAAATGATTAAAATCAGACCAGCAAAATGTTGCGCAGAGTCTCTACATAACAGTAAGATTCCAGTTTTAGATGCTGTTCTACTGAGCTACAACATATAACAGAGAATTTGTCTCTATAATTTGATAACTAAAATTTTCACCAACTTTCCTACACAATCAAAATAAACCTCATTAAAAATTATAATCCCAAGTTTAAAAAAAAAGGTATGCGCTACATATTTTTACTAGCATTCCATAAAGTTTGTCCAACCTGGCAACAGTTGCTATGAAAGAGCCCATTTGTGGGCGGAGCAAGGATTAGTCAATAAAAATCCGTTATCTTTATATGGTGAAAACGTCATGTTAAAGAATGCAGCTAGAACTGGACTTGAACTCCCTCCTACTCCCCTAAATGAACTTAGTTATTGTTGGCCATACATTATCATACATTATTTATTATTTTTTCTACATAATTTGACCACAGCAGGTGCCCTTTATGTTGTGAGAATAAACCAACGGAAACCTGTTTACATGAACTTACTTTGTTTTTGCCTTCTTTTGTAAAGTTACCATTTTCGGGATTTTTGTTTGACAGCGACAACACATTTTACTGATGGTTGGTTGGTGTAGTGGATAACATCACTGCCTTCCAAGCAGGACAGTGGCCTTGGGCAAGACTCCCAACACATGCAAATGTAAATGTTACTGTGTATGCTGCAGTTTTACAGTGACTCATTTAGAGCCCTGACACAGAGCTCTCCATATCTAACTGAAATGCACTACCCAGTTTACCACTGATACTCGCAATCAGTGACAAGGAGGTGTTTTTTTTTTTTTGGCACCACCCACTGCAAATCAAATAAAACTGAATGTGTCCACTGTCATTTCCTAAATATGTTCGTAGGTGATGTAAAGTGTCCCGCTCCTGAAGTCCTAACCAGTGGGAAACATGTGCTGTTCCTAGATACTGTAGAGGAAAGAGAACACTCATTGGATTATTTTCCTTTTGTTAAGAGTGTAACAGATTCGCAGAGTGATGATAAGGCTAAAAAATGAACCAAAAATGACATTTTTATTTCTCTAAAACCCAGATAGAGATCCGGTTCTCTCACAGTTTACCACACATAATAGAAACAGAAGCCACATTCTCCGAGGGTAAGCAAACATTACCTTTGATGTCTCGGTGTACAATCATATTGCTGTGGAGATAAAAGACGCCCTGCAGGATCTGCCTGGTGTATCTGCGGGTCACTTTCTCCGTCAGAGCGCCGTACGCCTTCAGCTGGTCTTTTATAGAGCCCTGGGCAGAAAGACAAACACTTTAGCTCAGAAGTGTGCCAGGGGAACGTCCTTCAGCAAGGGTGGAGAGTCAGGAAAATCTGAACTTTGAAGTGGCGTTTATATACGCAGTTAAAGGAAAAATGTTCCAAATCCCAAATAAAATGGCCGATGGTGCCGCGGCACTATTTGCGGCTGTGGTTGTGGGCTACACGCTCAACTCAGTAACCATGGCAACACTTTTTCAACACTTTCAAGACTCCAGCATTTTATAATCTAGCCAATCTGCTGCATCTTAGCAGAAGATCATGTTGACAATCGCTGATAATTTCCATCTATTTACAATAGAACAGTGAGAAAATGCTGAAGGTCCTATAATAGCAGCACCTGCCCAGTGATTCAAAACTCACTTACAATAGAAGTCTATGTGCAGGTGCTGCTACTATTGTGTGCTCAGTATTTTGTCCTTTTTCTTTTGAAAGTAGATGGAAATGATCAGCGATTGTCCACATGGTCTCATGATAAAGATGCAGCAGATTGAATCTAAAATGCTGGAATGTTAAAAGTTGTAAAATGTAATGTTGCCATGGTTACTGAGTTGAGCATATAGCCCACAACCACAGCTACAAAAAGAGCCGTGGCGCCATTGATTATTTCATTTAAAGCAAAGTGTAATGTGACCATTTTGGTCAAACCTGAACACACCACAGCACACAGTGTGAACAGTGTGAAATTCTTCCTCTGTATTTAAACCCATTCACCAAGTAAAGCAGTGTGGGGACGGTACCTTATTCAAGAGAACCTCAGTGGTGACGCTAGCAGTCTTGGGATTCGAACCCACAACCTTCAGGGAGAAAACCCTATCAACCAGGCCACCAGCTGCCCATTTGGAACATTTTCCTTTAACTGCACATATAAACACCTCTTCAAAACAAGGCTGTGACAGATTGATATTGGGTTAAAAAACGCTGACCTATGCATTTCATATATCAAAGTCCAGGAGGAAAGACTTTAGATGGAACAATGTTTTGCATGCACGGCAGCTACTGGCCTAACCCCACTATGATCAAATTCAATTCAAATGTCAACCTAAAAAACAAACATATCTACACATCTGAGCAGGAATTAGAATGATGTAACACTCTAAATATAATCTGCAACAGTAGCACCTCTATATCTACATGCAAAGCAGTGGTGAGTCCAAAGTATAGGCAGGTGTCAGCTACTGTGAGAACTGAAAGAGTATAAAAGATGCACTGTTTTTACATCATTTGAAATACAAATAAATCAAATCCGAATGTAATAAAAATTGTTTGTGACAACAAATACACATACATTTAAAACACATTTGAACATTTTACACTGACTACATTGCACCTCAATCATAACTAGCTAATGTTTTCAGTTAACAAATAACAATCCGCGCTCTCGATGCTAAGTATATATATTTTTGTTATTTTTGCAAATATTCAACACAACAGTAAAGACGATCACACTAAAAATTGTGTGGCTGAGTGTCTATATACCTGCTTCCTACATTTTAGCCAACGCTTTATGAGCGTGGGCTGAAAGATTAAGTAAATATATCCGCAAAATACTGGGCATGTAAACTTGGCTGTAAACAAATCCGAATCAGCCAAAAAAAAAAACACAAAATGTTAAAAACAAGAACAGAATACACAAATACAACACCATAAAACGTAACGTGCCAAGTGGCGTCCTTCGTTTGTGTTTTTTTCACACGCAGGCCAGCTTCCATCTGTTTACCCGAAAGAAACTGGAAGTGTTTTTGAGGTATTGTCCAGACACAGAGCTTTTTCTATTCTGAAAACACGGTCCCTCAGCGGGTTCCTCACTCATGTGTGTGTATATGTGCGTGTGTGTGTGTGTGTGAGAGAGAGAGAGAGAGTGAGTGTGTGTGTGTGTGTGTGTGTTCTTCGACACTCTGACCTAAACGGGTGAACACAGGCTGCATTTCCTCAGTTTTCCTGTTTTCATCTCATGTGGTGGAAACAATGTCTCCTCAAGGCCCACGTCCAGAAACACCTGTGACGCAAACTTCAGTCCTGCAGCCCACTCAGCACCGCCACAGCACACTCTCCAACAAATGTGCTAACTCTGCTTTTAGAAGTGCTCTATTTAAAACAAAATGACATTTATAGAATGTCCTACCTTACTCAAAATGTGTCAATCAATTAAGACCTGTTTAGTTTTGCATTGGAGCCACAGCACTGAGTTGCCATGTAATCTCTAATAGACTCACTTATGTGGTTTCTGACACTCTATGACACTCTATTAACTGCATTGCTATTAACCAGTATTAGCTGGAGTCCATTCTACTGGAGTAAGTCATGCAGTGTCAGAAACCACATAACCGAGTCTATTTGAGCCACACACCTCCTAAGACTGCACTGAGTTGTTGTATAATATCATATAGACTCACTTAAGTGGTTTCTGACATGCATGCATAAAAATAAGCAAAGTTATACCAAATCTTATACCATGCTAATCTGGTCATTATAAACTTGTAAGCTTGTGTCAGCTTGCTATGAGGTTTCCGACATTTTTATAAAAATAGAAATTGTCCATTCTACTGGAGTAAGTCATACCGTGGCTGAAACCACATATGTGAGTCTATTTGAGCAAGGTGACACAAGCTTGCAAGTTCATAGTGACCAGATTAGCGTAGTGTAAGACTAAGTTAGCTTGATCAAATATTCTAATTTATGTGGTTTCTGACACTATGACACTGCATTCTCTATAAAAAAACTAACAAAGTTATAAAACATTGCTATTGAATAGTAAAAGATGGAGTAACTGTCCATATAAACAAGCTAAGCCAGCCTTGCAAAAAAAAGGCCCCTTCTTCACTTATGGGTTAAATACAGAGGAAGAACTTCACACTGTTCACACTGTGTGCTGTGCTGTGCTGTGTTCATGCGTGACTATAAGGGACCTCTTTACTTTACTTTACTTTGTTGGCTACACTGTGTAGATCTGAAGCCATCACTTTCAGGCACCAAACCTGTCTTGTCTGATCACCTGTATTCAGGCTGAGACTGTAAATGCTATTTTTGATGAACTACCACTTTAAGAATGGCTCTCGGCTCTGTTTTCCTTCTTTTCTGGTTTATACTGAGGCCCTTCAACCTCATTTGAAGTCATTAGTGACTTTAGCACTGCTCTGCTCTCCTTCCACTCCATCCTTCCCCTCTTGTTTCCTCTTATCAGTGAGCAGCGTGGGAGATGGTGGGTCTGATGGTGAAGGACCTTGGCCCGACTCCGCAGCTCCCTGCCAGAGACCTTGGTCAAATATAAACACTCTCCTTTTTTTTTTCCACGCATGCGAGTAAGACACTTAAACCGCAGCCTCAAAACAGACGAGTGGATATTAAAAGCAGGCAGAGAGGGGCTGGCGCTCGTTAAAGCTGTTATTCGCGGAGAAAATGAACCCATAAAACAGAGATGTTGTGCTGACAAAGGCCGTGCTGACGTATCTGCGAAGGGGAGGACACTTCTTGGCGTGGGGCCCCGGGGCTGTCAGGGGTTCTTCTATCTGATTCTTCTATCTGAACTCTGAGGCAGAGACATTGTTTTGGATCTTGACCACACTGAACACAAGTGTAACTGGAATCTGCTTTTATTTCTGCGTCCAGTTACGCAACTAGAGACCAGCAGGTGAGAATAAACAAGGAAATGCAAGAGGGACGACATGTTAAGTGGGATTTATACCGGAACAGAGCGTCTTCTTTCACTCTGGGCCGATTCATAGGGTAAAGGGGGGAAAGCAAATGGAAGTTGTACAGAAACTGTGAGTGCATATATATATATATATAGACACGTGTATAAATAGACCTAATTATATATTTACTATAGGTGTATGTATATTATAATTGAGTCTATTTACACATGTGCACATATAATACATAATTACTTTGACAACTGCCCTATACGGACTCTTCGTTTGCTGAATTGATTCGCTGTGAGTGCATGTAAGTTATGACACTGGGCTTAAAAGTGTCTATAAGCTGCTGGGTTGTGATAAAACTGCGTTGGAGTTTCTGTG
>JBBPCY010000001.1:468171-479897 GCA_037974405.1 Brachyalestes nurse
CACACACACACACACACACACACACACACACACACACACACACACACACACACACACACACACACACACACCCTGAGCAGCAGCCACACCTGTGGCTGATGCAACCACTGTTCCGGAAGGTTCCACTCACCTGTCCAGCGCCTTATCCAGAGACTGACAGCTGCTGGAGAGCGAATCGTCAGCGCTGCCGAACGGCTCCATGACCTGCAGAGAAACAGCACAACACCAACCATTATCCAGCATCTTTAAACCTTACTGCCTGTTCTGGGACATCCCATTTCACTCCGTGCTATACTGTGCAATACAACTCAGCTCAACTGCTTTATATACCGTCTGACTCATCTTCTCATCGCTTGCTGCATTTCATTTTACACTCAGATATCACAAACACTTTTTATGTCACTTTCCATTAACCATTTGCACTACTGATCTGCTGGTCCAGCACACTGAATCTTAAACACAGCAGTGTCCCTTACAGCTAATCTTATGCTATTTTATGTTGTTATTCTTGTTTGCACTATTATCAATGTCTTTTTAAAAGAATTCTCGCTTGCCCCATCTTTATATCTTTATATTTCTTGTTGCACTGAGCATTCCCACGACAAAAGAATTTCCCTTGGGATAAATGAAGTTCATTCTTATCTTATCTTATCTATTGTCTGCAGTTTGTTCAATGCTCCTACTGCCTCCTGTGCAATATCACCCATATGGTGCAGCACTAATCACTCTGGAAGGTTTATATCCCATTCAACTAACCTGTTAATCTGATGTATAGTCTATTTATTCCACTGTTTCTGTCATTCCTTGCTATTGGTTCAATACTGTAACAGCCCCCCTGTGTAATATCACACTTACAGTGCAACACTAATCACTCTGAAAGGTTTACAGTCGGTTTAACTACACTGTTAAACTGATGTACTGTTTATTTATGGTATCATTTCTGTCATTCCTTGCCCTTTGTTCAATGCTGTAACTGCCTCCTGTGTAATGTCATACAATACTGGTCACCCTGAAAGGTTTACATCCCATTCACACTGCTGTAACACTGCTTTATTGTCTATTTACTCTATTTTCTCTGGCGTAACTTGTATTTTGCTGTATGTGGCCCATGGACAAATCACAATGAAGTGACCTTGAATCTTGAACCCATAATTATATCATTTGTTCTGTCCGAGCCCTGATCTTGTTTGACTAATGCGATGTTATTTAATCCTTTTCCACTAAATGAATATGTTAAAAAGCTTTAATGTGAAGTTACTGACGATCATCAGACTGGTTCTAATCATTAACACAAAATTCTACTACTGTTTCTGGACATTAAAGCCCATTTGACACAACTGTTAAAATGAGGTTCCACTGCAGGTTCTTCACAGGGAGCATCAAAGCAGCATCTTCTTTCAAGGTGGAGAAATGGGTAGTCTTACTGGTCAGTCTGACAGGTGGATCAGCAGCTGGACAGCAGGTTTGCTTACGTTAGGGTCGAGCGTCTCTGGTATGAACTCTCCCTCGCTGTGGATGCTGGTGTAGGAGCCCTGCCGGGCGATCTGCTGCTGCTCCTCAGGAACACTCCCCGGAGGGGGCGAGCTACGGCCTGTGTGCAGAGAGCCTGCAGAGAGAGAGACCGAGAGAGAGGGAGGGAGAGAGAGGGAGAGAGAGAGAGAGAGAGAGAGAGAGAGAGAGAGAGAGAAAGGGAGAGAGAGAATAAATTCAAAGACATCCTTCACTTTCAGTTTGATGTATCTGCAGTTTAGCTGTGCTGTACGCAGTCAGGGATGGTTTATAATAGCATTTAGATAAATACAGTACTGTGAAAGAATCCTGCTAGGGTCTTGGTTTTTCCTGCTGGGTCTGGTGGACCCATTGCATTTTGGGACTTTCAATTCAACATATTCAAACTTTTTTGTTAAAATTCTCAGCCAATGTTTACTTCATCCCATTTGTAGGTAATATAAACAAAACATGTTAAACGTGTTCCCTTTACCTTTGTTAAATCACATTTATGAATAGAAATGCCACTCATTTTTTTTAAGCTAAAAACTGAAAACGGGTCCCACAGACCCAAAGTCCTTATAAGGGTTAATATCACTGTATCCAAATCCCCCTGGTCACATGTGTTGGTTAATACTGGCCTTCCACAAGGAACACATTGATATACTCTACATAAAATCCCTATTTACTGTATATCAATGTTCTTTATAATTCTAAACGGATGTGGACAGTACTATATATATATATATATATATATATATATAGAGAGAGAGAGAGAGATTGTGTAATATATATATATATATATATATATTACACACAGCAAATAATCAGCAATATGTGCAGAAATGTCTTCTCAGGAGCGGTTGTGTACTCTTTTTTTACTTATAAAATCAACAAAAAATGCCCTTTGACCAGCTTTTGCATCCAACTATACACTTCTAAAAGAATTTAAAAGTGTATAATCAATGTTTTTAATAATATCATACCAGTCCAGTTGCACTAAGAAGCTGTAAATGTGTCCAGAATGATGAACAGAGCCTTACAAGATTCTAAAATTATGCAAAAGTTGATGACAAATGAATATACAGATTTATATCCTCATTGTATATATTGTACCAAACCCATGCGACCACACCTTTGAATGTGTGTATATAGAATTTAAAACGCGCCATGATTTTCCGGATTAATAATCTAATAAACAGATGTAAATGTGTAATTGTCATGGCAACGCTGCAAATTAATGACTTAATATGGTCAGACCAATAAAGCTTCTTTGAGAAAGACTAAATTGAGCCGAGTCTGCGTTTAAGAAATGGACAGAATAGACGGAAGGAAGTGGAGAAAAAAGGAACGAAGGAGTAATTGATGCCGGTGGGAATGAGTCAAGGAAAGAGAGAGAGATGAAAATGACTAAAGCGAGCCTTAGACACACAGAGAGAAGAAAGTGTGTGTCACATGTGAAAACGAAGGAAAAGGACGGCACAAGGAGAGAGAGGGCGAGCAAGGACAGAGAGAGAGAGAGAAGGGGAGATAAAAGGGGATGAGGTGAGAGAGTTAGGAGGATAAGAACAGGCTAGTGGGGAGAGAGAGAGGGAGAGAGAGTGAATGAGAGAGAGTGAATGAGAGTGAATGAGAGAGAGTGAGAGAGGGAGAGGGAGAGAGAAAGAGGGAGTGAGGGAGAGGGGGGGCTCTGATAGAGAAATGAAAGATGGTCAGAGGAGACACAGTTTTATGAGGAGTAAAAGCACCAATGATGGAACAAGTGATACACGAGCAACCGTGGAGAGAAAAGCGAAGGAAGAAAAGAAAAGGGACTAAACATCACCTTTCACCCCAATTACAGCACAAAACACTGTCGGTTCTCACACATTAATATCAGAAACAATGTCCTTCATTATCACTATCACTCACTCTCCTCTTCTCTCTCCGTTTCCCTCTCTCTGTCTCAGCTGAAAAGGGGAAAAACGCATTTGAAAGAGTTCCTTCTGATCGCTCTCCCTCTCTCCTTCTGATCTCTATCACTCTCTAACTCTTTCTGGCTTTCTCCGTCTCCCACTCTCTCACTCTCTCTCTCAATGTCATGGCTATACCAACATCAATAATGTAAACAACAATAACAACCATAAAAAATAAATAATCTTTGACTCTCCCTATTTGCCTGTCTGTCTCTCTCTCTCTCTGTTTCTCTGTCTGTCTCTCTCTTTCTCTCTGTCTGTCTGTCTCTCTCTCTTTGTCTATCTATCTGTCTGTCTGTCTCTCTCTTTCTGTCTGTCTCTCTCTTTGTCTGTCTGTCTGTCTCTCTCTTTCTCTGTCTGTCTCTCTCTCTTTCTCTGTCTGTCTTTCTTTCTGTCTCTCTTTCTCTGGCTGTCTGTCTGTCTGGCTGTCTGTCTATCTCTCTTTGTCTGTCTGTCTTCTGTCCGTTCACTTTGTCTGAATTTTATATCTACTTTCCTACATTTACATTTCCTACACTTAGCATCACTCGCTTCATATTTTCAAACAGTATGTAAATTAATTTGAGATCAAATTGTTGCTGTTTATTATGCAATAAGATGATATGTGATCATTATTGTGACTGCGTTTCCGCAAGAAAAAGTCGAGTGTGATTGCGTGACAGCAGTAGTAAACTTCAAACCTGGACTTTGACCGTGCACTGATTGTACACCGTCTATCAAAAGGCGTGTACCCAAACTGACTGGTGGCCATACTCACATCTCTCTAATCTACAGCCCAGAGAACAGACAGATCTGAAGATCCAGCCACATAGTAACAATCCAGGAGCAGAAATACCACCAAAGATGCCCAAAAAGTGTTATCGCTATAATAAATCAGGGAAAATTAGAGATATTTTGGGAGCCTCTTGGTGTGTTAGTCTCCAATGACTCCTCCAACATTTACACTTTTGATGTGATTGTGGGATGTTATTCAGTCATTAAGGGTCCAAACAGGTCAGATGAGGTCAAGCTGATGAACAATCCTTAAATGTCAAACTTAATGTAGACAATGTTAATCATTTTGTAACTATGTAATAAGCCGTGCAATTACATTTAAGTAGCCAATTGACAGGCGAAACTTTGGACCTCTAGTGGCCGACTGTACAAATGTGTTCTGGAAACACTCATAACCACGAATAACCATGGCTGCATCTACCATCACACATTTGCGTTTATTTGCATCCAGAAGTGTTACGTCAAAGCGCACTTTCAGCTCTGATAAGCTGTTCTTCAAAACAACGCACATGACAGTCCACAGCACAGGCAAAATATGAATATAGCCACCCATCATTTCTTTATATTTAGCTTTGAATCAACCAAACATATTATTCTCTGCCTCTCAAACTCTCATATCTTTGACATGTTAAGCAGATTAAATGAAAAAAATGGGAACAAATGTTTTACTGCAACAGGCTATAGAGTGTCTAAAGATACAAGGAGCCTAGATAAAGGAGTTCCACCCACTCCGCATTCAGCACCACCAGTATACTGATCACCGCCTGATCATCTGGAATCATCTGCTCCTGTTTCTTCACTGGTTCAGGACTTCAGTTAGATGCTCTTTGTTGTGCTTGATTAATTCATACGTAGGTCACTGTTTGTCTTAACACAAAAACATTCCTCTGAAACTGCTCAGGTTCAGGGACTTAAAGTCCTTCAGGAAGCCCGGAGAACTGTTCCTTAGTATTACAATAAAAATACAAGCAAGTCTGGATCTTTGAAGAAATGAGAGGTGCCTTAAGACTTTAGTACAGTACTGTGCGTGGAAACAATGGTGTTTCTTGGTGGCTTATTGCTGAATGAGCTTTACATTCTCAGCACTAGTAACTTTCTCTTGAAACCAAGATGTCTACATCAGTTGCTTCTAGAAGTCCCTAAATTAGTTAAAATAAAGTTGGCCTACCTCTCTCTCACACCGCACTGAATGCATTCTGAAAGTAAATTAAACGGTGATGTTGCAGACTGCCTCGTGTCTAGATAGCAGTGTGCTAACAACGCCACCGCCGTGAGGCAACCTATCTGCAAAACAGCAGCTTTTCAGGAGTAGAGAAAAAACTTTCAGCCTAATTATCATAAAACTGTCAGGGTTTACAAAGCTGAGCTCCTCAAACCCTGGAAAGTGGAAATGGAAGACTAAACATTCCAAAAAAAGTTTTCTCGATGGCAGTGGAATGAGAGTGGGAGCAGATTTTGGAATTGAGGATCTGAAAACATGAAACCTTCAGATTGCCCTTCCTTAGGTTAAGATTATACTCCCATTTGGCTTGATCAGATTTCTCTTGTCCCTAAATTTAATATGGAGTTGATGCCCCTTTGTAGCTATAACAGCTCCACTCTTCTTGGAAGGCTTCTGTTTCTGTGGAAGTTTGTGTCCATTCATTCTGTAGAGCATTTATGAGGTCAGACACTGATGTTGGATGAGAAGGTCTGTCTCGCAATCTCCATTCCAGTTCATCCCAAAGGTGTTTTGTTGGAGTTAAGGTCAGAGCTCTGTGTGGGTCAGTCAAGTTCTTCCACACTGAACTCCTCCAGTCATGTCTTTATGGAGCTGCTTTGTGCACTGGGACACAGTCCTGCTGGAATAGAAAAGGTTCTTCCCCAAACTGTGTCCACAAAGTTGGAAGCATGGTGTTGTCCAAAATGTCTTGGTCCGCTGAAGCATTAAGATCATTCTTCACTGGAAGTAAGGGGCCACCTGAATTCAATAAGTAGGAGGCATAATACTTTTGTCCATTTAGTGTATATTAGACAGAAAGTGAACAATCAGTTCTGGAAGTTAATATGTTGGAAACAGGATAGACCATAGAGCAATGGAAGAAGATGGCCTGGTCTGATGAATCACATTTTCTTTTACATAATAGGGACAGCTGGGTGCATTTGTGTTGCTTACTTTGGACCAGGATGCTCTATGGTAAGAAGACAAGCCAGGGATAACGCACTGGGCAGTGTTCTGCAGGGAAACCTTGGCTCCTGGCATTCATGTGGATGTTATTTTGACATGTACCACCTGCCTAGACATTGTTGCAGACCATGTTCACCCCTTCATGGCAATGTTTTTCCCTAATCCTCTTTCAGCAGGATAATGCAGCCTTACACTGCAAAAAACATTGACTTGGCCTCCAAGTTCCCCATATTTCAAACTGATTACGCATTTGTGGGATGTGCTGCACAACGTGGTCCGATTTATGGAGGCCCTCCCTCGCAATTTACAGGACAGCAGGATCTTCTGTCGTTGTCTTGTCTTCAGAGGTTTTGTAGAGTTTGTGCCTTGATGGGTCAAAACTGTTTTGGTGGCATGATGGACACTTACACAATATTAGGCAGGTGGTTTTAATATTATGGCTGACCAGTGCAGAACTGAAATTTTTAGTGATGTATTTTGGTATTTTGGTGACTTTTTTTGTTAGTCTAGTTTCAGGACTATGAGGTAAGTTATATAACTATTCCAATGAACTGTTTCATTGTGGATGCTTTTTTGGTTACTAATTATTTTTAACTCATCAGCATGGAAATATTAGAATCGTTTTAATACATTTTATATGATTCCAATCTTTTATATGGATGCATTTCTGCAACTTTTCCCCTATGGTCTTTTTGTGCAGCTCGTGGTCATGACTAAAGATGGACAATATTTGTTTCGAATTTCTCCTTGGGCCAAGTATGTCACTAAGACCCTGGAATCAGTCACTTACAACTGGATCCACTGGGACCCTCCACATCCCTATAAGGTGAGTGTAAAACTCAGAGCTTATTTAGAGGTCCTTTGCCCTGCAGAGACAGCTAGTTGTTAATAATTTACATACATTTACATTAATAGGCAGATGCTTTTATGCAAAGCAGTTTACAAATTCTGCCTATCACTGGTGTAGGTGAATGTAGTGTTAAAAGTCTATAACAAGCCCAAAGAATCCTATTGATGCAGAGTGGTGTTTCAACCAGTCCAGGAATCGAACCCCACTTTCCTGCATGGAAGGCAGCAATATTACCCAATACACTTCTCTATTAATCTCATTTATCTGGTCTGAGCTGTTAAAACAATCAGTCACCTTCTGTGTTTGAGTAATATAGACTGTGATTGGTGTTCTGGGAGAGTGTTTGCACACCTTATATGTAGTGTTGGATGCTTAGTAACTACTTACAATTGGTTGAGACAAAATTACACTGCTCCAAAACAGCTGTGTTGCCTGGACACTCAAATGAAGTTCTAATTTAAAGAACAAGCACAACAGCTATTGTTCAGCCTAAAGCATTTACCTATATGGTCTATTGTGAGTGCCTAATTAGCTAATTTAGCTAATTTAAGCTAGCATTCAAGGTAAGCAGTTGGGTAATTAAGGTAGCTAACATATCCGGTGAGATGAAGAGAGGTTAAAAAATGTCATGTAAAAATAATAATGACTGGATTTGCTACACAGACCCACACAAGCGCCACAAGTGGGCCTAATGAGAAGAATAAAATAGAAGAAAAAAGGCAGGATATGGCTTTTTAAGAGGTGATTTTTCTTCGTGCAATCTGTGCCTTTTCTGCTGCACAATAGCTACCATGCTGGGAGGGATCCGGTACTTTGAAAATCTCATTTTAAATTTTTTTCTACACTTTTTGGGCACAAAAGCCCCACTTCACATTGTGTAAAACATTCATAATGAATGAACTAACAGAGCAAATAAAATATTTTTATACTAGTATACATTAGCAGTAAAGAATAATTTGCTTTCACCTTTAAATGACCATTTTGAAGTTGTGATATATAGACACATTTTAAAGCCATTACTCACACAATAATGTATGGCAGCTGAAAGCACTTAGAGAGTTATAATCAAACAGAACCCCACCATTTGTGTGTGTGTGTGCGTGTTTGTTTGTGTATGTGTGTAATGGCATGCTGTCCTTCACTGCTGACATTTTTTTCTGCAATAGCGTGCCTCTCCATAAGGTTAATGGAGGTTAATGGGTTATGGGTACACTTGTGAACAGTATAAGTACTTAAGTTTCAAAACTGAAAAGCTTCTTACGTCCTTCATATCTAAAGAAAGCATGGACCTTGTTAAGAGCATGTTAAGAGCTCCTGCAGTATACTTCACCCAATATATTCATTTTTTAACTATAAAACCAGGGGATATGTTCTAAGGAAGGTATGCCCTAATTGTTAGAATGTAACAATATGAGAGTCTAATGTGAAAAAATGTGAAAGTTCAATTTCAGTACTAATATAAACAGGACATTTTTGTATGCAGTATGCTTGTGAGTGGTGACACTGTTGGGATCGATTTGATGTTTGTGTGTGTGTGTGTGTGTGTGTGTGTGTGTTTGTGTGTGAGTGTGTGAGAGTGTGCGTGTGTAAGCAAACTAGCATTGGCTTGGTGGCAAACTGTTTATCGTTTCCAACCTGCCAAGGTTTAGTTACACTGATCAGCTATAACACTACAACAAAAGTTATGTTACGTTGTAGATTTCCCTCATGGCACTAAATCAGTTCTGGTCTGTCAAACCTTGGACTACAAAATCTCTGAAGCTCTGAAGGTGTGCAGTGGTTTCAGGCCCCTAGACATTAGCAGCAGATCCTGTAAGTTGCATGGTGTGGCCTCCATAGTCTGGACTATTTTATCCAGCCGATCCAACAGATCTGGGAAATATGGAGACCAGGTCAACATAACTCTTTGCCATGTTCCTCCAACCATTCCTGAACTATTTTGCAGTCTGGGAGGGCCTGTTGAAAGAGGCCACTGTCATTAGAGAATACCATTGCCATGAAGAGGTATGCTTAGTCTGCCTTAGTTTAGGTTGGTGGTCGGGTCACTTTCACATAAATGCCAGGACCAAAGTTTTCCCAGCAGAACGTTGACCAGCTTGCTATCCCTTCCCCAGGGGAGTGATGCACATGCACCCGGCCCTGTGTGGCCATTATGGGTTATAGCTGTTGGTGGTGGCCATGGATTGCGATGGACGCTCTGATATTAGGCAGTCCTACATAGAGCAAGCTGCGGTGCACTGTATGTTTTGTTACAACGTCCTATAACAACCTGAATCATTTTTTTCAGCAATTCGTGCAGAGCAGGTCTTCAGTAGGTCTTCTGTTGGACTGGGCCAGATGGGCCGGTTCATTGGTAGTCCCTGAACCACTTTTGATAGGTGCGTTCCAGCAGCACCCCACAGGGCTTGCCATTTCAGAGATGCTCTGATCCAGTCTTCTAAAAATCACATCTGGTCCTTAGATCCTTACTTGTCCTTTTTTCCTGCTTCCAACACTCCAAATTCAAGAACTAGCTGTTCTCTTGTTTCCTAATGTATCACAACCCTGGATAGGTGACATAGCAATTAGATAATCAATGTTATTCACTACACATGTCGGGGGTTTTAATGTTGTGGTTGATCAGTGCATACTGACTTGGTAGCATATTATTTTAAAATGGAAAAATATTTAATGCTACTGAACAGTTACATTGAGTGGGATTTGTGTTCCTTCGGCAGATATTGCAGAAGACCATATTTCTGGGTGGAGCACAGATAGCTTCGATAACTTCGATAAGAGTTCTGTTTAGTGAGAAGTGATGGAGCTCGGTGGAGCAGCAGTGGATAGACTCGGCTGTATTTGAGACAGTAGTGCAGTTTTACAGTGACAGTGCTGTAGATCACTACTTATCTGAAGACTTTATCTCTTGATGACTACCTGTCTCACATACACCACCACACACCATACACACCAGTACCACACACACACACACACACACACACTGGGAGATGTTTTGGGGCTTGTCAGAGAGAAGGAAGTGAGTTATGCTCTATGCTAGAGTGTAGCCTATCAGAGGCTTTGGACCAAACAGAGGAAGGATGGAGAAAGCATTCCTCACTTAAGTCATCAAATACTGGCAACTGCTTCACCAGGCTTTCTCTTTTTCACTCTCTCTCTCTTTCTCTTTTTTTCTGTTTATTTTGCTCGTTTTTCCTTTCTGCATCTATTCTATTGTCTATCAGTCTGTCAGTCTTGCTGTCCTTTTTAACCTTTTTAATTTTTCTATTACTTTTCTCTTTCCTCCTTTTTCTCTTCTCCATCTTTTCCTTTATGTTTTCTGTCTGTCAAAATTGCTATCCCTTTTTATCTCTCTCTTTCTCTCTCTCTCTCTCTCTCTCTCACTCTCTCTCCCTCTCACTCTCTTTCTCTTTTCCTTCTCTTTCTCTGTCTGTCTCTTATTCTGTATTCCTCTCTCTTTTCTTTAAATCTATCTTATATCTCCTTGCATAGGTTTTTAATCACCACTTAACTGATACAGTGCTCAGGGTTAAGTGAGTGTATTGAAATGTTTTATTGAAAAAGAACCGAAAGGGACCTGCCATGACCTTTCCTAAATAATGGTGGTGGATTTCAGAGTTTGGGCTGGTGGGCAGTCCTGTGCCTGCCATTGTCTTTGACACACACGCAGATGATTCATAGCTGTTGTAAGTGGCTCTGTTCGGGCTCTCTGCTGAGAGCTCCTTTTAAGATCCAGCGCTGCTTAGCACTCATACATTTATTATTAGCCATTAGCATGCCAAAAGCACGCCTGTGCTAATGACGACACTTGTTCAGTGTGTGTAATGGGACTTGAGTAGCGCGTTAAACAGCCCTCACAGATTGAACAGTTGGTTTTGCCCTCTTGATGTTTTCGTTTCACTCAAGAACCATTTACAGTGCACGCAGCTTTAATGTGGATTAATGTTTCTTCGGTGACATTTTTTCTGGCACATTTGCGCCTGATTTTGAGTCAGTCAGTGTGCGACAGACTGCACTCAATAGAATGCTCATTCTCACAGTTACGTTCCAACGCGTATGGGCGACTGAGAAAGAGCATATTTGCTAACAGTCATTACCATTTCATGATGAATAACCCGGGTGGGGGGTTATTCATTAGTTCATTTGATTTATTTTGCTTTTTAATGTTCATTTGTGTGTGTGTGTGTATATGTGTGTGTGTGTGTGTGTGTGTGTGTGTGTGTGTTTGCTTGTATAAGAGCTGCCTTTCATTTCTCTTATTTTTATTGCACCAGCAGCCTTTGCAGTAGTATTATCACGATCTGTAAATAAGTCTCAAATAACTCTTCTTTTATCATTTACTGTGCACATTATTATTATTATTATTATTATTATTATTATTATTGTTAGTAGTAGAAGTAGTAGTAATAGTAGTAGTAGTAAAAGTAGTAGTAGTAATAATGGTAGTAGTAGTAGCAGTAGTAGCAGTAGTAGTAGTAGTAGTAGTAATAGTAGT
>JBBPCY010000001.1:514807-529564 GCA_037974405.1 Brachyalestes nurse
CTCTCTCTCTGTCTCTCTCTCTCTCCCTCTGTCTCTCTCTCTGTCTCTCTCTCTCTGTCTCTCTCTCTCTCTCCCTCTGTCTCTCTCTCTCTCTCTCCCTCTGTCTCTCGGTCTCTCTCTCTCTCTGTCTCTCTCTTGGTCTCTGTCTCTCCAGGGTCAGGCGGACTTGCTGAAGCACGCTAAAGGCGAGGCAGTAGACACTCTGAGGCAGATCCAGTGTGCGGCTCACTCCTGTGGCCTGGCCAAAAACGGGGCGGCCACCTCCCCCTCTTCACCCCTACTGCCCCTTCACCCACGCCCCCAGGGCCTCCTGCACACCATCCCAGAGACAGAGACGTCCGACACGGAGCTCAGCACACCACACTGACCCAACACACACAGACACAGACAGAGAGAGAGAGAGAGAGAAATGATTACTGACCTCATGAAGGTGGGAGCAAAGTAGGAATTTTAAGAATGTCAAGACAGTCAAAGCCTTTAAACCCTTAGAAGCTGCAGTTATTGCCATGCAGATGTAATTAAAATAATCTGTAAAACCACACCCTATAACTGTTCATATTGGAATCATAATAAAACCTTTCTCGCTGTACATAAAGGCGCAAATGCCAGATGTACTGAAAGTTCTGAATCTGCACTTTTTACAGGAACTCTCCACCAGCTCAGAGTGAGAAATCAATGATATACAGTTACATCATGCCTTTGTAATCGCTGGCAATAACTGCAGCTTCTAAGGTTTGGGACACAGCTGGCCTGCACAGCCCTGAACTATGAGCGGTTGTGAGAAGATGGTGGAGGATATTAATGGTCCTGTCCTCACAAAGACGGGTAATTTTTAAAACATAGTTTTTTCTTTTCATTATTTTCACGCAAACAGCTTTTTAGGTCAGTTTTGGGAAACTGCTTCCAGGGTGATTCTTTTCAGAACCTTTCTGCACTGATGTGTAAACAGGGTAAAGTGAGTTTTTGGCTTGTAACATCTAAGTGACACATTTTCTTAATTTACATTTACATGAGACGATTTTATGGGGTGGTGGGCGTAGCCAAATTGGGGTTGGTTTTAATCTCTTTTTACACATTCACACAAATATACAGTTACTCTCTACTGAACTGAGTAACAGAGGCTACAGAGATCACGGCTATATTTATACTCCCATAATTCACGCTGCGTCTGAATAGTTGAGTGAAGCTTCCGTTCGGATCTGCTTGCCCTATTTTGGCCTGATCTGTAGCCCATGACTACTACATGACCACCAGGTCAGCCACAGTTAAGGAAAGTGAACACGAAGGGAGGTTTTATACAGCCACTGACCCATCCACCAACGTTGCCAATTTTGCATAAAACCCTTGTTTGCCTCCCAAAACAGAAAATAACTGTTTTAGGAGGCTAATTGCCCAACAGAAGTTTACAGCTAGGTTTATATTGCTGCTCTTGACAGTGATTGTGCGTTTCCATGTGGAGATTTTTTTTAATGTGCCTGTGTGGAGATTTTTTAAGAATGAAAGAGGACAGCATTGCTTTTTAAAAAATCCCCGTTTACATGTGGGCTAGGCCGTGGGCATGTTGTAGCTTTGAACAACAACCCAAACTCCAAACTACATTTCAAACTACATTCTTGTGGATTGTCTTGATTCTGACTTTTACTGGCCAGGAATTCGTGCACCACCAAAGCTTAATATAGCCATATATGTTTAAGCTCCACACACTGTGATGGTAGAGGATGTAGGTCCACAACAGTATTTAAGCTGTTTTATTTTTATCCAATGTTACATTTAGATCTGCGTGTGGAAACATCTGTACATTTTGAGCTAAATGAGTTATGGCCTTTAACATGGCAATGAAAAACAACTTAGAGGAAAAGCAGTCATATCTGACTCCATTTAGTCATTTGGGATGTGCAAACCCACTTTTTTAATCACTTTTCGATACTTAAAGTTAACGAACTCCAGGCTAGGGGAGCCCTGTCCTGATCCTGGAGATCTACCTGCCTTCAGAGTTTAGCTCCAAGCCTGATCTAACAGTCCTGATACTGGTAATGAAGGCTTTCAGGGCCATCTGAATATTAGAGCCAAGTGTGTTGGATCTGACCTCCAGAGTGGAGGATCTCCAGGACCAGGGCTGACCATCCCTGCTTCAGGCAAGCTTGCAAGTTCCTTCTTGCAAGGTAGCTTCTCATAAGCATTCTTTCCAAGGAATGCAATCCATTCCTCACGTTCACATCAATACAATGTAATCCAATATTTGAGCCCAGTCTAAACCCACCGAGCCCTAAACCATAACTGGGCTTGTATGTATCAGTCATCTCAGAGTTAGAGATAAAGATAAGGCCTCTGTAATGTGACCCTGCAAAAACTGACCCCAAATCAGCATTCTTACTCTGAAATGTTTGATAAATGTGGGCCCTGGGGCCTGTGTCACAAAGCAGGACATCTTGCTTAGCTAAATTAAAGCTAAGGTCACAAAAGTTCATCTGACCAGTCAGAGACAGCCTTCCGATGGAAACCTTTTCCTGTGTGGCATTTGTGAGGAAAATTGAACTTCAGTTCACCTTTTTTTTAATTAAAATTGATTTTTTATAGCATCCTTTCAGAAAGGCCATTGTCTCAAAGGTGCTTTACAGAAATCTGGGTCCAAGCCCCCAGTGAGCAAGCCAAACAAAGACAAGAGTGGCAAGGAAACGCTCCCTTAGAACAGCAGGAAGAAACTTTCAGAGGAACCAAGATTCAACCACTAACAATAAAACAAAAGTAATTTGAGGAATGGCTTAAGAATGTATAGTACAATAATAAATGACAACAGTTGCCAGTCATTAGACAGAAGATTAACCAGGAAAATGTGTGGCAGTCATGTGAAAAATGTCGGAAAGTAATTATAATTAATTATAAAATAATGAATATTGCAACAGATTATTCCACATTGATGCAGTGGCTACAGCATTGCACTTAAATTGTTACTGTTATAGATGTTATACTTTCTTAATATTTACATAGTAGGGTTTCTTTTTTCCATCAGCTGGGTGTTCATCGAAATAAACTTGGGTTATCAGAGTTCCCAGTTGTTAAAGGACGCCCTGGACAGGCCTTTGTGGCTTTTGTGTTTTACACTATGTCGCATTGTACAGCTGCCCCTTTAACAGATTCCAGCACACTGCGCACTCCTGCCACTACGAAACCAAACACCTTCATTTTACCTCTTACCTCTTAATTTCCCCTACAGGAGACCAGGGTGCGAACTAGAGGGGAGCAGGGGGAGCTATAGCTCCCCTAGTGGTGACATAAGCTCCCCTGGAAACATGATTTGTGAAATTTTGGGGGAGCTCTAAAGTATTGATATGATGACCAAATAAATGCAGTTTTGGGCGTGGGTTTCTCACAGGTGTAAAATAAGTAAAATAAAATTATATTTAGAGCTTATTACTCATGAAAAAAAAACGTATCCTGCTTGCACGCTCGTAGGGACGCTGCCTGAAGCCCCACCCACTACCCCACTCACACGAGCTAGCCACGCCCCCTTCCCCTCCCCCGCTCGGCACCCCGCTCGGCTCCCCCGGAGACCTTGGAATAGTTTGCACACTGCAGGAGACTAAGGAAATTTAAGGGACAGATTAAGGCTGATTAATAGGTAAAACGACTGAATTTTCCTCTTACTCAAATTTGCCCCTTAAAGAATGGAACCTCCTGAATTCATGCCTTAAATTTAAGCCTAAGTGATTTCACACTCATGCCTTAAATCTAAATTTAAGATAAAATTAAGGGGTCGGTTTCACAAATGAACAGCCACTTAATTCAAATGAAGGGATTTGGTTTATTTTCAGGGGTAAATTAAGGTAGGGTTAAGCACATTTTAAGTACATTGTGTTTCGTAGTTTCCCTTCTGGCCAAGAATGGAGCCTCTGTTGCAGCCAATAATATTTAGGTTTCAGTCCTAGAGGACATTTGACAAACATAGGACTGCTTTACTGAGACTGCATTACATCAGAAATAACAGCAATAACAACAACTACTGCATTATCATCTCTGAAACAAGGCTGTGCAGGCCTGGAATGTCCCACTGATCTTTAGAGTAGAAATCCTGCCTTTTTTATCGGTTGGTGTTAAATGCAGTTGAGAGAGAAACGACTGATAAAGAGAGCAAAACAAGTAATAAACATGAGGAAGAACAAACAGGTTTTAATGTATACATAAAGATGTACCTCCTCAAACACACACACATCCACATGCAAACACACATTTATACATATACACAGTCATTACTGAACAAAAGACTTTTCTGTGTCCCCTTTCTGGCTCCCCCTGCTGGTCTGGATAATGTTGGGGCCTCTGCACATTTGGTGTGTGTTTAAAAAGTCATGTTTTTATTTGACATTTACACTTTTGATCCTTTTAAACTTTTCTCCAAGGGGTACAGTGTGTGAAAGTAGGTGTGTGGGTGTGAGTGTTGTCCATCTGTCTTAATTTTTTCAGATTTTAAAAAAAAAAAAAAAAAAAAAAAATCACCATAGCGTTTAAACTGGAACTTGGACTTCTACTATTGCGATGGACTCCACGACTCTGGGAAACCTTTGCTGTCAGTCACTGAGAATCAGACTGTTCAAATAAACGACAAATGGAGGAAAAAACGTTTTAGATCGGATCAAGGGACACTTTAACGCAGTCTAGCTCAGAGCACTTCACATCTGAGAAAATATGCTGTTCGTGAATGACGTGACTATTGTAATTACTACTGTTGCTATTGTGGGTAGGTCTATTAATTAATATTGCGGTTATTTTATAATCCTGAGCTGTGCATTCACAGTGATGTCATGACGTACCTGTGGTTTGTTGGTGGAGACTCACTGCACAGGGAAAAGGTCCGAGCAGAAAAAACGAATGTCGGGTAAAGGGGATGTGATTTGGAAAAGAGAAGTAGGTGTTGACATCTGCAGAATAACACCTCATTTGATTTCCCCTCATTTATAAAGCCCATAATATATGATATAAAAGTGAAATGGCACTAGAAATTATGGTTTCCTGTCATTTATTTCATACAGCTCACAGTGATAAGCAGTTTACACAGCAGTGCACATTCACACACACACACATTTATGAATACAAATTTAAATGTTAAAAATGCCTATATCTGCAGCTGAATCATTCATCAATATATATTTTGTTAGAAAAAATATTTGTTAGGTCATGTATTAATTTATATATATACACATATATTATATATACATTATATATACACTATTAGGTGTATTACACATAGAATAAATAAGTATATATATATATAGAGAGAGGGGGGGCTATACTTTTAATTTTATTTTAAAAATTATATTAAAAAGATATTTTTGAGAGACTTTTGCATTATACATAAGTTGTTATTCTTTTCAAACCCTTTTTATGCATTTTTACAACTGGACATACAAGGCACTGGAATTAAACTATGAATATGTCGTTTGTTTCATCTTGAGCTGAAAATATTAGAGAATTTTATTAAGCAGTATTAAAAAACATTCATAAAAAGAATAATTACAAACGAATAGGAAAATTGAAATAATAAATGAACAAATAAATAATATTAGTTGGTCCTGAATGATGAACAGAGCTGTAGATGATTGTAAAGTGATTACGTTTACCTTTACATTTAAGGCTTTTTTTTTTTATTCAGAGTGATGAACATCTGTGCTTAAGTAGTCCACATCTGTTCTTCATATCTGTAAAGCTAAACTTAAATTAACATCTGCTTTGAACCATGAAAGTGCTACACACCTTAAAAACCCTGTCAAAAAGAAAAAAGTCAGAGGTTAATACACAAGTAAGGAAAAGCTTAAGAGGGTAAGTGCCCGAGTTTTTTTTATATATTTTTTTATATATATATAGGAAAACTTGTACAAGAGATAAGAGGACTGATCAGTAACCACAGTGCTCCTTGAAGAGGTGGGTCTTCAAATGACGCTTGAAGACAGTGAGGAACTCCACACTGGGGGGCCAAGACTGAAAAGGGTCTTGATGCATGTCTTCCTCTTCTTTTGAGCAACCGAGGTTCAAGATGATCAGTGCTTGAAGCCCTGAGATGACGAGAAGTGACGCTGCTTGATCAGTGCTGATAAGTAAGGAGGTACCAGTTCGTTCTTGGGCCACAGGGAGCCAGTGAAGGTTCTGTAGTAGAGGCGTGGTGTGTGAGAATTTAGGAACATTGAAGACTGACCTGCATTCTGAAGTGATCTTGTTACCTTCTGTGGAAGTCCAGCCAATAGAGAGTCGCAGTAGTCCTGTTTAGAGGTGACTAGAGACCAGACGAGTACCTGTGTACCTTCAGTGGTGAGAAAGGGTTGGATTCTTCTGATGATTCTTCTGAAAGAAGGTATCTGCATGTCCTGGAGTGGTGCTCAGTGTGCAACAAGAATGACAGTTCTTCATCTAGCATGACACCAAGACTTCTTACTTTCTTTGAGGGGACGATAACAGAGTTGACAAAAGAAATGGTGAGGTCCCTTTCATGACAAGTAGCTCAATTTAGCTGGGATTCATCTTGAGGTGGTGGGTTGCCATCCAAGAGGAGATGTTAGCATGACAGTCTGAGATGCGGGTAGAGACCTGATCATCACTGGAGGGGAAAGAAAGAGTTAGGTGACTGTCATCCGCATAAAAGTCATAGGAAAAGCCATGCATGGCTATTACATCCCCAAGAGAACTAGTATAAAGAGAAAAGAGAACCAGTCCAAGCAGTTTCAGTAGAGTGTGCAGCCTTGAACCTGGACTGGTGAGGGTCCTGAAGCCTGTTTTGTAAGAGAAAGATGTTGAGTTTCTTATAAACAGCACATTCCAGGACTTTAGAAAGGAAGGGGAGAAGAGATACTGGTTTGTAGTTGTTGGTATCTGCAGAGTCAGACAGGACATGGCCAGTTGTTAAGGATCCATTGATGATGTAGGTGATAAATGGGATTAGATCCAAGAATATCATCTGGACCATACTTGACGAGATAGGGTTGAGCAGAGACGTGGTGGGTTTGCTGGACATCAGGAGCATAGTTATCCTCGAGAGAGATAGAGGTGAGAAGCCAAGAAACTGGGTCGCACTGGCTGGTAGGCGGCTTGATGATTGGCGGGAAGAATTAATCAGTCTTTTCACTGAAGAACACAGCGAAGTCTTCTGGTGAGAGAGCTGGAAAAAACAGGGAGAAATGAAGATTTAAGAAGACGAAAATGTGGCAAAGAGCTTGTGAGGGTTGGATGCCGATTCTTCAAACTTGGTTCTGTAGAAATAAGACTGCAGAAGTTAAATTAGTAGCAACTTTGGATAAAAGAGAGCGACAAGTGATAAGGCCACTGTCATGAAGCGTTTTCCTCCATCTTCTTTCGGCTGTTCTCAGTTCCCTTTGGTTACTTAGCAGGATCTCAGACAGCCATGGAGCCAGGGGAGAGACAAGAGGCAGTAGATTTATTGAACTGTGGAGAGATGAGAGAAGGTCATTGGTAACTGATTCAACTGAAGATGGACAGGGGTTAGTGGAGTTAGGGAGAGATAAGGAAGAAAGAATAGAGGTGGAGAGAGGACAGATAGAGAGGATAGATTTCTGCAGGTAGTTGTGGGTGATGGGGCAAGGAGGTCTGAGGAGGACATTTGAAAGATAGAAGATGATGATCAGAGACATATAAAGGAGTGGACAATATATTAACATAGGAAGTGATCTGGTTGATACTAAGTCAAGAGTGTTGCATGCTTTGTGGGTCGAAGGAGACTCGTCGAGGGACAGACCAAAGGACGATAGGAGCATTGCAAGTTCGGAGGGCTGCAATTTGTCACCTGGAAGATTGAAATCCCCGAAGAGGATGAGTGGAGAGGCGTCAACTGGAAATGAGCTCTGGAGGACGCCCATTTCATCGATGAAGTTACCCAGCTAGCCAGGTGGGCGGTAAAGAACAATGATATGAAACTTAGTTGGAAATGTTATAGTAACAGAATGGAATTCAAAGGATGAGATATTGAGCTGGGAAAGACTGAGAGACGTAAAATGCCATCTATGTGAGAGAAGCAAACCTGTACCCAAGGGCTGGGCGATATGGCAAAAAATCGATCACAATATATTTTCCCATATTGAACAATATCAATTTTTATCACAATTTTTTTCCTCTGATACTGCCAGCTTGAAAGCATCTGGACTGAAACTGGAAGAAGCCAGAGATTAGTTCAACACTTTATTAAAGCAAATGGCATGCATTAATAAGAGAGATTGAGAAAATATAAGAACAAACATGCACTTATTCAAATCCTTCAATTTCTAGAGGCAGTTAAACTGCAGAATCATTAAATAATACAATGCACAGAAGACCAAGCAAACAATTCAAAATGAATGGACTGGTTACTAAGATCTGTAGCCTCATATTTTTGCCTAACTTGGCAAATATGAATGCTTTGTGTGTTGGTAAACCCTTTTGCATTTAGTGTTTTTATTAGAAGCCTTAGAATTGCCTAATTTTGTGTATTTGTTCTGTTCCAAAAGCAGGCATTCTTACTTTTTAAAAATATTTTAATCAGACTATTAATTTTAACACTGCAAACAAATCCACAGAACTGAAACAGAACCAAACTCAGTAACCAAACAGTAGGTTCTCAGTGCAGGCTGACAATCAGAAAAATCAAACGCCTCAGCTTGGATGGGCTGATGCGGTTTCTCCTCTGCGGAGGGACGGACAGACGCTCCACGTGACTCCACTGTTTTCACATAATGGTATGATCCTATATCCTCACATGTGATTGCTGCCAAACAAAACAAAGTTCTGCTGTGAGCAGAGCTGAGCCACTGAGAGAGAGCTGAGCAGCAAAAGGAAATAAAGTGGGCAGTGGCTCTCACTCGATGGGAGTCAGCTCTTCTGATTCTCTACAAAGTATCAGCTCTTGGAGCGCATGACACATCACTACAGGGAAGGTGGATTCTGATCGGCAGTTGTCATGCACCTTCCGCTGCATGTAATGCAGGTGATCGAGTAAATATGCCCACAGCTGGTCATCGTAATCGAACTGAATCTAATCACGATCACTAATTGTGATCGTATAATCGCCCAGAGTTTTTAGTATTTGTGTAATTTATTTAATATATTTGTTTAATAAAATGTTACATATTTTGCCCCCATGAAAGTCAGTGCCTCTGACTCTCAATGAGGGTGAATGTTTTTTTACCCTGATCAAAACCCTAATGTGAAATTCCCAACAACTACGAAGGTCAGCTTCTATATTTTAGAACAAAAAACACACCAAGAAAATTCTTAAACGAGATACGACTGAAATGAAATGTAAATGAAACATGTTTTGGCACAACACCGTGCTGCACTCAGGTTGAACATAATTGGCTCTGAATGACTGCTCTCTTTACTGTGACATTTTCCACTATATGTTAGACAGTGAGCAGCTGACCTGTGGATGATGTAAGACCGAGGACATCACCGAATCAGGCCACTGAAGCAGACACGAAACCGTCTTCGTGGTCCAGTGTTCTCATTATGTCTACAAGTATGTCTCTCACGTTATACTCGCAGTGTCAAGCAAGCACTTGTCTGAAGCGTATTTAGCCTGGCCCTCATTACTATCAAAGTTCTAGTATTCTGCTCAGGAGATAACAAGCACTTTGATTCAACAGCACTGTGAAAACTAGTGACCGTAATCTAGAGCCCAGAAACACGCTCACCAGCCAGGGTATTTTAAAAAAATCAGACGGGGCACAAACCTATAATCCAGTGTCCCAATTTTGCAGCTGCTTGAATCTTCACTTTAATAACAGTATTAGGTGACTCTATATATGAAGATTACATGCTACATGCTATTAACAAAAATGTCTCAACATAAGACTTTAGTTCAACAGCAAAAGAACCTATTTGAAAACCCACACAACAGATAACTTAATATTACACTTCATGTATAAGGTGGTACATGATGACAATAATATCAGATCATTTAACAACTGTATCAAAACACTGTACCCTCATTATGATAGCAATAAAAAACTAAGAACTCAGATGGTGGTTCTTCAAGGTTCTTCAAACAGTACCATTCAAACAGACTCTTTTTTTTTATATAAAACTGGTATCAACTAAGTAGTATTCAATAAAAATAGTATTCAACAAAGCACTTACCCAGTCAAAAACGATGCAGCTGAATCTTTTATTGATTTTTTTTTGGGGGGGGGGGGTGCATTCTGTATGTGTGTGTGTGACAGAGACAGAAACACAGAAAGACAGAGAGAGACAGAGACAGCCACAGAGACAGAGAGAAAGAGAGAGAGACAGAGAGACAGACAGGGCGAGACAGCGAGAGAGAGACAGAGAGCGAGACAGAGACAGTGTGGATGCCTTTCGTGTCTGTATATTGTTCATAAATACCTACAGAAAAGCTGCCTCCAACACCAAGTCCCAAAAGTTCACCCCACAACCAATAATAGATCATTTACTGATGTCTCACTGTTAATGTTGACAAAAGGTTAAAAAGGTTAAAAAATAATGTTCTCACTTTCAATAAGACGATTTAGTCCAGCATGGAAGAGCACGGAAAACTAAAGGTCTATTGTTTTAGCCAGTGTACCTGCACTCAAACGTCAGACAAACTAGCGTTGCCGTAAAACAATAGTTTTAGTGGTGTGTTAATCACCATAACTTTGTAAACAGCTAGTTTATAAATTACTAACTGTCTAGTATGGCTCAGATTTAGCAAGGGTGGTTAATGGGTTCCTGTACTCATCATTTAGCCCAAGTGTTCTGAAAGCAGTCCAGCTTACTGCAGGTTCACTGCCGCCACCAGTCCGACCCTGCTTTTATCAAAGCGACTTCCATTCCCTAACTACAGGGGGCAGTCTCTCAGGAACAACTTGGGGTTAAGGGTCTTGCTCAGGAACCCAGTGGTGGCACGCTGAAGGTAGAATTCAAACTAACTTAAGCAGCATAACTTGCTTATATACGGTAACCCCCAGCTTTTCGCTTGGGGTTACGTTCCAAGAGCACCCGCATATAGTGAAAAACCGTGTTGTGTTTTGGTTTTTAAAAAAAAAAAGTCCAAAATGCCTATTTTTATAGTGTAAACCCTAAATAAGCCCCCAAATACGCTCTCAGAACATTCGATTTTAAACTAAAAAAAATTGAATTGAATGAAATGAATGAAAGGCCTGTAAGGACAAAACGAAAAATGAAAAACAAACACTGAGATGATCCACAAGGGAGATTCTGGTCTGGAGCGCCACAGACGCTTCAAATGGCAGCAGCAAGAAGAAAGAATCAATCAGAATCAGAAAACTTTACTGATCCCGGAGGAAAATGCTTAAAAACCGTTAGCATTAGCAGCTTGCGGCGAGCCAAAACAAAGACTCCTACACAAATGTTGAAATAACTCTCTACCCACATGTTTAGACAGGGCACAGCTTACTAATGTGAAATAACCTGAGATAACTGTTGAAAACTGGAGAACAAATGTTTAAAACTCTAAAATATGAAGACAAGACACAGAGCAGTCACACACGCTCGCTCTCTAACATTCTCGGATTGGCCTCTAAGTTCAGCGGTATTTTACCATTTCAGGACACACTTTCTATATTTATAGTTATATTTTATATGGAAACGTAGCTGAATTTACGTTCATATTTGTCACAAAATTAGTAAATTATATTTTTCTTGATAATTTAGCTCTGATGGGCCGATTCACGTTTTTCCAGTTCCGATCCAATTCCAATACATGACTGCCGATACAGATTTAGATATAATACATCTTTTTTGCTTAACATTAGCATTATTTTTGTTGAAACTGTGCTGTTTGTTAGTAAGGTTAACATCACAGAATAAATAAACTACTAAGAACTTATTAGAAGAGCCAAAAATATGCACTACACTGAATTTAAAGGCACCCAAAGGAAATTTGGGTAGCAGCAACAGCTGTAAATATTTTGTAAATATCAAAAACACAACAATCTTGGCTGAATCAAATAAATAGTTCAAATATTATGTTCATTTTAGCAGCAACAACTGTGTAGAAAAAGTGCAAAACAAATTTAAAACAGCGTGAATTCGGAGACACGACTTGGGCAGATTGTAATCTAACCATTTCTGTATTTAAGGTCCCTGAAAGAACCCCAAAGAGGTCTTGAGGGAGAGCTAAGAGTCTTCTCTGATATTCCTTTCGCTTTTGGGTTATCTGCAGTAAACGTGTTGAGTTTTTGGAAAACGTAAACGAGCGTCTGCTGCCTGGTGTCTTTTTCCCTGTTTGCTAGCATCTCCTGGTACTCTTTGTCATGAAATCTCTGCAGGTGCTTGTTTAAAATTTGTTGTATTGTACGACACAACCGTACTTCCACCCCTCGGCACGCTGGCTTTACACACATTGCAAGCAGCCATCTTGCTTTTCCAAACTAGAGTGTCTCCAAATGAGCGACATTTCATTCAAAACAGCGGCTCGCTCAGACTGAAGTTGCCGCCGGTTCAGAGTATGTGGGCAGTGACGCATTTCGTACTACACAGCGGCGAGTTTAAGGTCCAGCACAAGCTACAAACTGGAATATAGAGATTGGGGCTGTCCGACTGAACCTGATACCGATATCGGATCAGGCCCATCTCGGAAAAAAAGGGTGGAGGATATTTTGTAGTATGCGTGTTATTGTGGGGATTTCAGCGTACCATGATCAGCTCAGTTCTCAGAAAAAATACGCGTTAGACTGAATCTGCGTAAAACTGGGGGAGTACTGCATTCTATAACTTGCTAGCTATGTTACAGAAATAAATAAAATTGCTCATATTTTACAAAATTGTACAGTACTAACAGAACTAGAGATGACTCAAACTTTTCACTGCATGTCATACTATGTACGTGTCAAATAAAATTTGAATTCGACTTACATAATGTAAGAATAACCTCAAATTACATCATTAAAATACTGTAAATGGATATTATAAACCTTGATTTAACCTATTATTTAACCTTGAAAGACTATTTTTACAAATGTAAAAAAAAAAGTACCTTATCTGGTCTGGATTAGAGTATTTAAATATGCAGTGTATAGGTTGTTATAGTAAAACAGTAGAACTGAGAGAGAGAGAGAGAGAGATCAGTGGCAACAGTGGTCATGACAAGCGTGTTGACTAGGACTGTCTGGACAATTAGCCACACTGTTTTCCAGGTTTTTAACCACAGCTAATTGAAAGCCTCAGGTAGCTCCGCGATCCTCTGCAGAAGACTCAAAGCGGCTTGTGTCGGCAACTGTGTTACACAACACCTTCTTAGTAGTGTTATCGTTTCAGGTTGAGCTGTGTGTCCGATTCAAAGAGGCTTGGAGGGGAATCTCGACCACTCATGGACACAAATCTCCACAACCCATCTGAACGCAGACACACGAGATGCGCCGGGTCCTTATGCCGCTGCTCGGTGGTTTGTCAGAAACACGTCGCGTCCTCCTTGGCTAGATGGAGCCCGTGTCTCTCCTCCCATCCCCTCAGAGTGCACGGTTCTGTGTGGAGCTCCCAGCACCCCAGGGCCATGCAACTGCAGCTCAAGCGTGAGGCAGGATGAAGGATGTGACAGGCACGGCGGAATTAGCCGCAGAGAGCTCGCAGAAAAAACAATGAGGGAGATCTGACTATCTGGGCTCGTTATGCAACGCGGCAGCAAGAGCAGCCCACGTCGCTCCGACAGGAGGAGGTTTGGAGAGCAGAAGGAGGGAGAGAACAAGAGAAAGAAAAAGAGAGGGAGCAGAAGCAGTTGGGATCAAGAGAATAAAAAAAAAAAATCTAGGGGGAGACCCAGCACACAGGCGTTAACGGGAAAGACGGGGAACGCAAAAAATGTCATATGCGATTCCTTTTCTCCTGGGTTATAGTAGGTTTTTCTTAGAATAAACCTCCTGAGATAACATCTCCTCAGAAACTGGACACGAATGCAACAACTGGACGCATGCTGGAAAAACCAGTACTGAATTAATACTGACAAATGAGGGTTACAAGGTCACAAATTACAAAGTCATTACAGATCTAATATTAGGATTCGACTGTTATCTAATTCAGCTCAGTGATGATTAAGCAGTTTAGTCATATCTGGAGAAGCACACATGCCTCCGGCTGCGGACAAACTAGTTAAAAGTGTAAGTTTCTCTTTCTCGATTCACACTCATCATTCCATATGACGTTTACATCTCAACAGGCAACTGCAAGTATAAAAATTTGATATGACCTTGCCTTTGGAGCTCGGTTCATCCATGACATTTACTCTCTTTCAATCTTCAAGTCCCCTTTTAAAACACACGTCTTTAAACTTGCATATTCTGTGCCAGCTTGTGCTATTACATTATTTCAACTAATTTACTATGCATTGTAAGGTGTCCGTGGGTACCTTAAAAGATGTCATATACAGAATGCATTATTAGTAGTAAGTAGTAGTAGTAGTATGTTAGTAGTAGTAGATTATTACTATTTTTCACTACCTGACATTTTAATAGTGGAAAACAGACACACATTTAGAGTAAATATAAACCCTAAATCATAACACTTCACTGAAACATGAAACATAACAAAACTACAATTTACTACACACACACACACACACACTAATCCCTCGCTTTCGCGGGGGTTACGATCCAAGAGCACCTGCGTTAAGTGGAAAAAAAACGCGTTGTGTTTTGATTTAAAAAATGCAAAAAAATGCCTATATTTTATAGTGTAAACCCTAAATATGCCGTTAAATATGCTCCCAGAACTCAGTTTAATGCATTACACTTAAAGAAAATATAAAGTTAAACCCATATTTGCCACTTT
>JBBPCY010000001.1:538172-571019 GCA_037974405.1 Brachyalestes nurse
CTTTATGGAGCTGCTTTGTGCACTGGGACACAGTCATGCTGGAATAGAAAAG
Source organism: Brachyalestes nurse (assembly GCA_037974405.1). Lineage (NCBI taxonomy): Eukaryota > Metazoa > Chordata > Actinopteri > Characiformes > Alestidae > Brachyalestes > Brachyalestes nurse. Next base: position 538,225 of record JBBPCY010000001.1, read on the forward strand.
GTTCTTCCCCAAACTGGGTCCACAATGTTGGAAGCATTACGTTGTCAATAATGTCTTGGTCTGCTGTAGCTTTAGGATGGTCCGTCACTAGAAGTAAGGGGAAAATAGGGTTTTCTGAAAATAGGTGTCCTAATACTTTTGTCCATATAGTGTGTAACCCATCTGTAAAAATGTCAATGAATATTCTGGGAATGTTCCTTCAAAAACAGGGCTGTAAACAATCATAATGTCTTTAAATTATGAAATTTTCAGATATATCTTTTCTTTTACTGTAATCAGAATGCTTAGACATCACTTAATATTGTATTTGGTCACTGATGAACACATTATACAAATGAATTATATAAAATAAATAATGTTTAATTTTCTTTTGTTCAACAAGAATCATCTCACTTAGATTAAAAATCTTTTTTGACAGGAGTGTCCTGGTCAAGACTGACAAATAACACATTACAAACATAAGACTGAAACATCATTAACGCACAATAAATCCCTTAAAACAGGGACAGTTTTGCCCACTTCCACTAGTTCCTGAACTTTTAAGTCTATCTCTTAAAAAAGAATGGATTTTTGTCCCTTTCAGTGTTTGAGCAGTACCAGAAGGCCAGGACCCAATTTGTGCAAACAGTTGCAGAACTTGCAACAAGGCCGCAAAACGTCGAAACTCTCCAAAATGCAGGTAAGTTGGGAGGCAACTTATGAAAATTCATGAAGAACGATAGATAGTAGAATCAGATTATATTGCATTTGCTGCAATACTGTAATTCTTTCAGCGTCACTGACCCTCATTACTAATCTACAAAAGCACTAAACTGTACTGACAGGTTTACATGATGTGCATAGACTTGATATATCAGGATATCAAGCAGCCTACTTCAATATCCATTTATAATTCTCCTTAGAGCCAGTTTCCTTGTAGTTTCTCTTGTTCTGAAAGGGCCTTATATACAGAAAAAGTGCACTCTGAACACTTTCTCTCTGATCTGCTATTTTACACTCCTTGTCTTCTCTTACAAATGTCTTCTCTCTCTATGTCTCAGGTGTGATGTCCCTTCTGAGGCCTCTCCTGCTGGATGCAGTCCCAACTGTCCAGCAGACAGCAGCGTTGGCTCTTGGAAGGCTTGCCAACTATAATGACGATCTGGCCGAGGCGGTAGTAAAGGCGGACATTCTCCCTCAGCTTGTCTATTCACTGGCTGAGCAGAATGTGAGACTTACAGCTTTTTCTTCAAAGGACCAGTTTGCAGCTGAGCTGAATAGAACAGAAATGTAGAGCATAGAAAAGTAATATAAAGCCAAGCTGACTAAAATGTCAGGGTTTTAGAATTCTCTATAGCAATTTTACAATCTATTTTGGTTCACCTTTATTTTGCTAATGGTATCATACCAGGAAGGCTGGTAGTCTAGAGAGTGGAAGGTCACAGGTTCAAATCCCAGGACCCAACCCCCCACTGGCCCCAGCCAGTTGGACATTGACAGGCAGCAAAATAATCCATTTAACTTGTAAGATCAGTAAAGGAACACATATTTGGGGCATTTGGTGGCCTAGTGTTTAGGGAGTTGCCCCTGCGATCCAAACGCCGTGGGTTCGAAACCCAGGACTGCTAGTGGCCCCTCTGAGGTACCTTTGAGCCCTTTGGGGACCTTACCGTCCCCACACACTGCTCCCCGGGCGCTGTGCCAGTGGCTGCCCATTACTTCACTTCAAGCTCATTCTTGAGTACTCTCAAATAGAGGAGGAAATAATCATTCACCAGATGTAACAGCAGTAGATCGTGTTTTAAAATGATGCCCTATTTCTTCTATTTTTGACTATTTAGAAATCTGTATGTTTTCTAGAGATTTTCAATTAAGATGGAATTCCGACCCATTATGTTGGAATAATGTATTGTCGCATTTCAAGTAAGCAATTATTTCATGATAATTAATTGTCACGTAGTAATTCGGTATTTGAAGAGAATAAGCAATCACTGGGACACAGTAATTAATTATTTTGAGAAAAGTCAACCTTTTTAGAAAGCAGCCAAGTTATTCTGCCCAAAACAGAAGGGAAATGAAGGCACATGGAACGAGCTTCCATATACATACTAAATGTAGAACATCTATGGGCTTCTGGACATAGATAAATCTAACACTAGTACTTCTTTGGCCTATGAAGAAATAGACCTCATCCGTGAAGTGGCATTTCAAGGGCCATAAACAATTACTTTTACGCTGCGACTCATGAATTAATACTAAATGGTTCTGATGTGTTCTTATATAAAAGGATTCTACAGTGAGGGTTTCCTCTGCAAACCTGACATAACTGCTTGTCCTGCAGCGTTTCTATAAGAAGGCGGCAGCGTTTGTCCTTCGAGCGGTTGCTAAGCACTCGGCGGAGCTGGCCCAGGCGGTAGTGGACTGTGGTGCTCTTGATGCTCTTGTCATTTCCTTGGAGGAGTTTGACCCTGGAGTGAAAGAGGCTGCGGCCTGGGCACTGGGCTACATCGCCAGGCATAATGGACGCAAGTCAAGAGCTTTTATTACTGTTGTTTAGCTGCACATTTGATTATCAACTATACGTTTGCACAGCAATATAAGTGTTACTCTGTTATTTGTTTAATGTCTTTGTCATTGTGTTGCACTATTGTTTGTCTCTATTGTCATATTATTCTCTTGCACTGAGCATGCTAATGACAAGAGTTTTTCTTTCTGATCATAAATACATAAAGGTTTTTTACATAACATGCTTAACATGTTTAAATAAATAAAATATCCCTTTTGTCCCATGGGTGGAAATCTGCAATATTGTTTCCCATAAAAATACTGGAAAACAGCAGGAGACAAATGATGTGAGGATTTTTCTGTCTGAACTGCAGAACTGGCCCAGGCGGTTGTGGACTCTGGGGCAGTTCCTCTGCTCGTGCTGTGCATCCAGGAGCCTGAGATTGCCCTGAAGAGGATCGCTGCCTCTACTTTGAGTGACATTGCCAAACACTCCCCAGAACTGGCTCAGACAGTGGTGGACACAGGAGCCATCGCCCACCTGGCACAGATGACCCTCAACCCAGATGCCAAACTGAAGGTCAGAGAAACAGCATAATATATAGTATCCTGTAACTTAGCCCACTCAAACCCAGCATCAGCCACTAGAGGTCTAGTGTTATTGTATGCAACCTTTAAAGCATATTGCACAATTACTTATATGTAATCAAAGAATGACATTAGTAAAGGTCATGCATGAACACACCACAACACAGACTGAACAGTGTGGAATTCTTTCTCTGCATTTAACCCATTCACCAAGCAAAGCAGGGAGCTGCCACCAATGAGGGGCACCCAGGGGGCAGGGTGTGGAAACAGTACCTTACTCAAGGGAACCTCAGTGGTGCCACTAGCAGTCCTGGGATTCAAACCCACAGCCTTCTGATCTCAGGGCAAACTCCCTAACCGCTAGGCCACCAGCTGCACCATATAAAGAGTTTAATTTATATTTGAGGCAAAAGGTGAATTTTTTTCCCCAAAATAAAAAAATGTCAGATACTGTTTCTTTCCACTAACTGCAGTCCTGTCATTTTCAGAGACAAGTGTTCTCCGCCCTCGGCCAAATCGCCAAACACTCAGTGGACCTGGCGGAGATGGTGGTGGAGGCTGAGATTTTTCCTGCTGTGCTCGTCTGTTTGAAGGACTCAGATGAGTATGTGAAGAAGAACGTCACCACAATGATGAGGGAAATCACAAAACACACACCTGAGGTACCTGCCATACATACCCCCACTGAATCACTTCAGACTACAGAAATAAGTCTTTAGGACATCAGTCCTTGTCATGCGTGTTTGTACACCAAGCGGGTTGACACTCTTGTTGTTCAAAAATGCATACGTTCACAAATATCTGAGTGCATTTGTTTAATTTCATACATTTGCTGGGCAAGAATGTACTGACTTGGGAGCGAAGAAGACATAACTTATGGGACCAACAAGATGCTCCGGTACTGTATGATCCCCACATTCAGACACTGAATGAAAATAAATGTGTGAGTGTTTACCTTCAGCTGTCCCAAATGATCGTGAACTCTGGCGGTGTAGCAGCTGTGATCGACTACCTCGGGGACTCCAGGGGCAACGTGCGCCTGCCTGGGATCATGATGCTGGGCTACGTGGCTGCACACTCTGAGAACCTTGCCATGGCCGTCATCGTGTCTAAGGTGTGCTACTATGGTTCAGGATGCGTAATCATAACTACTATATCATAGCATAGTCTATTCATGTTTTCTTTCTACAAAAAAGGTTTTATTTAGACTTATTTTTATATTGTTCTTGTGTCTCTGTGTCTTTTGTCTCTGTTGTGACAGTCATCTCATAAGCAATCTCCTCCAGGATCAATAAAGTTTTCTGTTTCTTTTGTGAATATTATGTCAATTTTGTTATTATTATGCTTCGAAAACTCTAAAGCACTTTCTGTTCTCCTCTCATTGGTTACATAAAAATCTCTCCTCTAGGGGGTGCCACAGCTGGCTGTATGCTTGGCAGAGGAGCATGAGGACCACATCAAGGCAGCCATAGCGTGGGCGCTCGGGCAGATCGGGCACCACACCCCTGAACACGCTCGAGCTGTAGCAGCAGCTAATATACTCCCCAAACTCCTCAATCTATATCTGGACACTCAAAGCTCAGAGGACCTGCAAGTCAAGGTGCACATGTTCTTCAGGAAAACCTGAATAAGAGTAAACTTAGATTTCTATATGTACTGACTGACTTTTCCTTTGTATTCAACTATACTTCATATACATGCTGAAGTCTGATCCATGCAAGCAATACAACAGCACAGTAGTGCATAATTTAGTTGCTGTGAGGGGCTCATAGGTGTGTGTATATACAGTATATAAAAATACTTAGCCAGTCAGGTTGATTTATAATGATAAATCATTCATCATTTTAAATGTTAATATATTTACATATTTTAATTATTGATGTTATTTGTTGTCATGATAGTGTCTCTTACCTTTACAATTTCTTAATGTTTCCAGCTTCCAATGAATTAACCCAGTCACATCACTTGTGCATAATTGTATACACATTTCTGCAGAATAAATGATTATATATTATTGTAAGCATAGATTCTGAACCTTTGAACTGTAATTTATGGACAGTAGTGCACATTAGATGATGTTTTCTGGCTGTGATATGATCACAACCATGATCGCTTCTCTGCTTATCTCTTCACTGTAGGCAAAGAAGGCCATTAAAAGCATCCTTCAGAAGTGCACCTACCTGCCTGCACTGGAGCCTCTTCTGTACGAAGCTCCCAGCAACATCCTCAAGCATGTCATCTGCCAGTTCAGCAAGGTGAGTGACTGGAACTCCAAATCCTGCACAATCCCCCAAAAGAAACACCAAATCTCCAAATCCCCCCAAAAGAAACACCTCATTTTTCCAAATGTTTCTGTAACACCCCATCCTGTTTTGCCCCCTTTTGCCTTGCCATGCCCTGCTTTTCCCCTGTGCCATGTGGTTTTTAGGTCTCAGAGCTCCGCCCTTGTCCTGCCTGCCTGATTAGTGTACTCACCTGTCTATTCCCAGCTAAACCCCGCCTTTCTCAGCTGTTCCCTGTCTAACACAGAAATATCTCCGTCTTAGAGTCTTTGTCAGTTGACACTACCTGGTTTCTTGCCCTGTCCCTACTCATGAGATAGTCTCTTTTATATTACTGTTTAGAGTTTATCTTTCACTGTTTTGTTTTGCTGCATGCACTTGGCACCTGCATGTGAAATTCACTTTTTTTTTATAATAAAGGCATACATGAAAATATAATATATATACAAGACATCATTTCTTTGTTAAATGAAATCTTTGGATCTTTCTAAAAACCTCTTGTGATATCAGCTCCTATCAGCACACTCACTTTCAGGAGTTTGGAACACAGTAGTTAGAAAAGGAAAACTGTCAATTCATGATTTACATTACATTTAATATCTTTGGCAGATGCTCTTCTGAAGGGCAGCTTACAATGTAATTATTATTGTCTGTTATTTATTATTTAAAAGTTACTTTAACATGAGGCTGAATGTTGAAGATAAATACACTCAAAGGTGTTTTTTAACAGAATTTTTTTTAACAGTGTCCTGAGTTTTGAGAGGTAACGGTGAAAATGTAATTTTACCCAGAAAATTGCAAAAGAAGACAGCATGTTCAAATTTTAAAAAGCAGTGGGATTGCTCAGTGGAATGTAACTGCTGGACTCACAATTACTGTGTTCTTCATGTGCTGAAGGTTCTTCCTCATGACAGTAAAGCACGACGTTTGTTCGTGACCAGCGGAGGCCTAAAGAAGGTGCAGGAGATTAAAGCTGAACCCGGTTCTGCTCTGCTGGAGTACATCAACGCCATCAACAACTGCTACCCTGAGGAGATAGTCAGGTTCTTACACTGAAACACTTGTAAAAAACATTACAGATGAATGCCAAAGTGCGACTGAGTGAGATAAATGAACTATCTTATTAATGATTCTGATATATTTTCAATGGATCTGATTGTTATGGCAGATTTTCCACATTTGTCCTTTAACAGGTATTACTCTCCCGGATACTCAGAGGCCCTGCTGGAAAGGGTAGACAACTATCAGCCAGCTTGAGGTGGACTTGTTTTTGTTTCTCCTAGTTACCATCCAACCATCCATGATAAGCTTCATATACATTTTTATTAAAAATTGTTACCTCTACTAAGATAGTATGCACTTTGTGTTTGATTTGTTCCTGTATGTGGCATATTTGTATCTTTAATATGAGTGTTGTGTGTTAGTCACCCATTTATTTCCCCACTGATTCTGTTAGATAGTTCAACAAGACATAAACCATTATATTTATTATTTTTTTCCAATAATTTTTCATAAGTTTACTGATTAAATTGTTAAAATATTTGAAGGATATTTAAGGAGACTGGCCACAAACCTGTATTACGCAGGTCTTTGACTGACCTAGTCTTCACTATGCTTCAAAGCAGGTCAAAAATAAATGTAAAAAAATAAACTTATATTACAAGTAATACTTCTTGATGTCTCATATAATATGGAAAAATATCAGGTCTTGAATGCTGCAAGTCAAGTGGGTGTTTACTGTCATTTCAACCAAATACACAGTACATTGGAATTAAACAACATTCCTCCAGGACAGGGCTGGACTGGACATCTGGCGGACCGGGCCGATGGAAAATTTGGGCCGGTGTGAAATCCCGTCAGCAACCCCCCTATTGAGAGCGGCGATGGTACATTTGGGCAAGCGCGATGGTAAAATTTGGGCCGGTCAGGTATTTGGACCGGCGCGGAATCCCCCCCGTATGACAGAATGGTCACTTTACACTTTTAGTACAGCATTCTTTCACCAGTCTGTCTGTCTATCTATCTGTCTATCTGTCTATCTATCTCTATCTATTTAGTTTTACAAAAATCTGTTGAACAAAAAAAATACAGTCAATATGCACTCCTAAATAAAGTATGTATGGCAGAGGTGGACAATCCAGGTCCAGATAGTAACAATTTACAGCATTTAGCAGACGCTTTGAATAAACCTCCATTCACTACAGGGGGAGTCTCCCTGGAGCAACTTGGGGTTAAGGGTCTTGCTCATGAACCTAGTGGTGGTTTGCTGAAGGTAGCATTCGAACCCATGACCTCTTGGTCCAATGGCAAGTGTCCCACACACTAAGCCACCAGCAACCAATCCGCTCCACGATTTTGTTCCAGCTGTCTGGATCTACCGCAGCTGGATTGAGCTCTTCAGTGAAACCGGGCGGTTGGAATGAAAACCTGGAGTTTTACTGTCTGGATCTGGACTGGCCACCTCTGAAACCATGTGAGATTACATTTGCTCTCACATGAGAAGACAGGAAAAGAAGACAGCACAGAGAAAAATATGAGAGTTTAAAATCTGGGGTGTGTATTCATTTATTATCTTATATTTCAGCAAAACGTGTACATTTCACAACTCTGAGCTCGAAAAGAGCTGCTCTTGTGGCGAATCTGCTGACATGAGATTGTAAAAGGAAGTGAGGGAACGTTCCAATATGCTCCTACGCACCCTAACTATGGATTAGTGCTCAACACAGTTCTGGCCTTTTAAAACCGGAAGTGGGTTTTTTCTAGTCGAATTGCTGCTTTTTTGAGACCAAAATAAAGCTCAAAAATCGGAGATAATGTACAATAAGTATTTGCTGAGTGGTAAGTGAGGTTTTTAAATCAAAGTTGTTTCATTGATGATTCAGTTTTATTGACATATTTGCAGTGAAAGTGTAGTGAAATTCTTGAATGTTTCTCCACAAACTCCAATTAACAATAGACACAATTAATATTACATTACAATAAATACTAAGTACACTGAGACATTATACAGTGCAACATTATAGTACAAAAACATAGTAAGTACATTTAGATATTAGACTGTGCAACATTACAGTAAATATAATAAATACAGGTGATAACATGTAATACAACATTCAACAAGCTAATGTCAGGTAGCCCATTTAGTGTTTGTGATCTAGATGGGCTAGGCCCCTTACTTCCAGTGAAACGCAATCTTAGCTGGTGGCCTAGTGGTTAGGGACTTGCCCCCTGTGATCAGAAGGTTGTGGGTTTGAACCCCAGGACTGCTAGTGGCACCAATGCCAATGTGTTTCTGGCAACCCACTGCTTCACTTGGTGAATGGGTTAAATACAGCAAAAGAATTTCACACCGTTCACTGTGACAAAATCATGTATGACAAAATGAGAATTTACACTTACACAACTCTATATTTAAAGTGTAAAGTGTGTATTTGTTGTACATGAATACAGCACACAGTGTGATCAGCACGAAATTGTTTTTTGCATTTAACCCATTCATTAAGTGAAGCAGTGGGCATCGAGGAAAGCAGCATCCGGGGACTTGTGGTCTTGTGGCATTCTGTTTTGTTCTGTTCTTGTGTTCTGTTCTGTTCTTGTTCTGTCCATGGTCCTGGAGGCACGTTGTTTCATTTCACTGTGTACCGTGTGTATATAGAAATTACCATAAAAACTACTGGACTACTTGGTGAGGTGTCCCAATACTTTTGTCCACATTGCGTGTCTGTATGGAGGGTTAGTGGAGAGGGAATTGGAGCGCGTGCAGTCGCCTCCACGTTCTAAGAGTGGCGAATGTGCGCGCGCATGTTTACCCATGTCTCGCGATTTCATCATGCAGTGAGCGCGAGCTGCTCTCATGCTGCTGCTGCTCCTGAGGAGAACCAGACCAGCCCTGTGGACCTGCACACAGTCCTCACCCCTCACACCGCATACAGCCCTCCGGCAGCCTCCCCGCACTCCTCCGCCCCGTGCCCAGCTCCACCTCTCCCTCCCCCGGGACAAGAAGCACAGGAGGAGCCGCTGGCTGGAGCTCTCTGAAGGACAGGAGAACATGGACGGAACCGTCGAGGAGATCCTGGCTCCCCTGCGGCAGGCAGTCAAAGAGCAGGTAACATTTCACCAAACCTGACCAAAAGCACATCATTCTTAACATAAACACGACATTTATTCTTTAAAAATGTATGAAAGTACAGCTTTACCCATTTAGCATCCACACCGTCCACCTATAACGTTACCAGCCGCACAAAAGTATTGAGACACCTGACCATTACACTAAACAGGGACATTCTGAACATATATGTTTCTGAACACAATGTTTTTTAGAACTATATAACCCTCAGAGGTGCCATTTATGTCTGAAACAGTGTCTAAGGCCCGAATAGATATAGTTATAATATCTGGATGTAATAGCTGCATAGATGTATAATAGGCCCCGGAATATTCCATTCAAATGCAAATAAGAACAAATATAAGGATTCATTATTTGTAAACAATGTCAAAAACAGTCCAGCTATGTCACAGTTTGGGGTTGTTGACTTTCAGTAGCTGTAATTGATGTAATTCAGCTCAGCCTCAGTCTTGCAGTGCCACGTTTTAAGATCAAACCCATCTGGCTGCTATGGAGAGAGAGAGATGTAGTGAGTGAGAGTGAGGGAGGGAGGGTAAGAACAGGGTTGGGCTTTTTCTGTTTTTGAGCCACAAGAGCACAGTATTGTGAATATGTAGTATTTTATGAGCTATATGGACAAAAGTATTGGGACTCACCGGTTTGAGCTAGGCCTCTTGCTTCCAGTGAAGGGCAATCCTAATGCTTCAGCAGACCAAGACGTTTGGACAACACCATGCTTCACACTTTGTGGACAGAAAGGTTTGGGGATCTTTTTTATTCCAGCATGACTGTGCTCCAGTGCACAAAGTGAGCTTCATGAAGACATGGCTGGAGTTGTTCAGTGTGGAAGAACTTGACTGGCCACACAGAACCCTGACCTCAACCCCATCTAGCACCTTTGGAACGGAGATTGTGAACCAGACCTTCTCGCCCAACATCATTGTCTGACCTCATAAATGCTACAGAATGAATGGACACAAATTCCCACAGAAACTCCAAAACTCCAAAAAAAGCTGTTACAGCTGCAAATGGCGGACCAACTTCATGTTCAAATCTATGTATTTGAATGAAATGTTGTTAATGTCCCTGCTGGTGTACTGGTCAGGTGTCCCAGTACGTATGTCCATATAGTGTATATAACAAGATAGTACTTTTGGGATATAGTGTATATTTATCAATATTTTTAAATGAACAGTAGTGGGTTAGAGAGGACATTTATGAGGCCTGAAGCCAAAGGATTTTTTCAGGATCCAGAGGAGGTTACAGAGTGCTAGGATAGGATGGAAAATTGCCAAAAGTGTTGGTTCATTTACATATAAAGGATAAAATATTGGTTAAAATAAATATAAAAAAACTGCTTTTGATTGCTATTCCTCTAATAGTGTCTTTCTGTACACTCCTGTTACACTGTGAGTGTACGCTGCACTGCCTGACCCAGGTTTCCCCTCTGGTCCTTTAGTTTCACTTTTCCTTCCTCTGTGCAGGGTGAGCTGGTGCGTCAAATGAAAGCTGAAAACGCCCCGGAGGTGGATGTGACCAAAGCTGTGGCAGAGCTCAAGGCTCGGAAGAGGACCCTTGAGGCCAAGGTGAGGTCTGACGTGCCGTTTCATCACACACAGTCTGGACACGAGTTCCATTCCTCAACCTGAAATCAAAATCAGTGTTCATTTTGTTGCTGCATGTGCTTGGTCATGTGAAGGCCTATTTATTTTATCATTAAAGAACTCCGCTTGTAGTGACTAATGCCTTCCACTAAAGCAGTGAGTTTTGATGCTGATAAAACATTAATCTACACTACCAGTCAGAAGTTTTGCACACAAGATTTGCATGTTACTTAATATACACACGATATTCTTCTACCTCAACAGTATTTGAGTGCCTTTATTAGATGGAAAATATCAGTTTTTCCATTCTTCACTACTGACTTCTAATATACTGACTAATATAATTCTAAGTAAAATGTGGATCACCTGTCAAGTGTAAGATATTAAGTGATTAAACGGATGATGAGTGCATTTAAAGTTAAAGGACAGTGTAGAATTTGACTGTGCATCAGCACACAACCTGTTAATAGGACTCAGAAGTGCACGGTTACTTGGTCTTTCTGTGCTGTAAAGGAAACTTGTTTTAGGTCATATTTTCAAACTTTCCAGTGATTTTAAAAAAAGCTGTAGTTTATGGAAGAAGTTTTGACTGGATAATGTTATTGTGTTACATCTGCCCAACTACCAAGACCACCACAAAGAGCACACTTGGCTAATTAATTATTAAATATATGCTGATAGATGCTGGGTGTACAAAGAAGCTCTTGGATTTTTTTGGACATGATCAATGGACCTTTTACTACAGTTAGTTTTTTTTTCTACAAGGCCTAGATGATGCAAATCCCATGGTTTTAGCATGTAAATATCAAGTATATATGTGTATATATCACATATGTGCATTTGTGTATATACATGTATATAAATGATATACAAAGTAAGTAGTCATCAGAGAATTTAACATAATGCAGGAAAAATGTTGAATATGATCCCTTTAAAGTAACTCTTTCCTGAGTACTGTTTAAAAATGATTATTATTCTGTTACAGGAACTCGCCCTGCAGCCCAAAGACGACATTGTGGACAGAACTAAAATGGAGGATACGCTAAAGAGACGGTTCTTTTATGACCAAGCTTTTGCCATTTATGGGGGTATGTTTTCATTCACAACTGTCTAGCTATTATTTTAGTACAAGAGATGGCAGGGCAGCCTGACTATTAGACTGTTGCCAGTAGGTTTTGAATGAAATCATGGATGTGCAGCCCTGTAATTACCAGAATTTGCTGCCGGGTTTCTTATTGACTGGAAGGCACCGAGCAGCAGTCTGTTTTACTGTATTTCAGATTTAATTTCCAGCTCTGAATCCTTAATCTAATCAGTAAAGGGAGGCTGTTATCATCTGAACCGATAAAAAAAAAGTCAAGGTTAATAACAGGTAGACTGGATTAAGATGATTATAATATAGAAAATGTTACCTTAATTTGTGGAAATGCACCGAAATTGGCAGTTGCTTCATTTACTAATGTCCTGTATGTTCAAGTTGCAGCCGATTGAGTGTTGGAAATAAACACAGTGAATGGAAAGAATAGAAACTCAGTGTCATAGAGCCTTAGAGCGTTAAAGAAAAGTTTCCTATTTAGTCATGTTAAGTTGTGATACTGTATTTTGAGGATATTAGTAAATGGTAGTCAATGAGTATTCCTGTATTGTAGTGCCATGTCTGTATATACCAGTGTCAACATTTTTTGATGTGTTTCAGGTGTCAGTGGTCTGTATGATTTCGGACCTGTCGGCTGTGCGCTGAAGAACAACATTCTGCAGGCCTGGAGGCAGCACTTCATTCAGGAGGAGCAGATTCTGGAGATCGACTGTACCATGCTGACCCCTGAGCCTGTCCTCAAGTAAGTGTTCGTAAGTCTGTTTGGAAAAATAACAGCATTCACATGATTTAATGTAGCACAGCACACAGTGTGCAATTCTTTCTGTGCATTTAACCCATTCACCAAGTGTAGCAGCGTGCAGCCAGCCGGAGCAGTGTGTGGGGTCCTTGAGGGTACCTCAGTGGTGCCACTAGCAGTCCTGAGATTCAGACACACAGCCTTCTTTTCACAGGGCAACTCCCTAACCACCAGAGTTTAAGTTATACTGCAACAGTCTTTCTCCAATTGGAAATAACATATCTGGGTAAATGCTCTTTTTTTCTTCCTCAGATATCCTGATATTTAGCCAAAAGCCTAAAAAACAGTCAGATCAGTATTACTGTTCCCTAATACTGGGGTCTTCGGGTTCTGACAGTCTCAACATGCGACACTTCGATTTTACATTTCTCACGCCAATAACTAGTTTGGTTGTGTGCGGTGGAAGAATATGCAGTATAAGAAGAATACACAGTGACTGCGTGAGGGAGTTGACGTCCCTTAGTACTCTTGCCTCTGCCATTCTGGACTGTTAAAAGTTTTTGCAATCATTTTTTGTCATTTTTTTTTTCTATTACTACAGTACAGCGTACAAGTACAATATATTTATGTCCTTTTCCTTCTTCTGTTACTTGTGTTCATGTTCTAGATTATGATTTTACAACTGTGCTAGGATCGGTAAGTGACTGAGGCTAGGGTGTGTTTCGACTTACACCAAAATTCAGATTACATCACTGTCATAGGAACAGATCTGTGTCATAACTCGCATAACTCAAGGACCCTCTGTACTGTTGAGCTGTATTGTATAGAGCACCTGTTTTCTAGTGCTTGTCAGTGATGCGTATACAAATTTATCACAGCTATGGTTTTAAACATGTAGGCTGTGACTGTGCTGTCATCATTTCTTCCAGTGACAGTTATACCCTGCTACAGAGTGGGAGTCTGTTATTTCTCTGAGTCATGACTCACTTGCAGAGGCAGCATTGGTGATCAGCACTCTTAGGAGTTTTTTCCTGATTGACTTATTTTTACATACTGTTTTCCCGAGAGAAATTAAATGAGGCGCTCTTCTGTTTCTCTTCAAGGACGTCGGGTCATGTGGATAAGTTTGCGGACTACATGGTGAAAGATGTCAAGAATGGAGAGTGCTTCCGTGCTGATCATCTTTTGAAAGGTGGGCCTTTTGTATTTGACTCCACCAAACGGATCATTGTGAAAACTTGAAGGAAACGATCAATTTCAATAAAATAACCAGGCTTAGAGCAGCGATACTGACTCAGTGGACTGCATAGGCTCTCAGAGTTGTTCCCTGAGGCAAGAGGAACTATAGGGATCTACAAAAATCACAAAGGGGCTTTTCTGGGACACACCAGCATCAATCTGAAATGAGCCTCTGGACTCAAGCCAGTGGAGGATCAGAGCAGGGTAGAATTTATGGCACTTTAGAGGATGTGGACAGCATATGCTGAAGCATATTGACAGTCACTCTCAGTGCACAGTCTAATCTGAGATTCATTCATCTGAAGTGTTGGCACCTGACCTTCTGTGGAAACCAAACCGTCTTTCCAGTTTGTAAATAAAACATGTTTTGGAAATTCTGTCATGCCATTAAGCAGTTTCAGCATTCTTATCAGGTTGTGTTCTGACTGAAACAGCAGTGATTATTTGGTCTCAGTTTAGAAAACATTGCAGTTTGTTGTGCTTTTAAGAAGAGCTACTGGCATCAATTCCACCAGCTCAATTAAACCAGCTATGGTTGACATTTTTTTATATTTCCTCCACATAACAGTAATTATTTTATCTAGAGGCCTTTGCTGAAGATTATAGTTTAGATTAAAGTTTTTGTGACCTAGGCCTCGTTCACACGGACGTTTGAATCTTGGATAAATGAACGCGCTCTGAACGCCATAGGGGTTTTTGTAGAGTTTTGTATCTGCGCTTGATTGGCGTTACACTGGTGTTCGTCTGATGCTGTTTAACACCAGCCTGCAGCCCAATGTGTAGTTTCGTGTATTCACCTGTGGGGGCAGTAATCTTTCTCTCCAGATCCAGATCCGTATTGGGGTTTGTAGTTTTACATTTTCCTTCAAAACTTGATTTGTCACAGTTCCCAGAACAATTGAATCATGGGACATATTCAGTCCTCCAGAACGTCAACCGAAGGCCATGTAAACGCAGTACCGGCGTTTTCTTCACGTTTGTCAGGATTTCGGCAGAACTTGACGACAAAAAGACGTTGCATGCAGCGTTTTTTTGACGCCACCCGAACGCGCAGCCGACTGAGTGCCGGGGCTGAACGCCCGTGTGGACGCTGTGATTTACTCCAATGAGCAAAAAAACGATCGCCGTTCAGTCCGCGCTCACCTGGCGCCACGAATGCCTGAAAAATGCCCGATTCAGATGCCCATGTGAAGGAGGCCTTAAAAAGGGCCTCCGAATACCAAATGAGAAAAGTAGTATCAGTATTACAAATGTACAGACCAACCCCACAAACTGGCTCTGTGTTCTTGTTTTGAAAACATTAAATCTCTTGGAAGTACTGTTTCAGTGCAGTGTGGAAAAGAACATTGCATGGCCTCACTACCATGCTTGAGCAGAAAGACCAGTTTTAACTGTTTTGTTAACATTTAGATAGAATCCTCTCCTGCCATCTCATCAGAATGGAATTTCTTTGAAAAATAAAAAGGCCAAACTCACTTCTCTGTTTAGGGGATTTCAGTAATAACAGTTTGCATTTCCCTGTGCTGTCACAGCTCATCTCCAGAAACTGATGAGTGACAAGAAATGTACTGCAGAAAAGAAGAGTGAAATGGAAGGCGTCATCACTCAGGTATGTCTTGCACCATGTTTAACATTCAGTTCGTTGTAGAAGTAGCGCGAGGAACAAGCTGAAACGTTCTTAATAAATTTCCCAAAGTCATTCAGTAGCTAAATTTGATATGGAGTTTTTAATCAGATATGTAATTTTGGTCTGAGCTCATACAGTTCAAGAACTCTCAGTCCGATTCAACCCACAGCACCCAGTTTTGAGTTAGAACCCAACCAAAAGGAAACAGCACTAAACTGTAACCTGCTTTTCACTATTTTATTCCCCACGCTTCCATTTTCTCAGCATGAGCCTTGTGAACCTCAGTAGTAAAGTCTATTAACTACACGAGTGTGTGACTCTAGCACAGCAGACTGAAACCTTAAAGCAATGAGCAATTAGAGAATAGCGGAAGAATGAAGAAAAACTAAAGCAGGAGGACACGCAGGGTAAAATCTGTTAAAATTGGCAGCTGTGAGAATTGAACACAAAATTTGGACCGGACCTAAGTCTGGTGCTTATTTGGGAAATTCAAACTGGACAGAGTAGTCGAATCCTGCGGGGTTGAGAGAAATAAGCTGTCATTTTACCATCTTCTGTGGCTAATTGGTGTTTCACAAAAGGCAAAATCCAGAGATTAATTGCTGCTGTTCTCCACAGATGGACAACTACACTCAGCAGGAGTTGGCTGACCTGTTTGTGCAATACAATGTGAAGTCACCCAGCACAGGAAATGACCTCACACCACCCATCTCCTTCAACCTGATGTTCCAGACGTCCATTGGACCTGGGGGGAACATGGCAGGGTGAGCGAAGATAACCAGAATCATTCACAGCACAAGATAAGATAACCCCACAAATGGAAAATTTGCATTGTTACAGCAGCAATATATATTATACACACACAAAATATATTTATTTACACACATACTTCGGATATATGTATGTATCTATGTGTGGATATATAGATGAACAAATACAAATTATACATATAGAAGAGCTTGCAATGTAGACATTCACTTCTTGTTTCTTAACTCTATTGCAATGGTTTCATTTTCTGCAGCTATTTGAGGCCTGAAACTGCTCAGGGAATCTTCCTCAACTTCAAACGTCTGTTGGAGTTCAACCAAGGCAAATTGCCATTCGCTGCTGCTCAAATTGGAAACTCCTTTAGAAATGAAATCTCACCTCGCTCGGGCCTTATTCGTGTCAGGTGAGTGCTCTGGCGTTCAATATGATTATTATACTTTCTGATTAAATCTAGAATTCACTTTTGTCTCTGAAAAAGGCTTGCAGTGTGACAGAGATGTTTCTGCTCACAGAGAGTTTACAATGGCTGAGATCGAGCACTTTGTCGACCCGAACGAAAAGGTTCATTCCAAATTCTCCAATGTTGCCGATCTGGAAATCTTGCTGTACTCTTCCAAAGCGCAGACCAGCGGGCAGTCAGCTCATATTATGAGGCTGGGGGATGCAGTGGAACAGGTGAGAAATCAGTATGCCTCTCAGCTAGGCTTGTAAAAATGCAACGTGATGTGAGGTGCTGATTCAGCTCTATCAGTTTTGAAAGGTCAAGATTATTATTGATCTTTGGAATATTCAGCAAAGTCTGCACTCATTTTTGCCTAGAAATAAAATTCTGATGTTTGTGATCTCGGTTTCCCACTACAGTGTACATAGACCATCCAGGCACATTTGTACATTCATTCATTTTAAATTCATTCATTCAGGCTCATTCAAGAAGGATCAAAATAATGTGAAATTTGAGGTTTCATGATGGAGTGACTTGCATTGAGTGAATCAAATAATTGGGAATCTCAGTTCATGCCTGCAGATCTAAAGCAGTGTACAGATTATATTCATTTACACTCACACCATTTGATATTTTGTATAGTGGACAGTTTTTGTATATGATACTTTTGTATAATGTATAGTTTTTATTCTATTGGTTATGCTGCTTTTCTTCTCTTGTTCTCTTCGCTTTGCTGTTATAACAATGCAAATTTCTCACCTATGGGACCAATAAAGGGTTGGATTATCTAAGAAAGAATTTGAGTTTTAACATATAATATACGGTCATTAAAAGTTCACCAACTTGCTTAGATATACTGAAACTTATTTCACTGGTATGGACAGATTCGTGTTGCTCAAGGTTATTAGCAAATGTCTAAAGGAAAGTAAGGAACATCTTGTTTGAGTTTTATCCTCACAGTTCCTCCTTTGTTTTTAGGGAGTCATCAACAACTCTGTTCTGGGCTACTTCATTGGTAGGATCTACCTCTACCTGATCAAAGTCGGTGTGGCCAAGGACAAGCTACGTTTTCGACAGCACATGGACAACGAGATGGCTCATTACGCCTGTGACTGCTGGGACGCCGAGACCAAAACCTCCTACGTACGTTCTTACAAGCTTAAAGGGATGAAGTCGATACCCATGAGCACTGTGACTTACTGTCCCATTCTCATGCTGCCTTGCAGGGGTGGATCGAGATTGTGGGGTGCGCTGACCGCTCGTGTTATGATTTATTGTGCCATGCACGGGCTACCAGGGTCCCCCTGGTTGCAGAGAAGCTTCTGAAGGAACCCATATCCTTGACTTGGAGTTGTTCTATAATATTGCAGGACATAGATTTACCTTTCACTAAAGCATTACCTGCCATGTACCTGTTTAGTACTAAATGCAGGATCCGATCTGGATCCGCAGCTCGTGTAAATATCCTTAACAGCTTCACACAAAGTTGTAAATGTTGTCCAGTTTGAGCCAAACAAAGGAGCCATTGGAAAGGCGTACAAGAAGGAAGCGAAGCTGGTCATGGAGTTTCTTGCTGCGTGTGATGAGTGCTATATCACAGATCAGGAGAAGCTGCTCAGTGAGAATGGGTGAGTAAGAGCTGTGTACAGGGCTACAAATGGGTTACAGTAAAGGGTGGGCAATAATATATATAACTGTTAATGTTAAATATATTTATGATAACCCGCATCATAGTTTTGCTAAAATGTACCAGTATTACATGAGTACACATCAAACTTGTGGTTTAAAAAAAAATTCAGAAAAGGACCTAATGGGCAGTCATTCCATCTGTTTGTTGATACAGTTACTATATAGTTATTGTTTCTTTGTTGTTTATAGGCTCTCTAAAACCACTCAAACTGTTTGTGTTTTATATAATCCTTGTTACTGCAAGTGCTGATGTGCATTCTGTCACTATCGATAACTATTATAATCACGATTTCTGCTTTCAGTGAAAATGATATAAAATAGAGCATCGCCTTAGCTTCATTTCGTTGCTAACCTTTCTGCAGGGAGTTCACTGTCGAAACTGACGGTAAAACCTTCAAACTCACAAAGGACATGGTGAACATCAAGAGGTTCCAGAAGACCTTGCATGGTAAGAGACTGAAACTGCTCTTTTGTAGGGCTGCACAATATATTGTTATTCCTTATTGTAACATTGGCTTTCTCTGTATTGAGACTGTAAAGAGCTGTGTGATGCCATTTGTTTTATTGTTAACATTTTTGTTTGATGTGGACATCCTGAACATTTCTAAAGATCCATGATTTTCATTCCAAAACTCATCATAAATTAATGAAAATAGTAGTTTTCCCCCTAATTTATGATTGTTGGGAGTGGGCTTTGCATGTCAGTATATGGCACCTATAATAAAACCACCTTTATTAGAGAAATACAAATGCATTATAGAATTATTGTAAATGAATAGACAGCATCTAGAATGAAACTCTTCATAATGTGTATCCCAATTGCAGTATACAGTTTTATTAGTTGTAGTATTGTTTTTTTTTTATGAAGGTGCAGTCATCTTTTTGTGGCCAAATCAATATTTCGGAATGAATTTGTACCAGTGAAAACCTCAACAACTCTTGTGTTTCTCCTCAGTTGAAGAGGTCGTCCCCAATGTTATCGAGCCTTCCTTTGGTATCGGCAGAATCATGTACTCTATTTTTGAGCACACATTCCGCATCAGAGAGGGCGACGAGCAAAGAACGGTAAATATCGTGACCTAAAATTCATCCATTAATACTAATGAATCTGTAATTCAAAGGTTTGTATGGAAATGGAAATAACTGCTATGACTGAGGCTTTTATTTTCTGTGGTCAGTTTTTCAGTTTCCCTGCCACTGTAGCACCCTACAAGTGTTCCGTCCTACCACTCAGCCCTAATCAGGAATTCGTGCCGTTTGTACGGGAACTATGTGAGTATCTGGCATAAACACCTTTTGCATGCTTTAAAAGTGATTAATATTATGAATGTATATTGGGGGGGGGGTATAATCTTATCACACTACTGTTAAGTTTTATTAGATTATTATTCTTTTTATATCTGAAGATTATTACTATTTCTATAACCTCTTCTCTCACATGGGCATGGTTCCAACGTCAAAATGCTTGTAATATCCTCTGAAGCACGCGTACTGCAAGTTTTTGATCAGTTGATCAGAGGCAGTGTTGATCATTTAAAAAAAAAAAAAAAGATTTTTGTGGTCGTGTTGTCTCTGTAATTTATGAGGAGAGAGAAAGGACGGTAGAGTTCCCTCTAAAATATGTATTGTCACAAAAGAGGCCAGAAAGGGACAAAAAGTGAAAAATCTGCAAAATGCACAGCAGACTCAAACTCAAAACACTGAAACTCAGGTCAATTATTTAAAAAAAAAAAGAGAAAGAAAGAAAAAGTTACTGTAATCCCCTCCTGAACGCAGCTTTGTGCACTTCCAGCCGATCTGAGCCATAAATGGTTTGGTAAGAGCCGGCGTCGGCCCCTGATCTCAAGTTCGAATCCACAGTGCGAGCCCATTTTTTTCCTTTTTTTGCCCATAAAATCAACGTTTAGTTGTTGCTTTATAACAACCATGCTTCGCATTTTTTTTACAGAAATGCATCTTGTTAATTGTAATGTTTCAAAACGGATGGTTCCAGTGCTTCACTTTCAGATTAATGCATTTTTGACACTGCTAATAATTAAATTATTACTAAATTTAACCACCTCCTCCACAGCTGAAGCCATGACCAAAAACGGCGTGTCCCACAAGGTAGACGACTCCTCAGGGTCCATCGGGAGGCGCTACGCCAGAACGGATGAGATCGGTGTGGCATTTGGGATCACTATTGATTTTGACACAGTCAACAAGACTCCCCACACAGCCACACTCAGAGACCGGGACTCCATGAGGCAGATCAGGGCTGAGGTAATACAGCCGCACACATCAACAATCAGAACTCAGAGATCTACAGCAAGGTCTTACAACCTGTACAAGCAGGGTCTCTGCACTCACTGAACAGTTTAACTTTGAAAAGGCTCTGTGTACAAACTCCTCACTCTCTACATCATTTAAAAGATGCACAGCACCACCTAGGGTTTGGAAATTGGAATTGGTTTGCCACCAATGTTATATTTAGGTACTTAACAGCATTTTTTTTTAATCTCCCAAATATTAAATGTTTGGTTTAAATCATTTTTGTTACTAGTATTAACTGGGTCTTATAGACGGAATACTACTGAATAATGAACCCTAGGCTTCATGGGTTAAATAAGAAATTAGGGTTTAATAAGTTTGAATGTTTCACAGCCAATTTGCAAACTCCTCACTCTCATAACTACATAACTTACACATTCCTTTCACAGTAGTAACTGATTCATTCTCACGAGTTACTTGTGTTGGGCATATAGCCATTCATAAGTAAGGTTATTTTTTAATCTAGGTCCTAATCCAGCCTTCACTCTCCTTGATGTATATCCTGAAAATACTAGAAAGGTGACTTGCCTCAGTCGCCCTGATTAGTGAGCTTTCTCTCGCTCTACCTAGCAAGATGCACAGCGCCACCTAGTGTCTGGAAATTTAAACTGAGGTTTTGCCACCTGTGTTATATTTAGGCATTATCATTATTTTTTTAGTCCCAAATGGAAAAATGAAATGTTTCGTTTAAATATTTTTTGTTACTTGTATTTACTTAATGATGAACCTCAGGCTTCAAGGGTTAAATAAGATAAATGATAAGGGTTTAGTATGTTGGACTGAAGCCTAAATTCAAGTGTTCAGTGATCTTTCTAGTTTTACAGCCACTTTGCATTGAGACATTTCTTTGTTTTTGTGTTTGACAACTGGAAATTAAAGCCAAGTTACTGTTTTGTATGACTTCAGGTTCGCGAGTTGCCTGAAATCGTCCGAGACCTCGCCAACGGTGTGACCACGTGGGCTGAGGTTGAGAGCAAGTACCCCATCTTCGAAGGCCAGGAGACCGGGAAGAAGGATGCGGCGGAAGAGTAAAGGAGCCCTGGCTTCCTGCCCCCTGCCTCCAGCACGCCAGGCAGCCATGGACATTTTTTACACTTTGCACCCATAGGAACAATTTTACTGCATATAAACGATCAACGTGCACCAGGCACTCTGTGAGATCTGCACAGTTACAAACCTCTTATCAAATAAAAGAAAATCGATCTGTAATCCTTATGCTACAAAAGAGGTTTATAGATATCTGATCATGTCAGGGTTCAAAGACGCTTCATACAGGCGTAAGGGGACGTGTTTTAAAGGGATAACTGTAACGTGGTTTCTGGAGACAAGACGTTTTCACCATTGTTGGGTAGCTGAAGGTATGGAATGCATCTTTGGTTCAATAAATAAGCCAGCACTTTCTGGACCTATAACTGTTTGAGCGGTG
Organism: Brachyalestes nurse; assembly: GCA_037974405.1. Classification (NCBI taxonomy): domain Eukaryota; kingdom Metazoa; phylum Chordata; class Actinopteri; order Characiformes; family Alestidae; genus Brachyalestes; species Brachyalestes nurse. The sequence goes on from JBBPCY010000001.1 coordinate 560,624, forward strand.
TGTGCTATGAATGGATCATTGAACACAGACAGTTTACATGTGTTTGTATGTGTACAAGCATGAATGCTGTATTATAGTGCACACATGGAACATAGTACACAGTGAATTAGCTTTCAGTTGCCAAACACAAAAACAGACATGTTTCAATGCAAATTGGGTGTCAAACTATGAGGATCACTGAGAACACTTGAAACTTATTAAACCCTTATTTCTTATTAAACTTATTAAACCCATATCATTATCGTATTAAACCCTTATCATTTATCTTAAACGTATTAAACCCATATCATTATCGTATTAAACTTATTAAAACCTTATCATTTATCTCAAACTTATTAAACCCTTATTTATCTTATTGAACCCATATCATTTCTTATTAAACTTAAACCCTTATCATTTCTTATTAAACTTAATAAAGCCTCATAATTTCTTATCCCTGGACCCCTAGGGTTCATTATTCAGTATTATACAGTCTGTGAGACTAATGATATAAATCCTAGTAACAAAAATAATTTCAACCAATAATATAAATATAATAAATACAATATCACCACACACACACACTATACTTGCTATATTATACTTTAGTGTACTGCACTTAATTTACACAGATTTTTCCAGATATGAAAACCACTATAAAACAATATTCGAATCTATACTATCCTGTAGTACTAAAACCAACTCTGGTTCAGTCCCGGTGTACTGTATAGGGATTTCAAACCACTTGCAGTCAGACATGCTCAGCAACTGATCTGTAACGCAATTCATAAATATTGCAGACTTTCTGACTTCGCACTGATTCACAAAGGGTCCAGGATTCTTCACTTTGATGCCTGGCATCCAGAAAGTACTTCAGTATTTAAACAGGATACAGTTCTTTCTTGGTTTTAGTCATCTAAGGGTTACAAGCAGCAAAACACAGAGCGGATACTGATACCCCACTGTCAGATAAAGAGGCTGTGCTTGTGTTTCCCCCTCTCACTGACTCCTGTCTAAACAATGAACAAAGCAGTCATTCTCCACACAGCGCCTGCCTCGTTCATGCAGACCCGAAACAACGTCCAGGTAAGCTGTTTTCTTTTAGTTTAGAGTAAACTGAACCTTTTTGAATCTCTTGAGTCTTGAGGGACCATCACTTTTTTGGATTTTATTGTAGTTACTGAATAATTCATTAGTAGTGAATATAAGCCTCAGGTTAAATCAAAGGGTTCAAAAAGGGGTTCAATTGTTTGATAAATATGAGGCCTCAGTCTAATCTGAGAAACTCTAATAATAATCTACATCATTTATTTCTGTTGCTGTCAACACTCATATCCTTCACATGTTCCTCATGCTCTTCACACAGCATGGCGCTGCAGGCCTATCCCAGCTGCCCCGCCTACTTCTGAAGCCCCGCCCCCTTCACCTTTATCTGTCTGCAAGTGCCCAGCTGGCACCCTGGACGTTCTGCTGCTGTGCCCACCAGCTCTGGATCTATTCGAGATTTCACCAGAGACTTTATGAGAGATTTCTCTGCATTTTTAAAACTGATTCTTCTCTGAATACACCATTATTCCACTCTCTTAAAGGAATTTGCCTGCTTTAAACACACTTTTCCACTTTGCAGTGGCTTTGCTGCACTCAAGGTTGGTACGGCAGCTGCTCACAGTGCATGATGCTCTAAAATAACTGAAAAATTACCAAAAAAAGGCACCCCTCTAACATATTTTTGGTTATTCACCTACCTAGCCTGCATGTACCCTCACTAAACCCCCAAACTGGTAATGCCTGATTTTCTAACCACTGACCAGAGCCTCTGTGGCTGGAAAGCAGTGAATCTGATCACTAAAAGAACAGAAAAACTCACACTGGAATGCTGTTGTGTGATGCTCGGGACACAATCGAGAGGAGAGAAATAGCCCGGTTAAAAATAGCGAGAGCTACAGTGTAAATGCTCCAGCTCACATTCTGCTGGAAACTTCTGCCCTCGCTCCATGGACAGTGTTGAAGGAACTTGGACACTTTCCAGTCGGACACTAAACTCTGAGACTCATCATTATCACACTGTACCACTCAGCTCCACCTCAAATGTGTCAAAAAGTGTGTAAATTCTGCTTCTGTGGTAATCTAACCTTCACACACACCCCTCTTTAATTCCCATTTTGCTGACATAACAGAATTGAGGCTGATATTTACATTGATTTATACATTATGAAAAACACACAAAATGTTTTTTGAATGTGTTACATTTTAGGAAAAAATATATCCATTAAAAGAAAAAGGTCATATTAAGTTTTAAGTGTAAATTGAAAAATGGTTCAATGGTTTCATTTTGTCAATTAAGTTGCTTTGAATTTTCAATTTTATGTAAATTCATATCTACTACCCATGATATACTTTGTATAGTTATTTTAACCTACTAGTAGAAATTCAATGACATGAAAATGTTGAGCCCATTCACTTTTTAATGTTAACTTTATGCATAGGCATGATGCGCTGTGCCTATTCAGCTGATTATAACACATGCACTGTACACCGTGTCCGTCTTACACCTGGAGTATTTAATAAATGCTAAATTTAACAAACATTCATCAGCATATTGATGAATGTTATTTTTAGCATGCGCTGTTTTCAATACTGCATGCAGAGTTTTCAATACAGAGTAAAATGAACATTCATTAATATACAGTTTGCAGTGCTTTCATGAATATGGGTCAGTGTTGTGGTGCTAAATCTGATGAACTCATTTCTGTATTTTTATGAAGAAACACCATGTTTGCTTGTTCTTTTAAAGGATGGGGGTCAAAGCAGCTCTACCCAAGTATGAGCTCTACTGTTACTATGTCGTTCTGTCCATGGCCATGCTCTGGGCCGCCAGCTGGATTCTGGAGGTGTCCAGCAGTAAGTGTGAATGGATACACACTCAAATACTCTGGATGTTTCTCTCTCTCACACACACACACACACACACCCACACACACACATCCTGACATTAAACAGGGGTCTCAGCCCAGCTGATGAAAATGACTATACATTCAAAATTCAACTGAATATGTAACCTTAGTGTTCATTAAATACTTAAAGTGTAAGGTGGACACAGTATACAGTGCTGACTATCAAAAATGTAACATTTTAACTTAAAGTGAAAGGGCTTGACATTTTGAGGTCAATGGACTTCTAATAGTAAGTTATAAAGAACTAGACTGGGTTGCAATGTACAGTATATACCAATAGCAACTGATAGCAGTGATAACTTCATTTTAAAACACTGATCCAAGTTTAAATAATACGTGATTTTGAAAAAGAATGTGTTACAAAGACACATTTTTGAAAGTTGTATGTATTATTGTATGTAACATACAATAAGACATTTAAAATGCATATTCTTTATCCAAAATTGGTTTCAACAAAACCAAAAAACACTGTTGCAACCAATTTGTGTGTGAAACGTTTGTCAAAACTTCTTCTAAAATGTAGCTAAATCTGCACCCGCACTGGGCCGCTGTCTCTGAAGTGCCTGCTGTAGTGCTGACGTGGGTTTTCACTGTAAACACTCGCACTGTAAGCATCACTAACATTAACCTGCTTCATTATCTGTTAGATTGAAGGGCTGGTTCACAGACTAAGCTTAGTAACAATAACAAGGGTTTCAACTGTCAATCATATTGGATCCGAATTCAGGCCTAGTTTCCACGAAACTTTGCTTTAGTGTTACTTTGCCAACTCTGATCTTCTGTGTCCTTTTTCAGGCCAGCTTTTGTCCTGCACCCCCCACCCCAGCATGCACTCAGTTATTTATTTCTCCCCACTGTTGCCCCCCTTCAGGAGCGAGTGTATTGTGTGAGTGAAAGGGCAGGGAGCAGCGGCCCGGCCCAGCTGTTGAGAGCTATGCCGACTACGTAGCACGGATCGGGTGTCAGTATTAATACACCAGGGAGAGAAAGACAAACAGGATGCTGGTTTGTTAGGTCCCTAGACCCCCCCCCAAGAACAGAAAATGCTGAAACTGGTATTCAAAGACTTAGTCATATGGATGGTCAGTTAAAATCAAAATGATCGAGTCTCCTAACAATGACCTTATAGTAAACTGACCATTTGTCATAGGTGAACACACAGCAGCACAAAGTGGACGGCACAAATTTTTTACTCTGTATTTAACCCATTCACCAAGTGAAGCAGGGGGCAGCCAGGAACCACAGCACCCAGGGAGCAGTGTGTGGGGACGGTATCTTACTCAAGGGTACCTCAGTGGTGCCACTAGAAGTCCTGGGATTCAAGCCCACAACCTTCTGATCGCAGGTGCAACTCCCTAACCACTAGACCAGCAGCTGCTTAGACCTTAAATGTCACGTTTATTGGAAATAAACACTTAAGATTTATGATCTAAGCTCTGAATGATGAATGATGTTCCTCTAAGCTCTGAGGTGCAGTTCCACAGGAATCTATAATACCTGTGCAGTACATCAGAGTGGGACACAACCTAACCCGCACATCAAACAAAAACCTCTTTTTTAGGAACAATTCCGCCAAAAGTGGAACGAGTGCAAATGTTAAAGCTTACCCCAAAGCAGGACTGTGAGTTTTTTGCTGTTTGCAGCCTGGCTGTCTCTCACTGAGAGTTATGTAGATGCTTCTAAGTGGTGCTGTATAATCTTCCAAGAGTCTAATTAAAAACATTGATAGAGAGAAGAGTTACTTTACCTTAGTGGTCACCAACCCTCCTGGAGATGTAGTTTCTTGTGTTTAGCTCCAGGGAGGCCCCGCCCTCTTAATTAACACTCCAGCCAATCAGGGACTTCTGAAGAAGTTAATTAGCCACAGCAGGTGCTGAAGATCATGGCTGGAACCTGAGTTCTTAAGAGGGTGGATCTTGAGGACCAAGGTTGGTGACCAATGGGACAAAAACAGTTTTTAGAATGAATCTCAAAACTACTAAGAAACTACAGATGATGTGGCTGTAGGACGACAAGAAGTTGACCATAAGCACAAATTGCCGTTTTTTCTTTGGAGAACAAATGAATGTGACTGAAATCTATACGTTGGGCTCAGAATGGAAAACACATATAAACACACTATTGTCTTTCAGTTGTATTACCAGTAAATGTGTAAAATACACTGTATGGACAAAAGTATTGAAACACATCTGCATTTCAGGGTTTGTGTTAGGCCCCTTACTTCAGGTGAACTTCAGTCCTAATGCCTCAGCAGACCAAGATATTTTAGACAACGCCATGCTTCCAACTTTGTGGACACAGTTTGAGGAAGAACCTTTTCTATTCCAACATGACTGTGCTCCAGTGCACAAAGCAGCTCCATAAAGACGTGGCTGGAGTAGTTTGGTGTGGAAGAATTTGACTGGCCACACAGAGTCCTGACCTCAACCCCATCCAGCACCTTTGGGATGAACTGGAATGGAGATTGTGATCCAGACCTTCTCATCCAACATAAGGGCCTGACCTCATAAATGCTCTACAGAATGAATGGACACAAATTCCCACAGAAAAGACTTCCAAGCTGTTATAGCTGCAAAAGGGGACCAGCTCCATATTAAAGTCTATGGAACTGAATGCAGTGTCAAATAAAGTCCCTGTTGGTGTAATGGTCATGTGTCCCAATACTTTTGTCTATATAGGGGTTTTTACTAATACAAAACCAATATATGCATTCAAAGTCAAAAAAACATTCAGAGCACTGTCATTGGTGCTCATAATCTGTACTGTTTTCTTGATGAATCTCCTTTGCTGTTCCCTCTTAAGCAAATGCAAACCGGAAGTCCTTCAAGCCCTACGTCCAGCCAGGATGGTACTATTTCGGTAGGAAAATGGTGAGATCCAATAACAAAGCACGTTCCTGCCTGAGCATGCCTGCCATATTCCACAGCAGGACTGTAAATAGCACCTTGGCTGAAGTCGGTCACCTCTTTCCACCCCTGCAGGACACGGCTGATGTGGAATGGATGATGTGGTTCTCCACGTTCCGCGAGCACATCGTCTTCGCTCTGTCAGGACATGTTATATTTGGCAAAATCTCCTCCATGCTGGCTCCACAGGTGTGTCCTGACTTTAACACACTGTTTGTAGGAGACACTTTGCATCAATGAGCCTAAAAGAGGCAAGACTGACCATTTAGTACAGTTTTCCCAAAAAAAGGGCCTGGTTTGAATTAGGCCTGTGTTTCCAGTTAAGGCTTCTAATTAAATCTACTAGTAACTGAATGAAACACTTATTAAAGGAATGGTCCAGTGGTTCCATTTCCATCTGCACGGACTATAATGTCTCTAAACTTAGACAAGAATGTACAGTTCAGCACCTGCCTACAGGCTTGTATTATAAGTGTGTGTTCACACCCTTCTAATATGTTCTTCTCTCAGTGGGAGTCTTCAGAAAAGGCCTAATGACTTTTGTGAATACATATACATTTCTGTTATTTTCAGTTCTATTTTTATTAAATAGTATCTTCATGCTTGTTGTATCTACTGCAAGAACTGTAGATAAATACAGATAATTAAATTAGATTAAATTTCCAGTGTAATAACGGTTCTCAGACGTTCACAGCTGTTGAGTGTATTCTCACACTCCTCTCCTCTGACAGTACCGCTCCCTGGTCTACATGGTGTACGGCCTGCTGGCGGTGCTGACCAGCATGGGCTGGACTTACGTCACCCTCATCCTGTCCCACTGCGTCCTGCTCTACAGCATCTCCCTGGTCAAGCTCCGCTGGCTCTGCTTTGCTGCTGGACTCTCCACGTTAGCCACCTTTAAAATGGAGCCGTTTGTTTCCTGGCAGGTATTACTATTAAAATGGGTCATAAAATACTAACCTGCTTTTCTCTTAAACTGAATCTAGTGTATTTGTTCGTATCACACAATGTAACGGTGGCACCAACAAATATTTCAAGATTCATTTCAATATGGCACAACATTTCCTGCATCCATTCACACTGGTTACTAGTTATCAACATGAGATAATATGGCAATAATAAGGACACGCCCACTTTCTAAAGTAAAGTGGCCCCTTATAGTCACACCACAGCACACAGTGTGAACAACGTGAAATTCTTTCTCTGCATTTTCTCTCCATTCACCAAGTGAAGCAGCAGGCAGCCACCAACAGGGAGCAGTGTGTGGGCACAGTACCTTACTCAAGGGAACCTCAGCGGTGACACTAGCAGTCCTGGAATTCGAACCCGCAACCTTCTGATCACAGGGACAACTCCCTAACCACTAGGCCACCAGCTGCCCCAAGCCGCTATATTCTAAAATACACGCGTGAATATTTGTGCATTATCTACTGGGTACAATTTCCTGAAAGTAATGAGCAAACGCCGACCATTTTTTAACTTTTTATGTCTGAAATGTCTAAATTTATATTAAAATTGTTACATTTCATAGAATTTGAAATGCATTTGCCCATTTGTGATTAAGTGATTGTGAATGACTGCAAGACTGCAAAACTGAATCAGAATGAAGGATCTATAAACAGATAATAGATGTGGACAGTTCTTATATGAGAACAGTGGTCAGTGTTTCAAGTGATCCATTGTGTAATTACTAATTACTACATGTCATAAAAGTGTTTGATTCGTCACATATCTTTAAGCTGTTCCTGAAGCCTTTACCTAACCAGAATGTGAAGCTACAGAAAAGATCTTGTCCCATGATTTCAGAATCATAATCAGGAAACTTTATTCATCCCATGGGAAACTGCTTATTGGTCCTTTGTGCTGCTGCAAATTATATTACAAAATACATTGCAATAATTTGGCAGACGCTTCTATCCAAAGTGGTTTACAATATGAGAAGACACTCAAGTTTCAAGACAGTGTGAGAACCAGAGGAGAGTTCTAAGTGTTAAAATCTTTATGTGAGAGTAGTGCAAGAAGATAGATAGTGCATCAGGAGAGGAGATGTTCTCTGGACAGATGAGTCTTCAGGAGGTTTTTGAAGACAGAGAGGGATTCTGAAGCTGTGGTTGGTTTAGGCAGCTCATTCCACCAGCAGGGAACCAGAGTAAGACCAGTCTGGTCTGGGTTTACCTTGTGTGTAGGGATGGCAGAGCCAGATGATGTTCGTTGGAGGATCAGAGGGAGTGAATAGGAACATAAGCCTGAATGATGGGGTGAAAGTAGCTGATTGCAGACCCAGATTGCACTCTGTAGGCAACAGTTAGTGACTGATACAGTTTTGCAGTTACACGCAATCACAAATGACCGAATGAACTTCAAATTGACATAAATGTTTAAATTCTTAATCTTACTGCAGGCCGGGTTTGTTACTGGCTCCTTTGAGCTCCGTCCTGTTTTGTTCTACGGCGGCTGTGGCTTCACCATCATGCGCTGCATGAGCTTCGCTCTGGAGAACTGTGGCAAGAAAGAGGGCAACTACAGCATCCTGGAGCTTCTCAAGTACAACTTCTACCTCCCCTTCTTCTATTTCGGACCCATCATGACGTTTGATAAGTTCTATGTCCAGGTAATCCATGAATCAGTGCTCATAGTACTAATTCTACACACATGGGGAGTAGAGAATTGTACTGAACGGACTTGATTCAATGTGTACATTATTTCTACGTTATAAAATTTATTACATCAAAGATGTGACAAGTCAACTGAAGGATTCAATTATGCTGTATTTTAGATTTTATTAAAGTGCAAATTATATCAAACCTGTCAATTCAGTCCATTAAGTGGGTAAGATGATGATAGTCTTTATGTTTGTCTAAAATTACTTCCAGATCTCTATACTCTGGAAAAGACTGGAGTTTTAGTTCCACCAGAGGGCGCTGTAGATTATGTATTAAACACAGTGCCATCTTCTCCAACACTGAATTCCAGGTAGCAAAAATTATAGAGTCCAACAACAACAACCAGTGTACAGTAACTATATTAACTACATAGGACATAATCTTAATTCATTTATTTTTAGAAAATATTTTATTTTTCACTCTGTTCCTTCTGAATTAGTTTGGAAGAAATGAATAAAAATGCATTTGTGCCATTTTGCACTCATAACTACTATAATAGCAACAGCCATTACATTAGAGCACTAATCTGGCAGAGACACTGGGAATAAAGAGGTAAGCTTTGTCATCTTTCTAAAATATGCTGTGGCTGTTGTCTGGTCCCCTGCAGGCCAACAAGCCTGACCTGAGCAGGAAAGAGCGAGAGATGTGGAACATTTCCATCCAGGCTTTGTTGCACCTGGGGGTGATTATCATGGTGGCTGTGATCTTTCACTTCATGTACATTCTGAGCATTCCCAGTGACATGAAGCTGCTGAAACACCTCTCAGACTGGACAATCGGTGTGTGTGTCTTTTTATACTGTTTTTGAGGTTAAAGTGAGGGTCAGGTTTAGACGTATAAAGAGAAAGAAAGAGAGAGAGAGAGAGAGTGGTATATATGTAGAGTATATATATGTAGAGTATATATATATATATATATGGAGGGAGATATTCTAGGAATCACAAATATATACATATGCATTGGTATGTTTGTGTGTGTGTGTGTATATATATATATATATGTGCAAATGTATGAATCTTTGAATTATATTTAAAACCTGTTTAGCTGAGTAGTATATGCTTTTAAAAGCTAATATTAAAAAAATATAGTAGATGGTGCTTAATCATTCCCAGACCTTTCCCCATGGAAGCCCAGTATTATATTGTGGTTCTCCTCAAATACCTGGTTCAGTTCAATCAATACTTTATTAAATTAAATCAGGAGCTGCTGATGGAGTTTCACATAAATGGTTTTAAACAGTTTGCACAAGAGCCTAAGACTTTTGCACAGTATTGTGTATATGTGTGTATCGCAAGAAGTGTGGGAACTTAAAATTTAAAGGGTTAATATAAGCATCTGTATAAACACTCATCTCCCACACCAGCTGGTTTGGCCTACATGAATCTGGTGTACGACTGGGTGAAAGCAGCTGTGATGTTTGGGGTGATAAACACAGTAGCCCAGCTGGACCACCTGGATCCCCCCAAACCTCCCAAATGCATCACCATGCTCTACGTCTTTTCTGAGACGTGAGTGTTCGCTTCATTCCCTTTCTTAAGTCTTTTAATGCGGAATTTTGACACAGTTTAGACTTGAAGTCTTTGCGCTTTCTCTAAAGGCACTTTGACAGAGGAATCAACGACTGGCTCTGCAAGTAAGTGCCATAAAGTGTTTTCTCCACATGTAACATATAATAGCACATACATAATATGGACAAAAGTATTGGGACACACCTGCTTTTCAGTTTCCAGTAACTCTTAATGCTTCAGAAGACCAAGACATTTTGGACAACGCTATGCTTCCAACTTTGTGGACCCAGTTTGGGGAAGAATCTTTTTTATTCTATTCCAGCATGACTGTGTCCCAGTGCACAAAGCAGCTCCATAAAGACATGGCTGGAGGAGTTCAGTGTGGA
>JBBPCY010000001.1:577899-593715 GCA_037974405.1 Brachyalestes nurse
TGTATGATGGTGTGTGTGAAGGTGTGTAGATGTATGATGGTGTGTGTGAAGGTGTGTAGATGTATGATGGTGTGTGTTAGAATGAAAACCTGCAGCCACACTCACCCTTTGTGGATAAGACTGATGACCCTTACTCTAGCATGAACCACCAATGACCACTTTTCCTTTATTTCAATCTAGGTCTTTCAAATGGGCAGAGTCAGTTCCACTCCCCTACCCAGTATACGGCCATGCAACAGTGTCACACAACGGCCTTGTGTACGTTATCGGAGGAAAAGGGGACAGCAAGTAAGTTCTAACAGAGAAACAACTTACAGTTCCATCACTGTCTTTCATTTCATAACGCTGAGATGTTTGTTTTTTCGAATCTGTGATCATAAGCTTTGCTGTCTTGCTTGCAGACAGTGTCTGAAGAGGGTGTGTGTCTTTGATATAAAGAAGGGTGAATGGAAGGACCTGGCTCCAATGAAGACCGAACGCTCACTGTTCGGCATAACGCTTCACAAGGACAAGATCTACGTGGCCACAGGGGTTACAGAGAACGGCCTGACCGGGACTGTGGAGGTCTATGACATTGCAAAGAACAAGTCAGTGCAAAACATCTAACAGCCTAACTGATAATAGTGCTAATGAATAGATGGTCAAGTAGTCCAAATTCCTTGGTTTATTTGGAAATGACCTAAGGAATCAAGGTTTTAATAAAGATCAAGGGATAAAAATTAAAAAATTCACAACTTCTTTACAAGACTTTAAAAAGACTTGTCTAACTTGTCAATTCAAAATTGTTCACAACCGGGAGTCTTTAGAGTTTGACGCCCTTTAAAAGCTCCTATCACAGAAAGTTTTTACATGAAATTATTACACGAGACAGTGGCCAGGCAATGTATTTGGCTGATAGTTTTGAGAAGATAAAATGCATTTTTCTATATCTATTCATGGCAGAGAAGTCCATGGAGAAAAAAGGTTTCCCACATGTGCAGGTTCACTGCTCATTTTGAAAAGTAATATTTTATTTCCTCTACAATTGAGACCCCTGTTCCATTCACCACCACTGCAAAGAAATCTAAGCCAGAATGATTTTCTACAATGGACCATTTCATGTCAGACCTTAAAATACAAACCTGCTTTGACTGTGTGCTTTCCTCCTAGGTGGTCTGAGTTTGTGGAGTTTCCGCAGGAGAGGAGCTCCCTCACTTTGATCACAGTGGGAAGCAACATATTTGCCGTTGGAGGCTTTGCGATGATTCCTAGTGAAGATGGTGAGGAGCTCAGCCCCAGAGAGATGACTGATATCTGGAGGTAAGACCCCCAAACAATCCTGATAATAACAGCTGTATTATCAGGGACAGCTGGGGTCCTAGTGGTAAGGGAGTTATCCCTGCAATCAGAAGGTTGTTTGTTAAAATCCCAGGACTGCTAGTAGCACCACTGAGGTACCCTTGAGCAAGATACCGCCCCCATACCCTGTTCCCCGGGTGTGCCGCCCCCCCCCCCCCATTGGTGGGAGCCCCTGTGCTTCACTTGGTGAATGGGTTTAATGCAGAGAAAGAATTTCACACCATTCACAAGTGACTATTACATTATTCATTAATGGTGGACTGGATAAACAGAAAGCACTGATAAATGTGACACAAAACGCCGAACAAAACCACAATGTTTCTTCACAGGTATGACGAGGGGGAGAGGAAGTGGAGTGGCATTCTGAGAGATATTCGCTACGCATCTGCTGCCACGGTGTTGGGCGTCCGTCTCAACACTCTGAGACTCACTAAAATGTGAACTTAAAACTGGAGCACTCTGCTAAAACCAGCGGCCAACAAACTGAAGCTTTTTTCCTTTTTCTATCACTATAACAGTGAGTGTGATCATAAGAGAATGAGGACATCCCAATTAGGGCTGCACAATATACACAAAACATTAGTATTATGATTATTTTGCTATGGTATATGGCTTGCAATATATTAAATATATTGAACAATCAACGCTGTGCCATGACCTGTCATAATTATTAGGGTCAAATGATTAAAATAATGAATCACAATTAGTTCGTTTGTGTAGCTAATCATAATCACATTTGCTAAATTTTGACCCAAAAGAAAGATTTTCTTAGAAAGGAGTACATTGTGTTACAGCTAAATAAGTGGCTTTACCAGAGTGTGTTTATTACCTTCAGTATGTTAACATAATTGTGGGAATGCTTGAACCGGACTTCATATATGTTATACATAGAGACAATGACTGTATATATGGTTCCAATTCCTCTATGAATGTAGCATTATTGTCTTGTTCATACAGCTTGAGGATTCTTGTTATAGTGGAAGCTCTCAAGGGGAGAACAGCTTTGCTGTTGCTTTTGTTAGTTTGCTGCTCATTGATTTATCCATAGGTCTCCCGAGAACACCGCCCAGCATAGTCTGCTGAAGATGCTGATCACTTTATCACTTTAAAAGCCTTTTAAATGCTGTATTTGAATGAGAAGGCCATAATAACAGACTGTTATACCTACATAAGCAAGCTTCAGTCTACACTATTATGGGCGGTACAAAGCATTAAACCAATGATGCGTTAACAGCACTCAAAATGTGTCCGTTTCAATTTGACAACTGTATTTTTTATGAAAATTCTTTTTAGATAATACCTTCACTCGTCAAAAATGACTATAGAAAAATTCCTGTATAACTTTAATTGGTAAGGATGCTCAAAGCACACTTCACACTCAGTTAGAGGTCCATTAGCATAATGTGTCCTGTTGCGATATAAGCATTACAAAGGACAATATCAATATCATGATAATAAATGCCACGTGATATACTGTGCAGCCCTATTCCCAGCAAACATCAGATCCCACAAATACTTTCAAACTCATTCCAGTAAAATGATGCAGCCAACTGAAAAGATTGTGGATTGTAAACACATTTCACGTATATGTGATGACACAGTACAGTGTTAGGTTTTGTTTAATTTCTGTCAATTTTTTTTTTAAATGAATGTTTATTTCTGAGCAGTTGATGGTCTAATGTGCAATGGTGGTAATTGTCTTTACCCCCCACCCCCTTAATAAAAACAAGAAAAACAAAGTTCGATATAATGTTTAATTTACTTTACGATTGAAATGAACTTTTTTTTTTGTTCCGTTACAGACAGTAAACACTAACTGATACGATAAATGACATAAAATACAGTCTGTTATTAGCACCTCTAGACACTAACGTCTTCGTATTGTTTTAGTATTGTGTTAAAAAAAAAAAAAAAAAAGAAGAATCGACATGACTACTGCATACATGTGTTCTTTGTACACACAGGCTGACTAAGACATTGGGTTTACACTGGAAAAAAGGTAAATAATGCAGGAACACTCTTCAGACTGGTTTAATACACGTGAATGAGGAGTAGGTTATTAAGTACTGAACGCTTGTTTAAAAAAGAATAAAAGAAAATAGTGATACCATCTTTAATTTGGTTGGAACACAGTCCAGTCCTTGGAAACTGAATGGCCAGTGGGGATCTACTCTAGGACACTGCTAGGACACTGATAAGACAGATTACCTTTTATCTTTTATGTGCAAATCCTTCTTCGCTTCTCTTTCACTCGTAAATTCAACAGAGGAACAAGATCAACAAAACAGAACAAGATAAATGAGATAAATGAACAAGATTTTTCAGATTCCTTTCAATGTTCTTTTGCCATTCCAACTGTCCTTCCATGTAATTGTAGCTTGTTAATGAATTAATCGATGCAGTTAATTGAAAAAGGCCACAGGATGACAACTCTACACGACTAACATGTCATACCTAACAAAAGAGAGGGAGAACACTGCATTTTCCAGCAAATTTTCACCATATAATTAAAGGGAAATTCTCTCATAAGCTCATTACGTAAGATATAAATCACATTTGGCCACTCGGTTTTTAAAACTGTGCCTAACCAACATAAAAAAAAACACTTAATTGGACTTATTATTCATTTAGTTTTATTATTAACAAGCTAGACCTTATCTCAACATCACGCAAAGTGCTTAGAAAAAAAGAAAGGCTTTGCAAAAAAAGTCATCTCTCTCACTTTAAGACCATTAATGAAGGTGCCTTGTTGTTTAAAAAAAGAAAACCTCTCAGTTTTAGGTCTGTGCAATTGTAACACACTAATCAACACCAGGGCTCAAAGCAAGAATGTAATAAATAAAAAATATATTACGATATACTCAGGGTAGATTTGGCAATATGCAAAAGTTATGAACACCCCTGCTCAAACGATGTCTGGAAATAAGGACACATCCTCTAAAGTGGACAAATGTAAACATTTCTACAAAGTTTTGCGCATGATTTCTATTTATTTGCCCAGTTTAACATACTGGAAAAAAAACCCAATATTAATGTGTGCCATAACCTTTGCACAGGCTATGTTAAACTCAGCAAATAAACTGCATTAAAACATGGAGAAGTGTGTCTCTGTTGAGGATGTAAACCAGGGGTTTTCACCAGGGGTGCCAAAACTTTATAGTATCGACACTATATTGAGTTTTCTTATGGAATAGTGCTGCTATAAACTGAGTTATACATTTAAAACAATGGTAGTAAACCAACATGCTACATTTCTTTCCATTTAGGTTTGGCCATTTGACAGTTTCGACAAACTTTTAAAACAGCCCCACACATTCAAGCACAAAACGCCAACAGAATACAATCCAAAGAAACAAGAATTAGCAATAATCCAACATCCAGCTTCAGCTCATCTATGGTGTTCTAATGAAAAGAACAAGGAAAATAGGAAAATTCAGTCTAGCGTCAAAAAGGCTGGCAAATCAGATTCATCTGGCACGAGACATTATTGCAAGAATTCTTCTTCTCAATTTTACATATTTCTCAAACCATTTTTTTACTCTTCTCCTCCCAGCCTTCACCAAAGTGCACAGATCAGTAGCATCGCTCTTTGATTATCAAGCCACTGTGATTCGCATTAGCGTGTGAACACATTCACTACCACGGCAGCTCCTTTTCTGTTAACACTTAAGGCATGTTCAATACAGCACCATTTCACTGCACAACAGAACAGAACCTCCACAGCATCTGCTAGGTTTAAGGTATATCAAGGTCGTAGTTGCAAAACCATCCATCATATAAGATTGGACACCAGTTGTTGTTTTTTTTTTTGGTTTTCATTGCTGGGCAACCGTGATTGGGAGCCAACAATTGGGAACAAATTGCTTGAGGCAAGGGGTGGGCAATATGGCAATACATTGTACACAGCATGATTATATATATAATATATAATCATAATATCCATAATGTGCACTATATAGGTGTAGAAAGTGGAATTGTATACATAGCGCCCTCTTGAGGAAGTCAGGGGTTACAACAGTCCACGGGTTACAACAGTCTCGACATACGTTTCAAGTTTACGACATATATATACACATATACTGTATACACACACACACACATACACACATACACACATATAAGCAATGGGCTCTAATACATTTAAAGTTCAGTCTAGAATTTGACTATCACACAACCAGTTAATAGGAGTCAGACATGCACTGTTACAGATTCTTTCATCTTATAAAGGAAACTTAAGGATTATGGTTGTTTATTTAACAACTTTTCAGTTTAAACAAAAATAAAAATCTGCAGTGGAAAAGCGGTAAAAACTTCTGACACACAATCAATAGTACAGCAGCACAATAGTACTGCGCTGAGGAGAGGTTTAAAACGTCTGAATTCCACAGAGTAACAAGAACAGTCACTGTACTGAGTAGAAGTGTGCTGATCTGAAACTCAGCATCAGTGTCCACCCAATACGGCCCAAAAACACTGGATCAGAACTCCATCGTGAGCACTATATGGGTGCACAAAGATGAATTGTATAACTTACACAGAGCAATGTAGAGGAAGGCAGGAGATTTAGATTCTGCGTCCACCAGACGTATTAACTGGTTAGTGGTTTAAGAGAGGGAAAAAGATCGCATCGGTATTTGTTTTGATCAGTATCAGTAATGCTCGCTCCTATAAAAACTTCAAAAAACTGAGAGATGAGTATTTCGTCTTATGCCGTTAGTGTCTTACTTACAGACTACTTGTCCGAACTAGTTTGGTTGTGTACCGTGGCGTACGAGTGAGGGAGGTGGCGTCCCCCAGTACACTTACCTCCACCATTCTGAACTGTTAAAAGCGCAACACTCATTTTTGGTCATTTTTTCTGTAAAAGTACAGTGTATTTATTTCCTTTTTCTGTGGCTTAGTTGTGTTTTATGTTCTAGATTATGATTTTACTTTGTTAGGATCAGTAAGTGCCTTGGTCTAGGGTGTGTTTCGACTACCACCAAAATTCGGGTTACATCACTGTCTTAGGAACGGATCTGTATCGTGACTTGAGGACCCCCTGTATACTCGCACACAAACAAACTGTAAAGTCTCCCAGTTACAGTTTTGCCATATCGACCACCCCTATGAACAGCTCACAGTTCCCAAGCTTCCAAGCTTTGTTATAATCAACATCTGTTTCAGCTGATTAAAAATGTGGCAGCTCATTAGTTTAACCATGCAGGGACAAAAGCATGGACCTATAAGAACTTTTAACATTAGGAAAGCACTAATATACAATTCAGGCTCAACTGAACCAATCAATGCGGATGGATGCACTGTGATTACATTCACACACACATTGTCACTCCTTATCAAATCACAGTCAAATGATTGAGCTCACTCCCAGCAGAGGCTGAAATTACAGCCGATTGATCAAACCGCTCCGTAAAAAAGCCACAATCTGGAAAGACCATTTTAGCAACAATTTAGTGGTCTGTTTCCATTCATTAGGATGGGGCTGCACAATACACTGTCTGATAATTACCACTGTGTTTGGATGACTGTGTTGGCGTTCATGTAATCCAGCGAAAGGCCAGTTTTTAATTCTTCATTGATTCACCAATACGTTTTTAGTGTATTGTAGGGTAGACTCCAACTGGAATATATAGCGATATAATTGCAGTATTGGTAATCTGTCTGTATCTGTTCACTACGTATGTCAATATTACTTTTTATTACCACTGGATTCTCTACTAAGAGCAATAACTGACTCCAAACTACCATTTGTGTCGGTAGGTTTCACTCAACTGTGTTATTTATTCATTGTATTTATATCCAGAATTTCTGTAAAAGGCATAGTGTATTTTCATATCGAGTTTCTTTTTTCTACTGATTTTTAAAAATTTTTTAATTATATTTAGACTTTAAATTTTATAGTGTTCTTGTCTCTGTGTGTTATGCAGTCATTACAAAAGCAATTTCCTCCTTTCTGATTCTGATATTGTGCAGCCCTACCCCATATTATGTCTTACAGATGTACACAAAGGTTTTGGCAGCCCCACTCAATGTGTATTTCATTGATTTTCTAAACTTAAATAAACTTGTCCTCGCCTTCTGCACATTTCAATGCACAATTAATGTTTGATGAATTTAACACACTTTAGGAGAAATGTCAAATGCGGCCTGTGCAAAAGTTATGGCACCTTTAATGTTTTATGTTTCCGTTTTCCCCTCAATATGTTAAATGCAGCAAATAAAAAGAAACAATGCATTCATTTTCACTTAGTAAATCAACACTGGTGACTGGTGGTGCTCAAACCATTGCATACGGCTGTTGAGATCACTGATATCTGGTTCTGTTATGGAATTTATTATGAAATGCTAATGCTCCCACTTCATTGCTCTAATTCCAGAACTGTGGCTTTAAGAAAAACAAAAACAAAAAACGTACCAACATAAAATCCATTTGGTATCAACCAACAATTCATATCATCTCACAAATTCACCATTTGCATGTTAATGGCCAATATGAGCGACCAGAAAAATTTAAGGTGCTTAAGGTATTGGTTTCTCATTTTTTTTTCTAAAGAAAAGAAACAGTTTGGAGCTTATCACATATACAAAAGCTTATCTACAACTTCCGAAGTCTTTCAAATGGTACTGACCCCCAACCGCCACATTCATCTGACGCTCAGTACAATGTAAACAAAGGAAAAAAAAACTATACATGAGTACACGGCATATTTACAGACTACAGATACTGTTCTGTATATCTTAATATGATCTATATAGTTTGTAATATTGTTATTGTTATTGGGACTATAGTATACTGCAAGGTTAAAGTTTTTCCTTTATATGATCTATATCTATCTCTATAAACTTTCTCATATCTGACCTTTCATGACCTCTCCACAGAGACTCTTTAAAGGTCCACTAAGTGATGCCACTACAAATTCACTACGCTGCTATTTAAGGAAGCTCTTTCCACAGACACTGTCTGACGTAACTGTGTGTGTTCATGAGGAGGTAGACGAAGGGGAGCTTGGTACACTACTGTTCAAAAGTTAGAAATCATTGCTTTCAATCATATCAAGCCATTTCTACACAGTTACAGGTAAATGTAGTGATCTTATGATATACCTGTAACTGTGACTAAAAAGGTTTCAGGAAATTGTACATGGGTCTAGTATGAACATAAATAAACTAAGATTAACATCCTGCCAAATCTCATGTAGACAATTCTGTTATCACTATAAATGGACGTTCTTTTTTTACTATAAATTTACTATAAATTATTTATGATCAGATTCTTCTTGATGTTCTCAACAATGAAATATTTGAAATCTTGAAAATATCTCATGGTTGGATCCATGGTGATGCCACAGCCATCTGTGGTTGTGTCCAAGAGATCATAATGGTCCTCACTCTCTCCGAGTGGCAAGGACGATCCTCCGTTTCCACCCAATCACTAAGCAGGATACATTTACAACAAGCGTCTATCACCTGACAACAGAATGAGCAGTTAGTGTTCTCCTCCAAGCGTGTTGAACTGTCCACAGGTGCCGCATTAGTGACAGTTTGAAAAGATGCAGGGAAGCACCTGCTTACCTTCACCCTCTCAGCTTGGTGGTACGGAAGGCAGAAGGTTCTAGCTAGTGGGTTCTGGATCCAACCAATTGGGGAATCTGGAGAATTGGGTTAATCTTTCCAGTATTGACTCATTAATCAAAAGTTATACAATTAAAATAAATATGATAACAGATTCTACATTTCTAAAAGCTAGTGTATGTTTGGAAAAGCGGACCATGTCCTTGTTTCTCTGGAGGTTTTTAATGTCTATGGGTTTAGTTTTTAATGGCCGAACTGAAGTTTTTTGGCCCTCTAGTTTACTTGTTATCTGCCACTGATAATGAAGGCAGCTTCTTCACATGAATTACATTCCTTTGCCTATAGTGTGGCTTTCCAAACCCATTAGGATTTTACACTAAGATAAGGTGGAGGTAGAGAATTCTTAGTATGTTGTTAAACAGCATTTATAAAATATACTTACATAGCAATCACTTTGTCAGAAAAACTAAATAGAACTTTGCAGATTTCTATATAACATGGTTCATAAAATCTACTTCAATATGTCGTTAGGACAAAAGGAAAGTCAACTTAGTGAACCTTTAAAGCGTTCATGAATCTCAGTGTGACAAAAGTCGAAAGTGCACAGCAGGCCTGAAGACTGGAAAAGAAGGGTGCGTACTGAATAAGTGGCTCTGAATGAGGTCAAGCTATTTCTATGAGCTACTAAATGAGTGTAAATGATATTAAATATATGAATAAGCTTGCAGTGATCACTAGTTTGATCTACTTACTTTCTGTGCATCAGTTAAAGCCTTAAAATCAGTAATCCCAAAGTAATCACTGGAATGAAACTGACTGAACAAATGACCAACATAAACACTAGTACATGAAGCACCTTCAAAACACGGTGCACCACAAACTATGGACAAAACAGAGTGCGCAATTTATCATTGCGCAGGTACAAATTACAATTTCTCCTAAGTGGAATATATATATATATGCTCTATTGCTGTGCTAAGAACTATCCTTCTCAGAGATAAAAAATAAATGAATTTTCTGATTTTGTCACATTGATGGCCGATACACAGACCGATGTTCATAAAGTGCTCTTCTTCTTGGAAAATGACACACAACGTATGTTTGCAAGCTTTCTACCTTCGTTTTCTTGATTTTTCCACTGTCTAACCTATGCACAGCACAGGAATCACACAAAACTCCTTCGGAATACATTACACAGGGCATGAGCCGGGCCGTCATATCAAACCCGATCTAGAAGAATACAACATAAAGATCTCTATGGTCAAAAATAAGGTGCAGGAGTGATTATAAATGCTTCATAGCTAATGATGGCATGTATGAGCGAACAGGATTTGGTTACTGCAACGTGATATGCAAAGAGTCCAGGGGTGCTGGGATTTGGTTATCGCTCCTACGCAAACAACATTTGCTCACAACTCAAGTTTTTGCAAGGATCTTTGATCACATGGCACCCTCTGTTGGCTGGAGAGCAGAAGGCATTTAGTGGTGCCTCTGCCATCACGTCACTGTTTCACTGACGTTTTACGCCAACAGGCCAATCTGTCCTTAAAGACAGTCTTGACGCAGAAAACGTTGTTGGTACAACCAGGATAAACAAGCTAACGTACCACCGTCCACATCCCAGAACCTCTAAAACTTCTGTAGGTCGGCTTTATGTGGTGAAACTTGCATGCAATTTCAGTGCAACAAGTCAAATTGAACCAAAACTAATGCAAAGCCTAATGCAACTCACTGCAAACTTATTCGAATGTCAAACCAACAGCTGCAGCTTTGCAAAAGTCACATGATCAGATTAACTGATGCCATTTCAGCTGATTTCACATGGACAAAACTGGAATCTCTTGGAATAGCATTGGTTATTTGCTGACCACCAGCGGGTTTAAAACGCAAAGGTACTGGGAATTCAGATTATTGAAAGTAAGTGTGTTTTATGTATCTGTATTCAGTACATATAGCATGTTATATTGTGTTATTTTATATTGTTGTCATTCAAATGAATACGAATAAAAATGCCTATGAATAAAAGTAGCCCCGTTTACATGGGCACAAATTTTTCACTTTTAATCTGGTTAATTACGGAAACCGCTTAAAAACGTCTCAGTTCGGTTGGGTTCTTTTAATCTGATTAAATTCAATCAGATTGAAAAAAGTGTCCATGTAAACGTGGCTATTGAAGAACAAGTTGAACTCTTCTGCCTCAATCAATCAACAACCAACGAATTACTTCAGTCTAAATGTATTCTAAATTAATTAATTCTAAATGTTTTATGAATACTTCCTTTCCTTTAATTAAATGTTACTGAATACATTTAGGACAGTACACAGTACTCAGTATTAAGCAAAACACTGCTTTTTCTAAATATACTACCAAACACTGGTAACCAGTTGGCTTAACTAGCCAGTTCTTTAAGAAGCTAACATGTTAATATGATGCTTTGTTGGCCTTCCGCTTCCTGATCTATGTTGGTAAGTTTTTAATCTAGGTTATGTAGGTCATGTACATACATAGTTATTAATACATAAGGTATTAATATAGGCTAAATAACACATTACAGGTAATTTTATACAGCTAGAACAATATGATATGTGCAAAATACTAGCAACTTATCTTGCTCACTAATGAAATAACTGAATGGTTGCAACTCGCAACCTGCAGCCACTTGCATGAAAGTTTCACCATATAAAGACGGCCCCAGGCCCCTCAGCTGATCGTGAGAACCTAACCAGCACGGTGCTAGTCCCTTAGCTCTTAAAAACAAGCATATATGAACAGAAATGAGAACATATTTCTTTGAATAATATAAGTAGCTAATCTTGACAATATATAAAATATCTCTACGAGAATGCTAAGTCGTCGTTTGCACAGCATCAAAGGATCGTACAGTGTCGCGCACTGTTAAAAACGCCCGCTACATGTGTCAGACTCCGTACAGCAGGTCAGAAACGCCTCTCGTGTTTCATCATTCGCCCACCATTCAGTTCGCACTGCTCGTACAAAGTCAAGCGACCTACCGCTTTGGGTTTGAAAACAATGCAAAAGGAACTAAAGAGGCCGTGGCGTTTCTAGGGAAGGCCGTTAGTTGTTGTTTGAGCTTAGCCTTCCGGTGGAGAAGAGGGGCGGGGGAGGGGGAAGCCCCCCGATGGAGTGGAGGAGGGGTAGGGACAGGGGGCTGGACGCTTCTGTGGGAGGGGATCCGGAGTGGCCGGGGGACGCGGGGTCCAGGCCCAGGGGGTTGGCGTCCGTCTCTAAAGGGTTGCTGACTCGGAAGCACTTCTCCTTGTGGGCCTTGAGCATGTTGGAGAAGCGGAAGCGCTGGCCGCACACGTCGCAGGGGTACGGCTTCTCTCCGGTGTGCGTGCGCCGGTGACGCTTCATGTTGGGCCTGCTGGTGAAGCTCTTCCCGCAGATCTCACAGATATACGGCTTCTCTCCTACAGCAGACAGGGAGCACAAGACGTTTACACACACAAGACCGGGCGCTCAGTCTTTTAGCAGTCCTGGTCAAATGATACCTTCTTGATTTTCCAACGGGCCCTAACACACTGTCTACAGAGCTTAAGTATTTGCGCACTACTGCGCTAAAATCAATAAAAACTAAACCAAAATGAGGCACGTGCAAAAGCCTTTGCATTTTTGTCCCCTTTACATGTTAAATTTGGCAAAAACATGAAAACCATGTATTAAAATTGTTAGAAAATGCTGTATTTAAGTGTGTTCTCTGTGAAGGATGTGAATCTTACTTACAGTTAGAAAATCAACAAAACATGTTATTTTACCAGGAGTGCTAAAACATTTACACAAGACCGACAGTCAACTCTCGTAAGGCACAGGGTTTCAAAATTCAAACAATCTTTTTCCCACAGTCCACATGCGATGTATGTGAGTTCTGTTCTGATCAGCTTAGTCAGAAAGTCAAAAAGTTCAAGCTGATTTTTTTTGGTTTGTTTTTACATCAGCGTGAACGGCTGGCGCTTAACTACTGCAAATATGTGTTAAATGTGTTTTGTTGCTTTACGAACTGCACCATATTTGCGGCTTTAATGACATAGAGAAGCTGTTGACAAGTATTGACTGGCCTCTGCTAGTCGTGTCATGTTTTGGATGGATTGTGTGTAAATTCATTAATTTTTTCCTCAAATAAAATTCTTGAGCAGATTAAAAGGTAAACAACTGACCTTGTGCATTGTTTTTATTAACTATATTACCTTACTGTGTCCTCTGGACATATTTGTGTCCTTGGGAGCTCTCAGACGTTCTATATTTTTACTTTACCTCCACGTGTTGCAAGTAGTGATCCAGCAAAGATGTGGATCACCTGGGAGTCCCTGAGGACTAGTTTGAGAACCAATGGATTTAACTGATCCTGCTATCAGTGACATTTTGGGAAATTTTAGCGTCCACACAACAAATGTTATCCGATCAAATGTATCCCTGACCATTTTTGAAAGTGTGATTTCACAGTCTCTGAAACGTCATTCACGCCTGTACACTGGCCACCTATGATCCCTCTGGCCTATATTAACACTAGGGCCGCCAACATTCCAGTCCCCCTAGAACCGCCAAGGGGGGGCATTTTGACCCCCTTGCTGCAATAGCGTCAGCGATGTTAAGATGTCATTTCTAAAAGCTGTGAAGTGGCTCATTTCCATCTTCTTTTTTAAATAATAATGGAGACTTGACAAAATAAGTGTTTCACTCACATCCACAGTGATCTCTCCTCCTTCTGACTCTCCCTCACTCAGATCCTGGTACAACAGCCAGGCTTCTTTGGTCGTCATATATCTTTTGTACGGGTCCATGTCTTAAATTGTCTCAAAGACCAATAAGCAGTGTTTTAATCAATGGTGCACCGTCAAAGTCATATGACATCACAAGTGTCTAGCGTTGCTAAACAACCGGGAGGGGCTGATAAAAATATGACTCCTCGGCGGTTTTAGGTATAAATGGTCGTATTTATTTTTCTTTTTATCACACACTCACCAAAATCCACTAGATGATTAATAAAGTCATTTTAGGAAAAGTCATGAACTTCGATGTAGGGGATTTATTTTAACAGAACTGCAAGCATTTGAAAATGCCGGGGGGTAAAAAACCCCTTGGCGGTTCTAGTGTTAATAGTTTCTTGATAATAATAATAATTTCCTGATAATAAATAAGAATTTTCTTGAGATTACATTCTTGAAGAGCTATAGAAATGTAGTTCAATGTCACAATGTGCCGTGTCTTTATTAATGTGGCTTTATTATGCAATTTCACTACTTATGCAATAGTCTTATCATGTGCAATATCACTACTTTTGTCACTTTTATGTGCAATAACAGACTCGGTATAGAGAACTCCAAACCACTATTTGTGTTGCTAGTAAACTTGAGCAGTAATTTTATTGAATTATCTACAGTATTTAAATCCACCTCTATTACTGACCACAGCATTTAGTATATATGGGATAGTTTATTTAGTACAAAGCATTTCCAGAGCATTTTCTGGAGAGTTTTATTTTGACTTTGTACTTTATCTATATTGTTCTTGTCTTCAAGTCTGTGCAGTCGCAGCATGATAAATTTCCTCTGGGATCAATGACGCTTTCTGACTCTGATTCAGTGCATTTCAGAAGGAATAAACGGAGAAACCAGCACCTTCTTTATGACACTTCTGTTGTTAAAGGTGACAGGTGTTGCTGAATGCAGCTTTTGCTTTGTCATTTGTGATTCAGTCCACAAAATGAGTGACTCTACAAGTGAGAAAAAGTCAATAATAGCAAGAGAGGACAAAGCAGGTTTTTCACAGATTTGCCGATGCAGCAGTTACTTCACTTGTTTAGAAATAACACTTGGTGTGACTGCAAGAGCTTTGGCTCCATCATCGAGAGATTTCAAGCTTGATGTGAGCTTGATAACCTGTGACCAGCTCTGCCATCCCTACACACAAGGTAAACCCAGTCCAGACTGGTCTCATTCTGGTTCCCCGCTGGTGGAATGAGCTGCCTAAACTGACCAGAGCAACAGAATCCCTCTCAATCTTAAAAAACCTCCTGAAGACTCATCTGCTTAGAGAACATCTCCTCTCCTGATGCTTTACTCTTGCTTTACTCTTACATAAAAATTTTAGTACTTAAAAACACTCCTCTGCTTCTCACACGTCCTGAAACTTGAGTGTCTCCTCCTATTGTAAGCCACTTTGAATCTAATGGTCTGCCAAATGATGTAATGCAATGTGATGTAACGTAATATAATGTAATGTCAATTGCAGCAGCATCAAAGACCAATAAGCAGTTTCCTCTGGGATTAATAAAGTTTTCACTTAATATTTGCCTCTGGTTCTCACACAGTCCTGAAGCTTGATTGCATCCTCACATTGTTAGTCACATACAATAAAAGCATCTGCCAAATGATGGCAGTAGTAGTCGTAGTTGTAGTGGTGCAGCAGCCATTCGTGCTCATCTACATCTTCCTAGGTTTGGTGGAATCATGCGACTGGCAGGGGCTAGCTAATGGGTGGGATTGGAGATGACCAAACTGGGCAGGAAAAAAGGAGGAATTACACTCATCTCATCTCACCTGTGGACAAATCTGAAAAATGAAACGTGCCTTAGGTTGCAGCCCATTTCAGCAATGGTTAATGCTTATGTACAAAACAGATATGCTTATACTTGACTCAGCTGCTTCCCCTATGAAACTCAATCCTGAAGCATCTGAGCAGTCAGACATCAATCAGTGTTTATTTGCTGCATTTACTCTAGGCTGTTTCATGATCAGCGTAGTGAACAGGGTTATATACTTATGGTTAGTTTCACTGCAGCTATCACATAATTTGGAGCAGTAAGTGAACTTTAAAGGTCCCATGACATGCTGATTTTTTTATGCTTTTATATAGGTCCTAATGGTCCCCTAATACAGTATCTGAAG
>JBBPCY010000001.1:598292-616731 GCA_037974405.1 Brachyalestes nurse
TGAGTGAGTGAGTGAGTGAGTGAGTGAGTGAGTGAGTGAGTGAGTGAGTGAGTGAGTGAGTGAGTGAGTGAGTGAGTTCCTGTATGCTCTTCTCACAGTTGGTCTGGTGGTGCAGAATCAGTTTAACTGTGTGTGTGTGTGTGTGTGTGTGTGTGTGTGTGTGTACCTGTATGCTCTTCTCACAGTTGGTCTGGTGGTGCAGAAGCAGTTCGCTCTCCAGCAGGAAGCGTTTGCCGCACTTGTTGCAGATCTGCATGCGGTTGTGTGTGACGTTCATGTGCTTTTCCAGGTACCAGCGGTTGTTGAAGACACGTGGACACTTCTTACAGGGGAAGTGCTGCTTCTCCTCCAGCTTCACCTTTTGACCTGCGCCCTCCTGCTCCTTCTTCCCCCGCTGGCCCTGCTGGCCTGGGGCTCGAGCTGCAGCAACAAGTCATCAGTGATATACATCAGTGAGGAAAAAGGTGACAAGTCAGCCACATTGAAAACAAAAGTGCCCTTTAAAAGCTCATATAACACAATTCTACAGATCAGTGCAGTACAGAAAGTCTGGTGGTTTGCCGGTTTGGGCTGGGTCTTCTGGTGAGGTTGTCAGTCTTCTTTATGAGGCGAATTCAGTGTGCAGCAGAGGTAGACTGGATGTAGCAATAGTTGTATTTTGGCAATATGGTATGGTAAAAAATGTCCATATGACAAAATTAATGGCTTTGGCACATTTTCAAAAATGCACGCATTTTTCCAATAGTGAAAACTAGCTAAGACTTGGATTTCCTAATATGGGCATGGTACGATTACAGAATAATGACATGAATTGTTAGGAACCAACCAATATATTGTCTGGCTGATAAAATTGGACAATATTATGATTCCATGTTGCCTTATTTTACATTATAATGAATAGAGCACTGCAAACAGTAAACAAACACAGTGAACCGAATTCACAAGCATAATCAGCAAAACATCTCTTGAAGAGAACTGACACAAAATGAAGAAAACTAATAAGTGGAAACTAGCTCCGCCCCCAGAGCTACAATAATAATTATTACATGTGAGCTCGTTACCAGTGATATTCGTAGTGATTGGGCCCTCTATTGAGTGATAGCAGTGCTGTAACTCAGTAAAGTGAGTGGCTCGAAGGCATAATGATGACTAATAATTAATAATAATCAACAGATTAATTGATTATAGAAATAACTGTCCACTGCAGACCTACCTGGACCCAGTGAGGTGCTGACCAAGCCCTGGCGAAGTGAAATGGCTGTGCTTGCTCTTGTGCCACGCCGAGGTCTCTCCAAGATGGCCTGTCCCACTTCCGGAATGCTGAGGTCACTGCCCTCCTCCTCCTCTCCTTCTTCATCATCGTCTTCCTCATCATCCCTCTCTTCCTCCTCACTGCTGTTTTCCATCTCCTCCTCCTCTCTTGGCTTGAACTCTTTCGCTTCTTGCCCGGCATCGTCGTCGCCGCCGCCCGCTGTTTCAGGCCGGTTGTCACGGCGACGGGTCAGTAACGAGGATATGTCTGCAGCGATGGCCTTGCCCTCCGACCCCTTGGAGACATTCAGGGTCTGGTTGTTGAGGTTGACCTCCACGATGATCTGCTCCCTGTTAAAGGAGGCGGAGCTCTCTTGGGATTCCACTTCTTCTTGGCTGTCCCCGCCCCCTTCCATTTTGCATAAGCCCCTCCCACCTACTCCTGGGGTCCCTCCCCCTCCACTCTCCTCCTCGTAGAAGTGTTTGCTCTGCTGGTGCGCTGGGGAGGCGGCGTCCACCAGCCGCACGGAAAAAGGGGTGGTCCCTTCTCGGGCGAAAATGTTCCCCGCCTCCTCCTCCTGCTTGACTTCGCGGTACAGCGGGCCGCGCCGCTCCTCTTGGCTGCCCATCATGTCTGCTGAGCCGAGAGACTGGCTGCTGATGAGCTCACGGCAGGACGTGACCAGTTCGCTCATCTGGAGCACGGACGCGGCGCGCAGGACGTCCCGCACGGTCCGGCCCGTCACCAGCAGCTTGGAGGTGTAGATGAAGTTGAGGATCTGCTGCAGGCCCTGGCTGGTCAGTGCCTCCAGAGTCAGGTCAACCCGCCGCAGCTCTTTGCCCCGCGTGAACAGCGCCTGGAAGAAGGGGCTATGAGCGGCCAGCACCCCCTTGTGGGCGGGGAAGGTGCTGCGCTGGCGCACCAGAACGAGGTCAACGTCGCACAGGTCCGGCTGGAAGAGGCGCTGCTCGTTCAGCCTGTCCATCAAACGGGTGAAGTGCAGCGCCACATCCTCCACCAGAGAGAACTCAGCCAAGGGGAAGTCAGCAGTCTTCTCCACTATGAGCTGGAGGTGAAGAGGAGGACAAAGATCCATTCATCTCATCATCTCTACAAACATCCAGAAGCAAAATCAAATTTTTCTGCCATTTACTGTACATTAACCATGCACAAAGGTATAATGATCTCGGTCTTGAAAATGACTGAAAATGACTTCCAATCAATGAGTATACTGTCAGAGGCAAGTGGGTGGGAAGGGCAGGGCTTATGCTATGGACACGCCCACATTAAAATGACTCATACATTTAAGGGGTTGCTATTTTTGCAGCTCATTTTGCACAGAGGCAAACCAATGCTTGCATCATATAATAAAATCTCTGTGGAATCAGTACATTTATAACACTAAACACTAAAAACCTAATTGAACCATGACTTTAGAACTGTAAACTGCATTTAACCTGAACATGTATACCTCTAGTACTAAGAATCTGTCCTTGTGTTTGGTCAGAATGGGCCACAGTCAACAGAATATTGCACTTTCATTAAAAGAAAAAAAAGAATTGAAAAATCAATACACAGCTTGATCTTACACGTGCAGGTACACAAGTACGAATCTGCAAATGCGTGGCAATTGGATGCACAGAAACAGGACCTCGAGCGAGAAATAATCTTTACAAGAGTAATCTTGTGATGTCTCGGGGGGGTGAATGACATTTTATGTCAATGGATTTCTCTCTGTCTCTCTCCCTTTCTCTGTCTCTCTCCCTCTCTCTCTCTGTGTCTGCGTGTCTCTCCCTCTGTCTGTCTGTCTCTCGCTCTCTCCCCCTCTCTCTCTGTCTGTCTCTCTCTCTCTCTGTCTGTCTGTCTCTCTCTCTCTCTGTCTCCAAAATCAAGAGATATTGTTTACAATTTGCAGAGCAGCCACAAAGAAATGTGTTTAAGCCATTGTCTGAATTTTTGAGAATCTTCTCCCGATCTTCTCCCTCTAACCCGGCCTGTCTGTATCTATCTATCTATCTCTCTTTCTATATGTCATCCCTCTATCTCTGTGTCTGTCTGTCTGTCTGTCTGTCTGTCTATCTATTGATCTATCTTCATCTGCCTGTGTCATGTTTTGTAATGTATGTAATATTTTGTCTTTATTCTTTTTCACATTTCTTTGCATCCTGTGAAACAGCGGCTGTAGCTGAATTCTTCTCCTTTTCATCAGACGTTTGATGGACTCAGTTGCGGCCTTGTTATTTGGCCGTGTTAGTGTATTATGTTGGTCTCTTTGTGAATTAGTGAAAATGCATTAATGTTTGTTTTTATTATGACCATGTAAGGTTTTAATAAATGAATAAATTTTTACTTGTCTTGTTTTTTAAGACGTCAAATTATTTTTTGTGTGTGAAAAAAAAAAAAGGTGCATTAGGGTATATGCATTACGCTAGAATTTATGCAGTTAAAACTAAGGCTTATGCGGCGGTGCTATGTGAAATTTTAAATTCATCTGACAGTCATTAAATCAGAAAAATATAACATATATACAGCATATTAAAGTATGTACACACATTCTAGTAGTTTACTGTAAAAAAATAAAGTAATTAAAAAATACATTTATTTACTGTAATCAAAGAATACAGGAAAATGCTGTAAATAAAATTATAGCAATGCTGCTGTAAAAATTACAGTAACCGGCTGGCAACCCTGCTGCCAGTATTTTACTGTAAAATGTACAGGTAATTTTTTACAGTGTAGTCTATTTGGAAGGACCAGAGTGTGCTTGGAGCGCTCCGAGTGTCCGCTTACGAACGCACCCACAGTTGAGAACGTGTGTTATAACGGTCCACGTATTAAAAAATTGTTTAAAATCGGGTTTAAATTGGGCTCGGGCCGAAAATTACAGTTAATGTGTCGGGCCGGGCTGGGCTCGGACACAAGGTGCACAGGCTCGGGTAGGGTCGGGTTTAATTTTTTGGGCCCGATCTAAGCTCTATACTGTACTGGATATTTGTATTTATTCTAATAATAAATAAATACATACTATAATTGTATTGGTCAGCTAAATGGCTTTACATATCACAGCCTGAGCCCATTGCACAGATAAGTGATGCCATGATGCACTTTTCAAAGTGAAAGTGACCATTCTGTCATACGTAAACACATCACAGCTCCGTGTGAACAGCACAGAAATTCCTTCTCTGTATTTAACCCATTCTTTAAGGGGGTTTTCCCACTGACTCTGGCTCTGTTCAGTTCAACTCTACTCGCTTTTTTTGCTTTTCCATAACTAAAATCTGGTACCCGGTACCATTCTCGGCACCACCTTGGCCGAGGTCCCAAGCGTGCTGAGCCGATACTAAATGATGACGTGTACATATTGGAGGTTTCTGATTGGTGGTCGCTATTGATTGTTACGTCAGTGTTGTTGACTGAACCCAGACAAGCCACCCGGCATTTTTAAAGAACCTCAGGATAAAACTGTCTCTGCCTCAGCTTTTTGACAATGAGTCGCACAAACAAAGACCTGTCACTTGACTTGGACTTGGTAAAAATGACTTGGTGTTAGCATTGGGAAACTTATTAATTATGGCAGAACGGAAGGCTGTGATTGGTCGAAGCTGGGGAGCTAGATGGGTTGTTTACCTCAGCAGCGCGTCGCTTGTGCTTGAATGTTATGTTTGGTTGCTATAGCAACCAGTTGCATGAAGGCAATACTTTAATTGTAGTGGAAAACTGTAGCATTGAAACCAAACTGAACAGAGTAGAACCGAACTGAACCGAACCGATCTGGTACCAGTCAGTGGAAAAACCCCACAAGTGAATCAGTGGGCAGCCTGGGGAGCAGTGTGTGGGGGTAGGGTTGCCAACCGTCCCGCATTATCCAGGACATCCCGAAATATGGGTGATTTAGATTTGTCCCTTCCGGGGCAGCTCCAGTCCCGTATTTCGATCACAGCCCCGTCGGCCAATAATAGACTACTGTAAGCACGGCAAAATGCAGTAAACGTTGCTATGAGACGGTTGTTGGTGTGCGTGTGTGCACTGAACACTAGTGTTGAGCTCTGCGCGCGCAGCTGCAAGAAAGCAGGGCTGCCGACTCTCACGCAATGAGCTTGAGACACACGCATCTCGCATCTAGGCTGCCCATTGTGCACAGTCCTCAACAGGCTTCGCGGCTAAAAAGTGCGTAAAGAAGCTACTTCTTCTCTTACATTATTGGTGGTTGGGACTATGGCCACCAACTGTTACGAGTGTGTGGAGCATGCCATTCACTTAACGGCTACACCAAAGCAAACAGGAGGAGAGCATAAAGAGACAGGACAACTAGTATTGAGTTCCAAATTAGTTTATTTAAAAGGTATATTTCTGTATAAAGTTATAGTGTTAGTACGATTCCTGGTCCTGCCTACTCCCGCTTATATTTTTTCCAGTCCCGTCCCAATCACCTATATAACAAATCTATAAACAAATGCAGAGCGTCTACAAACAACAACAGCAACAATTCGTGTGCAGTAACTGCACAGAAAGTAAATGCTGATTGAAAATGATCTCATGTCATGTGAGGCACAAGAGGACTCGGAAGTGAAGTGCGTCACATGGTATAAAAGCCAAGGTCACGGAGGTAGCCACTGTTCAGTCACTGAGTCAACACCAGCACCCTGCCAGACCATCTCTTCAGGACCTCCGGTTTCAGACCAATTCTTATGTGTGTGTGTGAGAACGCGGATTCTGGTGGGAATCTCTACTCTATTAGGGAGCGTTCTCAGATCAAAGCGCGAGGACAACCTACTCTCTCACGTCACTCCGTGATAGGGCTTCACCTCCACGCTACACTGTATAACGGTTGGCCTCTTTCGTGACACCTTGGTCTTATCACTCATTCTTCTACAAAATACTGACTGAAAGTGATGTTTCACCCTCTTTGTAAACCTTAAACTCAATTGAAGGAACTTGTTATTGATTATATAACCTAGTTATAAATGATAACTCAGTACTGGCCTTTCTCAAGGAAAGCTTTGGAAATGACTAACACACCAAATGTGTTGCACATTTGTATTTATTGTAATAAAGGAATAAACGTAAATACACAAACAGATAAGTAAACCAAACTCTAATATAATATTATTAACATACATTAAATAACAATGCATTGCATACTTTTATTTATTCTAATAACTGTTCTGCTAAATGGCTTTTACACACAGCCTAAGACCTTCACACAGATAAATGATGCCAGGATGTGCTTTTCTGACGGGTATGATCAACACTGATCGACTGTGTGCAATTATACAGGGTCATTAAACAACAACAACAGCAACAGCAGCTAGTGTGCAGTGACTTCATAGCAACAAAATGCTGATTGAATGTGATCTCCTTATCCACTCATTACTCATTCTTCCACAAAGTGCTGCTTGAACGTGATCTTCTTGTCTTATTACAGAATCTTCTACTTATACTCTTTGCAAACACTGAACTCATTGAGTTCCACTTGTTTTAGTCGTGAATTCTGTCCGTTTGTGTTGTGATGCACATCACGCATCATGAAAATGGCATCAAAAACTCTGATAAAATATTTTTACCGCAACTTTACCACGTTACTAACCCGGCCATGTTACTGTCCTGCCCAGCGGTCAGAGAGATAACGGAGAAGCAGGCAGAATTTATCCTAACACAGGAAGGGCAGGGTTTCGATCTGGACGGCATCTCTTTCAGAACTCCGAACGAAAACAGAGAGAGAGAGAGAGATACAGAGAGAGAGAGAGAGAGAGAGAGAGAGGGAGGGAGAGACAGAGAGAGAGAGAGAGAGAGAGAGAGAGAACGAGAGAGGGAGGGAGAGAGGAAGGGAGGGAGAGAGGGAGGGAGAGAGGGAGAAAGGGCGAGAGAGTTTGCGAGACACATTGATATTCAGGGCCACACCGCAGCCATTAGCTTCCTCCTCCACCCCTCCGTCCCGTCTCGGAGGAGTCATCGTTATGCAGAAGACAAAACGCAGGCCAATAAACAATTAGGAAGAGCAAGGAGAGTAAATAGCAGACGCTCCAAACAATTATACACATTCATTAAGAAGACTTTTATTGCGAGTAAGAGTCAGTGAGTGGAAGGGAAAATCTTCTTCACAATGTCAGCTGTTGCCATTACAGCCTCCCTGATATTCACTGACTGGAATTCTCTTTCCCAATCTGGATTTTATCACTTTTTATCAGGCCTAGTGTGATAATCCCAAACACACAGAAGGATAAACTGCACTGCCACCAAGACATAATATTTTTATCTTATCTACACCATTCACATACAGACCTCTTACAGTTACAGTATTCCTTAACACATTAACATTAAAAGTCTGCATTTAAAAGCTTGCATTGTGAACTATATAATGATTCACAAAGGCTTGGAGATGTGTCACTGGACAATGAGTGTTATACAACATGCCAATACTGATCACTGACCAACATCACAACATGTCTTAATGTTTTGCAGGAGAAATAACATTGATCAGCAGCATGCTCCATCACAAAGACAGCAAAATTGGTGTGTGAAATGTGTATTCTGTCTATTCCCATATCAGAAAAACAGAATACTGTGCATCAGTATCATGATATAGTTCCATATCGCCCACCCCTAAGCTTTCATCATGTGTTTTGATGCATGATTCAACATTTTTCAAGTTATTTTAATTGAAAACTCAATTTACCCATATTTGAAATAAGAGCCTACATAGTTGAAATTCCTTGAGCCAGTGGGGATCTGTCATTTTTATTTCATACATAATTACCAGGAATATTAAAAGTAGGTGTTTACATGAATTCCTGGATTTTTTCTCTAGGGTGTTGGCCCAGCTTCTGATTGGTTGTGGGTTCAAATTCCAACTGCTAGGGGCACCACTAAGGTAACTTTGAGTGAGATACCGTCCCCACACACTGCTCCCCGGGCACTGTGTTCCTGGCTGCCCACCACTTTACTTGGTGAATGGGTAAAATACAGAGGAAGAATTTCCCATTGTTCACACTGTATGGTGTGGTGAGGTGTGGTGTGGTGTGGTGTAGTGTGGTGTGGTGAGGTGGGGTGTGGTGTGGTGTAGTGTGGTGTGGTGAGGTGGGGTGTGGTGAAATGTGGTGTGGTGTAATGAGGTGTGGTATAGTGAGGTGTGGTGTGGTGTGGTAAGGTGAGTTTTGGTGTGGTGTGGTTTGGTGCGGTGTGGTGTGGTGAGGTGAGGTGAAGTGAGGTGTGGTAAAGTGAGGTGAGGTGAGGTGATTTGTGGTGTGTGGTCATGCGTGACTACAAGGGGCCACTTTACTTTATTCCAAGAATCTGCTGACACATATTATGGAAGGGTCTCTTGTTGTGCCGTCATGTTTACTTTCATCGCTCCTAGCAGGTCACTTCTGAGGTCAAGCAGAAGTCAGAACGCAGCCTCCTGCCACTGCTCCTCGCCGTCTGCATTCACATGCCAAAGTGACTTCACGCTCGCAGACATCAATAAAATTTCACCTCCAACCACGAGTCCAATCAAGACTCTCTGCCTGCATTATTTATGACAGCAAGACAGTAAACAAGTGCACAGCAGTAACACACATGCCTGGCTGAGGGCTTCATTCCAGGCCAAACCCTCTGCCTGCTTCATTCAGTCTAACAAGACAAAAAACTGCCATTCAGAGCATGCGCTCCAGAGCAAGTGGCTGATAGAAATCAACCAATAGCATAAGGATATCACCTTCATGTAGTTTTTCTTGTTTCTCTGAGGTCTAATTATGACATTTCTCTGGTCTTATGCAACAGCAAAAGAATCATAACCCAAGCAACAAACTCACGATACACAGTCTTCCATAGACATAGACTACATAGACAGGGGAGAGAACAAAAATACATAATGTTATCATGGTTTTCATTGACATGGGCCCTACAAGGATCCTTAGACATAAATCTGATAAAGCACTGATAATGTCTCAAAGTACTTTAAAACAAAAGGACATTCAGGAATGTGATGCTCAACTAAACAAGAAAACAAGACATTCATATGAATTAAGATCATTTATATGATTTATTTTTAATATAGGTTTTTTAAATGTTATTTAAATAGCTTATGTTGTTAAGAATATTTTACTTCAAATAATGGCAACTGGACATAATTGAGAGAGTGATAATCACAGAGAAAAGCAGTTTGACTAAAATGAGGTGAAAATGAACCTGTTTTCATCATTCTGAGCCCAATAAAGAAGTATCGGTATCGAGAATGTTCTTATCGGCCAGGCCCTAGAAAGCACATAACTCACAATACCTGACTGTTGATCTTTAGCACCAAAGCAGCTTGTTACTCCATGTGTTAAGACAATATCCAGACGGTTGGTCAAACGTGAGGAGCTCGGGCGTATTGTTTTGCGAGGCCTTACCAGCCGTCTTCGCTCGAAGCCGTGGTGTCTCAGGGCTGGCCGGGCAGGCTGGTATGCAGTTGGCTGAAGCTGTGAAGCTCCGTGCCAAATGGCCGGGCAGTTAAAAAGAAGCCAGGAATGAGATGAGATCCGTGTTCGTCGAAGGACTTTCACTTGTGTGAACGTGTCTGCTCCCATAGCCCATGCGCAACTGGCCCATAAGACGTCCTAATTTACTGTGCCATAAAGGCCACATTTCCTCAATTAAAGGCTCCGCTCCTGTGGACATGCCCCCAGAGGAATCTGTTAGAAAGCCCCAAACCCCTCGCGTCCATTCTGGCAGTTCTACAGTCCAGACAGAGGCACAAAACGTCTGAATCGTCTCTTTAGAGCATCGCTCTGGAATACAGACAAAGAGCTTTTAATTTGTGTTGAGCACTGCTGAGGAATTTAAACGCTAAAAGTAAATGAACTGACTGTTGCCTTACACTAGGGTCCAATCCCATTTCAACCCCTCCATGTTCACGCCTAGGGGGAGGGTGTTCTAATTCCTATTTTAATTCCTATTTCATTCCTATTTCATTCTTGCACTACTCCTACATCATGATTTGAGCGCTTCAGTACTCTCCTCCGGTTTTGACTCTGTCCCGGAACCTGAATGTGTTCTCGTATCGTAAGTCACTTTGGATAAAGCCTTCTGCTAAATAAATGAAATGAATGAAATATATGAATGTTAATGTCCATCAAAAGCTCATGACGTGATGAGCTTCTGAAGGGTTGTTCCATTTCATAGGAGGAGATTTCAACCACTATCCCTCAAAGACAAGAGACAGGGTAAAAATTACAATGAAAAATTGAATAGACTTTACAATATTTTGCTTATTAATCATGATCATAATATTTCATTTGTATTTAGTAACCCTTATAGTCACACATCAACACAGCATAGCACACAGTGTGAACAATGTGAAATTCTTTCTCTGCGTTTAACCCATTCACCGAGTGAAGCAGGGGGCTGCCACCAACGAGGGGCGACGTGGAGCGGTGTGTGGGTATGATACATTGCTCAAGGGAACCACAGTGGTGACACTAGCAGTTGGGATTCAAACCCACAACCTTCTGATTTCAGGGGCAACACCCTAACCATCCACTAGATTCTTCCAGATGAATCAAGTTGTTAACGTAATCCAATCAAAGTCAATTATTTTGATGAAAAGTCTTTGACCATGTCACATTTACAACTGGAACTATTGAGTATTTTTATTTCAGAATCAAATATTAACTTTAAAATGAATTCATATTATGAATCAGGTGATATGTGTATTATTATTATTACTATTATTTTTACTATTTACTATATTATTACTATTATGAATTGTTACTGATGAGCAATCAAGGTGAGCCTAAAAACAGTTTCTATTTAACCACATTGTCTTAACCCTCTGAGGTCCGAGGCCTTTCTGGCACTTTGAGGCAGTTTGCTACACCTTTACATTTTGAAGTATTTCATCTCACTAAAAACAACTATGCCAAAGTGACAAATATTGTTATATTCTGGAAATACTAAAACAAATATGTGAGTAAAGTGAATCTAATTAATTTATTTTTTTAAATATTGTGTGAACATGACATGACAAAAAATTATTTTCAGATGAAAGAAGCTTTTGGGTCAGTTTGGGTCAGTGATGTTTCAGATTCTATATTAAGTTCTCTTCTAGCTGAAGCAGGTTTTTAAGCTTTTTAAACAATAAAGTGCACTCTAATATTGATTATTATGCCCCAGTTTCCCTTTGCCTGTGTGTTTATTTGCATGCTGGATGATAAATGCAGAGCAATAAAATGGTGCACAGAAGCCTGTAGCTTCATAAAATAAGTAAAAGTAAGATTTGAGTTGTACAGTTTTAAAAACATAATATGTTTTATCAAATACTTGCAGTTACATTACTGATTTCACACAGAGGAAAATTCAAAATAAGATCCTTCTTCGTCCAGCCTGTTTCTCCTAGACATAACTGAGCTCAGTTTAACATCAATATGTGATTATGACCCTTTTCCTCACACTGCATTACAGTCTTCCTCTAATCTCAGCCCGATCCCAACTTAAGATATGTATTTGTTTCAGATCAAATAACTCAGAAATTGGACTGAAATCTGTCTCAGTGATCAAATTCAAGTCTCAACTACCACACGTAGACAGATTTGAGAACCATTAGGTTGTTAAAGAGAAGAAACTGAGAAGCTGATGAAAATAGTAAAAGAACTTCTGTCTTAAGTTGATTTTCTCTTTTGCTCCTTATTTCTCCTAAAGGGAGGTTTAGGACAAACAAGTCAGACTCAGTAATCTCCAAATTAGAGGATTTGTTTCTGATCAGACAAAGAAAAGAATGGTGTCCGTTACATTATATTCATTTGGCAGATGCTTTTATCCAGAGTGACTTACTCAAGTTTCAGGACAGTGTGAGAATCAGAGGAGAGTTCTAAGGGCTAAGAGTAGTGCAAGAAGATAGACGGTCATGAGAGGAGATGTTCTGTGGGCAGTCTTCAGGAGGTTTTTGAAGGTACAGGGAGATTCTGCTGCTGTGGTCGGCTTAGGCAGCTCATTCCACCAGCGGGGAACCAGAATAAGACCAGTCTGGACTGGGTTTACCTTGTGTGTAGGGATGGCAGAGCCAGACGGTCTTCGTTGGAGGATCAGAGGGAGCTAGTAGGAACATAAGCCTGAATGATGGGTTGAAGGTATCTAGGTGACGACCCAGATCTCACTCTGTAGGCGAGTGGCTTGAACTTAATTCGGGCCTCCATGGGTAGGTCAATCAGCAGTGGGGTGACATGCGACCTTTTGGGTTGGCGGCAGACCAGCAGAGTTGCTGCAGTATGTAGCCCTGTTAGCATGCAGCTACTATAAAACCCCTGAGCGACTTTCAGAGGCCCTTTGACAAATCAGTCAGACAATTATTCAAGATTCAAGATTTTTATTTGCCATTTGCGCATAAGACCAACAGTCCATGAGCACTGGAATGCAAAGCTCTCTG
Organism: Brachyalestes nurse; assembly: GCA_037974405.1. Classification (NCBI taxonomy): domain Eukaryota; kingdom Metazoa; phylum Chordata; class Actinopteri; order Characiformes; family Alestidae; genus Brachyalestes; species Brachyalestes nurse. The sequence goes on from JBBPCY010000001.1 coordinate 610,928, forward strand.
TGTCAAGTTACACTTTGAGAGGTAAAAATAAAGCAGAGAACAGATCAATCTACTAATAGTCTATACTATATAAACAAAGAGGGTGGTAATATCTACACAAGGAGACATTAGGAACATAGACAGACTTTCCTCCGCAGTGCAAACAAAAATGCGAACAGCAGCATCTTGGAGACTAGTGGTAAGGGAGTTGGTCCTGTGACCAGAAGGCCATGGGTTCAAACCCCAGGACTGCTAGTGGCACCACTGAGGTACCCTTTGAGCAAGGTACCGTCCCCAAACACTGCTCTCCGGGCGCTGCGTTCCTGGCTGCCCACTTGGTGAACAGGTGTTCACGTATGACAAATGGTCACTTTACACAGCGCAATGCACTCTATACTAGTCATTCCTAGACTAATTCTAATTTATATTTCTTTTCCAAATAAGAAAAATGACTGAGTGACCTCTCACTCTGCATGCAAGCCAATTAAGCTAACTGTCGTTGGTTATGACGATGGCCCTGAGGCTCCAGCATTAAAAAAAGAGAGAGGAAGTCATTGCAGCCAAAAGAAAACGCTAGCTCAGCAGAGCACTTCCTTTCCAGCGAGCTCCTGACAGGGACTCGGGGTTTGGTGACTTGAGTGACGCCCTCAAGAACCGGAGCAGGCATGGTGTCAGCTCACATCTCCCTCAGAGAGGACACGGGTCCTCGGCGGTCAGAAACACACACACACGAGAGAGAGAGAGAGAGAGACAGAAAGAGAGTGAAAGAGTGAGACAGAGAGAGACCGAGAGAAAGACAGAGAGAGAAAAGGAGAGAGACAGACAGACAGAGAGACAGAGAGAAAGACAGAGAGACAGAGAGAAAGCCACAGAAAGAGAGAGAGAGAGACAGACAGACAGAGAGAAAGAGAGAGATAGAGAGATATAGAGAGAGAGACAAAGAGAGAGAGAGAGAAAGAGAGAGAGAGAGCCTGACTCACTCTCTCTCCACCCGCAGCAGCACAGTTCAGAGAAGGACTGGGCTTAAGGAAAGGCTTATGGTGTTATTTGGTGTTCTTGGCACGGCGGGGCCGAATGCAAAATGACCGCTCTGGACTTTACTGACGACTGAAAAACAGACGGAGAGAGAACTTGCAGAGCTGAAACTGCAAACTGCATGTAGGTAGTTATCAAAAAACTGTCCACGCACAGACGGCCAGAGTTACTCATATCACTTAAGCTGTTCTGTTTGAGTTTAACAGCATAACTACCTCAATGAATACTGTTCATTACATAATTGTATTAATTACGCTTGATTTATGGTCTGTTTCAACAGATTCTGTACTACTTCTCATTTGTTTCCATGTCCAAACTTTTTTTCTTTCTGCATGACAAGACTGCGTACAACAACAATTCAGCATATCCATATCATAATAATAAAACGTTTAGAATCTGCACACTATCAATGTAAAACAAAAAAACCCAAAAAAGCTCATCATACAGTTCATATTTGGAAACGAAGTTGCAAAAACAGCTGGATTTACACATTGTATTGTACAGACTAGCATATAACCACCTATTCAACCTACAGAAGGTAATCACACATTCATGTTGAAGTTCTATGGAGTGTTGTTCCTGCAGGCTGGAAGATGTAAGAAAACGATTAAACAGAGTGGACTGACCTGTTTTCCAAAATTCCTGCAAATTTATTAGGTAGACATTCAGCGGTTTGATATAAAAAAGTCTCTGTTCCACAGAAAGGTATACAGTCAGAATTGTTCACAGTACTGGTTAATGGAACCAGTCATCTGAGGAGTTTCTAATAAGTTTCTAATGTTTCTAAAAGTGATCCTGGGAAAGAGAAAAGTTTATAAATCCAATGCTGGTGCCAGAGACATTGTTTTACTGCATAGTGTTTATACGGTCATACTGTCTACACTGTCTATGATGTCTATACTGTCTACACGGTTCTACTATTTATACGGTTATGCTGTCTATACTGTCTATACTGGTTATACTGTCTATACTTTCTATACTGTCTTTACTTTTTTATACTGTCTATACTGTTATGCTGTCTATACTGTCTACACGGTTATACTATTTATACGGTTATGAGGTTTAAACTGGTTATACTGTCTCTACTGGTTATACTGTCTATACATTCGTTTCTCTGTATACTTGTATATAGTTGAGATGACAACGTTCACTTTGACTTCATCACAGGCTTTGACTTTGACTTTATGAGGAGGTTATGGCCTAAAACACCTTAAAAAAACGGTGGGTTTGTATAGTAAATAAAACGGCTATATTTATGTTGCAGGACTGACCCTGGTTCCATTCACCACCACTGTAAACAAACCCAAGACAGTACGTTTCTCTACAATGAGCCATTTCAAATTAAACCCCCTCTGAAGGTCTTCATATACATAAACAACTGAATTATACAGAAATATCTGTGGACCTCTAACATTCACAGACCTGCCAGACTTCTGCATCTCACTATAAATGACTACAAACACACGCATGATGCATTGTTTCCCATGTAGTTACCATATACCAGGGATGTGGACATAAATATAAGGGGTTAAAAAAGATGCAGATCACTGAAAGGGAAACGTTATTACGTTGTCTCTGGGGTGAAGTCTCGTATAAACATGCTGGCATAATTCACCCATAACACTGCTGACGCACTGATGAGAGGGGGAAGCAGGAAATATAGGAATAACATGATTAAAGCCATCACATTTCCATTATACACAACGACAAGGAGAGCCGCGCAGTAACCTTAGCGGCACGCACATCCCGGGAAAGTGGCAGGACTCGCTTACCTCTGGCTAAACTCCCCCTGACTTCTGTCTGTCTGGCCAGAAGGTAAGAGGAGAAGCTGAGGTTGAACTATCGGTCTGCAGTAATGAAAAACTCTCAGGTTCATGGGAATCTAATCAGACTAACATTATGGAAGGTGTGGGACAAATCGCTGCCCTGTCCTCCATGCTCTTCCTCTTTCTTTGCTGACATTCAGCCTGCCCAGCAGGACCTGGACACTGTGAAAGAGCTTCGCGCTGCCATTGAGCAGAGCTACCTGACCAAAAACACAATGTCCCAGTGACGCAGAGCCAGAAAACCCTGCGGCCAGAACAAACCAGCATAAGCCGTGTTTGGGGAGGAAAAAAAAATTGTAACATTTGCCAAGTTGCTAAAGAATTCAATGTAACTGAGCACTACACATACATATATTAATGCTGGGCACTAATCGCACTGTTATAAGCAAAATCAAACAATTAATTCAAAAGTAGTGTATTGTGCACTTTTATTTTTGTAAGTACTGCTAAATGAACTAAAGTGCAATATCACTGGGTTTGCAAACAGTTGAACCAAATAAGGAGCTTTTTCACAGCAGTGTTCCCTTTAACACAGTTACAGTGAGATTTTCAGTGTTTCTTGCAAATCTCAACTTAGGCTATTTGCCACTGCAGAGCATGTTTTATCTAGTTTGTTATAGAAAAAGTCCAGAGCATGGGGGGCAGAACCATTATAGCAGTTGTAAAGAGGGACCAACTCCATATGAAAGTCAATGTATCTGAAAGCAGTGTATTAAAGTCCCTGTTGGTGTAATGGTCAGGCGTCCCAATACTTTTTTCCATCTAATAGAGACAAAAGTAATGAGACGCCTGACCCCCGTGAAAAACAGTTGAGACGCAGAGCAGCGTGTTTCGCGTGCCCACGAGCACAAAAACACAAAAAAGCATCAAAGCTTTCAAAATAAAAGTTTGAAAACAAAAAAATCTAGGTTAACGCACAATAAATAATTGTCTGCGTTAAATAACACGTTAACATGACCAGCCCTAATATATATATGTATCACATACATAAACACATTCATATACATATCATTAGTGTAACGTTCCTGTCTTTCGGCTTTTTGTAATGTTGTATCTTCTCTATGTTGTTTACATTCTCCATGGGTAGAACTCATGACTCAAAACATGCCACACCTCTCTAGACCAGTGTCTGTAGTTTTAATACCGCTGACTTCTCAGATGGTTATTCACCTCTGTAATAAGGGGCTCCAGCAATAAATCTCCCGCCATCTGTACCCCAATAATGAGCTAGAGCTGCATTATATATTGTCTGTTAATGGTTACTGTGAGATCCGTCTCTGCAATACTGATATCGAAAAATGCTTCCATATGCAAATAAGCCTCCAATGAATCCTATTTTTGACAGAGTGACCAATCACAGCCCCAAATAAATGTTACTGGGTATTCTTATAAGTGGAGTTACTCATATAATTCAACAAAAGTGTAATTATTTTGGCCAATCGTTACCTGTGAATGACACTGATCTCATATTTATCATCACATTTGTGTGGGTTTGTTTACCAAATATATATTCATTCTTATATGACTATTTTCCGATCTTTTGTTTATACCTTACAATTAAACAGGCTGTTTTTCATTACTGCACTTTTAAGACAGATATGTATAAATGATCGATTTTCTAATTACAAGACTCCTTAGATCTTCAGCATGAATGGGTCAGCAGGTCTAAACTGCTATAGGCTGAATAAGGAGATATATGTAGCTGTGTTGGTTTTGTGACATCACAAAATTGGTGATTTGAAAACAAAAACCAAGATTTGAATGGGAGACCGAACTTGTTTGGAAACATTCATAATGATTACACACTTTAAGTCTATTTAGATCCAGAAAAGTAATAGAAGTCCTTCAGTACAGTGAAAGGAACTGCAATCACAATATGTAGCAGAATGATCTCTATGATGTTATTTTGTCCATATCTTGCAGCCTTATCATGAGCCCTCTTTCAGAGCCACTGAGATATTCTTAAACCAAAATCAGGGTTGAGTGATTTCTCAGCTCACGACACAGAGCACAGCATTTACCAGCAAAACTGGATAATGTACACCTGTCTGGAAACTTCATGATTCTCCATTCAATCATTTATTCTTTCAGGCTTCTTCTCTAAGGTGTATTATATGTATGTGTATACACACACACACACACACACACACATATATATATGATTACATCATAGGTTTCAGCAGTAAACTTCACAGTAAGTCAACAGTGATAAAGGCAGACAGTGAGAAGCAGACTCCTCTAACCCACTGTGGCTGGCACTGATGATTTCCCTGGGGGTAAGAAAGGGTAGAACAGATAGTGTGTGTGTGTGTGTGTGTGTGTGAGAGAGACAGTCAGTCTCAGCGGGGCTGTGTGAGAGAGTCAGACAGCCTCAGTCTCCTCCTGTGCTCTGCAGGACGGGCCGCAGGGCTCTGGGCTCTGTGCCCCCGGAGCTCTGATCTCCAGCCAAGGTGAAGGAGCACCACACTCTACAGGGAGGAGAAAATAGATGTGCTGTGTGTGTGTGTGTGTGTGTGTGTGTGTGTGTGTGTGTGTATTTCTGCTCGATATCCCCACCTTCCCCAATCCAATCAGCACACGCTCCATCCTGACCTTGAGTGAGACCAACACACACAAACAATGAGGCCCCTCCAGGTGGCGCAAAAATTACACAGCAATGACTTACGGCCTTGCAGTGCGTGTGCGTGCATGTGTGTGTGTGTGTGTGAGTGAGTGTGTGTGTGCATGCATGCATGTGTATACTGCAGTGAATCAACAAGGCATTTTATTTATGTGAATGCATGAGTAAGAAAACAGTGTAGGAGGAAGAGAGAGAGCAAGAGACAGAGAGAGACAGAGAGAGAGAGAGAGAGAGAGAGAGAGAGAGAGAGAGAGAGACACAGAGAGAGAGAGAGAGAAAGAGAGAGAGAGAGAGAGAGCGAGAGAGAAAGATAGAGAGAGAGAGAGAAAGAGAGAGAGAGAGAG
>JBBPCY010000001.1:618282-630550 GCA_037974405.1 Brachyalestes nurse
CAACACACTCAGTCTCTCCTCAGCATCCTCCTCCCAACACACTCAGTCTCTCCTCAACATCCTCCTCCCAACACACTGTCTCTCTTCAGCATCCTCCTCCCAACACACTCAGTCTCTCCTCAGATCCAGGTGTTTAGCTTAAATGGGTTTAAAAGGAGAGCACATTCACTTTCCCAAAGGAAAAGTGACATTTGTGCCTTTTATAACACAGGTGTGCAAGTGTGTGTTGAACACATGTCCCTCCACCTCCCTGCCCATTGTCCTCTAATAGAATCCACCTGGATACCTGGTTTTTGACAGTAAACAGTTCTGTGTTTTAATACGCATTTACATTCATTTTAATCGGCAGTGAACACATTTCTGATGCCTTGGCACTGTAATTTGCATAGAAATATGGGATTGCAACCTAACGTGAATTTAAATGGTAATGGAATATTCGATACGTTACATTCTAGAAGTTTGGTGCATTGTGAATACTAATAATACTGAACACTGATAAGCCACTCATAACTGGGGACAGACAGGATGCCATGTAGCAGCCTTCAGAGCAGCCTGGGGCCAAACAATGATCCAAGAACCTGCAGTGGACCAGGACAAGGTCACATGACGCTGTATCCACTGAGGTATGAAGTCAGGACCCTCCAGCTCTGCTCTGTCCCAGTTCCTGGTGCGAAGACCACAGCAACTGAGCCTCTGCTGCTACAAACACTGTTCGAAGTGTTAAAACATTACTTTACGTCTGAAGGACATCAGGTCATTTCAGCAGTAGATGGTGCCCCATAGACTTGCAGATTTTCTCTTTCAAACCTACATGTAATAAAGACTTCATATGACACACTCAGAAGCAAAGTAACTTGGCAACTTTTATTACTTTTATAACTTTTATTACTGTATCAATAAGCAGCATAGAAGAACCATTTTATTAGGAGAGCAGGATGAGCTGAACTTGTTATACCATTTTTTATTTATTGTGCCCAAAAATTGATACAAAACTTCACAAAACTGTTGCAAACTGACCACCAATTAAAATGTACACTTTTATTTAAAGATATGATGGCGGCTGGTCAAAGCCATCCTGTCCCCCACCCCCCCCCCCCAAGAAAATGGAGACATAAAAAATTCACATTCAAAAGAGAAAAGAGCCAGTGAAGTAATTTTTCACATCACGTCCTACTGCTCTACATCAGAACCCCTCTTGGTGCGTGATATGGAGAGTATTTTAGTGGAAGGGGTACTTCCACCCCTGGACTATGATCCAGCGCACATGTGCGGTCACAATGGCAGGGTAGCATAAAATGCTTTTTCTTCCACGTCCAGTAAAGTTTTTTTGTTAAACAAAAAACATAGAAATAAACAGTATATAAATCATATACTCAAGTATTTACAGGTAATAATGGATCAAATGACCCGCTTCCAGTGAGCTCGTCTGAAAATAATACAGAACCTCAGCTGTATCGACTGCTTCGACTTCCACGTCTTGATGAGCTGTGAGTGTAGGAGCGGTAAGATCTGTGTGACAAATATACATTAAAAAAAAAAAACATACATGAGTATATCAGACAGTCTTAGGCAAATAGGTAAATTGTTTGAAGACATTGTTTTAGCATGTTATAAAGTGTCTTTCTGCCTGTAAAGTTAGAATAAATACAAACATTAGAATAAATACAAACAAACAAGCAAGCAGTCAAAAGTATCTAGATTAGTTGTGTGTGTAAAAGTAGTTGATATTGTGTGAGCTGGTGAGGAGAACACAGGTTCGGTTCCAGATTCCTCCTCGGTTCCTCCAGCCATTGTTTGGATTGTGAAACTCTAACAGCGGCTCCTGATTTAATTTAATGACTGACTGATTGAGTCAAACCAGGTTTCTGATGAAACTACAGTAACACTGGACTTCCACAAGAAAGAAACTGATACTGTACATTAATCAATATTCACTGTACAATGTATTTGTACTGTATTTCTTTGTTTTAGTTTTATTTACTATATTTATTCATTTTAATGTGGAGAATCTCACCGAAGACTATTGCATTGATGATCCAAAGTGAACAAGCACTAATCACGTGTGGCCAACTCACCCGGACCTGCGGTCCGAACTCTCGCTTCTTCTGTGTCGCCGGCGTCTGCTACGACTGCGGCTGCGGCTGGAGTAGCTGTCGTAAGTGTAGGATCTAAATTTGAGAACAAAATAAATAAACCATTTTCCACAAACTGCCATGTGTACAAATTGTTATCATGGAACTGGAAACAGAAGCATGTAGTGATTTACCAACCTTGACCTCCGGCGCCCTCTGGACTGACTCCTAGAACGACTTCTGCTGTAGCTGTGACTGGAGGACGAGAAAAATAGAAGTAATAGTAAACAACCCATACAGATTAATATATGTCATAAAACAAGTAATGAGAGGACATTGACCGCAGAAACGACTAATTTATCTCCTTTACATCTTGCAAACAATAGTGCCTGTGTCCACACCATCTACATATTTTAGTATCTACATAAGAAGGCGTGTGTAGTTTTGACCATGACATCAGCTGTACGATCAAATAAAATAATGCAAATAAAAAATGCAAAAGAACAGAGAAGTAATGAGACAATGAAAAGAACCTATAAATGTGGTGTGTTCCAGGATGCCTTGACTAGAACTATGGAAAACTTGTTTTATTTCATTATCTGAACGCACATGAACCAGACATGAAATGGTGTATTACCAAAACATAAATCCTGAAATCAACATTTAGTTAATCCTCAGATGGGACAGACTATTTGTGAGTGACACAGAGGGGTGATATAACCACTTATCTTTTTTTAAACCAGAAAATGTGTTTTAAAAAATGATAAGCATCCAGGCCTAGCACCTACAGCCCGAGAACCGAATCTTGGCCCTCTTGCTTTCACCCATTGTTGGCATTCTCCTACTTCTTATTTCATGGGATTACTGACTCCAACAACACTTCCAAGGTAATGTCTAACAGTCACCAACACCATTCACGCTCACCTGCGATAGCTATGGTAGCTACTACTTCGAGAACGAGAACGTTCTCTACTGTATCTCCTCCTGCTTCTGCTTCTGCTGTAGCTCCTGTAAGTACAAAGATTGGAACAGGCTCAGAAACAGCTCACCATTTACTGCAAGACTGAGAGAACACATGCTTGAACTCATTTACTCAAGTACCTGGAAGAATAGCTGAAGCTCCTGGATCTACTCCTGGAGCAGGTGTAGGAGTGAGACCTGCCTCTACGTCGGGACCTGGGACTGGACACCGAACGGGACTTGCTCCGAGAGTGCTTGTGGGACGCAGCAGGCTCTCCTTTAGCAGTTGGAGTGTCCTCTTCGCTGGAACTGTCCTGATTTCTGGGACGCTGGTTCAACCGAGCTGTCTTCCGCACCTCATCAAAAAGGGACCCTGGTCGGACTCTGCTTTTGTTCTTGATCTCAATCTTGAGGCCCTGAGTTTTACCTTCAGCCAGTTCCTGTGGCCTGTTAAACTTCATAACTAGACTGACTGACTGTATTGCAGTCATTCCTTTTAACGGTTTCCATTTGGTATCAACTGGTAGCCCAGTGCTGCTAGATTCTCCCAGGTCTCCTGCTGGGTTGGAAAGAGGGACAGCAGAGGGAGCGGTAACTGAAGCTTTTTGATCTGTTTGAGGTGGACTGTCATTCTTAGCAATAGCTTTCAATGGTGGCAAGTCAACCATTGGCTTTTCAGCGCTGGTCTCTGGTGTAGATGTCTCCCTGTTCTCTTCATCTTTCGGCTGGTCATGGACATGCTGGACGTTAGTATTTGACTGACCTGAACTGATCTGGAAATGATCATTCTGTGCTGTTTTTTTGGCTACCTGAATATTTAGCCTCAGTCGCTGGTTTTTAGTCATGTTCCCAGAATCGGAAGATATGTCTATAGTTGAACTGAGACTGACCTTTTCATGTTCCTTGTTTTCGAGATCTAGCGACTTCTCCTGCGTTACTGAATTTGAAGATTCCTTCTTGATGGTGCTGTCCATCTGCTTCACCTGAGAACGTGAATCATCCTCTTCCACTTCATCACCAAACTCTAGAGGCGGCTGCCAGTGGAACGTCTCCTTTGGCTTTTGGTGCTTCTTCTTGGACTTTTTTGATTTAGTCTTAAATCGATGAGAGCCAGATCTGTCAGAGTTTTTCCTCTTGTGCTTGTGTTTCCTCTTTGCTTTTTTGCTCTTGTGCTTCTCTGCCTTTGTGTATTCATCAGAATGCTCCTCGTTTTTCTTGAATTCTACCGATACCCTCGAGACCTGGTTTGATTTGTTGAGTGCGGCAAGTTCCTCACTTTCGGATTCCGAACTTGCTTCCCCCTCTTCCTTGTCTGACCTTGTATGTTTAGTTTCACCAGCTTTAGTATTTGATTCTGGCATTTCAGAGTCACTTTCAGACTCCCAACAGCGAGTCAAAATCTCTTTTTTTTGCACTTCAGAAAGTCCACTTTCCTCCTTAGAAAGAATTTGGGTTGTATTAGGCTCAAACCCAGAGCCCACTTTGTTCAAATTATCGCCATCGCTCTCCCATCCGGATCCCATTTTACAATTCATTAAAACCTTGTGTGAGGCTTTGTTTTCACTTTTGGGATTCATTGCACTGTCTGTCTTATAGCCAAGATCTAACACAGGGTCAAGGGCACTTTCCTTTGCCTCAGTAGTATTACGTCGATGGATGGGACTGTGTGTACTATCAGTTTCATTGTTCGAGTAGGGAGAAGATACATCTTTGGCATGACTACTTTTTGAATTCCTGGTTCTCTTTTGGCTCCTTCTATGAGATCCGTGATGTTTTCGCCACTTTTCTGAAGACTTTCTACTGTATGAATCATAAGAGTCTGACCTGCTGGAAGAAGTGGGGGTAGTAGAAGACCTGTTTTCGTACTGACCAGGTGACACGGACCGATATCTTGAGTGACTCCTGCTTCTCGAGCGACTAGATGAAGGACTTCTAGATGAGCCTCTTCGCAGGAGATCACCACGTTGAATGCTATTAGGGTCCCTCGGATTCTCCAACTGAGTTTGCAAACTAGACGGAGGTTCCCTCTCCAGATCCGCTCCTGGTGTCCGGTTTACACGATCATGAGATGTTGAGTCTGTCTTTGTTTTGATTTCCTGGATGCGGACATAAGAGGGTTTCCAAGGCTTCTGTCCTGGTTTCCATCGAGATGGTGGTGGGCTATCACTCAAAGGCAGCACAGAGACGCCCTCCAAAGATGATGCTGGAGGTGCTTTGGGTTCTGCAGCTTGAGTCGTGGTGGGTAAAGGCTTGTTAACCTGTGTGGTGCCCTCATTCTGCTTTGCTCGTTTAGGAGATACTGACCTATTCTTGTAACGTGAGGAAGGTGACCTGTACATGGACCTAGACCTGGTCCTGGATCTTGTCCCATATCTGGATCTAGAGCGAGAACGTGACCTGGTAATAGACCGACTCCTCGACCTAGACCTCGAGGAGGATCTAAACCTTCTCTCGGATCTTGAGCGACTTCTGGAATAGGATCGGCCTCTTGACCTAGAATAAGATCGGCTACCTCTAGATGAACGTGATGAGGAATGTCTTCTGTTTGAGCCTGATCCATAAGTTCTACGAGAGTGGTGTGAAGTGGAAGGGGAGCGTGAGCGTGAATGAGATCTCTCACGATAGCTGGAGTTTCTGGACCTCCTACTAGATGAAGCAGACCTTACTCCCTCTAAAAGAGAGGGCTCCCTGAATGTGTTCTTTTTATGTTTTTTTGAATGTTTCCGTTTCTTTGCCGCCTTCTTTCGCTTGGCTTTTTTCTTTTCTTTCCTGTGTCGGCGGTGCTGAGCAGAGTAATCTACGGTCTGATCCGAAGAACGCTCCCGGGACCTTGATCGTGACCTTGACCTTGACCATGAGGTGTCACTTCCATCATCCCATCTGTTAAACAATAATGTTCTCATCATCCTTTCATCCAACAAAATAAACGATTATATAAATTGCAAAGCTTGTATTTATAGTACTTTTATAGTCATTTTATTTTCCATCTCATTAAGCTTTAAATTATTTAGTCAATTTATTGTGTGTGGGATGAATCTTTATCTAAACTAAAGCCTTGCCTTTGTCCTTTACTCCATTTCTCTACACTGGGAGGCTGGTAAGTCTTCGTTCTCTGCATCTCCTCTTTCCAGTGTGGGGGAGTCTCACTGCTCCCGCTTTCTTCCTCAGACTCAGAACGGGACCTTGACCGAGGAGGGGTATGGTATCTCTGCAGTGAAAAACAATCATACTAGCTCACTGACTTATCTTTCACCTGCTGTACAGACTGTGACTCCCTTTATTCTCACACTTTCTCCACATAGCTGAAATTGCTCCGATTACCTTGGATCCAGGGAGTCAACATCAAAGGTTTGCGTTTGAAGTAGAAAATGAATCTAACAGTTCAAAATCAGACAGAAGCAGTAACAGTGAGAAGAAATAGGCAAATGTAGAGACTCAGAAAGAGGGATTACACAGAGAGAGCTCAAAGAGGAAGAAAACAACAGATTTTACAGTGTGTCTAGAGTCTATTTTGGGTGAAACTCAATAAAACAGCCTCGTTCTATATTTTTTTCTGTCGTTACTGTTTGGGAGAGGTCATACCATTGTGCCGCGGCCCTTGAGCTTTCGTCCAGATTTTGTGACAGCTGGCTTGGGGTCAGTGGGGGCTGAAGCTTTCTCCTGTTCAATCCTAAAATAAAGACAGGGCAAGAGTGATGAGAATTAGAGCAAGGGACATTTTATCACTTTATCATCAAGAGAAACACTACGCCCTTATTCTATTTTAAAACACCACCACTTTATAGTCCTGCTGAGTGTTTTGTGCTCAAGTTGCACTAAAAGAGACTCACGTGACCGCTATCTCTTCCTGAGCTGGCATGTCTCGACGGAGCAGGAAGCGGTTCTCTGGCACAGGCGGGATCTCCTCCGGTCGAACCACAGGTTTCTCTCTCTTCATATTCTGCTCTTTTTCTCTATCCCCTTCCTCTGCCTTCGCTCGCTCAGCAGGGCTGTGGACGGTCCAGTAAAGCATGTGTGAATTCAGGGCACTGAACCATCTCCATCGAGGATAAAAAGCAAAACGCAAACACCAACCTCCTTTGACCCGTCGTTTTTTCACGTCGTCTCTCTCTTTTGTCTATATCTTTCCTTCTCCTCTTTGCGTGTTTGCTCTTGGAGGGGTTTTTCTTTTTTTGGCGCACATACTTTTCATTGGACTCCTCTCCAGACTCGAATGAGGAGTACTGGGACTCTGAAGAACTCGGCGAGTCATCTTCAGAATGGAAAACCTTCCTCTTCTTGCCTTCAAGCACTTCAAAAAGACATCACCACAATTAACAAGCACATTCTCAACTGCACACAACGCAAATAGGCTTAATTCAGAAGGCTGTATAATTCTCTATTTATTTTTTATTTGAAATCCGTTTTCAGTCCATAACATCCCCCCTGTATAACAGGACTAAATTAAGTACCATAGCAAAAGACATTTATTTGTTTCACCATGACTACATATATATAGAAAGGAGCATTTCGATTTTCCCCAAGGCACAAATAGTGTAAACGTAATAGATGGGTAAATTAAGTAAGAAAATAAAAAGGAATCCTTAAAGGGCAAAAATCAAAATGAGCTGTATGGGGTCAATAGAACGAAAAAAACAATGAAAATACTAAACTTATGCTGCCTGAGGCACTGAAGCTCAGGGCTAACTCTGTGTGGGAACGAGGCAGATTCTTCTCACATCTCCCAGATATAACCCAGCACCTATTTTAGTGGATCCTGTGCCATGTTCGCAGATTAAATACATGCAATGAGCTGTACTGATGCATCAAGATAAACTGTGGAGAAAGAGCATGCCATGACACACACTTTCACACTTCTTTTCGGATGCAAAGTCACAACTGGAAAAAAAGATCACTATCACAAATCAACGTGGCACTACTGGTACAATTCTTCATCCTTCTAAAGCATTCAGAAACTCTGAGCAAATTGTTCGGCACCAATTTATGAACTACTCTCAAATTTGGGAAAACTCACACATTAAAGAATATTTAAGGCTTGAAAGTCTCATTAACAAATCTGTTGGAAGGATCAAACATTAAAGTCCCACCCAAGGGACTAATAAAGGGTTATCTAACCTTATCTTGTCTTATAAAGAAAGCTCACACTGAGCTTTCTTATTGAGAGCTCACCCTGCCGGATCCATCCTTACTCTGGGGTATTCAGGACCTCATCATCTACAAAGCCTTGCTGAATATGTACCACCCCATTAACACTAGTATTTGTCCACTAATCGGTATTTTTTCTGAAAATGTGAAGTGACACAGAAAGGTTGCTAAACCTGAACACAGAAGAAAAAAAAATGTCTCAGGAGGTTACAGGGTCACAGTTGAACCCAAAACACTTAGATTTACATTTACGGAATTTAGCAGACACTTTTATCCAAAGCGACTTTTTTATTCCCTAACTACAGGGGGAGTCTCCCTGGAGCAACTTCGGGTTAAGGGTCTTGCTCAGGAAGCCAGTGGTGGTCTGCTGAAGGTAGGATTCGAACCCATGACCTCGTGGTCCAGAGACAAGTATCCTACCCACTAGGCCACCAGCACTTCAGCCTGTAGTTCAGGTCTGAACAATATCTAAGAGACAGAATTACCATCGTTGGCAGATTTTGTTATCAGCTGTCCGCAGTCAATCACTCGGACGTCAGCGTAGGGTCTGCTGGCAGAGTCAGTCTTCAGGCCCTCGATTCTTTTTATCACTTCAAACCCGGAGATGACCAGTCCAAAGACCACGTGAACTCTACAGATGAGACATCAATGTGAATCATCATCTGATGGCGTTCTTTAATTCATAACCATGACAGTGTAAAGCTTTTGCCTATAAACTCTGCTTAAACTTACCCATCAAGGTGCGGTGCTGTCTTCGTAGTTCTGTTTTTGGAGAAATGACACAAGGAAAGCCACACCAGATCAGCCAACACACATGTAAAAAAGAGAGAGAAAGTGGAGAACAATTTAAGCCAGAGGAAAACACAAGTGTCGTGACTTGTGCAGTCAATCAACAAGTGGAAAACTGGCTCCACACACAACAGTTATATTTCTTCAGAATAAAACGATCACAACCAGCACAGTTTACACAGCATTAATCTGTTTCATCATAACAATAAAGCCTAAATAATGATGGCGTGGCTAGTTTGGAGTGTACACCGGACTTCTTAAACCAGTATACAAGCAGATATTATCCAAACCTTCCTAGTAGACACAATAGGACACTATATTCTATTCTTTTTCACAACTGTCAAAATGAATGTCATTTAATAGAAGGAGAAAACAATCCGGCAGTGATCCTAAACATCACTGCTGTTGGAGCTAAACTATCACAGTTAAGAGAACAACTCTCAGTTCCGCTACACTACGAAAGAACAGTTTACCAGCTTTGATATGTATATCAGTGCAAAATTAATAAGCAAGACGTGGCAAACACTAGCTAGAACAGTCATAAATACAGTCAGGAGAGAGAAGCACAGCCTTGGAGAGACACTTTACCTTGGTAGAGCAGGATGCTAGAGTTTCTGCAAATTTTACACAAAAACGGCAAGAGAAAAAATGTAATACATTTGTAGACAAAAAAGGAGTCCAAGTTTTTTTTTGTAATATATTTCTAAAAACACTGAGAAGGGAAAGAAGAGATGAGCATGTTGAGGGCACCTGCATCACACATAAATACCGTATGCAGTGTCTCCAAAATAAATGAGGGGAGGAAGAGGGAAAAAAAAAAAACCAAAAAGACAGAGGGATTTCAGTGAAAACGCACAGTGAGACTTTTTTTTTTTGTTTTTCTAATGGGATGCAAGACTGAGTAACCAAACTTTCTACTTTGTCCTTTTAACATTAAAGACTGACATATGTGATTTTGGGGATGAAGATAAGAGATACTTGTGTATACAATATTAATGCTATAAGTAAAAGCAGTATTTTCCATAGATTATTAGAACAATTACTTATAGGTGCCTTTCAAAGCACTCAAGCATGATAGAAAGTGATAAATAATCCGAGTGTACAAAATGTGCCATTTAATACTGACTGGTTGTCACATTAAATGGTAAGCAGACAATCTGGTGATGCACAGCCACAAGAACGACGTTTCAACCTCACACACACACTTTCTCTCCCCTCCAGACGTAAGTTATACTCACATGAAAAACTGGGAACCGTTGGTGTCTTTGCCGCGGTTGGCCATGGACAAAAGGAAGGCTCTGTCGTGTTTGAGAATAAAGTTCTCATCTGTTGGGGACAGATACGGACACAGAGAAGCGACTGAGTGCTGGCCAACTGTTTAAGAAGCTGCTGTTCTTAGGAAAGGGGTTCAAACAAAGACCAGTCTTCCCTCTGACATCAGTATTACCACAGTCTCCATGACAAAAGCTGGCTAACACAGGAGAGCTGGAGCTCTACACAAAAATATTGATCTACGTGATGATCAGGCTGTCTAATTGCGGATAATTTCGCATTCTGAAGTGCCGTAAGCCAATTCATGTGGAATGCATATGGTCCACTTTACTGAAATATTCCAGCATTTTTTGCGCCGAATCTCTACCTGCCGTGTCCGTATCGTACTGTATAAGACTGCAGGCCATCATTTGCATTCGTTTCTATTAGAGAAGGACGAAAAACTTGACAAAAAGGACAAAAAAATAATTCAAAATGATTTAAATAACACCAGCAATACAGGAGGTATAAAGACATTTTAGGAGGTATTATAAGACATAAGGCGGCAAAGATGTTTGACAGATAATGAACTACCACTGGAAAAGATGGATTTCCGCAGTATTGATGGAAGTATGTGTTTCTCAAAAGCACATTTCCTGTAAATATGCACCAACATAATTCAAAAACTGCCCAACCAACAGGTTTACAGCTAAGAGAGTGAAACTGATCACGACAGTGCGGCAATTATCTTCAACCGTTTGCTCCAGACGCGGCAGGCAGAGATGCTGGTGGAGTGCTGGAGAATTCCTTTAATTACGAAAAGTGTACCGCATGAAAGCCTCAGTTATTGGGATCCCATCTGAATTGATGTGGAAAAGTTATTTACGACTTAAAAGCTACAGCTAACTACGCATGAAGAGAACAGAGAACAAGTCAAATCAAATCAAACAAATTGAAGAGAGCTCAGGGGCTGGACACTCATGTGTGCACTGCAGATGCTTAAACCCGGGGTCATATTACGGAGGGAGGGAGGGGAGACAGTGTTTAGATGGTGTTACTGCACTGTGCACATCTCTTACCTTTTCATTTTGCAAAAGACCACACTCTCTATAAATAAAAGAATATGTTGAAAATTTTAGGCAGGAAGAGTCTGGAGTTTTCCAATAAAGAAATAATCCCTAACCTCCATGCTGAGTCAGAGAGAAACCCATCAAATTACACAAACAGAAGTCAGCAAAAAAAAAAAAACAACAAGAAAAGAAAAAAGGACAACCAGAACTACAGCAGAAATAAAGTCTAATTCTCCATGCATGCAGCTGAACTGCTCATGCAACCACTTGGTCATGCACTACGTGAAATAACAAAGCTGCTTATGAGAAGTAGGTGGACGTTGGTTCAGAAGACTCTGGAGATGTTTACCTTCGAAGTAGCCACCGTATATGGACTCTCCTCCTCTTCCGTTGCCTGAACAAACAACAACAGGCTTCATTTCTTAACATGCCAACCTCATGTGGGTGTATTAGAGAAGCACTTGTAAACAGTACTGGAAAGTGGAGCAGTCTGTATGTGTGCCTTTAAAAATGGGAAATTAATTTTTTTTAAAAATGAACTGTTACTGTGAGAAGATAAACCTTTTGTTGTTACGGAGAAAGGGGACAGTACAAAAGAAAACAATAGAATAAAGATATACACAACAGTATAGAATAAAAGAGCACACTATGCAAATAATACAAAAAAAAAAGATAGATATGTGTAGCATAAAGATATATTTATTTATTTTTATGTAAATATATAAAAAAGCCTACGTAAGTATATGTAAGTATATGAATAGCAAAAGGTAGCTGAGCACACTATGCAATAAATACAAAAATATAAAGATAGATACGTGTAGCATATATGTACAGACATACATATACAGTCGTGGCCAAAATTATTGGCACCCCTGGAATTTTTCCTGAAAATGCACCATTTCTTCCAGAAGATTATTGCAGTTACAAATGTTTCAGTATACAAATGTTTATTTCCTTTATGTGCATTGGATCAACCCAAAA
>JBBPCY010000001.1:630650-642707 GCA_037974405.1 Brachyalestes nurse
TGAAAGTGTAAAATCACAAAAACAACGGTTTTACAGCTGCCTGTGAACACGGACATTAAAGACTTGGGAGCGATGTGTAAAGATTGTTTAACGCTTACAAACTATTCCTTATAGGGAAGTTCCCTCAGTTTGTGTTGAAACTTGGTGTCAGCTGAGCTTTGTTTGGTATTTGTTTGGTCACGTAGAACCAAAGTTATTGTAATTTTTTAAAAAAGTATTTGCTACTGGCGTTTTAAAAATGGTACCAATTTTAGGTCTTAGAAAGAAACAGGAAACAGGATAATCCCCGCCCACAAAGGGGTGGGGAAATCCTGCAGAGGGAGGGGCTACGGAGAGCGGCTGAGCGGCTCGCTGAGAACAAACACCGGTTTTAAACCAATTATATTTACTGAAATCAGATTTTACTAATACACTCTGATACTAAGGGTTAAAGATCAAAGATCGAATATTTTGGAAATTTCTAGAGAAGGGAAAATTGAATTTGGACTCTAATTGATATGTCTTAAACATAGATAACTGGACTTATTTAACTAAGTACGAATGCTTCAGATTACTGGTTTGAGTGTACTTGCAGTATAAAAATACTTACCAGTACATAAGCAGAGGAAATTTTTGCTTGTCTTTGGACAAATGTCGGAGAACAGCTGAAAGACAATGCGTCCAACTGGAACAAAAGAAAGAAGGTTTTACTACAAACATAAAGGACAATCTGTGTTTTTCTCTTTCTATTCTATACAAGTTCAATGACAACACTTGATTTAAAAAAAAAAAAGCCTTGTGTGGAGCCATATGTCATTTCGGCATGTAGGTAACAGCTGTTAAGTCTGTTTCAGTGTGGCAACAGGCAACACCCCCTATTGCCTCTTTGGAATATGTGGGTATTCGAATTACAAAGGTCATTCTATGTTAAATCACTGGCACTCAACACCACCAATCACAGGCCTTGAAGCCACCAAATATACACTGAGGTAAAAAAAGTGCTTTATTTACTTTAACCAGAGAACAAACTGCTGTTATTTCCTGGTTAAAGTGAAAAAAGCCCTTTTTTGAACCCTTTTGGGATCAGTAATTTCCAAACCTAGCTCTGGCGATATAAAATTGACAAAGTCAAATGCAAAGTCAACTTAAGTGCTCATATTAATGTAATTATTAGCAATTAAATAGTAATGGCATCATTACTCAAAATGTCATCCTCAATATAAAAACAAAAAGATTACTTGAGGAATAAATGTTTTTTTTTTTTTTTAGCTTTCCGGAGACTTTAACACCAGTGTGACTAATCCGATGCAATACTGGCCCATGGTTATAAAGTTACAGAAACTTAAAGGTCACAAATGGCCTTATTTTAGCACATGTCCATTATTCTATTATGCATTCTCCCATGCATGAAGTTAACAGTCTTCACAGCTTAAAGACGAAAAAGGCATTCTCTTATACAAGATGTTTCAAGGGTACAAGATCTCTCTGGGTGATTAGTCATGGAATGACCCCCCTACCCAAACAAACAAACAGCAATTCGTCGTCTTTTATTCATTGGGACAACAAAACACACACTAATTGAAAATATAATTAGCTTTTTGTTGATTGCAAGACACTCCGTTTCTAGCAATATCTCTCAGTATTGCTTATGCGGTCTTCTAGAAATTAGCTATAAATACTGTTGACATATTTGGTAGAATTATGGTTACATATAAGATTAGTGTTAGAGGCTTGAAGTTTTTTGTGATGAAATACTAAAGGTTCAGGTGGCAAAGAAATGTTTAGCCATAATCCATCAGTGGCTCTGAAAAGTGATGCACACTAATGAACACTGGTCAATCAGAAATTTCACCATTGTTTTGATTTTTCACCATTTTAATAAGTAATATTTGAATATTTAGAAAGTTACACACTGGCGGCCTAGTGGTTAGCGCGTTCGCCCTGCGATCAGGAAGTCATGGGTTCGATTCCCATAACTGCTAAGCACCTCTGAGTAAGGTACTGTCCCCACACACTGTGGAGCTGTGTTCCTGGCTGCCCACTGCTTCACTTGGTGAATGGGTTTAAATACAGAGGAAGAATTTCACACTGTTCACACTGTGTGCTGTGGTGTGTTCACTTATGACAGAATGGTCACTTTCACTTTCAGAAAATTACAAAAAAATGTAACCAGTTATTCAAAAGACACTGTGTGATCGAGTCGGACTGTGAGGTTAATGCGCTCTGCACAGGAAAACGATGGTTACAGAAACGTGGCCTGGCTGTATCACAGCAGGTGAGCTGCATGAGGAACATAATTAGCAGCGAGTCGTGGTGGAGCCCAGACGTCGATTCAGCGCGTTTGTGGTTTAAACACTGTGCTGCAAACAATGTGGTGCCTGCATTTCATCACACACTGGATCAGAGGTATTTTTATAGCTTCTGACTTTCAGGCCTCAACATAAGGAACATGCAGCACCTTAATTAGTCGAGCTCATCGGTCCAGCCAGGTGTGTTCTGGTCAGGGGGAGCTAATCTCTGGACAGACAGGCCTAAGTGCTTGCCATTTTGGGCAAACGTATCATTTAACACCAAATCCCTTTTCCCACCAAATGTCTGCAGCATTTTACAAGGACTAGAATTGTTCTTTGGTAGAAAGGATACTCCTGTAAACAGCAGTTTTCACAAACACTGCAGTGTCTCAAGAGCTGTGGCTGGTATGTGAGGAAAATAACAGATCTGAATAAAACCCATAGCACAGAAATGACACGGTGACAAATGAAATCTTAAATCTAGTCAATATAATGAAAATGACATTAATCCAATAGGATGAATTATCCTCTCAGAATTGTGTTTACCTTTTTTCATGTAAAATAATTTTATTTTGTAGATCATTACGTTTCAAGTATTAGTTCTTAAAAAAAGAAAAAAAGATGGAAAAAAAAGAATAAAAATGGACTGGATACATTTACTCAAAACAATATAAATGTGAATTAAGAAGATTTAATGGGGAATTTGTCTGCATAATTAAGTCTTTGGGTTGCAAACAAAGCCATTCAGAGACTCTTGTGGTGGTGATAGGAACCAGAGGTCACAAATAGAGCCATTTTACTTTCTATTCTAAACCACCAGTGAACCTACACATGTCTTCTGGGGTTTGCATGCTGATGGTAAAATGGGACAAAGTCCTCTCAAAAGAATCATAATTCAATGTTTTAGGCATCAGAAAGCCTATAACAATTTTGTGTGAGGTATTTTTAAGGACATTCTATTCACAAACAGTGTAGGCAGTTCTCTAGAACAGGGCACTTGACACCAAATCCTACTCACTGGCTTAGTTTAGATTTTACCCGTTTAATAAATTTGACATCAGTGGAATTTCCCTTCAGGCATCAGAAAGCCTATAAACACTTTGTGTGAGGTGTTTTTAAGACAGTAAACTCGTCTAGTTTCATTCACCAACACTCTATATAGTTCTAGTGCTGCAAGCTTCTCAAGAATGGAGCATTTCGTACCAAACCCCTCTCACTGACTTAGCTCACATTTTAACCATTTAAAAATGCAGAAAATTCCACATCAGTGGAATTCCCCTTTAGGCATCAGCAAGCCTATAAACATTTTGTGTGAGAATCTTTTCAGACGTCTGGTTCCATTCACCACCACTGTATATAGTTCTAGCTCTGCAAGTTTCTCTAGAACCCCTCTCCCTGACTGTTTACATCTTAACTGTTTAATTTTTTACATCAATGGAATTCCCCTTTAAGCAGACTTCACTGACTAACACAATACAGTAGACTTCGTTGTTCTTCACACGTATGAGCAATATCGGCAGGTTGCAGGGTAATAACAGCTTACCTGGCTCTCTGTTGATTTCCACATCAAAGTAGCACTGAGGGCGATCCTTCACCCCCATTCTGAGCGGCTGAGGTGGCCTACGGGCTACTGTGAAAACAGGACAGAAGAAGAAAAGTGAAACCTTTGTCCTCTTGTTGGGTCCTGAAGCTCCAGATCTTCCGGTAAAAACAGCGTGCCTCTGGCTGTGAGGCATGCAGGGAGGGAGTGGCTGAAGCGATGCAAACAGAGAAGATCAAGATCAGGGAAGTGTCCCCGTCCACCAATGAAATGCAAATCCCCCTCCGCCACACACACACGCACACACCGCTCCGCACACAGCTCCCACCCCCTCGCCTGAATGTGGCCCTGTCAGCCAGCCTCCTGAGGCACAGAGGGCTGTCAA
Source organism: Brachyalestes nurse (assembly GCA_037974405.1). Classification (NCBI taxonomy): domain Eukaryota; kingdom Metazoa; phylum Chordata; class Actinopteri; order Characiformes; family Alestidae; genus Brachyalestes; species Brachyalestes nurse. Next base: position 634,846 of record JBBPCY010000001.1, read on the forward strand.
ACCGCCTGAGTTAAACTCAACACTCCCTCTGTGGTGTGTCTAGAAGACCATCTACAAAGAAAAGCCACCACATTTACAGATGGAGCTCTCGTATGTCGACCTGTAAACACACAGCAGCTGTAGACTAAACACAGAAAGCTCCCAAAAGAACGCCTCAAATTAAATCTCAGGTATGCATACACACTTCAGCAGAAACACCAGGGCCTTGTGACATTTCTGACCTATATTTGCTATGTTTACAATCATCATCATCACTTGGCTAAAAATATAAACATTTTAAAAAATAAACTGGCCACTTCTTTCTTTTAGCTTAATTAGTCCTGCACTGAACCTAAAAGGCTAATGCAGCTTATCTATGTGCTTATACAGAAGTTCTAATATTGCCCTTTTCAGATACTAGTATGTCATACAGTGTCTGAAACCACATAAGCGAGTCTTTTTAAGGATTTATGGAAAGTGTGGACTACAAAGCACTCTGGATGTCACTCTGGATAAGAAAGCGTGTGATGGCTCAGACCTGCAGATGGCATGATGGTAATTTGTGGAATATAATCCACTATATCAGAATAAGAATCAGAAAATGTTATTGATCCTGGAGGAAGCTGCTTATGTTACAACCGCACAGTGACACAGAGACAAGAAAAACATAAAATATGATATAAAATCAAAGTAAAACTCCCCAGAAAATACACAATGTACACAAAATTACTGATGAAGTTGTTCACTAGGAAAACAAATTGTGGTTAGGAGTTGCACGCTAAAAAAGTCCACTACTCCAAGTAGTAGAATTTCACATAATAATAAGTAGCGACATCAGAAGCGACACTGCGCATAAGACTATTACACATTACAAAATACGGCACATTTTCAGTACTAGCACTTCCAATATTCTTTTATTTTTATTCTATCCCTGCAAAAGCACATCGAATGACTTTTGCATATGATATTGTGCTATATAAATAAACTTACAATAAAGACATAATAAAGATAATGTTAGCTACATTAACCTCAAAACGCCTCAAAACTACAGAAACTTCACCGGTCACGGCTTGGCTGAACAACTACATAGGGGTGGAAACTGTAAAAACATGGCTTGTTTGCGAACCTACTGGGTTAAGACTCGTTTTGGAGTTGTCAGTGAGTTGGAGGAAGAGGTCAATAGTGCGAGCAATCCCTTGCATGGGGCTAAATAGAGTCTAAAGTTTCCATCAAAGATAACATGACAGGTGCTTCCTTGATGTCAGCGCATCTGATTTTCACGCCGACTATCGAGGCCCTGCAGGATCGGCGTGGAGAGGAATGCGCACCAGCTGGCTGAGCGGGCGAGAACAGGACAGACAGTCAGTCTGGGTAAATGCCAAATGTCAGAAGGAAACGTCATGGAAAAGGATGGAGGACCTCAGCCTGCTTCTGCTCTTCATAATCACAGCCTAATTACGGCCTAATGCGCAACATCGAGCTCCATAATTAAGCCTCTAAACTTGCAACTCAAATGCATCTACCTTAAACATGTACTGTAACACTAGACTGATCAATCCTCCAACATTTTGCTGGCAGAATGTAACAGGAGCCATAAAAAGACTAAACTAAAGCAAACGGAAAAGAACTACAACCGCCTTAAACAAGCTGTCCTGGCCTCTGAGGTTCAGAGCCAAGTTCCTGCTCAGACTTTCTCTGAAGCTCAACAGGCACAAATCACATTAACTCTTTATTTTAACTTATCTTCAAATAAAAAGGCAAAACAAGCTAAAAACAGTACAATTGTGGACCAGTTGCAGATGCGGACAAGTTGCAGAGTTCACAAATATACAGTAAAAAAAAAAAGGGTCCAAACACATAATGAAGGATGGCAATCATTGCAAACATGCCAAACCATAAATACAGTTCAAAACAGGGCGGTCTGATAATGCTATATTAATAGCGGCAGATAACTATTCAAAAACGTTATTGGCACTGGAGAACAGTTTATATTTGTCCTATAATAACCCACTACTTGTCAGGAAAAGTCTTTAGGGTTCTATGCTAAAAGTCAGCATTTTCTTTTCACACATCATATATACTGTTCAGCCAGAACGGGGGCAGGACCCCAGAGTTCGGTGTGTGTATATATATATATATATTTAGGTTTAGGTTCATTGGTGGCAAAATCTCTATGTTCAATGGGGCAGCTGGTGGCCTAGTGGTTAGGGTTTTGCCTCTATAATCAGAAGGTTGTGGGTTTGAATCCCATCACTGCTAGTGTCACCACTAAGGTTCCCTTAAGCAAGATACCATGCCCACACACTGCTGCCCGGGCACCCCTCGTTGGTGGCAGCCACCTGCTTCACTTGGTGAATGGGTTAAATACAGAGAAAGAATTTCACACTGTTCACTCTGTGGTGTGTTCACAAGTGACTATAAGGGGCCAATGTACTTTACTTTGAACTAGGGCAGCACAATACATCGTCTGTTAAGCGCTATTTGCGATATCGATCTCTGCAATACTGATACTGCAGAAGGCTGCGATATGCAAATGGACCTCTAACCAATCAGTGTTTCTGACAGGGCGACCAATCACAGCTTGAGGTGAGTTACTGGGCGGTCTGATGAATCGAGGTCTTTATGTAATCCAACAAGTCTAATTTTTAAGCGTTAAAGGTGTTGGCGAATCAGTGCATCAATGGGCGGGGCTAAATCATAGCCTGAATATGGAGACATTTAAATGTGTTGGTTTTATGACATAAAAAATACCATGATGATTTGAAAATGGGTTGTTTTTGCAGCTTATCATACCTATATGAACTGTATGGATGGGGAGAGTAAACACTTGAGACGTTATTTACAGACTTTATGCCTTTTTAAGTTCAGAAAAGTGATGGTATGGGCCCTTTAAAATTCTTTAACTCCTCAGAATCACAATATGTAGAAGTAAAGTCACAATACTGATATTTTATCCATAGCGTGTAGCTCTAGCTTAAACCAAACGGTTTAAAAGAAGTGGAAAACAGTAGAAGCCATGGCATTAACCATGTGTTTTTACATTCTGTTTTATGCAATTTACTGAAGTTGTCCAGGTCCTGACAGTTCATTAGAATTAAAGTAATTAGTTTGTTTGTTTAGTTTTAGTGTCCATTTGTCTTACGTGAAAACACCACAGCACAGGGTGAAATTATTTCTCTGTATTTAACCCATTCGCCAAGTGAAGCAGCGGGCAGCCAGGAACACAGCACCTGGGGAGCAGTGTGTGGGGATGGTACACAAGGGTACCGCAGTGGTGCCAGGGGCTCAGGGGCAACTTCCCAACCACTAGGCCATAAACTGCCCCAGTTTTGCACTGTTTTCTCCAGTTAAAGTTACAGGAGTTTTAGTGACTAGACAGAGACATTAGAAGGGTGCATCAGGTCATTTGTCATTTTTCTGTCTAGTCACTAATACCATGTCAAACTTTAAGACACGAAAACAGCAAAACTGCAAACAAAGAGACTGATCAGGTTGGTAAGTCAGTCTACAAGCATGAGTGAATTCTTTTATTCATGCAAAAATTAAATCATATTTATTAAATATTTTTTAAAAAGTACCAATAAAAGGAATAAAAAAAGTGTATAAAAATAATGTGCAAACACATTCCCATAAACCAGATCTCAGTCAAAGAGGCTCTGCAGGTGTAAACAAAAGACCTGATTCACAAGGGTTTTTTTTGCATGGAATTATTATTCATTAAATGTTGTGCAATCATAATGTGATTGTAAAAATATCGTGCTAAGGAAATTATCAACAGAGCTCAGCAGAACTTATTTAGGAGTCTTCAGCATTAGCCTGTGATGTTGGACAACATTAGCCAGACTGACCAACTTCCGAGCTATAAATATGAATAAATATTTGTCCATTTATGAACTAATGAGTCTATCTAAATGTCTTTATGTCTGTACTAACATGTCAATGTGGCCAAATCGGCTTAAAAAGGTTAATTTGAGTCATTAAAAAACATCTATTGGAAGCTAACACTAGCCATTTTGCTACTGCAAAAACTGAACTCCCTAGCTAAAGCAGACAAATTAATTAGTCCTTTTTACCCACTGATGAACTGATTAATCTATTTAAATGTCTAATCTCTGTACTAACATGTCAATGTGGCCAAACTCAATTTAAAAGGTTATTTGAGCCTTTACGGAACATCTAACAGAAGCTAACACTAGCCATTTTGCTTCTGCAAAAACTGAACTTCCTAGCTAAAGCAAACAAATTAATAATTACTGCTTGTCCTTTTATGAACTGATTATCTATCTAACTGTCTTAATCTCTGTACTAAGAAGGAAATGTGCACAAATTGAATTAAAATGTTTGAGACTTTAAAGAACATCCAATGGAAGCTAACACTAGTCATTTTGCTACTAACAAGAAATATTAGTATTTCTTTACTAAAAACACAATTTGCAGAAACAAATTAGGAATATTTGGCTACTCACTGCCCCTCCACAACTAAAGTGGCAAAAAGAGCAATAAAAAACGAGCAACTTTAACCTAAAAACATCGGTGTTTTTTTTACCTGGGTGGGTAACCACGACACGAGCAGCAGGAAATCCGTGTTGGATGAAGGCCACCAGGGCTGCTTGTCCTTTTTCCATGCTTTATAATAAAATTAGAAAATTAAAAGATACACAACTTGAACATTTACGACACCAAAACAGGCACGAAACGACAATATAAAATAAATGTTAATTAACTAACGTCTTTTATTTTTTTAAAATGTTTTTCTTGTGTACAATATTTCTGGTGCAACGTGCAATATTTGGGATGAAATAATACTGTGTACAATGTGCAATTTTCCTGATGATTTATTAGAGTTTTATTGCTGCATTTTTGCAGCTTATTGTTTTTGTCAATGCGCACTGCTACCAAATAACTGAGGACACTCCAATGTGTACCTGTACATTTATCCTCAGTGATCATACATACATACATATACACACATATATCCAATGTGTACATACATACTTATATGGGTTTATATATACATATATATTTGCATACGCACAAATGTCCATGTTTATAAATTTGTATTATTATTGTAGTGTATTTTTATACTATACTGTTGTGTTGTATAGCTTTCATTCTATTGTTTTTGCTGCTCTTACCTTTGTAATGTTCACTTTCTGCAATGCAAATTTCTAAGGTTTATTTTATCTGATCAGGTCTGATCTCTTGAGACTTTTATTTTCAACGTTATGATTTTAGGATGACTTTTATTTTGAAGTTCTCTCCATGGCGAGTCCGTTGTTCGCGTTTATCTGTCGATACTGAATTATAAACAAAAAATATCAGAATTTAAGTGATAATTTTCAGTTCTTACGACGCTGGAGCTACACGAGTCAACAAAGCAATCTTCCAGCTTTTTCTAAATATTATAAAAAAGGAGATAAATCCATAAAAAGTGAGGTATGGGATGGTTTTATGCACCTGCTAGCTGGAGTAGAAGAGATGGAGATTATTTTTACATATATTTATAAAAGATAAGAAATTAGAGCAACAATAAGAGATTGGCAAAATGTGGAGATTTGCAAATAATATGTAAAGAGGCTCCTATGAACTAGGTCTCAGTCTGAGAGCCTCTGCAGGTGGAAAAGGACCTGATTAGCAGTTTTTAGAAGCTGAAGTTCATGCAAGTGGCAACATATGGAACATGTCCTCTATTAGATAGAGGTTTGTGTAGCCTTCTGATTACCAAAAAAGTAATGGTCACTGCTGAGAAGGTGTTTGATTGTTTTTTTGCTTTCTTATCTCTGAATTCCTGCTCCTGATGATGTTGGCTGCTTTTCACAGTGCACCTTGGGAGTTGTAGTTTTATTTATCCTGGTCTGGTAAATCAATTGGATTAAAGTAAAGTGGCCCGTTATACTTTATATAAACACAACGCACCACCGCACAGCACACAGTGTGAATCATGTGAAATTCTTCTTTTGTATTTAACCCATTCACCAAGCAGTGGGCAGCAAGGAAAACAGCACCTGGGAGCAGTGTGTGGGGATGGTGCCTTACACAAGGGTGGTGACACTAGCAGCCCTGGGATTCGAACCCACAACCTTCTGATCTCAGGGGCAACTCCCTAACCACCAGACTACCAGCTATCCCAATAAACCTACTCTTAAAGGTATAACTAAAAAAAGAAAAGGGGCAGCCCTAGTGGTTGCCTCTGCGATCAGAAGGTCGTGGGTTTGAATACCAGGACTGCTACTGCTCATCGAGCGCCCCACATCAATGGCTGCCCACTGCTTCACTTGGTAAATGGGTTACATGCAGAGAAAGAACTTCACACTGTGTGCTGTGCTGAAACCGTGCCTCCTACTACTTGGAAAGATCTCTGCCAGTATCATGTTTAAATGCCAAAATGCTGATACACCTTACTACGCTGTACTAACAGAGTGGTTCTTCTGTCTCTATTCTCAGGATGGGACGTCCTAAAGGCATGTGTGCAGCATGGCACTGATCCTGTTTGCCTTTGTGGTCCGGGTCAGGGATGGACTCCCTCTCTCCGCCTCCACTGACTTCCAGCACAACAGGGAGCTCCAGGAGAGGAAGCAGCAGCTGAAGGTCATTTCAAAGTCCTTGAACTCGCTCCCTGAGAGAGGGACCATCAATGGCCATGAGCTCCATATCTAGTGAGTCTCCAGTGTACATGCTGCCTGTAAATAGCCAAGTGTCTGTAACATCTATATACTCGTATAAGGTATGCACACACAAAGATCACTCTGTGAAACCCATTTAATGGTTAAAAATGAAGACTTTTGTTGGATTACATGAAGACTTAGATTCATCCAAACACCCTGTAACCCTCACAGCCAGAAATACTGTGACTGATTTGAGGCTCATTGCATATTGCAGCCCTTTGTGATATCAATATTGCAGAGACTGGTATCGTGATAACGATTATCAGACAATATATATTGCAGCCATTTTAAAAGGCATCTGTGCATTCTCTATAGTGTACACACGTATACACACCTTTTCCTACATTATATAAAATGTTCTGCAGGCATTAGAATGGATTTGAATCCAGTTTTGGTTTCTGTTGCACTGTACAGTTGTTGCTGGTGTAGATTTATTAATATCAACATAATATTCAGGGTTTAGTCATCTAATAGTCTTTAAAGTGCAGAATTCAGAATTACGTGCACTGAAAAATGATGAAAATTAGTAGTACTGGTGCAGTAGTAAGAAAAAGCTGGTTGTGGATGTTCACTCAAGTCTGACTTCGTTTACCCCAAGTGGAGGGCTCGGTGCTGAGCCAGAATATAGCCCACCCGGCCTGTGAGGTCATTTGTTTACTAAATGCCCTCTCTGTGTGTTGTAGCTTCCTCTCGTCTGAGGGTGTGGCCTACATGACGATCTGCGCCCGCAGCCTCCCTGTTGCTCTGGCCTTCTGCTTCCTGGAAGACCTTCGCTGGGAGTTCACAGCAACCTTCGACAACACAGCAGTCGCCTTGGCTACCCGGCCATACCCATTCCTAGAGTTCGGTGAGTGTACAGAAGGATATGGTTATATGTTGGAAAAACTGGACACAGCTAAATAGTAGATACAAGCAGATAATTGGACTACTACTAATACTAGTAAATACACCATTATATATATATATAAAATATATATATATATATATACACACACACACACACACACACACACTGTCCTCCATAATTATTGGCACCCCTGGTTAAGATGTGTTAAAAGCCTGAAAATTGTAGAAAAATGTAACCTTCAACTCAAGTGAATTTTAAGGGGAAAAAAATCTGATTAAGAAATAATTATTTTTTATACAATCATCTGTTCCACAATTATTGGCACCCCTAACAATTCCTAGGAAATAAATGTAATTGAAGTATTTCTGTCA
>JBBPCY010000001.1:651093-671584 GCA_037974405.1 Brachyalestes nurse
ATATATCTTTATTGCACTAAGTGTATTAATTGTATTAAAAATAGCTGTACAAACGGTTTGTGTGCGCAGCCCCTTTAAGACTTGTTGCCCCTTTAAGACTTGTCACCATTTTAAGAGTGTGCAGCAAAGTTTGAGAGGAGAGATGCGAGCCGATCCAATTCAGGTATAATAAGTGTGCGTGCATCCTGTAAAAGTGAGTTGTTCTTGCTTAAATATGCTTAACACTGAGATAAAGTTGTAAACTTGCTGGCGATCGCAGTTATTGTAATTATGTTCTATTAAGAGCGCATAACTAGCGCCTATTTACATGCACGTCATGTATATTTGCAGTGAGATTTTAGTACCACTTTACTTATACTGTTTTATGTAGAGATAATTGCCATTTCTAGTTCATAGGCCTATTGTATTGCAAGCATCAGTGTGTGGATTAAGATTATGTGGTTATGTGGATGCTAATTTGCCAATTTATTGAGCTGTAGTCTTTCACTTATTTCCATGAATATTGATAACAACGTTATCTGCTATTAGAACGTTTGCTATTTGATTTCCATATTATCTATTTTATTGTTTTTGTTATCTCTGTACAGACCACGCCTATAACATGCTTGATGGTACAGGAAAGAATTGATGGAAAGACTGATTTCCTGGGTTCTGATCACTCACCAGGGCGAGTGATCCTTCCTACAGTCTTTTAAAAGGAACTAAATTCCATTCCGAATCCTACAATAGCTTTAAAAAGTGCTGAAATAATTGGACAGAACTGAATGTCGGTGAAACCTGAGATAATTAATCAAGACTTACAGTGAAATCAGGACTCCTATTCATTTAGATCCCTATTAACACACTAATTAACACATACATTTGAACTCCTATTAACACATTAAATAGATTTGATGTGGGTGAATGTGTTAACCATTTCCAAACCTGTATTTACTGTCACCATTCATTATCTTCTGGGCTATTCAACTTATTTTCTTGATAAACATAAACTACCTGTTAGTCCATCAGTCCATAAATGAAAACGAAGTTGGAAAAAACTGCCTGTCTAGAATTAATTATGTTTTATGACATCACAAAAACCAGCCCTTTCAGATACATCCATCTTTTCAACCTTCAACTCTTTAGTCCCACTCATATTTACACTAAACTTATAAGGAGTGTTTCAGCCCGGATTAGCTATATAAAATCAATTCTGGCTGTTTGAGTGCTGGTTTTAGAATCAAGCAAACCTTGGCTGGAAGTGCATTAAAGAGTAGAGAAACCACCCCTGTGTTCTACTAACAAGCCCACAGCATAGCAAAAACAATTATATTTTTTACTTTTTACAACTTTGCTACGTTTGGTTGCATTTATTATATAGTATAAACAGTTAACATTTTGTAACTGATTGTAAACACAGTACCGTATGTGTTTAGGCTGTTGCACAATGTACAGCATTCCAGTCACATGCAGAAATGAGTTCATTATCTATATCATCACAGCCACTAAAGCAGTCGTGCTTCACATCAGACCAGTGCTGCACTCAACATCCACTTGTGTTAATCACAGCCCGAGGCTTGCTGTGTGATGTCGGTGTGGAGTTAAAAAGAGTTTCTCAGTGACACACCGAGCAGCTGGAAGGTCTTACGCCTCCTCTGATTGGACTCACTTCAGCCAAATGAGCTCCAGTTGGGCTCCTTAACCACACCTGCCTTGAAAGAATCTGCAGCTGAACATTTGGTTAGGCTTGCAAATTGACATCTCGTCTCCATTTTCTACAGTGTTTCAGGTAAACCAGGCTGGCTGATACTGTCAAGGCTACTGCAGGCGGGATGAGATGGAAAAGAGAAGGACTGTGGAAATGTGTTGATGCATTGTGATGCATCTATCACAGATTCAGTGGCATCCATTTACAAATGTTAGAATGAATTAGGAATTCTAATGATTTTCAATAAGGAATGTGAGCTTGTTTACTGGCCACAATAAAAAAATAAATAAATAATAATAATGACAATACTACTACTACTACTACTACTACTACTACTACTACTAATAATAATAATAATAATTAAATTACATTCTATTCAATGTAAACCAATGTTGTCACAAAGCAGGTTTACAGAGTCCCAATTGAGCAAAAGGCGACAGAGGCATGAAAAAACTCAGCTGGAGAAAGAAAGCTCGGGAGGAACCAAGACTCAAACAGAGGCCCCATCCTCCTCTGGTCAACCCGGAGAGAAAGAGAGTCTCTGTGGAGAAAACGAACAACAGAAGGACTTCATCCCTGCTGAACAGATCCGGCTCTGTAGCTAACAGTGCAGTTAGAGCCTGTAGAGGTAGTGTCATAATAATAATAATAATAATAATAATAATAATAATAATAATAATAATAATAATAATAATAGCCTAATAATAGCCTGAAAAACCTTTAGGGCCAGATGTAAGATAAGAGATCCACAAGTAGGAAATTTGCATTGTTTCTGCAGAAAGAAGAAAGTTAAGAGCAGCAATACAATAGATTAAAACTATACAACCAAACAAGATAAAGTTACACTTTAAAACTTACACAAAAATATAAATACAGACATTTGTATGTGGTGTTGTACATACTGGATATATATACAGATACACATTGGAGTGTCCTCAGCAGGCATTGGCAAAACAGTAATAATGTAACAGACAGATGTTGTTTGTATACAAGCACAGTGCAAAATGTACCTTGATGCACTCATAATGTGGCTTATATTAAGGTTCACAAACTGCACCGGTGCTGAAAAAAGCGTTCACCCCTTGTGAAAATTCCTTTTGATTGCTTTTAAAAGACATGTTCCAGTCCGCTCACTCATCTCATCTCATCTCATCTAATGATAAGCTAGATTTTCATATTAGAACACCTTTTCAGATCACAATCAGTTGAGTCTGAAATGCCACTGGTCAAATAAGGCCCACATTCCTTCATAAAATACATATTTTGTCACATTATTTGAATGGAATCATTTTGATCTTTGAAGATTTTAGAGTTATAAGTGATGAATATGTGATGATGCATGATGTGAGGGATCCATTTGGAAACAGTTACCACTGATGAGCTGCATTATGAATAAAAGAGAGGTAAACAACATCAGGGCTGTTTGAGGTGTTGATGGAAGCTGGTGAGAAATATTGGTAAGAAATTGGATCTTTTTGTGAGTCATGGGTGTCAGTGTCTTTATGAGGGGCCTCCATCTAAAGTCTGTGTGTGCTGCTACTGTTAAAGGAAGTCTCCCAACATGTTTTTGAGACCCTACTGTTTACATATACATACACACACACACACACACACATATATATAAGGACAAAATATTTACTAATGAGAATATTATATATGGACAAAATATTGGGAAGCGTGACATGACCATGACAAAAAAAGGGACTTTAATAATAATATATATATTTTATCATATATATCTTGGGGTCTTGGGGGCGGGTCTTGGGGACGGGCACCAATGAGGCTGTTCCTAGGTCTCAGGACCCCAAAACAATAATACAAGACGTGCTACTAGGAACTGTGCGCTCGAAGAGAATGGTAGATGGAGCGGCATGTTCAGGTTTTCGATTTAAGGTGTGCTTCACCTTTTCGATTTATTATCTGTGCTTCAGGGGGGGCGGATCCCCCCCGTCCCCCACCCCATTTGCCCATGGGCTGGGCTTATGGTTAAAAACAGTTCTATCTGACGTTAGATCAGTGGCAGGTTCACTCATCTCTCTGTTCTGTCTGACAACAAGAAGTGAAACATTTCACGCGGACGTTTCTCCTCTCTGCTGATCTCGCGGCGATTTTGACGAATTTGTATGAAAAAAAAACATCTTCATTCCGGGTTAAAATGCATTGTAACATTTGTGACATTTGTAGCGAGTAAAATATTAGCATTTATTTCTGTAATGCCTTACATTAACACGTTACAGCAAAAAGCAATGCATTACAGTAATTCGTTACTCTTGTAACGCGTTACTCCCAACACTGCTCCTTAGTAAACAAAGCATTCATAGAAACTGCTGCTAGTTTGGACAGGTTTTGTTTTCAGTTTTGGTCAAAATATCTATGTTTAGTGCGCATTATTAATTACAAGTGAGATTTAATTTGCATTGTTATGAAAGATCTCACTAATTTATTTTTTCATGTAACCATTAGCACAGCATCAAATTAGAAATGGCAACTATAAATAGTAACTCTGAACTCAGTGATCTGACTCTGATTACTGAGGTTGGGTGATTTTTGCCTGCATTCTGTAAAGCTTGCACAGGTCACTTGTTTCCTAAATAATTGTATCCGGTCTAATAGTTCTGGGGTCGGAGATTTACACCCCTCATAAATTGAGACTGTCATTCTTGCACATGGAGGCTGACAGTGTACCATTAGAGATTTCCAGACATGTGGTCCAGCTTAGAGCTTTTAAACCTGTTGAACAGTGGTACTTTGCCCTATAAATGTTTCAGGGCACATCAATACTGCAGGATGCTCTAAGGCAGGACACCTGTTTCAACACTTTCAACACTGGAGCTCCACTAAGGAGCAACAAATGATGAGCTTTCATGCAGACTGTCTTTGTGAAGATTCTGACCAGTCCTCATACAGCAGAGGTGGCCAGACCCTGAGCTGCATGTTTCTTTTCTCTGGTCCACTTTTGAAGTGTGTCATTTTTGCTGTTATGATGGCGAAGTGAAAGGTGAAATGGATGTGGCACTGAACCCAAGGACAACTGGGAACGCTGGTGGGAGGTGGAGGATGACGCTCTGTTTACAGCCTGAGGAGGTAAAACCCATAAGCAATTTCCTTGTCATTTGAGGTGAGGAGCACAACATACCATCCCCCAAGCTGTGACTGGAGCAGAGACACGTCGCCCTCCAGAATTACTGGCAGCCTTGGTAAAAACGAGGAAAAAGCAATGATTTTTTAAAGACCCACCCAGGTCAACGCTTGACATGAGACAAATCCAACCTTTACCCTTACTTTTACTTTGTGGACCCCTCATTTTGTCAGTCTAAAGGGTAAATTGCAGTGCCACTGGTGTTTCACTATTATAAAAATCAGATTTATTCTAGGTTTAGATTTAATATAGCTCTGGGAACAAGGCCATACTTGTTCTCTTGAAATGCTGGATGAACACCTATAAAGTCTCTTACAAAATCTCTCCAGATCCTTTTGGTTTCTCGGGTTAACTCTCGCAGAATCTCATTTTCAGCTCACCCTACAGATTTTCCTTGAATCTTAGGTCAGGACTGAGATAGCTTGAGTCTGTGCTTAACTATTTTGTGTGAATTTGGAGATAAACTCTGAATCGTTGTCCACCAGAAGATCAGAGCGTGACTTGGACTTTGTGAGATTTTCATCTAAAATCTCCTGGTTTTGATGGATGATGCTTTACGTCCAGGGCTTAATCCAGATCCAGCACTTTGCAGAATGAATCTGACACCTGTTTCAACACCCTACCATTACAGGAGGGCACTGTACTGGTTTCTCAATATAAATTTATAGAAACAAGAGCTGCAGATGCATGAATTAAACATTACCCCCAAAATCAGCAACACCAGCACTTATGGTGTCCTTGTTACATTAGACTGTAATAAACTGGAGTAAAGGAGTAAAGGTTTTCTACAAGTGCAACGGGTGAAACCATGTAGAAAATGTTGGCCTAATCCATCAGGTCCCTATCATTTAGATTATCTGACGTTTCATTTTTGAGCTTGCTCTAATAACCCAGACTGTGGCAAAGTTTTACCTCTAGGCCATATTTCAGATGAACAGAGAAACAGAACCTGTCACACCTTCAGCCCCGTGTCTACAGAATTATCATGAGAATTCATCAAGCAGAGAATTATGCTTAAACTGGAACAGGGAGGGGTCTGTGATGAGAAACCTAGTTTCACTGAACTGAAGGAGCATGCAGAGCAGAAAAACAGAAGAGTTTTGTCCTGAGGAGTTTAAAGAAGTGAGATGAAGGACAGTGCAATCATTACACTTAAAAGCATGTGCTTGATTTGTGAATGTACGGGTAGATTGCTGGCCTACAGTTCTGGTGACACTACAAACAAAGAAAGGTGTTTATTAAAAGGCCCATGTAATGAAAAATGTTTCCTCAAAGGCTTTTCCTCACTTTTTTTGATTCAATTCAATTCAATTAAAATATATATTTAAAAAATATATTTTTTACTATACATTTTACTATACATTATGTACTGTTTACTATACATTATGTACTGTTTACTATACATTATGTACTATACATTATGTACTGTTATGTACTGTTCACTCCCAGGCATTTACTGGCCATTACAGTCCTGCAAAACAGTTTTAACTTGTCCAGATACATCCACTAGCTAGGAGTCCCCCAATCACCAACACTGGGAGGATGAGGGTGACTTTGACTTGTTTGACAGGATGATTATGTTTGTTGTACAACAGCACAAACTGTGTTTGCTATGGTCAGTAGTTATGCATGAATAAGGGGGGGATGATGAATACTCGATAAAGACGATTTATAAAGGTGTGTAACAAAAACAACAGCTCTGCAGGGTCATTTGCCCGGTTTTATTTAGAGGCGTGTCAGGAGGCTCTATAGTTGCACAAAATGTAAAGTTTTGTTTAACACCGTAAAACAGACAATGCGTTTCTTATTGTGTGTATTGTGCTCTTAAGTGTCCATCAGTGAGTTTGTCAGCTGATCATACGCAGCCCGAGTTTAGAGTGATTTAGTTATCCATCAATTGTCAAATGTAAAAAGAATTATAAATATAAAGCTCTGAGTGTAAAGATGACAGCGTATCAGCTATAAAACTTGTAACGCTACGTCAGCAGAATGTGTAAGAATGTTCATTGCTGAATGTTCCAAAACACACCAGTGTGACGCTACGCTTTAAGAAAAGTAGTCCCTGACACGACAGTTAATTATACAGTTAATTGTAACAAGTTGTGTTTTTATACGTCACAAAATAAATGCCTTCGCATGTGTCTACCTATTTCTTCTTCAGTAGTTTAGCTAATTAGCACTGAAGTTATATTTGAACTGTTTTTTGAATGCGGTACACAGGGCAGCCAGTCAGAAGACGTTATCACAACCCGATCTCACGGCTTTTCGTGCAGCCATCACGAAAAACAATTTCATCAAAATACATGCAGCCATCACGATTTAGGGCTTTTTTTTCCTACTAGGACAACGCTTCAGTTTTTCGTGCTAGGACAGCACTAACCTATGTATTTTAGGGTTAAGGTTAGGTTTAGGTTAGGTTAGGCATTTCAACCTGCTTTAACTGCTTTGCAAACAAATACGATAAGGAATCAACTCATTATTTCTCTCCTACTGTCCCTCAGTCACAAGTAACCTCTGATACTGCTGAAAATACAGGGTAGTAAAGCGTTGTCCCAGCACGAAAAAGTGAAGCATTGTCCTAGCACGGAAAAAAGCCCTAAATCGTGATCGCAGCACGTATTTTGATTAAATTGTATTTTGTGATGGCTGCACGAAAACCCGTGAGATTGGGCTGGTTAACAGTGTATCAGTCTTAAAGGCACAGTGTGGACCATAAACCCACACAAACACGGCCATAAAGGACAATTTATAGTCATAAGCTGTCTAGAAAAAAGTGCAATAAAAAAATTGTCAACTGGTATGACCATCCTAATCTTCATTCTAAAATTCACAATAATATGTAAATAATCTTCCAGACATATTTACAAGTCCATCAGTTCAGAAGTGATATCAGAAATTTACTCCACAGATGAAGTGCAGAAGTGACACTAATATAGCGTTAATGGTCTGGTGAAGCACATAAGTGCTTGTTTCACTCATGAGGGCACACAATCAGAAAGCCGTAAAAATTTCAGTAAGAGTTACAACCGGCGCCTTCCTGAGAGCAATGGCGGAACGATCCATCTCGCTCGCTTCCAGGATAAGATGATTTCTAAAAGTGGAGCTTCAGAAGTATTCGGAGCCTCAGCTTATTTATGCTGGATGATGAAAACTTGAAAGGACAGTTTCTCATGTAGGGTTTAATCCTGAGAAGATCCAATTACTGCAGGAGGAAACAACAGCATGATGTAATTTGATATTCATTATTTCTTACTTGTAGTTCAAGGGTCGGGCAATACGGCGATCATCACCGGGATAAATTATGAGTCATTACATCACAGTATGCTTTCTAAATGTTTCACGGACACTAAAGATCATCATTATCCTGTTGAACTGGATTCATGGAAGTGTGTGGAAGGTGAATAAGAATGGGAAATACCGCCGCTTCTTTTTTGTCCATTCTAATATGACGTTTGAAGTATCATGATATATAAATTTTGCCAAGTGATACGAAGAGTAGATTAGGATGTTCCTTTGGGTTGTCACCACCAAGGAAGAGAATTTTACCACCGAGTTACACTTGCTGTAACATTTCTAGACAGTTTGTCTTGTCTCTGAAAACTATCCCTTTCAGGCCATTTCAGTTTGGTTGAAACTTGCCAAGACCACTCTGATGGACTCATGTTAAGTAATTTGTATTCAAACTGCAGTGCAGTCTACATGAGTTGTGGGGGGGCTATCACTGATGTGCATCCATCATACGTAACCTGGTGTAGCTTAAGGAGAAATCGTTGTGCTATGTTTACATATAATGGTCAATGGGGTTTTGCTACGTGAGGTGACCAGAAAAAACAAATGGTTTCATTCAATACGACAGCTCCTACTTAGCTAGCTGTCAATGTTCCCATTGAACATCGTAACAGTTGCAACCACCCCTACCCCCAACTCCATGTGAGATTTGACAGGAGCCGCAACTAGATTCTAAACTCATGATGCAGTATAACTTGTATTTTAACGTAGATTTTTATTATGACTTAAATTTGATGATTTGTAAACCACTGTAAATTGTCAAATTTTGCCATTTAAACAAATGGAAAAATCTTATGTATGTAAACTGAACAAGCAATTCACTACATAAGTCACACTGTATGTAAATACAGTTACACTGAAATAGTACAGCCGAACTAATGCATTGACAATTCTGCTTCTGAATGTATTCAGTTTGTTTCATTTGAAGAACATAACAGGGTCTATTTAGTAACACTATATAATACGTGCAGTAGTTCAAGTTGTTTATTAGCAATGGTTTGGTGGTAAAACATCAGTAGGATATGCATTTCACCTTCGATTTTACAAAAATACATATACAATACATCAATACGAGTGAGTATGTTCGGACCTGAATACAAAAATAATCAGTGACTATGTGACTGAAAAATGACTGAAAAACTGCTGTATTGTTGTACAGTGATTGTGATCTAGTCCTGTATATTGCATGTGCAGCATGCATTATGCACTGAATGCTTTTCTTCACTTTCACAATACAAAGTATACATATTCATTCACACAGCATCTAGTTCTTTAGCTGCTGGTCAAGGATTAATAACCATTTAATACAATTTGCAAAAAAACGACCTGTACAGCGTAGCTGAAATGATTGGCAGCTAGTCTTCTGAAGACATATTTACAAAATTCACAAAAATACACCAGCGTTTTTAATGAAACAAAGTTCAAATGAACCTTCAGCACTATTCAATATTACTGCCTGATACTCTATATAAGCACATTCATTCTTCATGGTAAGGAATGAGACGTCATTTGGTTCTTCACCTTGTTAAAAATGAATGGTGCGGGACAGTGGTTTGAGACTTAAATAGAATCTGTGAAATATCCTGAACATTCAGACACGGCTATACACCTACTTTAAATACACTGTGAAACAAAACTGCAAAAAGTTCAAGTTATCTGACACTGTACCAGCACAAATGACAAGAGGGAGAACATTCCAAGCTGAAGTGACCCAGTTTGAACAGATTATTAAAACTGAGCTGCTTTCCTGGGCTTGAACTAGTTGCTAGTCCAGGCCCTTGAAACCAGAAAGAACGCAGCAAGCGGCAGCCCATGTAGTCCTTATTTCAACAGGTAACTCCTAGTTCACCAAATAGCTTAGCCACAAATAAAAAGTAGATACAAAAGAGCTGTCTTTATACATTACAATATAAAAAACACTATTACTGTGTTCATGATGAGTTCAGAGATGCTCAACTGTTAAACATGACACTCTTTAGTATGGACAGTTTGTACATGTAGGTCAGATTTACTGACCTTCCTCAGCCAGAATGGCTGAAGAACTTTATGTTGGTAGGAGACATATATATATACACATACATACATACATACATTATATATATATATATTATATACACACATACATACATACACACACACACACACACATAAAATATGCATTTGTGGTCTGTACTGAGATCTGTGGTGGAAAATATGATTACAACACTTATTTTGATTGATTCAGGGACCCCTTTGAAAATGTATTTTTTTCATAAGGGAAACACTAGCAATGGAAGGACACACCATATGGATACACCGATTCTAAAGGCAGCGTAAAAAGGGAAATTCTGCAGGTTTTTCAAAACAAATGAAATCATAATGATTTCGATGTGAAATCTAAAGGAACTTGCCAAGAATTGTTCACAGTGGGGGCGAATGAAACCAGATGTCTGGAGTGTTTAATGCCTTTTAAAGCACAGGCAGAATAAATGATTACACAAATGGTTATAAAGTGGTTATAAACACTACCCCATTTGTTTTATGATATTTTGGAGAAGGATTTTGGTCTAACTTGTCTAATTTGTTTTTTAGATTAGATATTAGTGACTATACAGGCGGTCCTCGGGTTACAACAGTCTCGATATACAACGTTTCGAGTTTGGGAGTCTCACTCCAACTAACTAGTCTGGTTGTGCGCGATGGAAGAATACGCAGAATACGCAGAATACGCAGAATACGCAGGAAAGCAGTGCTTGGGTTGGACTGTTAAAAGTGTCTTTACACTCTTTTTTTGTCATTGTTTCTGTTACTACAGTACAGTGTACAAGTACAGTATATTTATGTCCTTTTCCTGTGGCTTAGTGTTTTTACGTTCTAGATCAGCGGTCCCCACCTTTTTTTTTGCGAGACGGACCAGTTTCATGTAAAACAATATTTTCACAGACCGGTACAGATACAACTAAAAACAAAGTGCATAAAAATACAAAGAAGCTCCCCAACAACGTTTGTCTTTTACTCATTTTTGCTAGATGGTGGACTAAATTTTTTGATGTGCCGTATGACGTGGCGAAGACGAACGTTTTTTCAAAATAAAAGATCATTCAGACTCTGATAATTAATTAAATAATTTTTATTGTGTCTTTCTGTGTGGCCCGGTACCAAATGACTCACGGACCAATACTGGTCCACGGCTCAGTGGTTGGGGATCTCTGTTCTAGATTCTGATTTTACAACAGTGTTAGGATCGGCAGGTGTGTTTCGACTAACACCAAAATTCGCGTTACATCACTGTCGTAAGAACGGAACTGTGTCGTAACTCGAGGACCCCTGTAATTGCATTGTGGACCTTATTACTCCTGATTCCATTCACTACCACTGTAAAGAAAACTGAATCAGTTTCTATCTAACGTTAGATAGAACCGTTTCGCCGTAAACCCACTCTACACAATCCTGTTTAAATCTTAATGATTAAATTACGCAGAGATGTAGCAAAACCAGTAGAATTCCCAATTCAGTTTTCAGCACAAATGTTTGTAAATGTACTTAATTGTAATGTGATTATCTTTGCTGACTGGTGTTCAAACGGGAGATTTTTCCAAATCGTTTTTGCATAGACAACTCAAATTTCAGTAGGTATGGATGGATTACTGTTTAAATACAGCTGGGGAAAAACACATTAATATGGGCGGACGAGGCCTTAGATCCAGACGTCCTGAATCTAAACCTTCCATAGCTGTTTGCCTTGCAGTGTTGCTGACATTCAGCAATAAATATGTCCCGTCTTGCTACAGCCACACAAAATGAGATATTGATGCTAACACCAAAGCACACAACCAACACAGACACTGATTAGATGAAAAGGAATGATGCCTCATGGGAATGATGATGATAGTGCAGAGAAGGGCATTCAGCTTCCACCCATTGCTTCTTTTTATACACACACGCGCACGCGCACACACACACACACACACACACACACACACACACGCAGTGGTTTAGAAAATGATCCACAAAATACCCATTATAACAAGATGTCTGGGAGGAATGTCACATTTTCTCTCTACAGTGTATCTCCATGAATGTGTTGGATATTCAACAATCCATGTTTGGTTGTATTTTTTTTTTCTCATTAATCTCACATAAGAATTATTTAAAAAGTAGAACATACAAGCAGAAAAAATAACGCCACCTGCCATTCCTCTACCTTGTGAAGCAGTTTCCTCAGATTATCTACATTAAGCTGTTTTCTTATACTAAACATCAATGGTTCCCAAACCTGCTCCCACAGTTCTTCTGTCCTGCATATTTTAGTGTTTTTCTGCTCTTATAAAATCCAAGTTAAACATTTAATTGGCGCCATTTGCGTACCATGTTGTACAGATGTGTTAAAAATCAGTCAGAGCTCCGTTCTTATGGCTGTATTTCAAGCAAAAGTGCATGCAGTGCCTTTAAAAGACACACAAACATACCTTCGCTATCGTACAGTAGAAGGCTCTTGTAAAAGCTCTTGTAAAAGGCTGCAGAACTCTCTACTTTGATTTTGTAGAATTGGGTGTACCTTTAGTGTGCCCTGCTTAAAGAAAGTTCACTTAAAAGACAAATTTACTATTGTTACTACTCAAGGAATCCTTTCTCCTTCCTCTTTCATCTTGTTTCTGCATGTTCAGAGGGTTTAAGGAAAAAAAAAAAACCCGGCATAGGACTTTAAAATAGCTAGAAAAGTTCAGATATGTTTAAAATCTTTGAAAAAAAGCTGCATTGGGAGAGAATAGGCTTTTATTCAAACCCTTTGTGAGATTAAAATGTTGTTCAGAGCAGAAAACCTCATAAATATGTAGTTCAGAGTACTATAGAGCTAGATCTGAAGTTAAAAGCGTCCACATTCAGTTAGGGTCAAAGATGTGCTGTAGCAAAGTAACTTAAGTTCTTGTGCTTAAGGAGCAACTTTGTAGATTCTTTTAAAAAATGCTCTCTGTAAAGTACACTTTTCAACAAGCGCTGATTAAATAAACTTAATTAAAGTCAGATTTACTCAGTTACAGTCGGGCCAAGACTGCAATGGAGCTCCAAGTCTAATATAGCTACCTGTTATCACTGCATTTCTAAATCATCAAACACTCACCTTAAAAGAATCTTATCCTCTTACCTATAAGACAAAAATACAGACAACATACAGGCATTGCTAGCTACATTAGCCTTGTAGCTCCAGTTATAAACAAAAGTAGTAACGGAGTAAGCTTTTATTCCCAAGGTCCTTTGTTCCCAGGTGCAGTTTGAAATGTCTGTCCAAATCTGATGACCACTCAGGTTCGGTTGGGTTGGGTTCGAGCATCGTTTTCCAAATGTGCCAAGTTTGAGGTTAAAAACTTTCAAGATGGTGGTGATGTAAACTCTTATTTGCGGAACCAGAGAGTAAAATGTATACACTCGGCAGCTGGTGGCCTAGTGGTTAGGGAAACGCCCCTGGGATCAAAAGATTGTGGGTTTGAATCTCAGCGCTGCTAGAGGCACCACTGAGGTACCCTTGAGCAAGGTGGTGTGTTCATGTGTGACTATAAGGGGCCATTTATTTACTTTAAATTATTTACCTTTATTTTTAAATAAATGCTTACTTTCCTTTATTAAGCATTAATGTTTGATGTACTTTACTGCATAATTATAAATCACACACCAGTTTGAAAATATTAAGTAATCAATGCTGCATCGGATCTCGCTGATACCTATTCAAGTTCTGCTCCTGAAGAACTGGAAGAGACATAAAGCTCAAAACTTGAAGATAAAACACTGGGCAATGGGAACCTGGAGCTGTTTCCTAGAAAATGTCAATGAAGGCCTTGGGAAAATAAGGCATTGGGAGCATTTGGACGACCACAAAAGAAGCAAACTTTGGTGTAACATGCATATTTGTGGCCGAAACTTTGCTTTAGGAGTGAAAAATGACATTTTTCAGGCTCCAGTCAGTCAATGCAGACATCAGACGACGGAGCTTTGATTGGTCATCTACCATTATTGAATTTTAACCATGTGTTAAAATGCAATATCCACGAGAAGTCCACATTCCACGCCATTAGGCAGAGGTGGCAATAACATTGTGATAAATCAGGAATATACCACAACTATTTTACAACATTACAACCACAGGTAGTGTTGAAGTCCTGTGAGAGGACAGTTCTGATGAGAATAAGAGTAAACCTCTTCCATACATCCATCACAAAGTTCTGTGTAGCTGAATTCTTAAGAGAATGTGGTATGGGGTGCTTGTGGAACTCTCAAACTGCCTGAAGTCGGAGGAAGTCCTTTCTCTGTCCTTTATCCTGATGCACACTCCAGAGTGTACCACACACGCCAATAGTGAATCTACACTAGATGATTGTCCCTGTGTCAGATGACTGGACCTTCAAGAAGCCTTTGGTGCCCGGATGGACGGCTCACTTCTCCCAAACGGCCAGATGCGCGCTGGTGGCTGGTGACTGAGCCTCTGCTGAGTTACACCGTGATGGAGGACTCGTCGTGGCAGGCGGAGGCACGGCGTGTTTTGGGGCTGCACCGTGTCAGCATTGAGATCTGCGTGCTGAAGTTGTTGCCGTTGCTGCCCATGGATGGGTGCTGGTACTTTGTGTCGGAGCCCAGGAACCTCTCCAGGTGCCACCTCCTCCATTTCCTCTTTATCTCAGCCTGGACCTGAGAACCAGCAATGAGATGGCAGCTGAGCTAGAGGCTTTAAAATGAAAGTTAAGACCAGCAATATATATCATGTATCGTTTTCTCACTTTACTATATTATACGTATGGATAATATTGTTCATTCTGGAAGATTCACACTCTCTTTCCCACTTTACTGTTACAATGCTGTATTGTCTATTTTATTGTCTCAGATTTACACCACTGTTACATTGCTATAGTGTATATTTATTGTATTGCTACTATCATTCCTCACACTTTATTCAGTGCTGCTAACTGCCACCTTTGCAAAACCCTGTTGAATGCACTCTGTTGAATGTTGCTGTATCTTGCAGCATGGAGAAACGTCTCATCACACTATGTACATGTTCACTGCTGATGACAAAGTAAGCTTGAACAAATCCAGGCTAGAATATGTTCTTTCCTCAAAAGGGAAAACACAAAGGTTGATCTTACTTCTGTTTTAGACCACATTTGTGAGTTTTCCAAGCTAGTAGCTTAATCATGATGACATGTGCGTGGAAAAAAAGCAGAACTAATCTGAGCATTCGAGTTCTAGCATTGTGTAAGCATGTCAGCATGTCAATTCATTCTGCTTTTACAGGCAAGCAAATAGAACAAGATGTACCATACTGTAGTGAGCAAAATGACCACTGCAGAAGCTGAGAAAAAGAAGTAGCAATCAGTGGGGTCCAAGCAGAATTTACAAGAGGTTGAATGATTTGACCGCCAGGTGAAAGAAGACCATCTGAATTTTGTAAATGTTTCTTAAGGATTTAAGGACAAGATACATTTTTAAGCCAATTTTTTAACCAAACCATTTGCTAGAAGTTGGATAAAGCCAATCTATATATGAAGAGCGTTTTCCAAAACGGCATAAATCCATTTTGATAGTTTTCAGGAAAATGACATTTTTACCTAGACCCACACGTGCGGTTTGGATAGAAATGGCATCTTGCTGTACATCTTAAACAAGGAAATACAGCGATTTGGCATGAAATGTTGATGAAGTAGTGACTAGGTTCAGTGCACAGCAAAATGGCATGACAAAGTCATTTTTTTTTTAATTTGGCTTTTACTGCGTTTTGGAAAAGAGCTCTTCAAATATATATTATTATGAATGAGCAACAAAATTTAATGGAGGTCGGCCATTCACACAGGAGAGTACTGGCTGATCACTTCTGATTGGCTATGACAGCTAGTTTGTTGAGTGAACCAAATGGAGATTGTAAGCAAACAGTCAATGATCCAGGAGCTTCACATGCAAGATATCTGTGGAACATCCAGTTTGTAAAATGACCACTTTGTTTTAGATTTAAATGTCTCTGAGAAGCTCTGGGACTAGATTTGTGGCCATAATTAGAGCTGAGTAAAGCTAAATCTACGCCCAGAGACTGACCACTTCATCATATGGTCACTAAGTTAACGGTTCTACCAGTAAACATGGTGAGGAAGCGCTTTGTCATCAATTCAACATGACCAAAATTAGTTAATCTTACTTCATCAACCATCCACTGTCAGCTAACCTTCCACTAAGCAGTTATTTTTCTTTCTTCAGAGATCGTTGCATTAAAAAAAGTGCTGTTGTTTCTTTTTTTTTTTGGTATGACAATTAACAGTATGTGTATAGGACACCAGAGAACAGGAAACATCAGTTGGAAGAGATTTGTAACCACTTTGTCTATTATTTGGGCATTTTAATACATTTTAGTGAACTAAAACAGCCAACATCATCATTCATAAAGAAGGCATGTGTGGGAGGAATGCCCTTACATTTACAAGCGAGGACATGATATTTACCCTCATATTTATCATCATCATTCACCATCACTAGAACATCAGGGGTAGGGCATCTAGATAAAGTCAGATATGGGTCTCCAGAAATTCATTATTTATTTAAGACTCAACCAATCACACACTTTTCCAAAACAGCTGCAACGCGGCCGCATGACCTCTCGAGAGCCACGATGCAAGAGCATCCTGCTGGGTGAACCTCTCCTGTCTCTGCTGCCACCACTCAAGCATGACGGCACGGACTCTTCAATCTCAGCTTTTAAATGAACATTTGCATATTTTCCTCACTAAACCTCACCCAACCTTACATCCAGCCTCATAGTATAAAGATACGGATCTGCTTCTGAGCTTTTCTGGCTTTTCAGCCTTTCTTTTTCTCACTCACAACTCTACAAAAGTAAGTTCAAATAGTCGCATATGTGACTTTTAGCCACTTTTTCATATCACTCTCCCCACTTTCTTTTATTTAAGTGTGAGGTTAGACAATGACACCTTGTTTTAACATAGTTTTAGTGTGTTCTCACATGTTTGGTCTCTGCTGGATGTGTTTGTTTCAGTGAAAGTTATGCATAGTTCATGCAAGGTGCCACATAGGAATGTAGGACTATTGCGGT
This sequence comes from Brachyalestes nurse, assembly GCA_037974405.1. Lineage (NCBI taxonomy): Eukaryota > Metazoa > Chordata > Actinopteri > Characiformes > Alestidae > Brachyalestes > Brachyalestes nurse. The sequence continues at coordinate 668,275 of JBBPCY010000001.1, forward strand.
TAAACCCAATTGCCGAATTTTAGCTTAAGAGGATCTAGACATACTGAAATGTCACTTGAAGTCCCATGAATAAAATGTCATGAAATTTGGTGTGCATCCAAAGAATGTGGTTGCAGTGCAAGGTGTGACATTTTGTGAAGTTTGAACCTTTAAATAACAAGATATCAGCTTCAAGGCATATAAAATTCTGTTTTGCAGCAACGGCAAACTGAGTGCAGGACACTTGCCCTCATATGAATTCAAGACATCTAATTCACTTTCATTGTGCTCATTCCATTTCTTGTGGTCAAAACTGCATTTGCCAGTGTCTAGGCATATTTTAGTTTGAACCTTTAAATTATATTGGTTTCAAGGAATGTATTGGCTGCTGAATTGTGATTGGCCGCTTGCAGTGACCATCATTAGACAGTTGCAGCAACCTCTATGTGACGAAACCTAATGAAACTGGCATGCTTCAGTGGTAGTGATGCAGCATGTTACATTCTGTCACGTACTTCACAAGATATTCGCTAGAGAGGTTTTTGCCTTGATTGCTCACTTGGTAGTGCTATTCCACAATGAGCTTGGGTCTTGTGGCAGTCAAAGGCCAACTTGCCACACAATTTTCATACTATTTGGTGAAATATTTGGTAAAATAAGGATCTTGAATGGTTGTCGAGCAATTGCACAAAAAGTGCTTTGTGCTTCCCCGACATCAGGGGGCGCTAGCATGAAGGGACACACCCGCCTAAGCACACAAACCTCTTATTCTGCAGCGGTCATGTGGGGCTACAAGCATGCCAAGTTTCCTTTAACTTCTGTGGACTGGTGAAGACTAAGGACATGATATTGTCTACCAAAAATCGCTGAAACTGACAAAAACTCCTGTCAGAATGAATTTAGTCTTCGTTGCGAAAGCTGAAGGCTCATTAGGGCCTTCACATGCAAAGAGATATCCGAAAGTTCAGTCCAGTCTAAGGATAACTTCTTAAAAAAACAAAGGGTGATCAGCATGATGTTCTGTTACAGTCTGATGGATGATTTTTTCATGGATTCATGGATTGATGTTTTATTAAATACTGAAATGCAAATATCTGAACTTCCAAATGAAACCATGTTTCTGAATTTCCTTATGTATATGTGAGACACCAAGGAGATGGTAAAACTGTGCCTGAGCAAAATCAGCCCTGATTAAGGGTGTGCAGGGTCTAACATGAGCTGATTTTACACCAAAAATGACACAGTGCTCACAGCGAGACTTAACTTTCACAAATTTCCCCCTGGAAGACACTGATGCAGCACAAAAAGCAGTTGTTTCTGTCCACATTTGTTTTTTCCAGCAACGGACGTGTTCATTTTGAAATAGGCTTCAAGGAAAGGACATTCAAACATAGTTCAACTATTTGAAGGTGGTTTTGAATCACTGATGCCACAGACCATAGAACCTCCACTAGTACAAAGATATAGTTGCTTCATAATGTATAACTGTCAGCTGTTATGATCTTAGACTGCACAATTTTTAAAATTAGATTAAACTTTGCTGCCATTGTACAAGTACAACGAAATGCAGACTAGCATCTAACCAGAACTTAGAGTAAGATATAGATAAGGTGAAAAGGTATGCATGAGTATGAATTTTGAATGAATTTTGTACTTTTTTTTGCTAGAAACTACAAGCATGTCATGTGCAGCAAGCATCAAAAATAGACTCGAGGCACATTTTCTTTCACCATGTTAATATGCAAGTGTATTGCATGTAGTGAAGCGCAAACCACATGGTTACTGCATGGTGTAAAATGACCTTAAATATTCTGTCAATTTTGAAACAGATTTAAGTAAAACCTGCTTCCAGTCACAGTCCCATACCAGTGCAGACCTTTCTGAAGTTAAAACGCTGTAAAATGTAAATAACTATCATTAAAGCATACTGAGTTGTTTGTAATGGTCACAGAATTCCCACCTGTATTATTTCACCTTTTGGTACTTGCATTTTAACTGCATTTAAAGCATATAACCAAGTTCCAGCGAGAGCTAGCCAGCCCCCCACACAGCAGTTAGTTTACTCAGTGCTGTAGCAAGGCAAACTGAGAGCAGACCACTTCCCCTCATATAAATTCAAGACATCTAATTCACAGTTTCATGAGAAACGGAACAGACACAACAGATGTATTTCAATTTCATTGCGCTCATTCTATTTCTTGTGGTCAAAACTACATCTGCCAGTGTCTAGACATATTTTAATTACTATATATACTTTTGCATTTAAATTGGAAACTGCATACGGTTCGAACAACAAAGGATGGTATTGAATTCATTACGTTTTCAGATGGATTTGTGTGGAATGATTTATCTTACCCATATGTGGTTCCCTATGCGTGCCTTTTGACAAACCACAAATCTACACATGTCTTTGTGCTGGACACGTTCTGGCCCAAAAGGTTCTTTTTGAGTGCTCAAAATAAGAATATACACACTTTTTTTCAGCAGTTTGATCATGTTCTCTATATATCAAATTAAATGCAACCATTAAAGATCATTACTATTAGTCACTATGAAACAGAGTGTAATAATAATAATAATAATAATAATAATGTTTTTATCCCTGCCTTAATTTACCTCTGAAAATACACCAAACCCCTTCATCTGAATAAAGTGGCCATCAATTTGTGAAACTGACCTCTTAATTTTACCTTAAAATTAGATTTAAGGCGTGAGTGTGAACCCCCTTAATCTTTCATTTAAGGCATTAATTCAGGAGGTTCTATTATTTAAGGGGCAACTTTGAAAAGTAGTAGCAGTCTACTTTTATTATTATTAAAGGAGAAGAGCAGAATCAGGCAGAAAGTGATGCTTCTTTGCAAGAGCAAATGGAAAGATCACCCCTGACTGTGCACTCTCCAGCATGGCTTTCCTATCTAGTGCATTTCCAGAGGTAGCAGAAGCTGGAGTGAAGGACGATTAGGAAAGCATAGCTTAAAGGTTGATGACACGCTTCCCAACAGACCTTCAGGACAAGATTAGCCAGAGCAAGTAAACTTTATCCCCCATTGGGTCCAGAACTGCTCGCCTCGGAGCTAATGGTAAAGTTTATTCAAGGTTTTCTTTGGTGCTATTTTAAAACACTAAATATATAAATGAATTAAAAAATAAAAATGCAGACCGGTCACCCACCTCTCCATTCAAGAAGCAGTACAGGACGGCCACCACGAAGCCCTGTAAGCAGAGTAAAGACATCTCATTTACACTCGGATCAGGGAGGACCGCACTGGACGACTGGGGACGCCTGCCAGTTCATTTATTCAGGGGACACGACTGTGACCCAGTGTAATTA
>JBBPCY010000001.1:675514-693826 GCA_037974405.1 Brachyalestes nurse
CATTTGAAGAAAGAAAGAACAATATCCTTGACAGTGTCATACTTTTGACACTGTCATACTACAGTGACAGTGTCATACCACTTAAAACTTAAGTACAGTGGAATTTTATTTTCATTTTTGTTTATTGTATTTTCTTGTGTAATTCAGTGTGCGTCATGTCGCTACATAGCGAGCTGCTGACATTATGTGACTAGTTTTGAACAGTGCAGTCGGACGAAAGTAATGTTTTTATTTCTGAAGGTTAAAAAAAAGTCAAACCAGGCACTCACGAATATTGGTTGGACTCGTTTCTCCCGATGTCAGGGCAGTTGATCTTCTGCCGCAGTATGCGAATGATGCAAATAAACAGGATGAAGTTCATCTGTCACCAGAGGACAAAACAGCGTTATCCGAGCGCTCCGCACCTCAGCGTCATCAGCTTCTATATATTACAGGTAGACCGCTAGACTAATGGACCACTCAGAGCATAAAGTGTACTCCTATTAGCTCAGCAAAAGCCCAGGCTGCCCTCTATTAGCGGAGGTACAGGTAGCACAGAGACCCTAAAACAATAGCAGACATGCACTCGTGGAGAACACAGGGCTAATGGCTTCTCCGTCAGCGATGTGCATGTAACAGCTTTTTCCTTGCTATTCTCAGTGAGTAAGGGTATGAGTGGGAAGCATCCATTCCATCTTTTCATATCTCTCAAATTACATGCTTGCCTAAGAATGAACATCACGGACATAAAATCTGCATAAACATTCAGACCCATTTTCCAACCATCCACACCTCTCCACCATTCTCCATCCCCGTCCAGGACCACGAGGACGCCTGAAGCTCATTATGTGTACAATATACACAGACGAGCCCCTGCATGAGCTCCGCCTGCATAGTATCTACATTCATTGTCCCTCCACTGACCATACAGGTGCACTTTGCAGTTTACAGTAGACTGTAGGGCATCTGTTTCTCTGTATTGTTTATTAGTCCCCTTTATCCCATTCATCAATGGTCAGGACCCCCACAGGACCACCAGAGAGTGGGTATTGTTTAGGCAGTGGAACTTTCTCAGCATACCAGTGACACTGACATGGTAGTGGAATGCCTGTGTGTGTAAAGTGTAAAGTGTGTGTGTGCAGCAGGAGCTTATTTCCATAAGTGCAGCAGGAGCTTATTTCCATAATAACCTGTTTTTGAAGGACTAGGCTGATCAACTCAGCAGATTTCTAACCGGCTCCTCTATTAATATTGTGTTAAACCTGGAATTTAATTGCATAATTCAAATATTGCAATACATTATAGTCATTTCTAGCATTTCAAAATCAATGTAGTCAAATTATTATACACATTATAGTTCATCAGCTCAGTATAGCTCGTCAGGAAATCATTTTTTTTTTTATTGAAATTTTACAGTTACTTGTCATTTGTCAGTTTCTAAAGTGCAACTCCTGCACATTTTAGTCTGGGCAAATACTTTAGTCTGGGCAAATATGTTTAAAGAATATAATGAAAACATTTTTTAAGTAAATCGATATTCAATGTCACAAAATGATGTACAAGTTTAATATTTATATCCTACTACAAGACACAGCATAGAGTCAATGACAGCTAAGTGCATAAAAATGATAAACGCACTTCTGTGTAGTGGTCCGTTATACTATTGCACATAAAGAGGTCATGTAAAAATATGACAGTAGTAGTGTTACCAAAAAAAATCACAAACAATGGACTGAGTGCATGTTGGAAATTTCCTTTTCAATTTCAGTGCTCTGTGTTTCAAAACTGTCTCGGTTCAGTGGTGACGGTGCAAATCTTGATTGAATGAATCCTAATAGTATCATGTGGCTGTCAGGATGTGCAGCTCTGTCTCCATTTCTCTGTTAATCTGAAAACACAGCTTGCTCTCTGGTTCCAATTCCAGCAGCCGGACTATGTGAACGGAGCCATGGTCAATATTTTTGGTCAATAGCCATTGCTTGTCAGCTGGTTTAGCATGGTTCAGAGTGTGGGATGATGTTTTGTGTCGTGCTCCTGTCAGTCCCGGACCATTATATGATGTGTTTGTTTTGAAACGGTTATGATTTTCCAATAAACTTTCAGGATAAACTTTCCAATAAAGTTGGTGTCTCGTAATGCAGCGTGGCAAAAGACAAGCGGTTTTGTTTTTCTTCCAGCCTTCCTATCACTCTTCTCCTTGCTCTGCTTCCATCCTTTTCTCTCTTTGCTCTCTATCTCTCGCTGCCACCCTGCTGGAGGCTGGGTGTGAAAGTGTTCTTCACACTTTTGTCCTTATTGATATTTCATGTATGACCTGGTCCCATGAGAGCCAGCCACATCTGTCACAAACAAAGCTGTCTCAGTCCAGCACACAACTTTGCCAAACCATTCTGCAAACAGGACATAATTAGCCAAGAAATATACTGCAGCCTTGGAGCATGAACATGCACGCAGTTCACAAATGTTAGAATCAATATGCAACAATTTTTCCATAACATACTGGCTGTTTCTCCACGTTTTTACCAGCTCTATGAAACAGCTGTGAAATTATGAAATTATACATATTTTGAGGTCTGATACGAATTTTGACTCATGAGGTGTAGAGTTGATTGTTTTATGTAAATATATCCCACAATATAACGCAGTAATGTTCACAGACAATCCACAAACATATACGTCCATGGAAAGAAAGAGAGCACATCATTTTTTTTTCCTGGTTATTGCTTTTGTAATGTGTGGCAGTGTGTCTGTGTAAAAACATTTTTTTTTCACTATTTTTTTCCATGGCTGAGTATATATATATATATATATATACATATATATATATTATACATTACTGTTTTCTGTTGTATTACTATGAGTATCCGTACATACTAAGCCTTGTTTCAACCCTGTGGAATATCTGATGTTCTGTGTTACCTCTGGACCCTTCATTAGTGTTTCTGTTTTGCTTTGTGTTTGTTAATTAAACATTTGGGATTAGGCACATACACCCCTCCTCTACTTTACTAGAGAACTTAGTTCCAAGATGCAATTAACTTCTTGCCTACCTCCCCACCTCCAAATATCTGACACTAATACATCTGATCTAGCCCAACAAGAACATCTGAAGTTGTTCATTAGCTGGAGCAGGAGTGGCTGATTTCAGAACTAGACTATGCAGGAAGGTGCATCTCCAGATGAAGTGGGTAACACTGCTGCCCTCCATAAGGAGATTGGGGCTCGACTGCATGCCTGAGCAGGTACATCATATTACACCAATAAGAGTTCTAATGTGTCTGTAACACGACTAAACAGCAAGTCTCTCTGGACAAGTGCGTCTAATAAATATAGAAATAAAAATTTAATATTTAAACAAAATGTTGCACAGCAGCGAGTCCTTGTCTGAAACAGTAGTTGCCTAAAAAGTGTGACAGAACTATAAACAATAAAAAAAATAAAGATGAAAAACAAAAGATGTATCAGTAAGAGATTTGAACGCTAATACAATGCTTTGAGCATTTTATGATTCTGTATTGAAAATCATCAAAAAGTAAAGTTCCTCACGTTATTTATGTATTTAGTGCAGTTTTATCCCACAAAAGATCTGAATTGTAAAACAAACTGTATTCAATATTATTATACTTTCTACTGTTTTCTAAGGAACCATGACTGAATCAAACTGTCATAAAAAGTTCAATGTATGACTGCCTGGTGCAAAAAGCAGTCAGTGCTAGGGAAAATGTATGCAGTCATAATTGCGTGGATATGTGAACAGATTAGCCTTTAGATAAGTGTTTATAGAAACAATATTGAAAGGCATTATCTAGATTGCAGTCTGTGCTTTTCCACCAACACACCATCTAAGACCAACTGGCTCTCGTCCATCAGGGCCACTATTACAGCCGGCGATGAAATCAATAAACAGTTACTGCCGTTCGGGTACTCTCTTGAATGTGTGTGTATGTACGCCTTGAGGGAAATATGGAACTCAATTATGCATCGTGAACCCGAGGACACAGCGACAACAGACAGAGACCGGACTAGTCTCCATAGTCACCAGTGAGTGACAGATAATTTAATTCAAACTGCACCTTGCTAATATTGCCGTGTCAAATTATAACCTTCTACCGGGCACAGTAAATTGCTTTCTATTCCCACCATAAAGGAGTGTGAGCTCACCAGTATTGAAGCCAGTATAGGCGTTTTGATAATCCACCAGAACGGGTCAGAGTTCTCTATGATGTCCCAGCACCTGTCGGGGGGAAAAAATTAACTGTTTTTTTAAGGACGATTTAACGTGACCTCATAGCATTTCCTCTATCAGCTCTGATGTTTCATAGAGCGTATTTATAGTAGCACTTAGTTAAATTGCTAGTATTGATTTACGATGACTCGCACTTGAAACAGAACGAATAAATCTGTTAACACCAGTGAATTGAATTCGGTGTTTGTGAGAGTGTTCGTTTACCCGACATCATTGAAATAGGCTTTGGCAAAGCTCCAGGCTGTGATGAATATCATTGGCCCTCCTACAAGCACGAAGGAGAGGAGAACACCATGTTTCAGTCATTATTTCAATAAGTGATCAACGATTATAGATATCAAACTGGACAGGCAGGCTATGATATAAAGGTGAGTAAGGTCTTTTCATTAAGATATTTCTCTAGATATTATGTGCAGTATCTCATGTGTATTAGTCTTGCCATGTTAAATATCTCTACTTACGTCAATTTTAATTATATACTACAGATCGCGACTACATGCAGTAACATACTAACTACCATCTGTGTTAGAAATTCATTTAACTGTTATTTATCTGTAGCATTTATACCCAGCATTTGTGTAAATAGCATTAGGTTTTTTCAACAGATTTTTTTATTTAGACTTTTATTTTATATTGTTCTTGCCTCTGTGTGTCTTTAACATAGACAGTTTCCTCCTGGATCAATAAGGTTTTCTGATTCTGACAGAGTCGTTAGATAGGGAATCTCGTCATTGAGATTAATTGATGGAACAGTGTGTATGGCAGGTCTACAGCAGTTTGACAACAACATGGATCCCTATAAGTGCTCTAAATCAAGTACATTTTATCCTCCAGTCTTATACTTTGTGTCCAGCTGGCCTGTATCATCTGGAAAGTAAGATTACAGGGCAATAAGGTGAAGTAGTTACCAGTCTAGCACTGAAAACTGGAGAACAAACTGGTAAATATGACTTGGAACCAAACATTTCAACTGCGCTTGAGTGATTATTGCTATGTTTAGAGGGTCTTAAAATGTCATTTTTAACTTTAGCATCATCTTGATTAATATACTGAACTCCGTTAGTCAATTTAATTCAATTTCAATTTCAATCAATCAGTAGATAATTTGCAGTTTTGATCTTTTTAATGAAAACTCATGAAAATGTGTGCTTCAGCCCATTTTTATCAGGCCTTTTATTAACCTCTCAATTAAACTCTTACTGCTCTCTCAATTCATCATCTAAATTATCAGTAAATTACTTGATTCCTAATATAATCAATTGCAGTGGCTAGATTATTTATGTGTGAAATAATCCTTCGACCCTTCAAATATCAAATTCATAAACAGCTCTGGTTACCCACCCCAGCCAATCAGAATGTACCACCAGAAGTACTTCCTCTCTGAGAAGAAGGAGACGGCCAATAAGGCGTGGAGATAGAGGCCTTCTACCAGCAGCCAGAAGAAGCTGGCCATGATGCAGTACTGGAAGAAAACGATGACAGCTTTGCAACCCACCTGAAAAACAAACGCAAGAAATGGAGCCTGTGATTGGAGCAAATCGCTGACTCCTCTTTGCAGCAGACTGCTGGTAATTTTCTACTCCAAAGAGTAGAAAAAACTGAGAAAGCGGACAAAAGAACACACGCCACAATCAAGAAAGGGCAAGGAAATTATGTTGAAAATTATATTGGGGGCTAATTTCAAGTTACTGCATTTCAAACCAATCAAACCCTCTTGTAGAAGTTTTTATGTGGTCTCACTATCCACACAAATATATGAGTGACGGAGCTCAACTTTGAAAAAGGCAGTATCACAGAGACAAATGCATGTATAAAAAGAATAAATCTCTTAGGAAACTAGTCTTCTCTGTATTATTATTATTGACCCCACTGGTAAAAATAAAATGTCTTTGTGGTTAATTAGCCAGTTAGTGGAAATATGAGAAATGTCTCTTCAGATTACAGAATCTGTTTCCAGTGAAGGTTGTAGTGGCCCAGGTGTTTACATTTGTGAGAGTTTCACTACATCTCGAGTTTTACTTCTAACTTGTGTTATTTATAAAGGTCAACACACTCGTGTCTCAGTAGAGGGAATGATTAAAGGAACTTGGCCTCTGTGTCACCTCATCTTTGCACCCCAGTGAAACAGGACGTCGTGGATGACCCACTAAGAGTCTGTGTGTCGGCTGATTTGAGAACATGCTTTAGGTATAATTTGAGTGCTGATTGTGTAAAAATATTAAGGTTTTTGTTTTCTTACACATTACACGTATTCTTCAATTAAATATTAATGTTTTGATATTTTAGTATATTCAGACATTACTTTTCATGATAAAAGTCATGAAAAGTAATGTCTGAATATACTAAAATATCAAAACATTTTTCATAAAGCACATCAATATTTATGGAACCGACTGTAGCTATGATTAGGTTTTATATTGTTACAGTATTGAAACCACTTATCCAAAAGATAACTGGTAAAGTGGAGATGATGGGAAATGTAATATTTCTATTTGTTATTTGCATATGGAAATGACCAAATGGGATTTGCCCTGCAAATTCATTCCCATGCCTTACTTACCTCAGATCAGAGAGGTCTAGTAGGAATGTTATAAAATTAATTAAATGCAAGGGTTTCAAGGGATTTTAATCCAAAATAGAACTTTGTAAATGAATCCATTTGTTACAATACTAATCTTTTTCATGTTCTGCGTATCAGTTTTAAATAGACCACTGAAGCAGAGGCGAACGCTCAGGTGAAAGAGATTCTTCGCCTGGCAAAAAATAAAAACAGCCATGCAAGATAACAAGCTCAGCCTCATTCTGCCTGGATGACTCAACGTTTTAGGCTACATTTCCACAGTACAAGTTCCCTGAAGTTAATTTAGCCTCTCGGGTACATCAGCACAGTGTCTGTGAAGCCTCCTGAAAGGGTGTTCCAAAACGACAACGTTCGTGTCCTGCCTGTATGTTAATTGCCTGTGTACTGGGACAGCTGACACTACAGTGGAATCCTATGAAATTCTGTTACCATCATTTAGAAACTTCATTAGCCTTTTCATTTTTTACATCTTTAACCTTTTTGTTTTAAACATAATTTTCATTTGAGAAGACCAGCTACCAAAGGAAGTAGTCCAAACTGCTCAAAACTAGTCCTTTTTTACTATTTTGAAAGTTTATTTATGATCTTTACATTATTTATATGACAAATTTACTAATTGAAATTGTCCATCCATTTTCTGGTTGTGGGGGGAACTGCACCCTGGACAGGTCATCAGTCCATCACAGGGCAAACATACAGACAAACAAACACACACACACATACACACACACAAAAACCCCCCCTAGGGGGCAATTTAGCATCTCCAACTCACCTGACATGCAAAACTGTGGGAGGAAACCGGAGAACCCGGTGGAAACCCAGACAGAAAACATAAAAACTCCAGCGTGAAAAGTCACACTCTCAATATATGTCAATTCTGTTTTTAGTCATTTTACATGGTATAATTTTATACTAATTAGTTCTTTATTGTTACACCTTAATATTTTACTGCAATGCCCTTTTAAACAGGAAATGTTATCATTTTATTATTTAGTAATTCATGGAGAAGTCCACATATTTCCAAAGTTTCTCGATTCTAAAACTGAACGCTGCCCAGATCTACATTCTTGGTTTTAACGAAGTACACCAGCGGGTAGTAGAGCAGAGAGGACCATGCTGGGGAAGGAGGGTGCAGTAAGCAAACAGCTGAGTAACAAAATGATGCAGGAGGGAACAGCGGTGAATAAGGAAAGCTGGAATGGAAAGGCATGGGTGAAGACACCACATCTCCTAACTGTGAAATGAATTAATAATGACGAGCGACGCTGTGCCATAAAATATGAACAGACACCATATGGCTGAGATCAAGCACAACATCGCAATTCAAGAAAATGTAGGTGCCATAACGACAGCTGAAAACAGCTAACGAATCGTAATTATTTCACACTGAGAGCGTGTCGGCCAAGTCTCTTTCTCTAGGCGCAGCTCTGAGAAATCAGAGGTAAAACTTGCGAAACAGCCTTTATTTCCTACATTTTAATAACGAATGTCTCGCACAGCAGCAGAAACTTTTTACTGAGGAACAGAACAGCTTGGAAGCTGATTGATGCTTTCTGCATTGTGGGGAGTGAAATAGGGCAGCGTTGGCTGAATGGGGCCTGTCTGTTGTTCTAATGTACACAAATCATCTGAAATTGCTCTGAGAGCACAGCCGAAACATAGCCTCCTGCCGCAGGTTCACTCGGCAAAATGGATTAAAAGCTTCGGCTGCAGGCGAGGCCACGGACTCGGCAGAAACACATCCCCTCTCGATGAATCAGGCCCGCCTCTTGATGGCCCTTTAACATGTGCTTAATATGAACTTGTCTTTCAAAGCATTGCGCAATTGATCGTTTTATAATGTTGTTTATAATGACATGTCATTCTCCCAAGCTCCGGCTCCACCGTATAAGGCACTGATAAACCACAGATTAACTACACACAGTGGAGTTTAAATTCTATAATAACTATTTCAGATGCACTGATTGAAGCTGTTACAGACAGGAGTGTGTAAAATAAGTCTAGTCATTTAAATCATTAGTTATGTAACAAATCGCAATTGGTAGTTACATTCAATATTGCTTTTTTTCCAGGAAAACAAGACAGTAATAAGAACCATCAAATTTTTAAAAAATCATAATGTAGAATGTTACTTGTTTATGTGAGCTTCTAGTGGGTTTTGTTCCAAGTAGAATCTTTAGACTAAAAGTTTACATAGTAAAATAATATTTAACACAGAAACAGTAAAAGTAGTGAACAGTAAAATTATTCTTGTGGCAAAATACATCGTAAAATGACCAACTGTAATAAAAAGTAAATGATTAATATAAAATTAGATCATGTAAATTGGCTAAAAACAGAAGTGGATGTCTAGAGAGAGTGGGAATGTTCATGTTCTCAGTCTGGGTTTCCACCGGGTTCTCCGGTTTCCTCCCACAGTTCAGATTTACATGGCAGGTGAATTGGAGATGCTAAATTGCCCCTTGGTGAGTGAGTGTGTGTATGTGTGTGTTTGTCTGTGTGTTTGCCTGTTGACCTGTCCAGGGCGTTTCTCCATTATACGCCCCTAAGACTGGGATAGGCTCCAGCATCTCTAATGACTTTGTTTAAGGACAGAAAAAAACAGACATAAACCTTCAAAATAAGGAAAAAGGAAACAATATTCTAAACTTTGTATGGTCACATAGCAACATTTTTAGACTAGTCCTGAAGTAGTTTTTGGACTACTTTTGGAAGCTGGTATTCTCAAATGACAATTATCTTAAAACATAAAAGGTTAAAAACGTAAAGAATTGGGTGACCATAACAATACATTCGTACACAATTACATTTAAAGTGACACTATAAGACTGTAGCTTGTCTCACAGTAAGGCCTTTTTGCTTAAGCTTATTTTGAGCTAAGCCGGGATTTCAGATCATAAACAGCTCCATTTCCAACCAGACAGGGCTGTTCAAAGGAATCTACTCCTAGAATATGAAACACATACAGATCTACATGCTTGGAGGAGAATGCTAAGCGCCAATTCAGCATCCCAGAAATGGCAATGCCAGTAATGCTCTCTTGGACTGCAGGATGTTTTTTGTACACCACTGATAATTGCAACTTCTACATTTTATTTATAATTATTAATATGGAGTGAATAATTACATGCAGTCTTTTCACCTCTACCATCATCTCCAGTATGAATATATAGCAGAGATTCAAGAATATTAGCTGCTCAGGCATAGCAGCATGCACAAGGTAGCAGCTTCGTCCAATACACATTGATAAGGAGGCATATGTTTCCATTTCAGATGTTTGGCTTCTTCTCTTAAGTTCTTCAGAGAGTTTTTGCTTAAACAGCTGGGTCTTCTCCCAGACCTCATGTGTCACTTCCACTCTGAAAGCAGGGGATCTGAGGCACTGTTTACAGATGCAAATGCGATTTTAAACACGGCAACACAAGTCTAAATAATGTTCGGATTTGTTTTTGTGGCTCAGTACAAAGCTTTTTGGTGTCGGTGGCCCAAGCATGACCCCGAGCTCATCCGACGTTAAGTAATTTGGTATTAATAGATTTTAAGAGGGAAAACTAAAGGGAAGAGACGGGAGGCCAGGGGAAATTCTCAAGGGCCAGAAACAACAATTGTGGGAGCAGCCATCATCTAGAATTAATGGAATAAATGTTTTGACTCATGCAGAAGGTGTTGAGAGCAGTGGAGCGCCTGTTCAGAAGACAATAATAGCAGTGAGGCTGAAAGGATCCCTGAATGCTCTCTGGATCTCTTCAAGGGGGCTTAAATTGAAAAAAATTGTTCAAAATTCCAAATAAACTGTTTTAATGAGTTTTTAAAAGTTAGATTATGAAGGCTGAGAACTGAGAAGAGAAAAAAATATCCTTTCAGTGTATTGGTTCTAACTCAAGTCAGTTAAAGTAGATAGCCTCTCACTAATCCATCACACTCTTATTATGTCCAAGTAGTCTCTACTTTCCTGTGCTTGATGGCTGTATAGATATTGTATATTATCTAGATGTGTTTGGTATACTGATTGTACCTATACTGTATTTCCTTATGCACTGCTGTCTGCTGTTTTTCTGTATTAAATGAAACACAGTGTTTTGTGGAAACCACATTTTGTTCCCATCTCTACACATCTGTGATTCACTTTGAGTTTGAATTTAATTGGGTGTGTTTTTATCAGATTGGCTGAGGCAGACACACAAACAAAGAAAGCTGAAAATACTAAGATAAAAAACAGAAGTCTTACCTGTAACTGATGCTATTAACACCTTTAGAGGGCAGCGTGAGTAATGTTTGTTTATTTGATGCTCATTAACACCTGGGTCCTGTTCCATGAAACAGGATTAAAGGAAAGTCTGGCTTACTTTCCCTTAAAATAAGCCAGACTTTCCCTTAATCCTGTTTCATGGAACAGCACCCTGTAAAGGGCAGCGGTGAGTAATGTTTGTTTATTTGATGTTCATTAACACCTTTAGAGGGTGGCGATGAGTAACGTTTGTTTATTTGACGTTCAATTAACACCTGTAGAGGGTGGCAGTGAGTATTGTTTGTTTATTTGATGTTCATTAACACCTTTAGAGGGTGGCGATGAGTAACGTTTGTTTATCTGACGTTCATTAACACCTGTAGAGGGCGGCAGTGAGTAATGTCTGTTTATTTGATGTTCATTAACACCTTTAGAGGACGGCGGTGAGTAACATTTGTTTATTTGATGTTCATGAACACCTGTAGAGGGCAGTGGTGAGTAATGTTTGTATATTTGATGTTTGTTAATGACTTTAGAAGCCAGTAGAAAGTAACGTTTGTTTATTTGGGCTCAAGTTATGTCTCTTGTCAGCCGGACACTACTAAAAGTATCGACAGCTAGGAAGCAAGACCATCCAATTCAGCCATATATTCTTTACCAGTTCACATGTTTTCTTATGCAGAATAGTGGTTTGTAACACACAATAAAATGTATTTATTAAATTTTTAATTGTAATAAATTAAAATAATCCTGGTAAGGCTTATAGATCTGTAGGAGCTGCTCAGCTAGTGGAGAATAGATCTGAAACTAAACCTGGTGAAATGGTGTTTATCCACTGTGCTGTCTAACCAACTGCCCCACAGTATCAGATACCAACTGTAGCTTTAAAAAGCTGCTAAAAACTGCACTATTCTCCTCCACCTTTCTTTAAATATAAAAATAACTCGGACACGGGAGGTTTGAAAAAAGCCACTACGAGAACGTTATTTATTTCTTCTTGCTGCTGATTGGCTGCTGCCCTGTGATCTGTGGCTGCTGCAGTCCAGAATTTCTCGAGTGTTCTCGTGTTTTTCATTTTGTTCTTCTTAAAGCCCTGTATTTTTATTACTGTAAATTAAATTCATTTATTACTGTATTAACCTGCTTATACCAAAGAAAATGCGCTTGCATGAATTACAGTACAGTCTATACAGGGGTAACATCGGTTCTGCTAAATGTTTTTATTCTATTCCTACAAAGCACATTGAGTGACCTTTGTGTATGACAGCAGGCTACATACACAAACTTGACTTGACTTTGTTGAATTAAGTTTTAAATATCTAAAAAAAGGAACAACGACACTGTAAGAGTACATTAAACGGAAAAGGGAAATGTTTGAAAGGCTTCAGGGATAGTTATGTCTGTAATACATTCATGTACTCACAGATCCAGTGGAGCAGTTGTCTGATTCTTGAATGACGTCATACAGCACCACGTCTTTGATGAAGACGGCGATGGCTTTCAGGATGAAGGCCACAAACAGGTGCATGTGGATGTAGTTTCGTGTGCAGTGGAGTTTCCTGCAGGACCCAAAGGAAAGGGCAGGCACACACACACACACACACACACACACACACACACAAACACACACACCCTGATTAAGAAAACCCCAGGTCCCTAATCACAGTCTGCTCTCACAATTAATGACTGTACAATAATGGCTGATTAAAACCTAATTGAGCTTTCTGGTCCTTCTGAGAGTTTTTGTAGATGGAAAACTAAAACACTGCATTTTATTTAGATATAAATGGCAAAGTCATTACAGTGGGTTTCTCTAAGTCATGTTTAAAACTCCCAGTCATCTGGAATCATCCAGATTGATATTGTCCTTGTTTAAGTGCCTTTCAAGAGTCAGGATCACACCCTGATGAGGAGAAGATCAAGATCTTTTTTGTTAAGATCTTTATCACAGAGCAAACGTTACAGAACGTAATACATACAAATGTAAATAGGCAGCTTAAAACTGTGCAAACATAAAAGATGACATACACAGTAAGCAAAAAACATATATACTCTAATGTGTAATGATACACTGACGGAATGAGAGCAGAGCAAGGCTGCAGCAATTATCTATCTATTATATATCAATGATCTATCAATTATTTTGACTACTAAAGAAGAACTGAGAGTTTTCAAAAAACAACACATGGACTGAATGCAGCAATAATAAATGCATCACAGCCTTTCAAATATTCTAAAATACATTATGGACCAAAAAGATACAACAAGGACAACTTTTCAAAAGACTTCTTTAAAAATAAATAACATTACGCAAAATACAAAATGTGTGTCAATCATATTCTGTTTCTTTAAAATATGCAACATCATGCAGATCACAGAGCAATCAATCTTAATGAATGGTTTTCTTTTTTTTTCCTGTAAGTGCATTTCAGTAGTAGTGGCAGGCTGCATTTTGAGTGTAGAGAAATATACAAGAAGGCCTTGGAAATGAATAGTAAATTAATAAAAATATATACGGCTTATCTCATCGGCTGGCCATTTTACTTTGATGATCATTCCCAGTGATGAAGGAGAAGAGTCTGCAGCAATAAATCCGTCTGCATTATAGGATTCAGACTAGAAATTCAATAGCAGAGATAAGAAGATGAATCCGTTAGAAAAATCATCTTAGCCCATGTGGTACTGAACCAAATGTTTCTGTGCGTCTGCTTTATTTTGTCCAAGCCTTGATAAGGCTGGAGCGCTGGGCCGGGTCCACGGCTGGATGAAGGCTGGAATGTTCCAGAGGACGTGACGCGTGACACACCAGAGCTTGGCTGAGCTAAACTACAAACTGAAGTCATCAGTAAACTGAGATATGATGTTAATATAATCACCGGACGGTTGGACTGGCATGATTGCTTAAACTCCCTTATCGCTCTTGGAATAAAAACCACAGATCTCCAAAGTTCAGGAGAAGGAAAGAACATTCTCAACTCATTAAGAAAGGTGACGCAAATTCTTTTTCAGGTAGTTTCGGACCATTTTGGCTTTCCAAATGATGTCAAAAGGGAAAAAATGATGGAAATGGGTTTGTTCCAACAGCAACAATTGTACAAATATACACAAAACCAAAGAAATAAATGAAACAGAGTCACACACACACTCTGCTCTTAAAATCACAGTTTTAATTGTTGCAATTGTAAAATAATGTAAGAGTGTTGTGTAGTTTAACATTTCCAAGGTATAACAAATTATTTATATGTATATAATATACATTTCACCAAACATTTTTTCGTTCGGAATTTTGAATCAAGTGTTGGTCAATAGTGTATAAAACAACAGTGACATGCACATTTTACACAGACACACTCCCACACATTAGAAAAGCAATAACCGGTAAAATAAATGGTGCAGCCTCTTGTTTTTTTCCACGGCGTCTTGGGTATAATTTAGCATTCCGGAAAATGGATGAAAGTCACATAGGTGGTTCAAAAACAGTCCTAGAAATGTATTTAGAGCTTAAACAAACACCCTCAGCATAGAACTTGATCTACTATAATCAAATACTGTGTTTATTCCTTTAGGTCATTTTAAGTTGCTGTAATTTATTTCCTCTTAATGTATGAAGTTGACATTTTCCAACTATGTTGTACAAAACTAGTTTGTTTCCTGAAGTTGCTGTAACTTAATCTATTTGTACCAATTTGTTTCAAGTTGTTAAAATAAATCCAATTAGAGCCGAAAACCCGTCGGAAAAGGTGCAACGAGAGCCGGGAAGAGTTTCCGTTGCTTTTTTGCTATGAATCCATTTGTCGTATGACTTTGTAATGACTGTGTTATTGTTGAAGAGAAGCAGGAGTATCACGACTTGCTGAATTAGATCCAGCCTCATTATGTGGTTTAAATATACTGGATTTTAGCCAACGTCTCGTTTTCTCAGTTAATTCTCATGTTGGATGTCTGCAGGGTGCGTAAACCGCCCGGTTGCTTTAACTATAGGGGCTCCAGTTTACCTTTCCTTCACACTGGCTGCGTCTTCTTTACTTTTCTATTGAAGTCGGTGATTTGTTTCCTGTCTTCGCCCGGTCTGGATTCTCCGTCGGCTCTTTCATCTCTCGCTTCTGTCAGTCCGTCAGCTCCAGAGTGGACTGCTTCATTAGAAACTGTTTCACACGAGGATGTGAGCAAACGTTTTCAGAGTGTGTGAGAGAGATAGACAGAACAGAGAGACAGAACAGAGAAAGAGAGAGAGAGAGAGAGAATCACTGTACTGAAGTGTGTATATATGTGTGAGAAAGAGAGATTGAGTGAGTTCAGATCAATGCCAATAAAGAATAGCTCTAATTACACAGACAGAAAGGACTAATGGCTTTTTGGGGCCAAACAGCCGAGTGTGTTTGCACTGCCAGGCGAAAAACTCGCAAACACGTTTATCTTAACCAATCATAGAGCTGCCACTTACGCAAGCAACCATCTTCCTTTGGTTTATCTACAGTCCTGTTGCAAATTTGGTGGTGTGTGTGTGTATACACTAGTGTTGTAATCATACTAAACTGACTGAAAAACATCAGAATGAAGTAATTAAATGGATATTTGAGTAAACTGCTATTCATATTATCCGATTTTTCAGTCAAATTAATAAAAAATGTATATTGATCATCACAGACACAAACCAAAAGCTTCTCTCTGTGTTTGTGGTGTTTAATGGATTAATAAAAACACCTACAAATGTAAAATCTCATCACATCAGCTTTAAACAAGTTACTTTTTGGATGTTCAAGGTTTTGTTCTGACAGCGTTGTTGTATATAAAAAGGTAAAAAGATAAGGTATGTTTATAATCTAACATTTTTTTTTGTTGTTCTGAGCATAATTACATTGATTCACAGACACACACAAGAGACTGTTACTGTCAAAAACCAGAAGCTTCTCTCAGTGTTTGTGGTCTTAATGGATCAATAGAAATACCTCAAAATGACTCATTTGTTAGCATTTTATTTCCAAGAAAATTACGTTTTTCTGACAGCGTTGTTATATAAAAATGTACAGATAAGGTATAACATAAAAAAAAAACTTTTATGAAAGTGTATCAGCAATTCCATTAAATTCAGTAGTTCCATGATCCTCTGTTAATATCTTGGGACATTGTGTATAATAAAAATCAGTGTGGCAAGTGATTCCAGTTTTGAATGGTTGTGTGTGTGTGTGTGTGTGTGTGTGGTGCTTATTCATGCATCTCATCATTTCTGCACTTTCTAGGCCAATGCAAGTTAAATGGAAAGGCTTCATCATTCTAGGCACCTTAAAAAAATTAAAATCTCCCACAGGTACACCCATGCAATTACACAAACATAAAGGGAACATTCTCACAATTGCTATCATTCTTTAAGCTAGTGCTGCGCAGTACGGACAATACACTAGTCTTGCAATTATATTGATTTACAATATATTAAAGAAAAAATGGAGAATCAATATTATTTGGATTTGCTTTGAATTATATGTACACCTTGCGTCATCAAACCACTCACAGAAACACTTCTGAAGCTATGATTGATCAGGATGGTCTCAACAGATATCAGGTGGCTGTTCAGGGGGCTCATTTGCATATTGCAGATTAAACGATACCAGTACTTATCGCAGTAACAATAATTCTAGCCATTTTACACAAACATGCAGCTTACACAAACATAAAGGGAATATTATCACAGTCGCTATCATTCTTTAAGCTAGTGCCGCACAATATGGACAATACACCAGTCTTGCAATCATACTTCTAGAAGTTGATTTACAATATTTAAATTACAATATGTTTTAAAAAGTAGCAGAGAATCAACATAATGTGAATGTTACTCAGCGTAGTATCGTTCGATACTGTTGAATGTGTCTTCATTAATTATCCTTGATTCTGACTGCTGCTATTTTTGATACCTATATCAAAAGGTATCATAAATCAAAAGGGTGGCCTAGTGGGAGTTGCCCCTGCAAGCAGAAGGTTGTGGGTTCGAATCCCAATTGCTAGTAGCACCTCTGAATTAACCTTAAGTCCCCACACACCGCTCCTCTGGCGCTTGGTGAATGGGTTAAATGCAGAGAAAGATGTTCACACTGTGTACTGTGGTGTGTTCAAACGTGACTATAAGGGCCCACTTTACTTCATAATGTTAGTTCTAGTTACATATTTGTGTATTTATCACATCCGTGCTACTAGTTCTTGATTTATTTCTGTGTATTGCAATGACACAATAAACATTTTCTGTTGTATTCTATTCTATTGTGCATGCCTACTTTAAACACGCACCTCATGAGCTCCATAAAACTCCGTGAGATCTACCAGCTCTCGCACACAAAAGCCATCAGCCAGCCAGCTGTGCGCTGTGGATTTGTTGTGAAGTATCTGAAGAGTTTAGCAGCATGCTAATGCACCTCGCCGCAACTAAACAAGGTTAGCGTGCAAGAGCGAGGGGGGCTGTCGGCTTTCGAGGGCCTTCTGTTGGCCAACAAGCCACACACCGACGTATTAAACCCCTCCCGCTTTAAATAAAGAAATAAACGGAAAGGTCACATCATTTCCATGAAAGCCCATTAGATGTTGGTGGAATACGTGAACGCAATTAAAAGTGCATTGATTTTGTTAATGACTTAACACTAAACTTCAGTGAAGTGGAACCAGGAAAAACACGCTCAGCCGCGATGGAGAGATGAAGGAGTGTTACATGATGACCTTACAAAGGTGTGTGGGTGGGGGGAGTGTGTGGGTGGGGGGAGTGTGTGACAGAGAGAGCAAAAGAGCAAGAGAGAGAGTGAGTCGCTGTTAAGAGGCACCAAAAGATTCCAGATTTAAAAGCATTTTTTCCTTTTCTGTGACATTTTCTTTTTCCTACATGTATAAAATAAATATGGAACAATTTGCTTATGCTTCGACTGTAACTGTCACGTAAAGATACAAACAATATGAACACAGAGTCAAAATAAAATAAATGTTGTACTATACACACTGTATAATATATACAAAATACTGTGTTCAGTAAGAGGTGGATGCAAATATTGCAGTTAAATAAATAAAATTACTGCTGAAGTCATCTGCTAATAAACACAAATTGTGGTTTGCACTCTATACCAAGTCTGATAAGTAATTGATAATTTTGTGAACAATAAGAAATTGCACATCTGAGTACCAGCAGGCTATTGCACAGATCATTGCTTGTGTGTGTGTGTGTGAGAGGGGGAGGAGTTATAGAGTCTGATGGGTGGGTGAGTGACAGGGGGAGGAGTTATAGAGTCTGATGGGTGGGTGAGT
>JBBPCY010000001.1:702212-737555 GCA_037974405.1 Brachyalestes nurse
TGTTTTCTTTGAATTATTCAAGTTCTGTAAACACTGCATCATTTCTCTTATTCTGATGTTTTGTTATTTCCTTTAAAATGATGCTTTAAAGAAGAATAATTTTATTTGGAAATCCGGAGAAATATTGTCAGCAGTTCTTAAAAACTAAGGCAAAGCTGTTCAGTTCATTACTTGAACTTATAAAAGATAAAACCTGAGAAACTGAACTTTTTTCCGGAGCTGTATATTGTGCACATCAAATAAAATGCACATTTGTGCACTGCAGAAATAATTGTTAAAATCTCTTACTTTTGGAGTTGAAAAAACCAGCAACAGTATTAAAGTAGCACTGACAGTGTGAGATATGAATAAAGAAATAAAGTTTGAACACTTGTTATTACAGGTGCAACTGCAGAAATGCATTAAGCGATCTTGTACTTGGAGAATCAGATGTTCTCCACACCCACAGAACCGACAGACCCTCTAACCGAATTCCACAGTTGTATGTAGCACTGGAAGACCTGAATTCCCTTTAACCAAAACAACGAGGAAAGCAAGCCAGATTATAACTGACTGTCCTTCTTGGACATTTAATTTCTTTCTGGATCACAAACACATTTTAAGCAGCTGAAGCAGCTACTTATTTTTGGAGGGAAACTAAAGACATTTTTGTAATCTTTTGTACAGTTATACATTATAATTGCTTTCCACAGCAATTATAATAATAATATAATTTTAACCTTAAGGTAATTTAATTAATAATTGCACAATTATGTTTACCCACTCATAATTGGTTTATTTTGTATTTAAGTATTTTAATGTTGTTTTTTTTCCTGACAAATGTGATGGTAAATCCATAGATATACATTAGAAACAAATATGGCTAATGACATCATTCTATACACACCGACACGGCCCCCATCCTGGTACTTTTTCCACACTGTGAAATATTTCCAAAGAATGCAGATATCATGAAAGTGTAAGGAAGAATTGCATGCACAATATTTACATTTACAGTATTTAGCAGACGCTTTTATCCAAAGCGACTTCCATTCCCTAACTACAGGGGGCAGTCTCCCTGGAGCAACATGGGGTTAAGGGTCTTGCTCAGTAACCCAGTGGTGCTATTGCTGAAGGTAGGATTCGAACCCATGACCTATTGGTCCAGAAGTAAGTATCCTACTCACTAGGCCACCACCACTTAATATCTAAAAGAACTATAAGAATACAACAATGTAAGCATTTTGATAAGATGCTCTTCTTCTTAACATCCTATCAGTGGCAAAAAAACTGATCCTGAATTGAATTAATGCTTTCACAAATGCTTTCAAGTGTTGCTGTGTGAACAGTGGTCAGTGGTATGCTTTATTTATTTATGTATTTCTTTTAACAGATCCCACATCATTTTAACAGAGTTGAAGAGATTTGGAGAACATTTTGGGGCTGGAAAACTGGCCCAGGGGCTGAGTCTACATGCTGCATGACTAAATGAATGTAAAACTATGGGTTGAGAATTGAACTGAAACGGTTACGTTTAAAGTGACCTGTATCTTAGCGGCCTTATGCAAACTGTGAGTGCTTTCCGCAGCCATGCCTTCGCTGCGGGGATTATTACACCCGAGTGACTGTCATTCGCTGTCGCCAGGCGCAGGCTAAGCACCGCGTCACCTTTTCTCAGGTTCTCCACACAGTAGCCTAACCTCTTAGAAATCTCCTCAGTTACAGCCACGCCCCCACAAACTGGGTCCCAAACATAGTTCAGCCAACAGCAAATGAAAGAGATAAGCTGCTGCCTGGCACAGCGCAACTGACATTTACATCAGATTTCAGAGGGTTGTTTTTGGCCTCATTTGCTGTAACCAACAACACTGGCTAAGTCTATATCTGTGGGCTTTAATAACAGTAACGGGGAAGAATGAGTTCAAGTGAAACTAATAGCCTAACAATAGATGCACAATGTCACTTAGGTGCCTTGGGTGATTAGTTCAGAATAAATGAAACAAGAAGTTTATACTGTAGGGTGGAATGAATTAGATGTCTATACAAAACAGAATTGGAATATGATTCCAGTTGATCCAAATTGCATAGTTAGTGGAGCGTGGAGTAGAAAAACCTGTCCATATAGAGGCTTACATAAAAAGAAAATGTCTCCTAAGTGCATGTGTGCGTGTAACATTTACTCTACGAACAGCGCTCCAGGTCTGCTTTCTGTAATTTGCGAAAAAAATAAATACTTTGCCCGTTAGAAAAGTGTTGGAAGAAAATGAACTGGAGCTTTGGGCCACTTCTGGATGAGTGAAATAATGATAAGGGAGTGGACATGGGCGTAAATCCCGGGGGGGGGGGTTATTTGACGATTGTAATGATGCCAGGTTGTTTACCTCAGATTGTAGTGGAAAACTGTAGGTCCGAAACCGAGTAGAACCAAACTGAATCGAACCGAGCTGGTACCAGTCAGTGGAAAACCCCCATTAGTATCGGTTCAGCACGCTTGGAACCTAGGCCAAGGTTGTACCAAGAATGGTACCGGTTTCCAGTAACCAGATTTTAGTTATGGGAAAGCAAAATAAGCGAGTAGAGGCGAACCGAACCGAGCTGGTACCAGTCAGTGGAAAAACCTCTTAACAAATCCGTATGTTGATGGCTTGACTGTAAACAACATAAACAATGCAATAAATAGTTTTGAAGAAAAATCTGCTTTGTCATTGAACCTGAAAATCATAATGATGCAGTCTCCATGCTACAATAATAATTTATCTTTAAGTACAATTTGACTATTATTTGTGTCCCCCTTCAAAAATTGCTCATGAGAAATATTACATATGTTGTCCCCCCCTATTGTTAAATGAAATTTATGCCCATGGACAAACCAGGCCATGAAGGCCAAGGAATTGTCCGTAGAACTCAGAGACAGGATTGTATTTAGGCACAGATCTGGGGAAGGCTACAGAAAAATTGCTGCAGCATTGAAGATCCCAGTGAGCACAGTGGCCTCAATCTTCTGTAAATGGAAGAAGTTTGGAACTACCAGGACTCTTCCTAGAGCTGTCTGCCCATCCACTCTGAGTGATTGGGGTAGGAGGGCCTTAGTCAGGGAGGTGACCAAGAACCCAATGGTCACTCTGACAGAGCTCCAGCATTGTTCTGTGGAGAGAGGAGAACCTTCCAGAATGACAACCATTTCTGCAGCACTCCACCAATCAGGCCTGTATGGTAGAGTGGCCAGACGGAAGCCACTCCTCAGTAAAAGGCACATCTGCCTGCACGTCTGGAGTTTGGCAAAAGGCACCTGAAAGACTCTCAGACCATGAAATAAAAATTCTCTGGTCTGATGAAACAAAGATTGAACTCTTTGGCCTTTGCTGCCCTTACCTTTGTACTGTCCACTTTCTGACCTTTGTACTGTCCACTTTTTGCAAATTTCCCCCTTGTGGGAATAATAGTTTATCTTTTCTTATCTTATCTTGAGGATGGTAAGGCAAATCTGAACTAAATCAGTTTTCTTTGGGGACTGTTTTGCCTCACAACACCCTCCATGTATCCCTCCACTATTAATGGGTTTAGGTTTAGGACCTTCAGAAAATCTCTGGCGTCAGGGTGCACAACCTTAACCATTTCATGGAATAACTTTCTGTGAGGGAGCTATTAGAGGCAGACATCTGGTTCCATTCACCTCCACTGTGAACATTTATTCAGACTTTTTTGGCCTCAGTTACTGTGGGAATAAGACATACGACTCCATGTCCAATATCAGGCTTTCCTGTTGACATGCCACAGTGGTTAAGAACAACAATAGAGGGTATGATGAAAATATCATACTTGCAATTTAAACTGTTTTTTGTGATAGGACAGAGATCTTTTCTGGAAAGACAGTCACCCACGATGACATTAGCTACGAACAGGCCTGCATCCTCTATAACCTGGGTGAGTTGTTGACTCAAACAGCATTATGGCTGAACACAGAAGGCATTGTGTGGATTTGCGTAGTCTTTACCAATATCTACACATCTCTGAAATTGAGTATAGTTGGAGAGCGAATGAGGCTTGGATTCTGATTCCAGTTATGCTTTTCCTTCTACAGGAGCACTTCATTCAATGTTGGGAGCCATGGATAACAGGGTGTCTGAAGAGGCAAGTGTTTGCTTTTTTACTCTTGCCCCCATTCTGAGGTGAAAAAACAATCTGAGTTACACACCCCAGATGTGGTTGATCAGTTGAGAGTCCAAAGTCTAATATCTCTAACACTAGAAGTCAGTAGTCATCCAGATCTTTCCGTCCCCTAAATGTCTCTATAGCCACTCAAACCACATCCAGCTCTTCATTAAGGTGGCTCAGACTTGTGGATGTGATTTACGATGCAGTATGCATTATTGTGAGGTGTGAAAATGAACTGAAGTTCTTCATTAAGGTGAATCAGACCTGTGAACGTGGTTCAAGAGACTCTATGACTTATTCTGTATCAGAGTTCTGACATCACAGAAACTGACTCTAGATCAACATTCCTGTTCCTGAAGTGTTTTTTACAGCTCACAAAATCCTGCTTTGTTTACATCAAAACCATTTTATCATGCAGAAAATTGAAGAGATTTGAAGAAAATTCAAGAATTTACCATTATTATGTCAGAAATGTCCTTGAATTGAAACTATAATTTGGTGTGAATTCCTCTTTTTGACTTGCATTGTCCTCTCCTTCCCTCTCCCCACATCCCCCTTCCTTCTCTCCCTCTTTCCCTTTCTTTCTCTCCCTATTCCTTTCTTCCCCATCCCTCTCTCTTTCTCACTATCTCCCTCCCTCTCTCCCTCCGTAGGGGATGAAAGTGTCATGTACACACTTCCAGTGTTCAGCTGGAGCCTTCTCCTACCTTCGTGATCACTTCAGCCACAACTACAGTGTCGACATGAGTCATCAGATCCTTAATCTCAACATCAATCTAATGCTGGTATGCTTTGTCTCACCCACCCACAAACTCTTCCACTTACACCTGTTTCAGTATGAGTATGAGACCATGTGTTTTCAGGGTCAGGCCCAGGAGTGCCTCTTGGAGAAGTCAATGCTGGACAACAGGAAGAGTTTCCTTGTTGCACGGATAAGCGCTCAGGTAACTTATCATATATATATCCTTAATATTAGTAGTGACCGTTTGTGTCACATTGCACAATGATTACAGGTGGCTGGCCTAATGTCCAGCTGAGAAACAGTGAAAGTTCCATGCTGATGACATTTTCACTGTTGATGATCAGTATTATCAAGTATGTTCTGCAGGTCAAGATTAAGGGATTAGGCTTCATGCATGTCTGCAGTTGTACTGTATCTACTGTATCTCAGTAGCAGAATCCCAATACCCACTGCTTTGGTTCCTCATGGTTTTGTTCAGGTGGTGGATTATTATAAAGAGGCGTGCCGCGCCCTGGAGAACTCAGAGACTGCCTCCATGCTCGGAAAGATACAGAAGGACTGGAAGAAGCTTGTGCAGATGAAGATTTACTATTTTGCTGCTATTGCTCATGTAGGTCTCTGAAAATGCAAAATGTGTTTGGAATGTGTTAATGATGCAAATATAATAGTGTGAGCAAAATATCTTGCACTTATGTCCTTTGTTTTTAATGTTGTTTTTAGTGTTTTTAAGGCTGTCAGTGTTGTTTTGGGTTACATTTTCTATGCAGCAACCTTTTCTAAACTCCAAACCAAATTTCTCCGTAGGGAGACTAATAAAGAGACCTTGACCTTGACCTTAATGTGTCATATGGCAAATATAATAATGTGACTTAAAAAAATCATACTAGATTTCAGGTGTGTTTGGGTGGGATTAGTTTACTGGAAATAGCATATATTTTTGGTGGAATCGACTTTTGCCATTTGGCTTCTACTGAAGTAACAGGAGGGTATCAACTGTTTTCAGGACAGTCGTGACACTCTAACCTCATGTTTCTGTCCACAGCTGCACATGGGTAAACAGGCGGAGGAACAGCAGAAGTACGGAGAAAGGGTAATACTTCAGTGACTTGCTTTCTGTTCTACTCTGGACCACAGGCTTATTACTGAGAAATTATTGCAAATACTTTTTCTTTTTTTGCAGTATCTGCTATGAATTATTCAGCATCTACAATAAATAACTCAATGTCCAGATTTGCAGACAGTTAAAAAAAGTTTAAAAGGTTATATTTTCATTTCAGTGGAATATCTCCATTCAAAATTTTGTGTATTCTAAAACTAGGACAAAACCTTGCCCAGAAATACGACCCTCAGGGTTTTAAGCGCTTGAAATGGTTTTAATCAACTTAAGTAGGTTTATCTACCAAAAACATATAACAAATTCGTTTTTCAACCTTCATCCCTCACAATTAAACAGGTTGTTTTTATTACTGTACCTTTAAGACTAGTGTATGTACAGTAAACTCCTGTGATAAGCGTTCCAAGAGCACCCACGTATAGTGAAAAATTCTTGTGATGTGGTAAAAAAAAATGCTACAATGCCTGTTTTTATAGTGTAAACCCTAACTATACCCCCAAATATGCTCCAAAAACAATTTTTCATTTTAAACTCAGGTTAATACATTACCCTTACCCTTAAGTATTCGTACTGTACAGTTTACACTGAACTGCTGTCTCACAGTGTAGGAATGTAGCATACCGATAGAATGTAAAATACCCTGTATAGACTGTATTGTAATTCATGGATGCGCGTTTTGTTTGGTATGCGCTGTCGTTTCCTTTGGCATAAGCACGTTAATACAGTAATAAATTAATTTAATTTACAGTAATAAAAATACAGGGCTTTAAGAAGAACAAAACGAAAAACACGAGAACACTTGAGATGCTCCACGGGGGAAATTCTGGACTGCAGCTGCAAAGGGATGCGTCAAAGGGCACCAGTCAATCAGCAGCAAGGAGAAATAAATAGCGTTCTCGGATTGGCTACTTTCAAACCTCCCGTACAGTGGCATTTCACCATCCCAAGACGCGCTATTTTTGTGTTCTCTGGACAGTACCAAGAAATGTATAGTTATTTTGGAATAAATGGAAATGTAGCTTTTATATGGAAATTATATTTTTCTTAATTTAGCTCTAAAATGCATGAAAAATTATATTGCCACAAAAAAAGCATTGACATCTGGGCCTCGTCCGCCACACCCCTTCATCCTTGTGCAGGGTTGTTTGTGTGGGCTTATTCCGTTCAGGTGGTCTGACTGCTTTGCTAACTGCCGCGCTCAAACATAAACAACCCAGAACGAAGATGAGGGGGTGTGGCGGACGACGCCCGGACATCACAAAAGGAAAAAAAATCTGTGAGACTGAAACCGTGACTAAACATATGTAGATACGTATGGGTTATGTATATACAGCATGGGTTTATTTCAGAAAAGTGAGGATTTTTTTCTGTATTTTCACAGCTTGCCTATCTTCAGAGCTCACTAGACAAACTAAATGAAGCCATAAAGCTGGCAAAGGGTCAGCCGGACAGCGTTCAGGAAGCCCTACGCTTCACTATGGACATTATTGGAGGGAAGTATGTAAATGCTACTCTATTTTTACACTTTATTAAAATGTAATGAAATGTTTCTTTCACACTCATCATAAAAGTTCCAGAGGAAGATGTGAGTTCTGTTTCTTGTTTCAGATTTAACTCTGCTAAGAAGGACAATGACTTCATTTACCACGAATCGGTGCCGTCTCTGGAGACTCTGCCTTCCGTTAAAGGTATTTGAATTATGGTCTGCTCTGTGCCAGTGATAACCGTTTAGTATGAGAATACAGATTAGTGCATAAATCTTGGTTCTTTCAAGGAATGTTTAATCCAAAATAGGGTTTTTAGTCCTCTGTTTGTAGTATCAGGTGATTGGGTGAGATTTTGCTAGTGGATAAGATTTGGCTGTGGCTAAATTTGGGAGAATATTTGGCAAAAGTCATTTACATAAGGGCATTTTGGGGGCTTAGATTTTGAACCACAGTGAACAATAAGCACTTCTTGCAGGCTCTGTACTTTTGGCTGACGCTCTTATCCAGAGCGACTTACAATCATTAGTTACATAATTAGTTATTTAAGAGTTGCATTAATATTACCTGGGGTTATTTCTGTGGCTCGTTTTCCAGAAGGTAAATTACCCTAAAATTACTGACAAGGTAGTAAAAAACAGACCGGTATACTAAAAACAAAGCGTGTAAAATTACGAAGAAGTTCCACAAAGACTTTTTTTTTTACTCATTTTGTGGGCTAAATTTTTGAGGTAGCGTAACACACGATGAGAAAAATGGCTTCAGGTAAGTTGCATAAGCGCCTAAGTCTTTTGCACAGTACTGTATGTGCTGCCCTTCTTCAGGTGTAAATTGACTTTTTTTTTGCAGTAGTATTAAGTGTTGGCCGTGAAGTCTCTAATGACAATGCTCTGAAGCAGTATTCACCAAAAACAGAGGTTAAGCTGAACTCCGTATTGGCTAAATTAAACATTTAGCCAATTCAGCCAGGGGTGAGAATGGAGCATAAAAATGTAGCCACTCACATCTGTCTTTTTTTTATTCTGAGGTTTCTTGTGCCCCGTCAATAGATGTTAGTCCACCTCCCCTAGGAAAACCACTCTTGTCCAAATTAAGTTTTTTATTTACTATTAGCAACAGTACTTTTTGGGGGAAAATCTGTTTAGTCTATTATATATATATATATATATATATATATAGTTTTATTATTATTTGCTGCATGCATACTTCTGAGCATACTAATGTACTCTCCGGTTCCTTTTTTGATCCAGGTGCACCACTAGTCAAAGCCTTACCCGTGAACCCAACAGACCCTAGTGTCACTGGACCTGACATTTTCTCCAAGCTGGTGCCCATGGCTGCTCACGAGGCCTCTTCTCTCT
The DNA here is from genome assembly GCA_037974405.1 of Brachyalestes nurse. NCBI lineage: Eukaryota > Metazoa > Chordata > Actinopteri > Characiformes > Alestidae > Brachyalestes > Brachyalestes nurse. The sequence goes on from JBBPCY010000001.1 coordinate 711,048, forward strand.
ACAGGTCAGATTAATGAAACTCTTATCAGTAAAATTACAACATGCATACACTAATGATATTCTGAAGAGTGAGGCCATTACAGGCATTTCACTCAAACTCAATTTGACCCCGCAGTGAAGAAAAGGCCAAGCTGCTAAGGGATGTCATGGCAAAAATAGACAGCAAGAGTGAGACTTTAGAGTGAGTACCAAACATCTGAGCACAATGTTGTCTCTGAATCACACTCATTAAAAAAATAAGTCCACCTGAATTGGCGACGCCTGTGCTGTTCCCTCAGTCAATTCATGGACTCTCTAAATTTGGACCCAAACTCTGTGGACAACATGGACATGTACAGCAACATTCCCTCAGTGCTGATGGAGAAGTGTGCGGCTCTCAGTGTGAGGCCAGACACTGTGAAGAGTCTCATACAGTCCATGCAAGGTAGGTGCTGTGGCTATTGCTAACAAACACAGATTTTCTGCATTTGCATGTTACTCATCAGTATTTACTAAAAATACACTCAGTATCCATTTGTTAGCAAATACATTTTCAGTATGTACACCACTTGTATGGTGTAGTATTTACACCAGCATATTCACCACTACTGGCCTACAAAAATAATAATCAGACAAGTGTCAGTTTTTTAACAAGCTACTAATTGACAGCCAATGGATGAAACCATTAACTGGAGCATGAAAAGTTAAGGGTCAGCAAAGAATTTGTCTCTGTATCACCACACAACCAGGTAATAGGAGGTCATGCCAGACATGCACTATTACGCCTTCTTTACATGTTAAGGAAACTTGTATTATTTGACATGTTTTCATTAATAGTATTCACTTAACAGCTTTAACAAGAATAAAAATCTGCAGTTTATGAAATAAATAAGTGGCAAAAACTGTGCTGTGTAAAAACTTCAGACTTGTAGTAAATTTGCAGTGCAAACCCTTTCTGAGTCCTTTCACACAAACTGAGTACCTCTGTCCTCCTCAGTGCTGTCTGGCGTATTTACGGATGTGGAAGTTTCCCTAAAGGAGATCCGGGCAGTGCTAGACGAGGACGAGGCCAGTGAGCGGAGGCTGGAGGAGGTGGCAGGAAAGCAGGCTGTTCCATCCCAGCCTGCAGCCCTGGCTGAGCTCCGCAGGGACCTGGAAAAGTACCTGGAGGCACATGAGAAAGCCAGCTTTACCAACACAGAGCTTCACCGTGCCATGAATCTGCACATAAGCAACCTGCGTTTGCTGGGAGGTCCGCTGGACACTCTGAGAGATGCTCTGCCCAAACCGCAGCTTAGTGAAGGTACGTATTGTAGAATTTCTAGGTGTTTCACTTAGAAATGCTAAGGTGTCCAACAACAAATGTAAGCCAGTGAAGTGCATTATATTATAAGTCATATCATAAGTTTAACCTTTTAAACTCTCAACATAAAACATTACTAATCCTATGCAGATTTTAATTCTAGAGCTCAAGACAACTCTCCAGGAATTAGGGACTAATGCTAGTTACCTTGTAGTGTTTATATCCTTAATTTGCTATTTTGGCTAAAATCAGCAGTCAAAACAAACATAAATGAAAACTTACTTTTATAGATGAAGTGGCAGGTCTCCAGTGCATGAAAAGAATTTTGGGTAAAGTGCAGGAGATGAAAGACCAGCGCAGCTCCCTTGAGAAGCAACTGAGGGAGCTCATCCAGCAGGATGACATCACTTCTGTCCTGGTTACCACCGAGCGGGCTGACATGAAGGTATAAAGACTTATTGGTTCAGCACTCTAGGCACAAATTAAACATAATTTTGGTTAGTTTTCAGCATTATCAGTTATTCTTAATCCATTGTTCTTCCCCTGCAGAGGTTATTTCAGGAACAGCTGAAGAAGTATGAGCAAGTGAAGGTATACATTGACCAGAATCTGGCTGCACAGGAGAACATTCTAAAGGCGCTGACCGAAGCAAACGTCCAGTATGCCACAGTACGCAAGGGCTTAGCCGAGACAGAACACAAGTAAGAGTTAATATTGGAGGGATGCAGATTGTTTTGTGTTATTTGTCATCCATACAGTTAGCTTTTAATTCTTGCTTTACACTCATTCATTGCATCTTCACTTTACAGGTGGAATAGTACAGTCCAGATGCTTATTGCCTCCTATGAGGCCTATGAAGACCTGATGAAGAAATCTCAGGAGGGAAAAGAGTTTTATGAAGACTTGGAGGGCAAGGCATCTCGCCTTTTAGAGAGGGCTAAGACACTCTGCAAGACCAGAGAAGATGAGAGACAAGCCATATTAGAAAAGTAAGAAGCAGCATGGCATAAAAGAACGCTTCTTCCAGTGATCTCCTCAGTTATTTTAACCAAAACACTAATATTGAACATGCACTCTTTCGTTCATGCAACAGTTGATAACAGTGATAATAGTAACATTCATTGCACTCGATTGTCTTCCCAACTTCTTTTCCAACAGAGAGCTTCAGAAAAAGGCTCCTCAGAGGCCCACAGCCCCAAAACCTGCTCAGAAAAAAGTCGAAGGTATTGATTCTTCTAACCTAGGAGACCCTGAAATAGCCAAACTTAATGCTGCCATCCTAGCCTTAGGTGGAGACTTGCCAGAAGAGCTTCGTAGCATGTCTCCTGATCTTGCTCTCCCCCAAGCTGGTCTTTCTGTTATGCCTGAAGCTTTTCCTCCAGGGGCCATACCTAGTTCCACACCACACTGGCCTGGGACAACTTATGTACCACCAAGATTTCCTCCCAACTTACCTCCTCCTGAACTTCTTGCACAAATCTCCCGCTTTACACTTCCTCCGACCCAAGGTTTTAATCACAGTCTGCCACCAGGCCCCCTGCCACAGCAGCAACAGGCACCACAGATACCCAGACCGCAGGTCTCCCAGCAGCATCCTTCAGTCCCTGGATACTGTCCTCCATCTTTACAGACCCAGCCTACTGTACCTGGGGCACCCACACCCATTCGACCATCTACCACCACTGTGGACAGCGTACAAACACCCATTCCCAGCTACACTCCAGCACCAGGCCAGCCAGCTATGCCTACACCCTCCCCTGGCCACCCTGTTTCCACTCCTGCTGTATATGTACCTCCCCCTCCGGTTGCACATCAGCCTCAGTACTTGCCACAGCCTGGTGCTCATGTGAACCAACAACCCCAAACAGTACAAGCCCCTCAACCACAAACACAGCCTCAGCAGTTTCCCCAAGTCTGTGGTCAGAGCCAGCCACAGCCTTTTTTCCAGCCTGTGCCACTCCAACAACAGATACCTAGGCCTCAAGGACACTACCCACACCCCATGGCTCATCCAAGACAGCCTGGACCTGCAAACTTTCAGCAACATCCATTCAGTATTCACACAACAGCACCTTCCTTGCAACAACTTCAGCAGGTGTACCCACCTGTTTCATTTGTTTCTGGCAGTCAACCTGTTAATGCTCATGTCAGAACCATTGCTCAGACCCAGCTGCCCCATCATGCCTTGCATCCACAAATACCCCCATCTTCTCAGCAAATGCCTCCAGTTTCTATGCCGCATTTAGCACAGCAAATTCCCTCTTCTTCCCATCCCTATATTTCCCCTATTTGTCAGCAAGCACAGCCGACTCCTCTTCCACAAGTCCCCCTTTCCTCACAGCAGGTGCCCCCTGCAGCCCACTTAAAAATGTCCCCTCCTTCTCACCAGCAAATAACCGCTGGTTCCCAGTCGGTATTGCGCCCTTCTCATCCACAGCTGCCTGGTGTTTCTCAACCGTTACCGCACCCCTCTCACACATCACTTCCCACTATTTCCCAACCATTACCGCACCCCTCTCACACATCACTTTCAAATGCTTCCCAACCATTACCACACCCTTCTCATCCTCATATGCACCCTAGTTATCAGCCTGGATTTCCTGCAGACACTCCAAGGGCTCCGGACACTGTTCAGCCTCAGTTACCTCCTGCCTCTCTGTCACCACAGCTGCCAGTGCACACCAAGGCTATTCCTCCACAGCACCTCCGTTCACAGATACCCCCAGGACTTTCAGTGCCACAGCAACCTCTTCCCCCTCACTCTGCACCTCTGGGCTATCTGAGTGGTATCCCTATAGTTCCCCACCAGTCTGCAGTTCCTCAACAGTCCCTGGCCTCAACACCTTATGCTGGACCACACGGTGGAACCATTCCTCCTGGACCGATGCAGCATCCTGGACCAGTTGGACCCCAGACCCTTCCTCAGGGTATGATCCCTTCATCTTCAGTTACATCAGGGGCTCCGCAGAGCAACATCCTGCCTTCACCCACACCATCGCCTTCTCCATCACCTGCTTTGGTGACTCAGAGACCCTCTCCTGCTCTTACACCAATACCAGAGACTGCCACAACACCTCTGCCCTCTTCTGGCCCCTTGCCATCATCCGATTCCTTATTTCAGCGCCAGAATTCCAGTACAGATGATCTTCTCTCTTCAAGTCCAGAGAGCCAGCATGGGGGTAGCAAAGACACTGCCAATGTCTTATTACCCACCAAGGCTGACCCTCAGGATGAACAGCATCGCAAGAAAGCAGAGGGAGTGAAACTTATTCAGGGTGACCCATACCAGGCTCCAGAGAGAGTCTCTCAGCTTTGTGTGGAGCTCGAAAGGTTTCGATCAACCGTGCAGTCTTTGGAGCGTCCCTCTGGAAAGGGAGGTTTGTCTGAACTTGATGCTCGGTGGAAGGAGCTGCAGGATCAGCAGGAGAAGGATTCTCGCCAACTCTCCATTGCTGTAGCACGCTGCTATACCATGAAAAACCGCCATCAGGATGTCATGCCTTATGACCGCAATCGTGTTGTTCTACACTCCGGCAAAGATGACTACATCAATGCCAGCTTTATAGAGGATCTTTCGCCATATTGCCCTCGTCTTATTGCTACACAGGCTCCCCTAACTGGAACTGCTGCTGATTTTTGGCTCATGGTCTATGAACAGAAGGTGTCATTGATTGTAATGCTAGTGTCAGAGCAAGAACTTGAAAAGGTAAGACTCCTGAACCAAAAGCATTACCATTTCATTCTCAAGCAAAATGAAGTAAATACCTTTTGAATCCCACCTGAAATAATTCTTCTCATCCATCTTTTTCCTCATAGCAAAAACTCCTACGTTATTTTCCATCTGAAAGGGGACAGCAGGTTGCCCAGGGTCCAATCACACTCACCTTGACTACTCAGAAAAACACACCCACCCATGTGGAGCGCATGATTGGACTCCAGTATCGAGACCAGAGTCTGAAGCGCACAGTCATCCATCTTCAGTTCACATCCTGGCCTGAACTGTAAGGAACAGAACAACTTCTCTCACACATACTGCCAACCATTCACAAATCACACTTTAATTGCAGTATGAACAGGAATGTTCTTTTTTTCCCCCCTCCCTTCCAAACAGCGGCCTGCCTGAAAGTAAAAGTAAATTAATTCACTTCATTCAAGAAGTTCATGGACATTATCTTCTTCAGCGCCCGTTACACATGCCTGTGGTGGTGCATTGCAGGTGTGTTATTCCAGCCCACATTTAGTGAATTTTATAACTCACGGCGCACACTGAGAAAAGATATTTACTTCTTGTCTGTCATTGTCAGCTCTGGTGTTGGTCGGACTGGAGCCTTCTGCTTGTTATATGCTGCACTACAGGAGCTGGAAGCTGGCAATGGGATACCAGACCTTTCCCAGCTTGTGAGAAAGATGAGGCAGCAAAGAAAGAATATGCTGCAGGAGAAGGCGAGCATCAAACATATTTTTTCTGGCAGAAACTAAGCCTAGTATTTGACTAACAATACTCTGAGTTGGACAAAGTCTTAAATCTAATGATTTAGTGTGGCCTTGCTGTGTTTTATATAGCTCCACCTTAAGTTCTGCTACGAGGCAGTCCTGAAACATGCAGAGCTGGTCCTTCAACGTCGTGGAATCATCACGTCTACCAGCCAAAAGACAACAAACACAGTGGTGAAGGTGGGTCGCTTGAGATACTTCCTAAACTCAGCACTTTGTCACTGCAGTTGACAGCTTTCATGATATTTGACTGTTTTAGATGCATGGGGTGCATTGAAATTAGAATTAACACTTGTTTAATTGACCTAACAGTGGTTTCCAGACCTGGTCCTAGAGTACTACTACACTGCTTTTCCTGCTTAAACACACACCTTACATCTCAAGAGTAACTTGTGAATTATATGATTACTTGGAGCAGGGAAAAAGAGCAAAATATGCAGGACAGGGGTGCTCCAGGATTAGGAACCACTGATCTAACATTCAATCTTTGATGTGTCTGTTTAGCAGTACCCAAGGCAAGAGGCTCAGGATATAGTTTTGGGAGGTGATATGCCAATCAGCTCCATTCAGGCAACCATTGCTAAGCTGAGTATCCGACCCCCGAGTACTGAATCTGAGCAGGAGCCCAGCCAGGACCTGGTGACATCTGCTGCTGCTGCTGAAACTGAGCCACCGACAGTACCAGTTCAGCCTGCCCAGGATCCTTCCCCCACTGATGCTGTTCCTGGGTCACTGAGTCCTCCCCTTTCCTGTTCCTCTTCTCCAGGTAAGACACGGTCCCCATCACCACCCAACAGTCATGGCAATGGGTTTGAGGGATCCATGCAGGCCTCTCCGGTCTCCAACCATCACCACCCTGCACCTGCAGCAGCAGCTCCTCCGGCCTCATCATCTCTGGGCCTTCTGGCCTCATTGACGCCCGAAGCCTTTACGTTGGACAGCGCCTACCGTGGCAAACAGCGGATCAGCAAGCAAAGCTTCCTCCAACCACAAGAAGGGCAGGGTCTTCAAGGCCCCCCACAGGGAGATGACCCGCTTAGTGCTCTGGATCCCCTCTGGACACTCAACAAGACCTAAAATGTGAAAAACTATCTCCCAACATTGGTCCTTTTAGGCACTCTCTGTCCTTCTGGTTTAGTGTCATATACTCAAGCCCACTTACCTAGATATGGATTAAGCTTAGATTAAACTTTTGTGCCTTTGGTTTAGGCTTAATCCAAGGCTGGGAAACAGGCTGGCCCTCAGTTTTGGAGACTTCAAGCTCTCTGGTCAACTAACAGTGCGGCAACCATCTAAAACACTAAGCAGTGTTGTAAACCTCTGTAAAATTGTTCAGGCTGCTCCAAAACTGTTACCCAAACTATTCCCTGTGCCTCTGGGACCACATCACTGTGTGTCTGTCTCTGTCCGTCCGTCTGTAAGCGAGTCTGTACTTTTCCAGCACTGCCCTACTTGTTCCAGGCTACATTCCTTAAAGCAGTCCCCCCGCATGTAATCCTTGCCCTGAAAGTGTCCAGAGATTCTCGCAGCTCAGGCATCTGCATACTGTATTACAGATATAAAAGACATGGAAAGCAACAGCTGGACATTTTCTAAACCCTGAGCACTTTCTAACAGCTGAGCACTTTCTTCCAGGAGAAGGGCACAGATCTAGCAGCTCGATGGCCATTTTTCTAGATGCAGATTAGACTTGATCCTAAAATGCTTTTTTGAAGAAGAATCCCACTTAATTTGTAATTTAATGCAGTGTAGTTATTGATCTATGTTTTGAGAAACCGGCCTTCTGCTCGCCTTCACTACACCTTGCTGCTTGCTATCACCTGAGTATGAGCTACAGCATTCTGCAAGTGAAGGAATGACAAGAACAATCGCTAACCTTCCAGTGGGTACCAGTGAGCATGCTGTCTGACCTGCTAACAGCTGTTCCTTATTGTAACAGCTTTTTTGGGTGATGTTTTCTTGGTAGGGCCAGTTGAAGCTGAAAATGAAGCGCAGACTTTAAGCCATGCACTTGTTTTCCTTATTACACTAAACACACTGAATCAGCACTCCAGAATCCATTACATTCAAATGAGTTGATTTTCAGTAAACTCTGTAAATATATCTTAATTAAAATCAGCATTCATGAAACACTGCTGTGTTTTGTTGCCTTTACAATTGAGCTTACAGGGACATGGTAATACACAGGCCTCAAACCAAGAACTAACATTGTTCCATGACTATAATAAAGCCTATCAGCAGGTATTCAACCCATGCCAGAATTACAGCTATGATTGATAAGGTGGCTGCAAGAAGCTGACAGTCATCTGGAGGGAAAAGGTCAATTTCATTAACCTCATTAGAAAAATGAGTAGGAGAATATCCAAGGTATCAAACCCATTTTATTTGCAAATTAGTACAAAGTTTTTTTCCTGTGTTAAAAATAGAAACAGAGCATTAGTCACACCCCCTACTGTCTGGCGTACCCAGCGCAGTAAACGGCGGGTGAAGACTTAATGATATTTACACCCCATCTCTCTGCACCCAGTTTTACTTTAACCCTCCAGCACTTGTGTTGTCCATATGGTGTCCAAGCCCCCTTATTTTCAATTAAAGGTTAAATTTGACAGCTGAGGTGGGAACAAAACAAGAAAATATGAGCAGCACAGTGTAGGCGTCGTTCCGGTGGAGCAGGTTTTGGGTAACCATTCTCACCACTGATGCCAGTTATAGCTTGGTCTTTTTAAACCAAAAATAAAGAAGGGAAGTGATTTAAAGGAACACTCTGCTGTTCTTCAACCTAATCCCTCAGCAGTTTGAAAATCATTTCTCAACAGAAAAGGAAGCACTGGCTCCTAAGGAGTGTACATAGAGCCTGGGCAAAGTCAAGAAATGTCAAGATTGCTTTTTATGACTGTGGGCCCAAATCTAGTCCTGGAGAGTTGGTGTCCTGTAGTTTGGTGGTTCCCTTGCTCAAACACACTCACTAAACCTGGCAACCAACAGTTGAGTTGAAACAGGTGTTTTGAGCAGGAAGATCACCAAACTCCTGCACACACACCTTCCAGGGCCAGATTTGGGGCCCCTGGCCTACGGGATACAGACAGAAATTGGGTTGAAGAACGCTGGACTAATGCCTTTGATTAAACTGCTCAATATGTTCTCAGCTGCTGTTTGGGCTCTCCACCAAGAGTTAAAACCACACACACTGCATCAACGTCCCAGATGGACAGTATCTGAGTCGTGCTGCACAGAAATAATCATTTACGCCAACAGTCAAAATCTCAGAGAGACCAATCACATCTGCCACAACCATTTGCTTAGCAAGTGTAAAAAAAAAAAAATTCACATTTTCAACAAAAACTATAGGCTTAAAACTAAAAGAAAAAAAAGTTCAGCAGTTCATCTACCAGATATTTACATTCATGAAGCTAATAATTTTAACATCTCTTTGCTGTTTGTGCGCGTTTCTACTCATCTGAAGTTTGTGAGTGCAATGCATGTCACGATATCGGGAGCAACAACAGACCGCGTCTTGTCTACTGGCCAGCCAAGACACCACAACCTTGATTTTGGCAGCCCTATTGAACATTATAACCAATTGTGAAGACTGGACATGGATAGGATTAGGTGGGGAGCGTCCAGAAGGACACAAACACACCACCAAATCAAAACCAGGCGATTTTGATTTTCCGACATTCGTTAAAGCATAAGAAGTCATTTATCGTCCTCAGATCGCAGACACTCCAACCCGCACCTGAAAAATAGGCCTTTAGTGTTTGATATGAACATTTTCCCCTCTGGAGCCGTTGCTTGTGTCCCCAGTGTGCATGAGAAGGGAGACTGAATGAGTTTATCTTTTGGACTCCATAGTTTTGACATTCAAAGATTTAACACGAGCCACAAGGAAATTATCTAAATAAATAAGCGATGAAAAAAAAAGGTATACAGGTTAATAAAAATATTCAAAGGGGAAAATATGTACACATTCATTACTGTTTTTTGTTATAAACTCAGGGGTGTGTGAAGGGGAGAAAGTGGCCCAGAGTTGGACTCTAATAAACAGCTCTTCCTCAAAGAGCCAGACAGCTAACAGTTGTGGAAAATTACAAGACATTAAAGAAAACTCAGGGCTTTTCAAGCTGATCTGCATCTGCCACATCTGTATTGCACAATGTATTAAGGCAATGACGATAAAGTACATATTCATGAACTTGAGTGTATAAAGTTCTAAATCTGTGTAACTGGTTCTGCCAGAGGTGACACTTGTTCTCCAGAAGGAAGATCGTGTGCTAGTTCATCAACAATAATAATAATAAAGCAAAAGTAACCAGAACTAATCTTTCACAGTGTTATAAATTTGGACAGAATGTCCTTTCTGGCTTTCCAGCTGTGCCGGTTTCCTATTACATAGCCCCTAATTACACCTTTATGGCATTCTTAATCTGCCCTTTGACTTTATGTAAATTTGTAATGTACTAAAATCGCCTGTGATTACAGATTGTCCAGTATAGATGTGGCAGACAGAACTCTAGGGATGGGTATCAAGTACTGCTACGTAACTGGTCCTAGTTCTGAAATCTTTATAATGTCCTGGACCAATGGCACTGCTGTTGGTGTTTCTGCAGCGTTGATACATTCCAACAGATGCATTTTCACGATCAGTTAAGAGACGGCAGTGACGCTTTGCACATCACCAAGACACACTTGTTGAGCATAACATTTGTAGCAATATATACACAGGAAAATATACTCAGGACAGTTTCAATCCTTATTTCCCCACAAAAAATAATTGCTGGATATTTTTACATCTTTTCATGCAATGTTTGTTTACCCACCAAATTATGTTGAGTAGGATCAATGAGTATCAATATCGAAAAGTATCAGTAGCAATATCAGAACAGTCCTAATACCCATTGCTACTCAACACAAATGCTGGGGTTTAGTTTCATTTGGTTGAACATGGCCTCTAAGAATGATTTAGTCAATCCTCTGGTCCCTGTCTGGGTGCACCCTGATTTTCCTGTTTGTCCTCTTTAGCATCCTCAGAAGAGCATGTTACACTGACTAACATGAATCAGGACTGGCCATCAGTGGGCATCTGAAGAACGATGGTGTTAATTACAGAACTAATTTTTCTCCCCAGCCTTCAAAACTTAGTAAACATCCCAAATGTGCAGTAACTTCCAAAACGTGTTTAAGTGTCCTGAACCATTCAAGGCTTTGCTTTTCTTACCAAAAAAAACTGCATACAGGTCATAATTCTAAGACAGAAAACAAGACGACGAAAAGACAGAAGAGCTTTTAGCCCTAGTTTCTGAACTGCTGGAGAACTTTACATTACATGACATTAGCAACTGAATGCGGACACTTAAAAAGCAACATATGCTAATGGAGCTAATGCTAGTGCGTACTAGGGCTGCACAACATGTCTGCTAATCATTACTGTAATATCAGTCTCTACAATATGCAAATGAGCCTCTAACTAATCAGTGTTTCTCAGTGCTGTAGACAAAATAAAGGGATATATTTAAATTTGATGGCCTTATGACATCACAAAAATGGGTTGTTTTTGTAGTTTATTTTTCATATATTGACTATATATAGGGGAGTAAATGTACTATTTGAAACTATATTTACTGACTTTTAGCCTTTTAAATTCCAGCAAAGTGGTTAAATGGGCCCTATGCAACATATGCCCATATGTTAAAAGGCACTGCATTCACAATATGTAGCGGTAAAATTGCAATTCTGATATTTTGTCCACATTGTGCAGCTCTAGTGCATCTAGTAATCCCCGAGCTCCCAGTAGGAAATCTGAACTGGAACACCTTCTGAAGTTGGATTTTTGAACAGCTCAGAAGAGCATCAGCAGAAGTGAAGCTGCAGTGAAGATGGTTTATCAGCCCTAGTGTCATTAAATCAGTCAGGAATTCAGCACTGTCCAGCTGTGCTGCGTGGATGTGTTGCAGCAGTCTTCCAGTGCAAAACACAACATAATGTCTTATAAACTGGTACTGCCAACCTGGCTAGAACCCGACTTTCCCATTTGTCATACTGGAATGCGGTCAACTCGAGTGGGGCATCCTTCCTAGACTTCCCATTTCCAAGCTGAACAGAACACAGCAACAGTATACAGTAACGCAGCTATTGCTTGTAGCCTTCTAAGTATCCTCCAACGCGTGCTCACATGGCTAATACCAAGTAAAAGCTAGGAGCCGGCAACCAGCATAATTAGCATAATTCTACTTTGCAGACAACTGATTTTGTCCAATTTTAGCTACTTCAGTTTGCGTGATATTTTTTTAACTGAATCTGTTTTGGAACTAAAAACCAAATCTGGAATAAAAACAAAAGCTTAAAAAAGAACATGTGCGCTAATGTTGCTGACGATAAACGTAAGCAACCTGTTTTTCTGATGCTAACTGCTAACTATCCACTTTCATTCACTGTTAGCAACATTAGCTTTACAGACTGAACGGTTTCCATCTATATATATATATATAAAAAAAAGATTCTGCCAGTGATGTTCAGCATTAATCAAAATTAAATAAAAGAAAAAGTAATACATACTCCAAAAAAAGTAACGTACTCAAAAACAGAATGAACACTCATTGTTACCATCCAAATTAATATTATATAATATTTTAAAATATGAATTAATGTATTTTAAATATTTTGGTTTTTTTGTGTTTTTTTTTTTTACTACAATAAAATTAGACATCTCCATATTAACATGAGACGAGCACTTTTACAAATCGTTAGAATTTTTCGCACTAATAAATAATGGATTTTAAATATTAGAAAGTGACACTTTCTCCACCTTTTCAGGTTCAGCTGATTACAGTATAACTCACACACCTCATTCATCTGTTAACACATTCTTGGGCACCCAGTCTCTCTCTTTTTCCAGGCCTTTTTCCATTTTTTCTCCCAGGTTTCCATTCAGACACTGTTGGTTTCGGGCTGAGCCGGTCAGTAAAGACTGTCCAATTTGACATTCGGTTTTGATTTTGCATTGTTTTCTAGCAAAAATATATAAAATGCTCTGAAGGAAGATCCAGAGGGCCATTAAAAGGAAAGAAAAAACCTCAGGACCTGCCCACCTTTACACTCTCGCGCACAAACACGAGGGTCGCGGATAGAAGAAAATGGTGGATTTGCTTCAGCCTTCAAGTGTCCATCATCCAAGCCAGGCTAAAAGACTAATATGAGTGCATAAGCTAGTGCATTTGTGTGTGTGCGCGTTTAATCTAACTTTTCCAGCACTGAGGGCACGTACACCAGGCTGAGTTCGCTGCCAAAATCGCACACAATGGCGGCATTGTCCAGCACCAGAAGCTGCCGGACATGCTGCCCCTCGCTGTTTTGGCCCAAGTACACTGTCTGCAGGAGGTCCCCATAGTTCAGGTCCCAAAAAGAAACGCAGCCGTGACCTCCAGTCACCAGCAGACTGTCCGAAATCACACCCAGACTAGCTCCACAGCCCACCTCCTGACAGAGAGAGAGAGAGAGGGAGAAAGAGAGAGAGAGAAAACTGTTGTGAACATTCATTTGCTCCTTGTTAAAGAAATTAAAGAAATGTTAACTACACCTTTGATGTGTAGTACATAGGGCTGAACGATTTGGGGAAAATACTCAATTGCATTTCTGTAGACTCTAGGATGCAGTTCTGCGAGAAAATGTGAGGCGTGATTGCACGGGTGCTCTGCAGTGCTTGCGGTGTTGCTACATGGCTGCTAAAGTGTTGCTAGGTGGTTATAGGTAGGGTTTAATGTAAACACAATGGTCAAAAAGCCAATACGTATGACCAGAAACAGCTAACCGGTAAATCAAATTCCATAAAAAAAACATTCCCAAATGAAAGACAGAACAGGATTTGGTTGACTACCGCTTGGGTCGTGTGGGTGCCTAAAACATTCCCATCTTTGATTCGCTCCTGACGACAAAAAGTGCTGTAACAATAACACTAATTAGTTTTCCCTCAAAAACAAAGTTTCTCAAAACCAAACATATATAAATTAATAAAAAAAACTTTCAGAGTCTATGGTGATATACGAATCGCCACACAAAAGAATTGTGATACATAACTCACTCATCCCCCATGTTGGAGATAAAAGATAAGCGGTTTACGAAGTGGTTTATCAGTTCAAGCTTGGTCTCATTTGGAAAACAAATAAAAAAACTACATGAACCCAATACATACTGAGCCATCAGAGAATTTTGTTCTGCCAGAACATGCCCAAAAAAAAGATGGAAGTAGTTTGAAATTTAAATACGTGTTGACGTTTAAGACCTAAATGTAACCTATTTAAGACCTAGTATATAAAGTCTTAATGTTTTTAAAACTTCAACATTTTAACACTTCAAATTCAGGTTTTTAAAAGTCAGTGATGAAGCCCATTAAAGCAGTCAACACACAGAAGTGCACACACACCTGCTGGATAGAGTACAGTTTGATGCCAGTGCTCCGGTCCCAAATGCAGATGAGGTCATCCAAACCACTGCTGATGACACATGAGTTGGTGCAAACCAGAGAGGTCACATCGCCACGGTGACCGTACACGTGACTGACCCGGCTTCCCGTCAAAACGTCCCACAAGCAGATGGCTCCATCCTGCCCCCCACTGGCCAGGACCATGGTCTAAGATAAGATAAGCCTTTATTAGTCCCACAAGTGGGAAATTTCACAATAATAGAATAAAAATGATACAACACAACAGTATGCTAATAATAAACTAAACAGTTATGACAGTTAAACAGAAAATAAGAAAGAAGCTAAGAATTGAGCAGAGACGCAATTCCAGGTTGAATGACCACAACTCAGATGGGAACCCAGCCACATTCAGACCTCCTTTAGCCTTTAGGTGTTTAGCCTCAGAGCAGGAGGAGTAAATGAGTGGGCTCACCTGGTCGATGTAAACGGCTGTGATGCCACCTGAATGGCCCTGTAAAGTGAAGAGACAACAGGAATCCTCCAAACGATACACCTGTAATACAGTGCCACAATTATTCCATGCAGAATAGTGTGTGTATAAAAGAGCATGGTTTATAAAACAAAAAAATACGGTGTGTGCATTATATGAAACAAGTTTAACTCAAACAAACATTCTTTTCAACCATTTTATGTTGATCCCAGTTTCAAATATTTTTCCAGATATTTTTTTTGTACATGCATCTCATTTTATTGGAGCTCTTTAAGAATAGATCTTAACACATTCACATGACCCTTTATTAAAGGATGACAACTTTTTCTGTTTTTCTTCAATTAAGGTATTTAATTTGAACTATTTGTCTTTAATTAGTCCACTTACGAAGGGCTTGTGCACAGAGTCAATATATGAATCAATATATTTTCTTTTAAACCTGTTATTCTGCTGCTGCTTCTTCAAATTATTACTGTTAGTAATAATAGTAGTAAATGTTGAAACATAATGAACTTTATAGTTATTTCTGTAAATATAATGCAACAATAAATCTAATCAGACAAATGTAAACAAAATACAGTGCAGGTACCCCACACTGATAAGATAAGAACTCAAATATGAGTGTGTGTGTGTGTGTGTGTGTGTGTGTCTCCCTTACTCTGACGGTGTGGTCCTGGCTGCCGGTGACCACCCTGCCTGCAGCAGCTCGGAGCACAGTGATGGGTTTCTGGTGGGCACACTGAACTGACCGGGTCAGCTGGCAGGTAATGACATCATCACCGCTGTAACATGGCGAGGAGGGTAAACTTCCCCGACCTGGAGGACCTGAAAGAGAGAGAGTGGCATACTGTAATTTATAAAAACTAACAAATGTATAACCTAAATGCAGCCTGTTACAGTTTTCAGCTACCCTATTGACTTTATATTTAACAGTATGTCACATAACCAGGTCTATTATAGATACTCAACTCGACATGAGGGGTGGTTTAAAGCTTTTGCACAGTACTGTATCTCAAAAATATTTTCTTTTTTTGTTCAAGGTTTTTTTTATTATTGTTTACAACAATATACAAACAAAACAGAAAAACAGAACAACACAGACCCATCCCTCCCAAGCTTTTGTACATTTAAAATAAAACCCAGTGAAGATTCATAATATTTATAGAATAGTTACATTTTTGAGACAAGACAAAATAAATAAATAAATTAACTGTCATATATTACAAGGTTCCATCCTTTTAACAGCATCCAAAAAAGGCTGACAAGTACTAAAAAAAAACTTCAAAGAACACCCTCTTATACTATACCACTTTTTTTTACTACACCTACAATATTTTTTACTACCAACACGACATCGAGCAGCAGCCTTTTTTTTTTTGGTGTCGAGTTGTCCTTACCTTAACCCTAGTCCTTGGGTTATCCTAACCATAACCCTTAGTCCCACCCTAATAAGGTCAACTTGACACTTCTTAAAACAGATGACATGTGTCAACAGCCATAAACTTTAATAAAAATGCATACAAATGTGTCATATCACACACTCACACACACCAAGACAGACACACATGCTTACACACACAGACTAATAGTAGTGAATTACTCTCTTAAAGGAGCAACTGATTTCATCACAAGAGGAAACTTGTGGCAATAACTTACACTGTGGACTCAAACACTGTCCAAAGAGTCCATGGAGTGATAATAGGTGGTAACCATTGGTATTTATTGGTTGATGCAACGTCAGGTAAGAGCCAAAATACATTTTAAGAGAGAAGTTGTAACAATTTTACCTGTTCATCAGCTGATAACTTCAGCTGACAGACAGAGAGAGAGGAAGAGATGGCAGAAGAAAGGAGTGACAGTGGTGGAAGAAGAAATATGCAGACACATGTAGAGAGAAGGAGTGGCACTAGTTTGCTGCTGAGGTGGTGTGATATGGGGTGCCGTTTGTAAAAACAGCTTAACATATTTAGGTGTCATTTTTTCATCATTTAGCGCAGTTTTCACACAATTTTCACACATTTAGAGCTAAAAGTGTAAAAAAACGAAATATTGCGCGCTAAATCTAAATGTTGCACTTTTACACATGGCGAGATTGTGTAATTGGCCATGCCCCGTGATTACAATTGGCTGTTACTTAGCAGGGGGTTGGACTTCGTGCTGTGATATGCCCTCACCAACATGGAGGATTTGTCTTAAATTATCTTAAATCTAAATGTTAAATATGAAAAATATGTCTCGCACTCTAAATGTGACTTCAGTTAGATAGGGCTCGGTGACACCTTTCCAACGACCCCTCGTTTGCCACAATAGCCCCCGGAGATCTGGGCTGAAAACCGTTACCCATTACTTTTGTCCGAGGAGCAAGCAGCACTCACAAACATGATGAGCTTCCAAGGAAGTGGCGTTTTTGGTGCATTTATCCAATAACTGTCATCTTAGAGGAAGCGGAGCTTTTCTTGCAGGCTTGGAACAGCCACCACTGATTTGAGGTGATGATGAAAAACTTTACACCAACAGGCTCATCAAAGCGTTTGATCCAGTCCTGATAAACTTCCTCGTTTCTCAAATAAATCCTGCCACCATTGTCATCGCTATTTCCAGCCCTATTCAGATCCAGATCACCCCTGCTGCCTCTCCGTGTCCCAGCTCTCGCACGCACACCACAGTCGCATGTAACCCGGAGACTCCCACCTCTCTCACACCACGGCCAGTGTAGCCCGGAGACTCCCACCTCTCTCACACCACGGCCACGTGGTCTTGAATTGAAGTACTACAGTCTGCGACTTTGGCGCTTTTAAACAAACTAGCGCAAACTTATATAATTTCACTCAAAATAGGAAACTTCATAGTCTGAAAAAATAATACATTTTTTAAAAAAAATAATACCTCTAATAATAATAAAATAATACCACTTTTAATTGCCTTAAATTTGGCAATTTTGATTTATCACCTTTTAATACTTTTTAAAGCCCGGCGGACACCCTGATACAGAGACATTCCCATTACAAACACTAAGAATGGCAGTCTTTCCAGTGTACAAACATCAGCTTACTTATATAAGCTACATAAATCACAAAATAGGCTTGGAATGAAGGATGTGGGAAGCAAACCAAATATGAAAAAAAGCTAAAAAACAACACAAATTCTCCACAAAAGGTGGAGAATATGGCAAAACACAGCGGTAATTTTTTTTTTCAAATCACAACAATATGTTGAAAGCATTAAGGCAGGTCTATTGAACTGGCAGCCCGCGGGCCGGATCCGGTCCTTTTGAAATTTTTTATGGCCCGCAAGACTGCCCGTAAATCAATGTGTGATTTGTGTGATATAATAATATTTGGACTTTAGGTTTTGGATCACGATTGGCTCATAGTCCCACGCTACCTTCGCCAGGATTGATTATATGCTGTGTTGTATAAAATTAGCCAATCCGAGCACAGAAGTCGCCATATTATTAGCCAATCGCAGCCAAAAGAGGCGGGATTTGTCAGAAAATGGGTGTGTTAAAAAAGCAGCGCAGAGCTGGCAGTAACGAAAGAGAATCCGGTCACACACCCCCCCCCCCACCAACTCCGCCGGGAACGACAGTCTGGACAGCACGAAATTCTGTGGCCCCCGAACCCCCATTGACTTTCATATTCGGCCCACTTGCTATAGCAACACTCAGCTAAAACATGATCATTTTTAGAATTACATATTTGTCTTTTTAACCAGTCGTGTTTGTTAGTTATCCTCAGCCTCCTTGGAAACTGAAGCTGGAGCTAATGTTATTAACAGTTTGAAATTATTAATTTTTTTACACAATGCCAGCTGGCATGCTAATCCTCATATACACAAACTGGGCAAACATGTCAAAATTAGAAGGATGTAGTAATTGTCTGTGATGATTTGACTGATTTTTCTTGTTTCGCTGAGCTTTGAGGCACATCAGTTACCTTCACATTTTCGTAATGGTCAGTGATCATTAGAACTTCTAAGAGTTAATGCTGTGCTCAGGGTCAGTGCAGGGAAAGCTGTTCAACAAACCGCTGGCATTATGACATCCTCCTTCGGTTCTGAGAGCTTTCCAAGCTTCCGAGTGAGTTTTTTGCCAAGTATTACAAAGATAGAGCATTACGTATTACCTGCCAGTGGCAACGAAGGACAATGGCGAAATCAATATTGAAGTGTTTGGATGTTTTTTTTTGCCCAGCTGCTCAGCCTCTGCGCCTGGCTGCCGAATCCCATGGAGCTGTGTCCTGGGCCAGGGTTGACTGGTGTGTGGCCGGTGGTCCGCTACACACAGAGTCGTGCTGCTGGACTTGTTTTCATTGGCTATATTTAGAGTAGCCTGCTCCTCTGCAGATAGAATACTAATCAGTGCACTGCAAAGCTCAGGCTCGAGCTGGCAACTGGCAGACTCATCTTTCTGCACCGTTAAGCTTACGCACACATACACACATGCGCACACACTCATACACACACACTTACATACATACACACACACACACTTCATCTCTGAGGGTGCTATAATCTCCCAGTCTAATAATGTTCACTTCACACACTAAATTTCCCCAATATGGTTGAGAGAATGAAACAGAGGCAATGCTAGCCAGGAAAAATCATCCACCAGCAAAAGAAGCCGAAAATACAACAGTAATCCTGCCTCTAATTTTGACTTAACATCCAAAATAAACTTCCTGAAGTCAACCTCAAACTAACATGGCATCCAAGCACGATATCTCAACCTGCAATGTCAGGAAGAAACATTTCATCACCTCAGTCTCACAAGAACATCAAGAACATTATGGCTTTAACAGATTGCAGTCAGAAGACTAATAAAACAAGATAGTTCAAATCATGATAGGTGGTCAAATCATGAAGAGAGTGCTTGCCTATTAATAAGAACCATTGTGTTAGAGTTAGGAATAGGACTAGGGTTTGGATTGGAATCTGTTAGATTCTTAACACCTAACTGGAGTTTACAGTTTGTAAGGCGTAAGCCTTTCATTACAACTGACAAACATCCAACAAGCATCATTTGTCGCCATTTTCTGAGGTGAAATGACATCAGAATTGTCTAAACTGACAGTTGTAGGAATAAGCTTTTATAAACGATTCTGCAGGTTTCTGTCAGTAGTCATTAAAGGTTATGGCGGCAAATACTGACCATGAGTGTTACTGTTCATTTTCACAGCTGAACCATCCTAAAAGAAAAAATCAAGCTGTTTTATTCAGTGTAAAGTGACCATTCTGTCATACGTGAACTCACCACAGCACACAGCATGAACAGCACGAAATTCATCCTCTGCATTTAACCCATTCACCAAGTAAAGCAGCAGGTAGTCAGGAACACACCCCGGGGAGCAGAGTGTGGGGACGGTACCTTACTCAGGGTACCTCAGCTGTCCTTAGCAGTCCTGAGATTCGAACCCACGACTTTCTAACCACTAGGCCACCAGAATGTAATTATGTTCTTATGAGTTTGATGAATGTGTCATATCAGAACCTCATTTTTTTTGTTATTCTTTTGTGTAGCATTTTAAAATGCCAACTGCCTTTAAGGGCCCACACACCCCAAATCAGCAACTAAGAACTTGCACCAACTAACACTGACTGATGATCGCCATGATACCATCATTGTTCATTTCTGAAATTTGCCCTCAGACACACTGCAGTGACTACAACTGATGGCTGCATATTAAACACACCTACATGAGAAGGAACAGCTCTCTAGGGAACGGCAGTAACCTAAAACTGGAGAACTGGAAAGAAACAAAAATCTAGTTTGAATGTTTGTGGCTAAAGCAGTGTGTGAAAGTAAGACACCCCTCGCTTGGCACTGAGTGAGTGTTTAAAATAGATTTTTAATAGTAATTGGTCTTAATCATTTGATTAGATAATTGAAATAAATTACTATGCTTTATTGTAGAGCTGAACGGTATGACCAAAAAATTTTATCACAGTATTTTTCTAAATGATATTGGATTCACAGTGTACGATAGTATTTTTTTTTTTTAATATATAACTGGATGTTTACCACATTTTAAAGGATAAAATGAATTACTGCATCTGACTAAACTTGCTTTTGCCTTTTCACCAGTTTACTTGAAGATGTGGAAGCCGACCGTAGTTTCATACTCAATGTTTTTGGCAAAACTATACTTTTCACAATATATTTTCAAGCATCCAGAGAGGTATTTAGACTTAGTAAAGTATCCAGAGATGCTTGTCAAAGGTTTTATTGTTGTTTTTAATGTTTTAGCTTTTGTAACTAATTACACTATCTGTAAACCATCTCTTTCCACTGGAACATTAAAGTGACTTTTTAATACCTCAATTCAATTATAAATATTTTTAAATAATATAAATAATATAACATAATAATATAGTAATAGTAATAATATAATTGTATAATTATTTCAAGCACAGATACATTACACAGTACTCAAATATTGAAAAGTATTGACCAGTAGTTCAAGTATCCAGTAGTATCCATTTATTGAACAGTAATGTGTTCACACATTTAAACATAATTATTAAGACACTTCAGGAAATTCTAGCTATTTCAAATTCTGAGCAGGAACAAACTGACAGCATGTGGTTTGCTCACTTATACCGAATTTTGGACTCATTGAGGATAAATACAGACATGATCCTCGGTAAGGAGTTGGGTTTTTTCTGTCTTTAATGCGGTTTTGTGTCCACCCTGTCAGACTGACTGCTATATATGTTCACGCCGAGACACGAAGAGCTAACCGCTAATGGCTAAACATAAGCATGTTTCCTCGTAATGCTAAGATAAAAATGTACTTTTGGGGTTTATTTAGCCCTTAGTTTGGACTATCTTTGTTAACTCAGGATCGTGTTGATGTACAGAATCATACACATCGTCAGAATCAGAAAACGTCCAACTAAACGGCAAGTATATTAATATTACTGTATATGAAAGTATTTTTGAGACATTCCACAAAAAAGCTAAAAATAAGAAATTGCAAAAAATGCACTGCCTTAAAGTAATATTTTACGCCCTCAAAATTCACACACTTTATCTGACATATCGCGACTCTCCCACGGAGCCTCAGTGAAAAAGTTCTGTTCTCCAAGCGGTGCAGCAGTGAAAAAGGTTCCCCCTTAAACAGTTTCCAGCTTTGCCATTTTCCTAATGTTGTTTAGGCTATTTAAACCGGTACTGCGATATAAGAAACAATTCATATCATAACAATAATAAAAAATGGTTTTTGCCAGCACTACTTGATTGTATATGAGTGACTTCAGAGTTCTGCTGTATTTACTCAAACTGACATTAAAAATCCTCTTTTTGGGAGTATGATAGTCATTACAAATTTGGGTTTTTGAACAGCAAAATAATCATATTGATAAAGCTGAGTACCTGAGGCTTTATTGTGTGTGGCCTCTTGAGAGTGCCGTTAGCTTGCATTTCGCTCCTCATGCACTCCGTCATTCTGATCCAATATGCTCAGTCGGCCAGAACAGTGCTCGCTAGAGCATGTTCATTAATGTTGATTCATTAGCTAAGATGGAATATATTTTGATGAAACTGTGTAGCGAAAGCAAGCTGGATACTGTATGCAAATGTTTTATAGTGGTTCAGTGCTATTTTATTTGTGGCAGATGTACATAATGTCTGTTTTATCTTGGCATGGACATCTTTGTGGAAAGGTGTGAATTTCTCACAGCAGGCAGTTCTCACTTCTCCATTTTCAACCCTCGTTGCTCATTAGCAGGTCAACACAGTCACGACAGTTCACACAAAGAGCCAAATAAGTTAACATATAATAACAAAGCTACAGGGAAAAAATGTATATTGTTAAAATGTGTGTCAGTTTACAATAGAACAACCTGGTTGTTCAAGTCAGCATCTACTGTGGAGCATCCAAGTAAGCATTACTGAAATGTGTGTTTGGATGTAGAGCTGTGTACAGAGGAGACTGGCTGGCTGATCATCTGTGTTGAGAAAGGACAACACGGTCTCACAAGCTTTACACATCCAGCCAACCGCTGACCATTTCCTCTCTCTCTCTCTCTCTCTCTCTCTTTGATTTTTCCTTCTTGCTTTTCAGCTTTCTTACAACATCCTTTCTTCATGATTCCTTTCCACTCACATTTTCCTATTTTGTTCTCTGTTCCTCCCTTCCCTTCAAATCTACCCTCTCTTTCTTCTCCAGTCTCTCTCTCTCTCTCTCTCGCTCTCTCTCTCTCTCTCTCTCTCTCTCTCTCTCTCTCTCTCTCTCTCTCTCTCTCTCTCTCTCTCTCTCTCTCTCTCTGAAGGAGTACCACAGCAGATGCCAAAAGACAGCATTAGGCAGAGGCCTAAATATGAATGCATCTGCATAACTGATACTGTATCCAGGCAGGCTTCAGTGTGGAGATGCTTTGAATCAGGGATGTGGAGGAGGGGCGAGCTTTTTAAAACAGCATTAAGCAATATTTCAGAATGGATGCATACAGAACACCAGCACATGAACTTTTTTTTTTTTATTATTTTATGATGTCATATAAGTGTTGTTTAAGCAGGGAATTATTTCATTAAAATCAGTGTCTATAAAGCATGGCATTTCTTAGGAGCAACTTTGTCTCATTATATGAACGTATAAAGCACATTTAATAACATGCATTATGGCTCAATATAAGTATAGACACTGGAAATGGGTCACTGTGTGCCTGGCCAGGCTTTGCCTTCAGGCTTCATAGATATCTGTACAGAGGAACAGAAATACAGTTTAGCTCCGGCCTGCTATGTGACATCTGCGCAAAACCATCAGAAGGGAGGGTGCTGCCAGTACAGTTACAGAGTGCAAGTGTATGGGGATTAAAGCAATAGTTTTGTAGTCCTGGCCCTGTTGACCCTATACCCTGCATATTTCAGTGATTGGACTGCTTTAACCCTACAGCCCTTGACTAATTGTGCCTTTTAATTTTAGATCAACTACAATTTAAATAGTTATATTAAACAGCATGTTCAAATATTCTTATTTTCTCCTGTATTTTATCATTTGAGAAATTTGGTATCTTCGTGAATTTGGCCATTTCTTTTTGTCCATTAATTTGCTTACTACACATATTTTAGACCGTTTGTGTGTATAGAGAATTGTTAAACTATAAAATGTGAGCTAAAAATACATGAATATTGTCTTTTTCGGTCTCCATTTCCCTTTTATTGTGATGGTGCTTCATTGTACGGCTTAATGCTTGAAAATATGCATTATGTGCCCATATTTTCATTGATCTTCTCTCCTCTTGGATCTATGCTCAGTACTAAAACTCTGACAGCCAGCAAGGCATGATGAGTTAAAATGTGCTTTTAAGTGATTTTTTTGTATTATCATTTTTTGTTAGGTTATCCGATCACTTTCATTTTCCAGCTGCTGGATGTTGGAACACATAATTTAAGCAAACACAATGTGCCTGAATTTAACATTCAGTTTACTGCGACATCGTTCAAACTGTAGGTTTTAAACAGCACAATAATAAAGTGGCATTTGGCTGACACCCTTATCCAGAGCGACTCAATCATTAGTGACAGGGACAGTCCCCCTGGATCAACTGAGGGTTAAGTGTCTTGCACAGTGGTAGAAAGTGGGGGGTATGGACCTGCAACTTTGTGGTTCATCGGGTTCACAGGCAGGTGTTTTGCTCACTAGGCTACTACCACCCCAATAATAGCATCATGCTGATTGAGTGCCATGCCTGGAAGTTAAACCATTATTGAGTACCAAACCTAGAATATAGCCATCCAGACAGCTCACATTGCAAGTTTTGGGTTCAGAAGCTTAATTCAGCTAAAAACACAAACGCTTGCAGATCAGAGGTCCTACATAACTAGAGCTGAGAAGCACTGCCAACGTTCCGTATCTGAAATTGTCTTCTTTATTTTTGCACTGGATCAATAAGGCAAAAGGAATTAATATGCAACGCAAGCTCCCCATTTAGACAAGTTTAAACTGCATCACTAAATCATCAATCACCTGCCACAGACTGCTTCTTTAATAATGGACAGACTACATTCAAGGTGGCTGCTAGTGCTGTTTTAACTTTGAAATGTACTTTTGTCCATTTTGATGTAGTTGCTATGCTAGTCTATTTGAGATTATTAACCACTGTTTATTCTCATTTATAACTGATGGAACATATTATGGTCTTCCATTAGCCATGTAGCTTCAGTCGTACTTCATGTAACTTCAGCTGTAGCTGATTGACCAATAGTCCAGGAGAAAATCTGACACAGTTGTTTCAGAGCTCATTGGAGTCTTAGTTTCACATACTTTATTTGTATACATTCCTCAGTACTGAGTCGTGAATTGGATGAATGGCGCGAGGGTAGAGGCATTTAAGGAGGAAATATGGTGTGAGAAGAGAGATGGATAGACGGATGGTAAGTGGAATCTCTCTCAGTTTCCAGGAGCTGGACACAAGTAAGCAATGCTATTTGAACAAAATATTTAAATAACAATAAATAAATAAAAAAATAAATAAATAAATAAATAAATCTTTCTGCAGACACTGCTATGGCGACACTTTCCGAAACCTTGAAGTCAGCACACACAAATACACGCACAGGTACAGACACCCCAGAGAGATTTACAGAGAACAAGTGTTTATTATATACTGGTGTTTCCAAATACAGCAGTTGTTTTATTGGTGCCAAGTATTCATGGACATTCCAGAGTGTAACCTAACACATAGAACTTCTGATGTGTGAGAAAAAAACAAACAAAAAAAACCAACCCTCCATTCTCCTCTTTGACATTACGTTGTGTAAAACACTGAAAGCTGACATCTCCTTTATGTCTTCTTGCCATTTTATAGCTACATAAAGGAGGTCCTCGGGTTACAGCAGTCTCGACATACGACGCTTCCAGTTTGCAATGCTCACTCCCATAAAAACGTACAAAACTGAGACCCGAGTGTTTTGCTTACGCCGTTAGTGTCGTACTTCAGGACTATGTCGGCAAACTACTTTGATTGCGCACGTTGTAGTAGCACGGCGTATGAGTGAGGGAGTTGGGTCCCCAGGTACAGTACAGTATATAAGTACAGTAGATCTATGTATCTATCCTTTTTCTGTGGCTTAGTTGTGTTATGCTATAGTTTATGATTTTACAACTGTGTTAGGAAGCCAGATATATGCACCTGAAGCCCCTAACCTAAACGTGTGTGATAACGTGGTAGTCAGGACACCGGCTTACCTCCAGGCCTCCAGACACGCCGTGCCTCTTGTAGACGTAGAGCTCGTGCAATAAACACTGGAGGGGAGTCACCTCTCCAACTCCCTTCCAATGTTTATTAAATGGAGAAATCTCTAAAAGAAATAAACGAAAAAACAAAAGGTGCATCCAGCATAAATCCAAAAAGGGAGACAAATCCATGATGATGTTGATTGATGGATTCTGCAGGTCTGCAGCCAAGAGTCTGTCCCTCCTCACAAACAGTTCATTCCTCCCGCCAAACACTTGCTCATGGCTTTTATTGACCCAGCCAGCCCACCTGGCACCTCAGAAGCAAACCGGTGCCCCTTGTGGATGGGATGTGTCTGTGAAAGTGTACCGTCTACCTAAAGTGCAATCCCCAGGCTCCACATCTTAACAACTGTATTAGGATCAGTAAGTGACTTAGGCTAGGGTGTGTTTTGACTTACAGCGAAATTCGGGTTACGCCACTGTTGTAGGAACAGAACTGTGTTGTAAACCGAGGACCTCCTGTATTTAAGAGAACACCTCTTATTATATACTCAGCAAAAAAAGAAACACCCCTTTTTCAGGACTGTGTATTTCAACAATAATGTTGTAAAAATCCAAATAACTTTACAGATCTTCATTGTAAAGG
>JBBPCY010000001.1:755593-767211 GCA_037974405.1 Brachyalestes nurse
ATTACCTTATTACAGAACATATTCTGGTTTGTTTAACTCTTTTTTTTGTTTACTGCATAATTCCATGTGTTCCTTCAACTTTTTTTTGGTTTGTTTTCAATATTAATCTACAATGTAGAAAATAATAATAAACATAAATATAAAAAATAAAAACCATTGAATGAGAAGGTGTGTCCAAACTTTTGACTGGTAGTGTATGTTGCCTGGGTTGGCGTTATTAGACTCAGATTGGCTAAATTAAGCATCTCTATTTATGAAACTAAACGCCACCCAAAACCAGTGTCTACCTTACTCCCACGCGATGGTGTATAAGAAAGAAGAAAGAACAAACTCACTGTCTTCTGAAGGCTTGATGTCCATTTTGAGCTGCAGGTAAGGCTTAGCGGCACTGACGAACGCCGCGTCCAGATCCCAGTCCGACAGGAGGGAGAGATACACCTCCACGCCTCCACGGTCCCGGGACAGGTAACTAATACCGAAATTACTCCTCCTGTGAAGCAGAAGCAGATTTCATTCAATTCTGAATAACCTTACAAATGATAATCAACAGCAAAACAGAAGCAAATATATTTTAAATGTATAACCATTTTATATTTATGTGGGTCACAAAAAAAAATATTCCATGAAAACTTATGTTTTATCAACTTGCTGAGTTGACTAAAACTGGACCAGTCTAATTATTAACGTAACCAAGTTTAGGCGTCCTTGCTTTGCTCACATCTGCTATCAGAAACGATAACAATACAAACAGAGTAAACTGCAGTCAGTGTTTTTACTTCCAGTTACTCTGATGGCCACCTCCTACAGTGAGTATTACAAGTATTTGTTTAATCTAATATAATAATATAATCAATATTTCACAAGTGACGAATGCCCACTTCACATATAATCAACTAATATAAACAAATGTACACACAATGTCTTTTGACAATGCATTACAAATATAAAAGCATATATTCATCAAAATAAACTTTAAAATGTTAAAGACAGAAAACTGTCACTAATTTGTGGTTTAGAGACCACAAATTAATGACAGCACTTTGTTGCAAAGCTTTGAGGCCTTTACAGAGAGAAATAAATGGCTTTCAGCAGAGTTGTGGTGTAACTGTGGCCCATCCCTCTTGGTAAACCGTCTTCAGTGTCCCAAAGCTACGAGAGGAAATTCTGAAAGACTTGAGTTTCAAGTCAGGAAACAAGAACCTCCCGCTTCCTCAGAAACCAGCCTTGAGTTGTACTGGCTGTGCGTTTGGGGTGGCCGTCTTTTTGAATGTCCATTTCTTCTCTTTCTTGAGATTAACCCTCTGGGCCTCCTGTGGGATATTTTTGTCCACTTCACTCTTTTTTTTTGACCATTTTAGCTCTTAATGCACATGGAATGAAACTTCCCAAGGGTCTGGAGTTATTTCAGATCTTTAAATTTTTAACTTCAATTCAGTAAATATATCAACAATATGCTCCATACATCCAACTG
Organism: Brachyalestes nurse; assembly: GCA_037974405.1. Classification (NCBI taxonomy): domain Eukaryota; kingdom Metazoa; phylum Chordata; class Actinopteri; order Characiformes; family Alestidae; genus Brachyalestes; species Brachyalestes nurse. The sequence continues at coordinate 757,065 of JBBPCY010000001.1, forward strand.
TAACACTCTGCGCCCTCGTGGACACTTTTGGCCAATAGAAACCCATGAAAACTACATTTTTAAATTCCTTGTTATTTACACTGTTAAATCAGACAATTTAGGTTCAAATGCTTTCATTCTAAACTCAACACTTGAAAAATGTAGTTTTTAGTGTTTTCTTCCAGATTATATCATTTATCCATGTTTAGCCAAGCGAGTAATTTTATATAATAATCTTAGTGTCCAATAGAGGAGTATGATGCTCACTGCACTCCAACAGAGCAAATGAACGACACAATTCTGACACAGGTGAGACCTCAAGGATGTCAGATAATGGTTTTGTGTTTGTGCATGAAAATAAATTCAGTGTTGTTGTTAATCAGTTACATATTTCAGACGTGTTCCATTTTTGGCCCCAGTAGCACTGAGAATGGCCATTTTTGAGGTTGTTTACTAACAAGTGCTTTGTGCAAACAAACTGGTGTTTGAAGGATAAAAAAAAAAAACAAAGGAATAGATTTGAAGAGTTTGAAACTTATGACAAGAACTGATGTTAGTTACAAACTTTATGTAGTAAAAATAGCCATAACGTATATAACAATATATAAAAATAATATATAAATATATTGCCATTATATAAAATATTATATAAAATTGCTCGCTTGAAAGCATTTTAACCTAAATTGTATGATTTAATAGTGTAAATAGCAAGGAATTAAAAAATGTAGTTTTCATGGGTTTCAATTGGCCAAAAGTGTCCACGAGGGCGCTGAATGTAAAGTAAAAATGAGGAGGGCCAGAGGGTTAAATTCTCCTTTACTATCTCCGGGTACATTGTTCCATTACAGAGAAGCAACCCTGGTTTCCCTGAGAACTTCAGGAATCTCCATCATCTTTTTTAAGTTAAAAGACATCACATGTGCATATATGATGTTGATCTATGCATTAAAAGTACATTAAATACAAAAACAACTAAAGAAAAGTGTCTACTCGTTTCCCCTCACTGTAAACAGGGCCATATTGATTGGACAAATTAGGTTTATTGTCCATACTTCAATTCACACCTTGGAAATAAAATTAAAAAAAAAACATTTTGTTACGCACACACTCACCCATTGAGTTCAAAAGCTCGTATGAGGATGTGCTGCAACACCTCCAGAGATGTGATCTGTGGGTCGACTGCGAAGGTGCGAAACTCCACAGGCAGCACCCCCTCACACTTCTGTAGAAAAACAAAAAGAGACAAGAGACTGACAGTCCGACTATCACCTGCGTATAGTGGAAAAAGCACGTTGTTGTGTTTCGGGAAAACAAAAATCCCTAAAAATGCCGTTTTTTTATGGTGTAAACCCTAAATATGCCTCCAAACATGCGCCCAGATTTCATTTTAAACTCAGTTTAATGTAAAACCCTCAAAGAAAATGTAAAGGTAAACTCATATTCACCTCTTTTCAAGGTAAACCCATCTTTTAATTTAAACTCCCTGGCAAGATATGCAGCTCGGAAGGTTGTGTGACGAAAGTATTGGGACCCGGTTTTCGGGCAATAAAACCTGATCTACTCGGGCTAAAAAAAACAAATGAGGGCTCATTGGAAAGGTCTCCTGGAGTTCTACCGAACTGTGTCTGAGTGCTTTCTCCGCCAAGATATACAACTCGGAAGGTCGTGGGACAAAAGTATTGGGACACCGCAACGAGGTGAACAGCTCCCCTTGTGTGAAAACATCCAGAAAAATTATATTTATTGCCACAAAAAAGCAAAACAAGGTGGAGGATATTTGCAGTTTCCGCGTTATTGTGGGGAAACTATGAGTTTGGTTCTCAAAATAATCTGTGTGTGACCGAATCTGCGACTAAAACTGAGGGATTACTGTATTCCAACTTGACTGCTACAAAATGCGATTGCGATGCCTTTCAATAAATTAAAGGTCCCATATCATCACTTTCCTGGACTTATAAGGCGGTACATATTGCTTCAACTTGTACATTTACTCCTCCTGTCCTATCCAGTCCATATATAATAACCAAGCTATAAAAACAGCCTGATTTTAAATCAGTGACATCACAAAACCACTTTTAAATGTATCGCCTTATTCTGGCTACAGCAGTTTAGCACCACCCATTTATGCACTGATTCAATGACACCTTTAGTAGTTAAAAATGAGACTTTTGTTGGATTACATGAATACCTTGATCGGAATCAAATGCCTTGTATGTGTGCGCCCCATACTTGGCCAGTAAGCGCGATTTTTATTCTGATTCGGATTCTGATCAGAACACCCAGTAACTCACCCGAAGCTGTGATCAGTCATACGGTCAGAAACACTGTGATTGGTTAGAGGCTCATTTGCATATAATAACCTTATATGATATCAGTATTAGAGACTGATATCATGATGACAATTAACAGATGACATTGTACAACCCCACATCACATTTAAGTGATCTTCTAATCTCCTCTCCCTTCCTAAAAGCAGCAAACTCCAGTCTCCTGGGCTGACAGGGATTTGATGATGTTTGCTCCATCTGGAACTCCTTTCCTAATGACATTATAAACTCCTGATCCCATTTAAACACTCTTCAGACCTGCCTTTTTAAATCAGCTCAGTTGTTGACAACTGTCTGTTGACTTCTTGTTTTTGTGGTGTTTTATTTTCATCTTGTTTGTTGTTCTTTGTGTCTAGAGCATTTATAAACACACTACATAAATGAAATGTACAGTTATTATGACTATTATTATCTATTGTTATTATTAATTTGTGTTTACCTTGTTTGTTGTTTCTTCTTTACATTTCTACCTCTTATAAAGCGACCTAGAACATTTAGAAACAAGCTATATACATTATCCGTACATTTATTACTATTATTATTTATTCTTAATATTAATTTATGTGACGTTTTGTCCTCGTCTTGTTTGTTGAAAACATAACAAAAATTAATAATTAAAATAATAATCATAACAGTAAGTTACATTCATGTTAGAAACACCAATTAAATGTTCAGTTTAATTTAAAAACACCAAATAAATGTATAGTTATTACCACTCTTATTATTATTACCACTATTATTATTATTATCATAAAGTGGTGTTTTGTTTTGATCTTGTATGTTATTTTTTCATTTCTCCTGGAAATTTCTACCTGTTGTAAAGCGACCAAGGGGGACATATAAATTCAATGTACAGATATTGTTGCTATTATTATTATTATTTTCGTTGTTTTGTTTTGATCTTGTGTTGTTTTGTTGCTCCTTTATATTTCTACCTCTTGTAAAGCGACATAATTTAGAAAAACTATATATACACTACATCTACAGTTATCATTACTATTATTTATTATTTTGTGTATTGTTTGTAGTGTTAGCCGTTAGCCGTTAGCTGTTATTGTCCGCAGCAGCTGCTGCCTCCAAAACCTCTCCTCACCTTCACTTTGACACGAACTACCCCCCTTTCCTCCTCGGCCGACATGGTGGGTGGTCCAGGCTGAAGACCCCCTTCAGGAGCTTTTCGCCTTCATCAGAAAATTAAAGCAGAAACGGTGAAAATTATCCGACCAGGATTCACCTCACCTCCCCTCTCCTCCTCTCCTCCTCTCCTCCTCTCTCCCTCTGTCTACTGCAGCGGCAGGACTTCAGAATAAAAGCCCTCTCAGTGGAACAAAATGTCGTGTATCTTCCCCTTTTCGTTTCAAATATTAAATAATAAAATCCATAATTACGTCGGAGTAAATTATCGAACACGTTTGCAGCACGTCAAGCTCTTCGCCCGGACTTTTATTTTATTTAAAAAATGCTCGTTCTCCATGAAAAGTCCACGCGGACCCCAGCCGGGGTATGACGTCATGTGGCAATTGCGTCATTCGTGCTGCTGGAGGAGCAAATTAGAATGGAATTGTGTAAAACTGTACTCGGGTACACCAGTGCTGTTATTGCAGTGTGTGTGTTATTGCAGTGTGTCTCGGCCCATAAACTGTTGAACTGTTGCTCCTGTGTGTGTTTTTGCACTCTCTTTAGTCCTGTGCTGCACTTGTGTAGTCTTGTGGTGTTTCTGGTTTTGTTCTGTGTTGATCCTAGAGAAACACTGTGATCCTCTATGAACCTTGTGGTTCTAGAGCAGGGATTACCAACTCCGGTCCTGGAGGGCCAGTGTCCAGCACAGTTTGATGGTGGTTCTCCTCAAACACATTCACTAAACAAGATAATTAACTGGTGAGGTGAATCAGGTGTTTCTGAGCAGGGAAATCACCAAAGCGTGCTGGACCACAGCCCTCCAGGACCGGAGCTGGTAATCCCTGCCTTAGAGCTTCAGCATAAATGGGCAGGGCCAAACTCCTGTAGGCTGCATAAGGAGATGAATGCACATCTGTTTTGTGACCACGAAAACAATGATTTGATAATGGGCTGTTTTTGCAGCTAGACTGTACAGACGTGGCGAAGCGACGTTTTGAAACATTAACAATGTTTACAGACCTCAGTTCCAGAAGTTCCAGAATATACTGAAAGGCCTGGCAATATGTAGTAGTATTATCACTATACTGATATTTTGTCAATATCTATTTATAAACAACCTAACTAGCTTGAATCCAAAGGAACCTGTAAATCAAACGGACTTAGAACATCCCAAACAAGCTTTAGCAGAAGCTGACCAGATAGCTAAAAGTTATACTACACATCCTCGACAGTTATAAGAGAAAGTGACCCAAATGTTGTACTAGCAGAACACTAGCCACCTATGTGTTATGCTAGCACAATGCTAGCTAACAAGGGTTATGCTAGCCCAAAAGCATTTCCTGAACCTGCAGGTCCTGACTCACTGCTGGCTCTCCAGGTCTGAAAACCAACAAAATTGGCCCCCCGTCTGTCCGGCAAGAGACAGGCTGGTCCTCCTAAAGGAAACTACAGTGTGGAGAGCAGCGAGTGTGTGTACCTTTGAGTCCATTTGTGTGCGCGATCAACACACTTGTCTCTCATACACACACCCATGTGGCCCCGCCTGGCCCCTGCTCTTCTTCCTCCTCCCTTCTCGCTCTCTCTCGCGGTAGGTGATGATGACGATGATGATGACGTCAGTACAGGCTCCAGCCTGGGCGCAGGCGGGAGTAGGAGAGGAGCGAGGATGAGGGTGAGGACGAAGAGTCGACGGGACCCAGCTGCTTTCCACACACACACATTCAGTCCATCTTCTCCTTCTGAACCAGCCTGGGCGCATCTACGAAGTCCCGGCCGTTGAAGAGGATGACTCCGAACGTGACGGCGCTCGCTGTGCCCCAGAACAAAACATACGCCAACGTCTCCGTCCACGTGTCGCCTGGGAAATGGAGGTACAGTGATTTGACCTCTATTGTCCAGATGGACATGGTCATTCTGACAGACTGTAATACACCGAAGGAAGTGCAGGGGGTGATATGCCTTCTAATACAACGGCCCCCAATCTTTTTTTGTGCCATGGACCAGTTTCATGTAAAACAATATTTTCACGGACTGGTATAGATACAACTAAAAACAAAGTGTGTTTGTTTTTGACTCATTTTTGTAGCTTGTGGGCTAAACTTCTTTTGTTGACTGTGACGGAGGTTTTTTTTTTCTAAAATAAAAGATCTCTCCGACTCTGATAATCAATTAAAAAAATTGTATTCTGTCTTTCTGTGCGGCCCGGTACCAAATGACTCACGGACCAATACCAGTCCACGGCCTGGTGGCTGGGGTCCTCTGTCATAATACACAAAATGCTGTGGGAGATAACACTACTGATAGATGACACAAATGCATTATAATGCTTATATGATCCAGATGGCCATTCAGACTACAGGAACTGTATCTTCTATTGTTTCATGACAAGGTGCTCTATAATGGCCATAAGATCCACACGGTCATTCTGACAGATGTATCAGAATGTACATGGGGCTCTGTAGTTTTTTTGTTTCTTTTAAACAGGACCTAAAAATTAATTTTAAAGATCCAGAAAGTCTTTCTGACAGAGAGTATTACACTAGACATGTAGGGTGCGACATGTCGTTTACTCTTTCGATTTAAATAGAGCTTTATAGTGTTCTGTAATGTTCATATGATCCACACTGGAAGGTGGGGTGTATTGCTTGAAATAACACCCCAAGAGTTTTGACACCCCAGGAGTTCATTTAAAAAGCAATGAAAAAGATTTGCGATACGAATAAATGATTTAACAATATTTAACATTAATAATGGTGAAAAACATCACTCAGCATGTACAGATGTGAGGAGGTGTCTTACCAGCCATGAGGAGACAGATAATGCACATGGAGAATGCCACCACCATGATGATTGGCAACTGAAGGAAAGAGCATAAAATATTTATAATAATTACAAAAGTCAACATACCAAACCCTGTGTGTGTGTGTGTGTTTCTCTCACCGTGAGGAACTTCCAGTCTTTGGGTTCATGGAGAGGAGCGTTCATGTCCACCTCGTCCACTGCATAGTTCCCTAAGAACAGGTCAATGGAGTCCTGGGACATTGTGAAAAAATAATGAAATAAATAAAAGTCTGATACGCTTGACAAGACAAACTGTGTCTGATCAAATGAAATGAGAGTCTTTAAAAGTCATTCAGGAAGCCTGGAGAACTGTTCCTCAAGACCCAATGAAGATTTAAATGATAAATATTGTTTAATATAGTCTGTTTTCGCTCCCATTAACTTTAATGCAGCATTTATTTAGTGGCAGGACCCTACAAAGTTCTTGATCTCTGTTAGGCTTATACACTGATACCATATGTTGGGCAACTATTTGGTTTGTCCTCTGACCTTCTGAATTGGGCCTGTAAATTCCAGAGAGTGCCTTTTTAGATACCCCTCCCTTAAAGCCGAAAGAATCTGCAAGAGATGTCCATTAGGCTGGGAAAACCTGACCATTAGAGTTATAAAAAGTGCTTGCCACAGATAACTGGTGGCCATATGGTCATGGGAATCAGGAAAAAGTGAAGTCTGGGGGCCACAGGCCATAAAACCCCCATGTTACAGGGGCATGCACAAGGACAGAGGAAATAATGTAATTTGAAGTCTAAGGGAAAGAGGAAGACTTGAGTATCCAAAGACTTGGAGAACACCAATTAGGAGGTGTATTCTGAGGAAGGACTATAAATATATGAATGTAAAAATCTATTGGATCAGAAGCCCCTGATCAATGTTCTCTCGGACTATGAGATTGCTTTATTTTTAATAAAGTAGTAAGCCGCATTTCCCTGACTGCATTTGATTTCTGATTTAGGAAAAAGTTTTGTCTACAACAGACCACATTAAAGTACAAGAACGTCTGGATCTTTTGGAGCAAAAAATGAAGAAATAAGTGGGGCTTAACACTTTTGTACAGCACTGTATCTTAATAAAGAAAACTGGTCAAATTCATCTAAAGGTTGAGTTTTTTGTCCAAAATTAAAATTTCAAACTGCTCAACCTGCTGAAGAATCAAAACTGAATCAATTTGATATTACCTATTTCTAAACAGTGCACCCTGTGGATGCCCATGTATACCTGTCTGAAGCCGTCAGAGAAATTGTTCTTGTAGTATCTGATCATGGAGTTCCAGCCGTCCATCAGCAGCCCCCACTGTGTCCTTTTCCCTGTCCTGGAGACACAGAATATTCTGTCAATCAAACAAATACCCTCCATCTGGCCAAACAGTGAAATGCGGATTCTAATAAGAGACAAACTAGGCTCAGACATTTAGTCCATTTTATTTATTTATTATATACATACATACATACATAGCTATTATAATGTTGATATTTTAACATATAACTGCCTCTGGTGCTGCAGGAAACGCCACCATGTGGCCAAATAGTGAAATAGGTTCACCCACTGTGAGGCATAACATTTTGAACTCACGGACCCCACACTCGAACGGATTACTCACCGTGTGAAATCCGTCTTCAGCGCTCCAGTGCCAGCATATTGCTTTGCACAGGCATTAGCGTTGTCAGCCCATGCTACAGAGAGAGAGAGAAGAGAGAGGGACAGAAATGGAGAGAGACAGAGAAAGAGAGAGATTTTTACATGAACATTTTCCAACCTCTCCTTACAAGTAAAAGTTTGTGTTAGCTGAATGAGCAGTCAGGCATGGATATGACATCACAGAACATAATTATATGAACGTAAAATGCAGCTCAATTTCCATATATATAAGCACTCCAAAAATATTGTTTCTATGTATATGGACAGGTACAATTTGACACTTTGAAAACATTTTTTTTTTCCAAAATGCCAGAAAACTGGCACCAGCAGACAACTCACAATTTTTGTAAATCTTCTCAAACTCAGTTTGGTCTTCGATCCTCTGACCAACGTGCAGGACCCCCATTCTCTGCAGGAACAAGCAAGAGTGGAACAGAGTTACAGAGAACAGTAACAGAACTATGGATGATGAAATTTCAAAACTGTTCTACAAAAAAAAGTTTACTAATGGAACTCAGCAGATGCCCATTTGCTTCCAATAAAAATGGTCTTCATCAGTTTTGCATATTCAGCGATGCTGTACAATGCCCAGGCCGACAGAGGTCAACACAGCCAAAGCGGCAGGGCTACTTGTAAATGACACATATTTGCTTGTCAAATTTCACCAGAAGTAAACATGACAATTTTGCACTCTGGAAGTTTGCGATATAAAAACGCTCTTCGCTGTGTCTCTCATTAAGATGAATGTAATTTCACTAACTGTAATTTATTTAACTGTATGTTATTTAACACTAATGCAAAGGCCTTAAATTATTTTGCTTAAATTCCAAATTGTTACTGATTTTCCTGGCAGAAACATCCTTTTTTGCTTTATATGACCCTAATACATATACACACAAACACCTCTTCTTAAACATATCAGCATCAGTTTTTGCATTCAGAGCTAGACTTGGTATTACTTGCTATTGGATATCAAAAAGACAAATGTGGTATTGCCCATTCCTAAACGAAAGCATTTCAAGGCATGGCATGGCCTCAAACTTAATGAAGCATTTTCAGATAAATAATACTAAAGAGAATAGTTGCTTTTCCACCTCTGAAACCAGTAGTTTCCAAACAGTACATACCATTTACCCAATATAGGTGTTTTCATTTGAGACACAGGAAACTGATTTTATCAAAATAATGAGTCATTTTTGATGTGCCTACAAGAAGTGAAGTTAGACAGTGAGTATCCGTATTTAATATTCAGTACTGCCATGAAAAAAAGGGAATTACAGGATCCCTATTAAGCACAAATCATGATAAACTGCGGCAGCAATACGTCAGTGTGGCAGTGGCCTCACCTCCAGCTGAGACTGCAGAGATCGTCTGGCCAGCAGACTCTGGACCACGTTGGTTCGGTCCAGACAGTCCATGCAGTTACTGCGGAAGGTCCCCTCCTGGTGCACTTGGACTGTGCCATCTGCATCCACCAGGAAATAGCTGTTTACACATAAAGCTTTATTACTGTTGGAAGAATTTCCATACATTCCATACATTTATGAGAAGTATTAATCAACTATAATCAAATATATACATGTATCTGATATCTATTTACATAAATGAACTTTGACCATAGTCCCTAGGGGGATCTATATTCCAATCAGAGTGATGTTTAGGGGAAAGATGCGACTCGGGAGAGTTCCACTGTCTTTGTGTGCAGGAGACCCTAGAGGATGCCAGATGTGAGGAGGACGAGGTGACCCGACTAAGGACGCCTGGGAAGGGAGAAGACGGAACTTTCTCGCTGTTAGTGTTTCTATATTAGTGCATGTTTTTCACACTTGATTGATTGCAGACTTTGTTTTGACACTTAGCTGAGTAAGAAAAACACGACTCACTGTTGCCCACTGCCCATATATACTGAGATGTTACACATTTAGATTCGAACAACTCCTCTGTAAGACTTCGGTCTACTGTTGTGGCTTGTTCCCTTGCTGCAAGAATAAACACCTTATTTATTTTGACTCTGTCTCGTGGTGAGCTTCCTTTATTTTTAAGAGTCTTTTGAGAATTTTTCTAACAGAAGTCATCACTTCACCTCCATTCATGGCTGCTCTGTTCATTTCTCTGCTACACCAGTTAATCTGCTGCAGACTGCTTCCTCTTTCACTTCCTCTTTCATTTATTTACATTTACGGCATTTATCAGACGCTTTTATCCAAAGCGACTTTCATTTCCTAATTACAGGGGACAGTCTCCCT
>JBBPCY010000001.1:790275-804239 GCA_037974405.1 Brachyalestes nurse
AGAGAGAGAGAGAGAGAGAGAGAGAGAGAGAGAGAGAGAGAGAGAGAGAGAGAGAGAGAAAGAGAAGAGAGAGAGAGCAAAGCAAAAGGAAGAAAGAAGACCAACGGAGATCAAAAGAAAAGCAATTGAAGATAGAGAGAGCACACGAGAAAGAAAGAGATGCAGAAAGAGGAAAGACAAGAGAATTCCAGAGTGAAAATAAAGGATTAGTTACAACAGGGGAGGTGAAGCAAGAAGAAAGAGAATCATACTGCAGAATGGAAGCACTGAAAGGAAAGCAAGTATTTAAAAATAGATTTAACAAGGCAAATTGAACATCCCACTGATTTGGCATCTTCTGGAGCTTTGTACCAAATAAAGACCACAGATTTGTACCAAAATAATTGGCCAGAGTCTTACTAAGTCTTGAGATCTATGATCAGTTTATTATATCGATCAAAACATTCGATCTTAAATATTAATAGAAAATACCGAATGGTAATTTAGCTTAACTGCGTTTGACACGATCTCTAACTGAGCCTTAATAGTTTTCACTAATTAACAATGTGAACACTTCTGATAAAAGACAAATACCTTTCCTTGAGTTATTTTTCTATATTTAGGTCTATATTTAATATGCTTTTGAAATATATTATCAATTCTACTTTTTAAAAATATGTCCCATACAAACAAAAATAGTAGCGAACTCTAAATGGCAAATAACTGCATTTAACATGACTAAATAAAGCTATTTTTATTGCTTTGAACTAAGAAATGCTTTACCTACAATAACAAAGACAAACACAGAATCAAAGCTAGTACAGAATATTTGGCATTACTGCACTGAGTAATAATGTTAACTGAATCCTACATGTTTCAGTTTTTCCAGCCTATTCTTTTTCTAGATAAAGAATATGTTTATTTTCTTGGGAGGGGGTTCCTGTATGTGATGGTTGGATTACAGGACAGTCCTGCTCTAGGAAAGGATCAGGCCATGTTTGGGACTACAAAACTGGATGGAAGCAGTAAAGTGCTCACTGGCTCACCTTTAATCCTGTCAGTGTTTTTGGAGAAAGGCGCGAAGCCGGAGTCTGTGACTGTCTCGGCCTTCTTCTCCTCCCCTTTCTTCACGGTCCTCTGATTGGTCTTGAAGGGGCTGAGGCTAATCACAGCACTGTTGGAGGTGGGGAGCGGCTCAGACGTCTTCTGCTGACTCGCCTCTGGGGTTCCCAAAAACACAGTAGCCGGGTGTGTTAATACACATTTCCAACCATTTCCAACGTGCCTCAGTATCATTTGATTTAAAATCTAAAATAGGTGATGAATTCTGACATAATTCCCTTGTTAAAACCAGTTAAAACAATATCTCCAGTTTTTGTTAACCTACAGTACTGTGTGCTTGAGCCACCCTTTATTTCTTCATATTTTACTTCTGAAGAACCAGACTTATATTCATAGTGTAGTCTTCACTACAGTTCTCCAGGCTTCCTGAAGGACTTTCAAAGTTTTTGGCTGAACCTGACCTGTTACCTGGTTTTAGTTTGTTAAGCTACACAGTGACCTACGTATGAATCATTCAAGCAAAACAAAGCAGATCTAACTTTAGTCCTGAACCAGTGAAGAAACAGTGTATCTATCTCCTTGTATCTTGAGGCTTTTTGCAGCCTGTTGCAGTGAAATATTTATTCTCGTTTCTTTATTTTAATATACGAAAGATAAGACAGGCATTAAATAATTCTTTTGTACCATCAAGGTGATTTAAAGCCAAATACACACACACATTATATATATATACACACACACACACACACACACACACACACACACACACACACACACACACACACACACACACATATACTTATGTACATAAATACATGTGCTGGTCATAAAATTACAATATCTTCAAAAAGTTGCTTTATTTCACTAATTCCATTCAAGAAGTGAAACTTGTATAATGTATACATTAATTCCACACAGACTGATGGAAATATATCACACTAGAAATATATGTGTGGAATGAGTGTATACATTATACAAGTTTCAATGCTGGGAAAGTTAACGCGATTATCGCGTTAACGCATTATTTACTTAAAGCCGACAATTATTTTATCATGCGTGAATGCAGATTTTTTAAAATCCTTTTATTCTGAAAGTTTGGTTTTATACTTGATTTGATTACATTAATGATTTGATTACATACATTTTTTGAAAAAAATGTTGACAGTATTGACTGTCATTAATAAACAAATCTGCACAAAGCAAACATATTTGTCTACACCTATGTTGATAAGAGTATTAAAAACAGTATGTTTAAAATGTTTGAAAAACATACATTATATGTTTTTCTGCACGTCCTTCATGCGTGCTACTTGTGGCAGTGAAAGAAGTGACTTTGTCTATAAATAAGAGTGCAGACAACCACCTTCCACCAGCCCTAACCAGGTCACTGGCATCAAACACCTATATTTTATTCAGAAACAGTTCTATTTTCTCTATAAAGATTTATTTCACTGCTGAATGCTAAACAGCTTTACTCCCAAGATCATGTTTCCAAAGTTTTAGCCATTCATAATGTTAATCAAGCCACACTGGGATAGTCTCATGTCTGCTAAACGACATTTAGTTGGATTTTCTCTTGTACCTTTCCCCAATACTGTGTGAATATTTAATATACATAGTATACAATGTAATATAATACATGTTTAGCAAGCTGTCTGTTGTTATCATATGTAACATGTGTACTGTGAGCAGCAGCCACTCGGGTTTGACACGTCTGTATGAAAGTATGTGTGCATGTGTGTGAGTGTTTAATGGCACACTGACCGCGGTGATGAAGTTGCTGGGTTCAAGAGGAAGCTCCTGCTCCTTGTGAAAGAGGACAGAGGATGAGGACGAAGATGAAGAGGAGGTGGCTGAGGAGAGGAATGATGAAGGCTCTCCGCTGGAGTAAGTGTCCATGTGTAGAGGATGGAGAGGGACGGTCAGTGAGGTGACTGTGGTCACTCCATCACTGGACACACTCTGAGAGGATGACTCTGAGCTCTCTGTGACTGGGGATGGCGGGAGAGAAAGAGAGGGAGAAAGAAGGTAAACGTGAACTGAGAGTCCCATGTCACCAGCCAACATTATTTATCAACATTGGATACGGTTCATGCAATAGATCTGCCAGTCACCAGTGACCACATTAGACAATTATAATTTGTTGTCAATTTCTGAGCTTAATAAGTTGACAAGGACCATTTGAATGTCCAACAGGTTAGCTGATTATTCACTCTTTTCTAGCCAGTTTATCTAACACTGGATATTAATGTGATTCAACACCTAAACAATATCCAAAATGCACATTTACCTGCAGTTCAGGAATCATGCTGCTCTTACTTCTATTTCACCTATATGAATAACTATTGGGACTAATAAAGGTTTATTTCATCTTATCTTATCTTACCTGATGAGATCATTAGGCTATAGCTATAAGATAAAACGTATGTTTTGTACTCTCCCATTTTAAAGGCCAGATCATAGCGCCTACCCTTGGAATAAAAAAAAAAAAACTACACTGCCTTTTAAACATTTTACTACAATAAAACATTAGAAACACAAATGTATATTGAATATATAATAGTCTGCCATAACACTTTATTAAGCCACAAATGCTCACGCTATGGGTTCTGGTCTGGATACAAGTTAGTTCCAACAATTGCTGGACAGGATGTGGTGAACCTGTGTGGTGTCATAAAGCCAAGCTAAGGTTATTTTGCTGAAACTTATACTGTACATAAACTTACACATCCATTAAACAGCACTAATCGGTAAAAATCTGGTACCTGGTACCATTCTTGGTACCACCTTGGCCGAGGTTCCAAGCATGCTGAACCGATACTAAATGATGACGTGTACATATTAGAGGCTACTGATTGGTGGTCGCTATTGATTGTTACGCCAGTGTTGTTGACTGAACCCAGACAAGCCGTCCGACTGATGTAACAGGATACTACTTTCTCTGCCTCAGTTTTTTGACAGTGAGTGTTAGCCAGAGATGGGGACTCGAGTCACACTTAAGTAGCACAAACAAAGACTTGTGACTTGACTTGGACTTGGTAAAAATGACTTGTGAACATCTCTGGTGTAAGCATCAGGAAACGTATTAATTACGGCAGAACGGAAGGCTGTGCCTTGGTCAAAGCTAGGGAGCTAGATGGGCTGTTTACCTCAGCAGCGCTCCGCTCGTGCTAGAATGTTGTTTGTTCTCTATAGCAACCAGTTACATGAAGGCAATATTTAACTGTAGTGGATAACTAGGTTCGAAACCAAACTGAACGGAGTAGAACTGAACTGAACCGAACCGAGCTGGTACCAGTCAGTGGAAAACCCCCATAATAGTGTATTTTGGTCCACTTCAAAACCAGACAGTTACATTTATTTTAAGTATTTCTAATGTTTACTTGTAATAAAATTCTGAAAGAGTATAACATTGTATCAGGTGATTTTTTTGGATTTTGGGTAAATTCTTTTTCATTTGGTTGCTCCAGTTTTGTTAGAACTTCCATTAACAGTTGATATTTTCATTGGATATTCCACAGAGCGCTAGTTGGGTTCAGTTAATAACCCTGTCTCAATAGTGTCAGATAATTTCTCAGAAAGCCCGCAGCACTAGCGTGAGAAGGATGTGGAAGCCGTGTCCACTACAAGCCACACGCTAAACAAACACAGCGCACACCCACGACGTCAGGCGTTACTTTCAGTGTATTCATCATCACATTGTTCACTATTAAGCTCAATCATTTTTTACCAGTTCGACCACATACATACACTCACTATAGTGACATTAGCTGTTGCAGCGGTTTCTTTAAAAACAAACACACACCACAGGGGCCCGTTTCCTGTTGAGTTTCCTGTGCTGGCTGAGCTTCGGCCTGCAGACCGCCACCATGCCATGCATGCGCTGGCTTTGAGCACTTGATATTGGAAAGTTTTTCTATTATCGTACTCCTGGTATACATTTTAGCTGTCACTCACTCAGAAAACAAAACAAACAAACAAAAAAAAAAAACTACCCAGGTTGCAAAGATGAAACCCTTTCCTCAAACAAGGGAACGTTTTTAGACCCTGACCAAACAAACAATGTAAATAATATTCAGTACCAGTCAAAAGGTTTTTATCACTAACACTAAAGGTTTTTATCACATCCATTTTCTTCATAAACTGACACATTTAATCTTCTTAAACACTGGAAACTAATGTGAGCAACTAGAAATGAAAGCATGGCAAATAAAAGAAATGTAATTTATAAGATTAAATAATCTGTAACAGCGCATGTCTGACATCCTATTAACTGGTTGTGTGTGTTGATGCAGAGTCAAATTCTAGACTGTCCTTTAACTTTAAATGCACTTGTTAACTGTTTCATCCTATTGGGTGTTACTTAAAAGCTCGATAAATATCTAACACTTGTCTGATGATCCACATAATTATAATTATATTAGTAGGTCAATAGTGATTAATTAAAAATATGACATTTTCTGGCTCAAAACTGTCCTCAGATGGTGAACATACTGGAAATGTATTTGTTAGCAAAGAATACTGAGTGTATGTTTGGTGACCAAACATACACTCAGTGACCAACAAGTAGAATTGAGTGACCAACAAGTAGAATGTAGAAAATCTCAGTGTATGCAATACTTTTGATTGGTAGTGTAATTAATATTTTGGTTTATTCAACCTTATTGTTATTAATTTAATCTGAACATTTCACAGTTTTGCTATATTTTTTGTGATGTCTCATAATTTCACTTTTGATATTTCTATTGACTGATCTTTTATTATTTATCTATTTTTTAAAAATCTATTTATCTAACGACCCGTTTTGTTATTGCATTTTTCAGTTGGGTGTGTTTTGGTCTTTAAATCCATTTTAATATCTTATGCTATGTTAGTCTCTTGTAAAACACCTTCCACTGCAATTTGATTTGGTTGAAAGGTGCTATATGAAGTCTGATTGAAATGTGCTTTTCATCAGTCAGTATTCTGAGGATGTTTATTTTGACTTATTGGCTTTGTTAGGGCCTCCACTTGCTCGAGTGTACAATATATGTATAAGGTGTACAAATATAGACTGGTACAAGTGCATCGAAAACAGTGGTGTTGCCGAGTTTTACATATATTTGTGTCACTGCCAGGTTAAGAGTGGTCCTAAAACACTTAAAAACATACATCAACAAGTGACACTGCATTCAGAAATGACTACAGACCTGAACTGAGCACTGCTGCATGTAAAAATAAGTTACTGCACCCTCTATAAGGAAACCCGTAAATAATTTCTGCACAATTTAGTGTGCATTTGCTATTGATATGAGTTTACTTGAATTGGAACAATATAAAACAAAATATGAAATGTATCCTTTGCACAAGTAACATTGTATGGTTTTATGTTAAATATATTAAATTGTGCAGATCTTGGATAATCATGTTACACTGAAGTGTGCTCTGTGCAGAAGTATACCTTTTTTACCTTGTGCCACCAAAACAGCTCTGACCTGTTGAGGCTTGGATTGCACAAGACTTTTTCAGGCAATTAGTGCTACAGTAGGTCTTCTGTGGGTCACAGGAGGTGGTCGGAGGTGATTGAGCGCCCATGACCCTGTAACTGGTTCACTGGTTATTGATCCATGTCTCATTTTTGGTAGCTACTGACCACCGCACACCGGGAACCCCCCAACACCCGCCCGCCGTTTGGGCAAGTTCTGACCCAGTGGTCTAGTCATCATTATCTGGCCCTTGTCATAGTCACTCGTATCCTAATGCACTCGTATCCTAATGCTTGATTTTTTTTCTTGATATAAAAAAACTATATATTCACACAGGGTCTTGAAATAAGAGTGTCAGTGGTGTATTCTGACTATAACTCACTCATGGAGGGCTGAGTGCCCACATCCTGCTCCAACTCATCTTCCTCAATGCAGTCATAGGGCCAGCCAGGCAGTGTGTGTGGATGTGTGTGTGTGGGGGAAGAGTAGAAGTGCAGGTTGAGGACGGAGGAGGAGGAGTGGCTGCTGGAGGAAGAGGAGCTGCTGTTGGAGATGGTGGAGTGGGGTCTTTTAAATGGGCTGGAGTGATCCAAGGAGGAGACTGAGACAGAGGAGCGTGAACGGGACTCTAAAAGAGAGAGAGAGAGGGTGGTGACTGACATAAAAGTACATGATAAGGATAAAAGCATATGCCGAAAGTATTTCCAACAGCTCAATATGTGGATACATACAGACACACATTTTTCAGTAAGTAGTTTATCCACCAAACCTATTTCTGTCTCAGAGGGAGGTGACTTATCTCAGCATCTGCCATTTCATATCTGAGAAAGATGTGTGTGGGGGGAGGAGAGAGAGAGAGTACCTGTCCCTTTCATGATGTAGTCAATTGCTCTGTCACTAATGGCCGCTTCGCTGGGTTTGATGTCCATAAATGGTTTGTTGCCGATGCCCATAGAAACCATCTCCTGCATACGCAACTCTAACATTCACAGAAGAAAAGTGTTGGTAAGATATATGTTGGTGTATATATGTAAATGGCCCCCATTGAGACTGGCTTGCAAATATCTGTCCTTATGTGAATGATGGGGCTAAACCTGCTGTTGGCATGCTGCAGAGAGGGTGGTCTCAAGTTAATTTTGTAAAATAATAGTCATGACACATTCATGTTATGAGGAAAAATCATTTTTTCTTGATATAGGCTCTTTAAATTGTGACACTTCTCAGTAAAATCATGTCATACAGGGACAGTTGTCTGACCTCGGTTTCTCAGTGCCTGTCTCCACAAGATTTTGCCGATGATGGCAGTCCAGGCTGCTTTGGTCTCTGCTGAGCTTGCCTGGAGAATGAAAGTGTCCTGAGACTTTCTGCGTCTGAACCAAATTTCAAAACGCAGGCCACTCTCGCCTACGTTCTCTGTCATCCCGATCTCTGCAGTCTGAAAGGCGAAAGAATAAACACTAAACTGCTGCAGATTCAATGGGTGGTCATGTGTAATGGTGGATACTGTGCATTAATGAGTGTTATATGTGAGAAAGCTCTGATTGGCTGTCCTGTACTGTCCTTCATTCAGCAGTGTGGGGTTAAATTCTTATAACAATCATTATATCTTCACCATAAATGGACAGAAGAAATCTGCTATAGACTGAATAACACACCTGAATAACACACCTGTACACTACAGATGAGAAGTTTGGGCCCAGCTACATTTTTGTAAATAAATGATATGATGCTTTTTCTAAATTTCAGTACAAGAAAACATTAGAAATACTTGAAAATGTAACTGACTGGTTTTCAATATTTTATAGTCTGTAGTAACATTATTCAGCCACAACGGCTCAAACTGTTGGTTTTGTAGAGACATATCCGGTTTGTCGGTAGTGCTCTGACATTGTGTTGATCATGAATAAAAAAGTGTCACTCAGTTCTTCAACACAATTCCTTCTGGTTTATGTATCATCAGACAAATGTTCATTCTTCAACAGGATAGTGATCCCAAGACTTTGTTTAAAACTGTGCCAAAATTATATCCTGTTCAATGAAAAGCAAAAGGTTTAGAGAATGATGTCTTGGCCTCCCCAGTCTCCAGATCTTCCTCCCATTGGGCTGCAGGGACGAGCTGGACCAACAAGTTCCAAATGAGTGTCCAGCAAATGAAACAAAATTTTCAGGCTTGAAAAGGTGCTGGGAGGGTTGGAAGTTTTTTCCAAAAATTGCTGGAAAGGATATGATGAATCTGTTCGGCTCTGATAAATGCAAAGGGGGGGGGTGTTTTATGAAACCCGTACATAAACTTGCATCCCTTAAACTGTAATTACAGTATACATTGTTACATTCCAGTCAGTTAAATTTGTTTTTCCAATGCTTTTTCCAAACCTCTGGCCTGTAGTGTACCTTCAGAAAACATAATTGAAACCTTTTAAATAAAAAAATATTCATTCTTATATGATATGGGAGCTTTACTGCTGTTTTAAACTAACATGTTTGAGGAGAGAAATAATGTGCTCTCTACCTTGAAGGACTGTTTGTAGATGTAAATGTCATATCCACCCTCAATCTTTTTTGTCTTGCTGAAGAGGATAAGGTCTTCAAACAGGAAGACGTGCCGGAGGTACTTCTTGCGTCCACACCACACCATGAACTCATCCTGACACCTCAGCTGCCCCTGCTCCTTCAGATTCACCTACACAGCGCATAGGAAAAAAGAAAAAACTGAATTTCCTCGGTATCAAGGCAATAGTTACTTTATTCTCTTACTGCATCTACTGTGTTTTCAGGTTCTAATAGATCCAACATAACACAGATCAAAAGTTGTTCTTGGTTGAGTAATAAAGGTAACTTCCAAAAACTCAACAAATCAAATGTGACTCTGTATCTGTATTTCATGCTTTGTCAGTGATTCATTCACAGGTTTTATTTTTGACATGTGTCTTTGGAATGAGTCAGCATGTGCAATTGGAGTTTCCTATGTGCTACCCTATTTTATATCATTATATAATTTAAGCACCTTTAGTGCTGGATGCAGATGTGATGTGTATTCCTACTCCTGTTTATCTGCCTATGCTGGTACTTTGTCTCACAAAAGTACCAGTTTTTGAAGGACAGCAAGTGTAAGACTACATGACTCATACATAACCTTATCAAGACAACTGACATAAACCTCATTAAAATGTATAAAGGTTTATTCTGGCAGGTTTTAGTTATCATAAAGGGTGTTTATGTCAGTTTTAAGTTGAATGAAACATAGTGTTGTCAGATCCTGTTCAAAAAATGCAACACTTTCACTACCATTCAAAGGATATGGCACACAATACATTCAATATTTGCTAACAAATACATTTACAGTATGTTCTTTATTCACCAAGGAAAAAAATGTTCATCCCTACTGATACATTAAAAGCTAGATATTTACCTATTACCTTTAAAAAGATAAAAGTCTGATAGGAGCTATTAAGTGATAGCTAATTAAATAAAACAGCTAACGAGTATAAAGGACAGTCTAAGTTAAAGGATAGTCAAGAATTTGACTCCACACAACCAGTTAATAGGATGTCCGACATGTACTGTTACAAACTAATTACTTTCCAGCTTCACTCACCAACTTTTCAATGTTTAACAAAAATAAAAATTGGCTTATGATACAAGGGGATAAATGGTATAAATCTGTGGTGTGCAAAAAAAATTTAGACATCATATACTAAATATTCTAAAGGAAAAAGCAAATGAGAACACTTTGTGCACACATTTCATTTCTAAGTAGTCAAATTTATTAGCAACGAAAGCAAGGAAAGTGTTCCTTGAAGCTATTTAAAAGCCTTAGTTGTTTCTAATCACTATAGAACATGCCGCTTACATCACATCCACGGATGGCATCCATGGCCAGCAGGTCATTGCCATGGCGAAGCTGAAACTTGACCATTTCCTCTGCGGCTCTGAGGTCAGCAAGCTCCTGCTCCTGAGACTGACCACATTCCTTTATCAGGTCCTTCAGCAGTAGGGCATATTTACTCATCCTCTGGATGGGCTTCAGCAGATAGGACGCA
This sequence comes from Brachyalestes nurse, assembly GCA_037974405.1. Classification (NCBI taxonomy): domain Eukaryota; kingdom Metazoa; phylum Chordata; class Actinopteri; order Characiformes; family Alestidae; genus Brachyalestes; species Brachyalestes nurse. The sequence goes on from JBBPCY010000001.1 coordinate 800,822, forward strand.
AGGTCCATCTTATCCTCTAGCTCCACCTGTTTGTTCTGGGAAAAGAAACAGTTTCTTCTGGGATCAGTAAAATTTTCTGATTCTTGTCGTCTGTCTGGTCTGACATTTTTTTTTAAACCAGATTCTACAGGTATTTCATCACCCGTCTCTGTTTTTTTCCAAGATGGGTTGACAGGTATGTGCAGGTGTGGCTCACCTTAAAGAAGTTGTTTCCGTGGCTGATGAGCAGGGCATCTGAGCGAGGTTTGTTTTTGCTGTACAAAGCATACATGCCAAACCGTTCCTCCTGGGAAACAAAAACACTCACAAGGTTAAATGCTTCTACCAAATGTGCGATGTCACCAATCTTTTAAGATCATTACAAATCACAATGTGTGAAATGGATCTAACAACTCAACTACGACGTGTGTAGATGTATGATGGAAGGTGTGTGAAGGTGTGTAGATGTATGATGGAAGGTGTGTGAAGGTGTGTAGATGTATGATGGAAGGTGTGTGAAGGTATGTAGATGTACAATGGTGTGCATGAGGGTGTGTAGATGTATGATGGAAGGTGTGTGAAGGTGTGTAGATGTGTGATGGTGTGTGAAGGTGTGTAGGTGTATGATGGTGTGTGTGAAGGTGTGTAGATGTATGATGGTGTTTGTGAAGGTGTGTAGATGTATGATGGTGTGTGTGAAGGTGTGTAGATGTATGATGGTGTGTGTGAAGGTGTGTAGATGTATGATGGTGTATATGAAGGTGTGTAGATGTGTGAAGGTGTGTATGAAGGTGTGTAGATGTGTGAAGGTGTGTGTAAAGGTGTGTAGATGTGTGAAGGTGTGTGTAAAGGTGTGTAGATGTGTGAAGGTGTGTGTAAAGGTGTGTAGATGGATGATGATGACGCCTGTTAAAACTAAAAAAGTTAGTATAGAAAGAACTCATCAGCCTGCACTCATCAGCAACAACACTCTAGTGATTGTGCTTTTAATGTGTGTGGAGAAAAATCCAAAGAAGGGGTGTCATACCGATGCCACACGTAACGGTATTGCTTTGTTTCACATTTTGTGACGCACTGATAAATATGTCATTTCATGCTGTGTTTGTAGTGGCTGGTCAGTAGACATAGTTCGTAGCAGCACACACACTGTGAGACGGTCGCTCTAAAATTTCTGACATTGTCAGAGAATAATCGCAGGCTGTCTTTGGTCACTGTGGTGACGGCCGTCTTTGAACACAGTACGACATAGGACCACTGTTTAGAAGCCACGGACAAAGAAATCAACACAATTATTTTACGATTGTCATTTTTCATCTGGGAACAGCCCAGAGAGCATAACACCAGACTTGAAATGCCACCATGAAGACATCTGATTTTCCATACCTTCATCAAATCAGGAAAGAAACTAGTGACACATTCAGAGAAAAGCCTCACATCATTATGCTGCATTCTCCACCCTGTATGAAGTGATTGCAAAAGCAGAGATTAATAAAGCAGTTTACAATTTACACCATTTTCTCCCACTGAGTCCTCACAGGCACTTACTGGTGGGCCGGAACAGCTTAAATATGGTTTCTCTAATTTGTTTTGCTTCAGTAAAACAGTAATGCTTTATCACTGGAGCAAATGTGACCTGACATGTTCATCGATAAGAAAACCATTCCCCTTTTTTCCCTATGACTATGAAAAGCAAGTCATGGGCAGAAACTTAGCCAGGTCAGCATACAGTCCCCTAGGAATGGTGGAGGATGGCGTCTTCAAGGGCTTAAACTCAGCAGTATCTTTAAGCTCAACAACCAGGAACTAATGGTGAGTCCAAGCTTCCGTTCGTCACTAGAATGTAACATGCTTGAGAATTTAGAGGACTAGTGAAGTATGTGGTGAGAGGCAGATGGTCCTGGGCACTGCTGGTCCAGCAAGACTTGAGTCAGGTTTCAGCTTCAGAGATGGTTTGGCTTGAAACCTAATTTAACTTAATTACACTAAACGTAGCCAAAGCATGTCTGGTGTTTAAAGCTTGCTGCTTTAGCCTGGCCGTTAATGTGCTTAACAAGTCATGAAACCGTATAGCTAAAATAGCCCCTTTACAAACCGAAATATTCAAACATGCTGTAAATAATCTCAAATGGACTTACTCATGTGGCTACTGACAATGTACTGTACTGTATGACAAAACAACATTGCACAGCTAAAGGCAGTACTAGTAGCTATCATTGAAGTCAATGTTGCCCATACCTTTGTCCATAGTTATAGATGAGAGTACATCAGTATATTAGATTACAGTATATAAGATTATATGGACCTTTTTGACTTGACAGGTCCATATTATCTAAAATTCAATTTTCCTTTTTTTTTTTAAATAAAAGGAACAAATACGCAGTTAATCTACCATATATGCATATTTAGCTTCAAAAAATTGTTCCGTTATTCTGATAAGTATTTTAAAGTATTTTAAATGTTTAAATCAATGACTATTTGTGTCTCTCTCTGGTAAAAGCTGGCAAAGAGGGCTGGTGAATCATCCAATCACAAATATTTTCAAAAAGGAAGGCTGGTCATGTAAAATTGAATTGAGACTATTTGTAGGGTATAAAAAATACAAAAGTGAATTCCAGTAAAGAAAATGTAAATGTCTTTAACAACTAATCTCAATTAGACTTGTTTCTCTGCAGCTAGCTAGCTTAGCGAACACTTGTTGGCCTGGTAGCTCTAGAAGAAAACATGATAGACCAAACAAATATGGTTAAGGGAAAATGAATCTGTATTTGATGAAGTGTGCCAGCCTTTTTTTTTTACAAATACCTACATACTCAAGTAAGCTCTATGTCCTACTGGCTGTTAAGGAAAGCAGCGGTTTAGCCAGAATTACTACCAGTATTGTGCAATAACGTGTTCCCTTACTGTGCCTAACTCCCGTTCACATGACTAGTGGAATTAACCACCCCACAGCCACTTTCTCTCTTCTAGTTTTCCACAGTTTGCACATCCTTTTTCCTGGCTTTCCTGTCTGACCTTGAGGATAGGACAGAGCCCGCCCATTTACCTGATAACATAGCACCTCAACGACCTCCCACCATCTTCTACATTTCAATTTCCTGAAATAGCACATCACACAGACATAGCTGCACTAGAAGGTCATCACCATTAATACTGGTCTACGGTCAAGAATTTTGATCAATCTTCCATTACTTTCTTTAAGCCTTTCTTGAAAAGCTGGAACAGAGATTTGCCTAATCTTTTAGCTCTCAGAACACTTGTTAACGTTTTATGCACATACTGGAATTCATAAGAACCCAAAACTCACTGCCATGCTTTATTACAACATTAATAAGGAAGTCCAGATTAAATGTTCTATATCTAGCAGCAGTGTTGGGCAAGTTACTTTAAAAAAGTAATTAAACTACTGATTACTGATTACTCCCTATAAAAGTAATCAAAT
>JBBPCY010000001.1:804339-814965 GCA_037974405.1 Brachyalestes nurse
GCACTGTATTATTTTATTTATTGTTTATTTTATTTATTATTTATTATATTTTCTTATTTCTCTTATGTAAAAAGAATCATTATAAATGCGGAAACATCTTTTTTTTCTGCACTGAAACGCTGTCTGCCGTAAAGCGTTTCAGTCGGTCAAAGTTTATAGTGTCTGGTACCGATCGGGCAGCAACCAGTCGGCTTTCGGAGAGCGCATGCGCGCACATGCGCGGAACCGATCGGGCAGGCGGCACGGATCGAGTACTGACAAGGGGAGACACACCCCTCCACGTCCAGGCTGCAAATGAATCGCGCATGCGCATGACCACCGCCTTTCCCCTAAATGGCCTAAAAATAATAGCCTAGGGCTATCTATCTATATATCTATCTATTTATCTATGCAAGGTGGTGTTTGGGATGGGGGATGGGGGGCGGGGCGGGGGGGTTACTGGGGCCCCAACTGCAATGAACCATCTTTGGGGGGGCCCGGCTTGCAAAAGGTTGAGAACCACTGATTTATATTGATCTTGTCTTCATGTCTCTGTTCAGTTGTAAGCCATTTCCTCTAGGATCAATTAGGTTTTCTGATTCTCATTCACTGGTATTGAAATAATTACATCTTTCCCACAAAAGCACAGAATTTTGATACCCAAACCCAGGAGGCACCCACAGGTTTTTACCCTACACTTCAAATTCAAGTGTGAGACTTCAGATGATCCTCTTTTAAGTTTTTTTCTGACTGGGAACTGGTTAATTTTCCTAGCCATTTTTGTTGAGACAGTTGTTTATTCTTGTTTATAACTTCAGTATGCTCTTTATTTCTCCCACAGTGGTGAAAGTGCACCATTTGTTATTGCAATTGTTTCGCTCAATTAGAAAAGGGAGCTGTATTTCAAATAAAGTTTTAATCTGAACCTGTGTAGTCTGAATGGGGATTGGGGGGGGCTCATTAATGTTCCTATCTAGAAAAGGGGGGCCCTGCAGAGAAAGTTTGGGAACCACTGAGTAAAGTGAAAAGCAGCATTATACTTACTGCCTGTACATCAATGTCCACCACAGAAACCGACTCAACATGTTTAGTCAGGAAGTCATCATCGAACTCAGTCCACCTGTAAGCCCCCATCATCAGGCTGTGCCGGTCCAGCAGAGCCAAAACATGTGTCCTCACTTCAGACCTCCTCGCAGTGCTGCAGACATCATTAACAGTGGACAACACAGCATCAGGCCTTTCTCCACTAAGCACTCCAACTTAGTGTTATTATATAAATATTATATTATTATATTATGTATTTTCATGGACCAGAATGAGTCATAATTCATTTTTACATGTCCTTTTTCCTGTCTCTCTCCTAACCACTCAGACAAAACCAGACTACTTTTGTTACTGTGCCTTTAAGACTGATACACATTACTGTGCAAAAGGTTTTACCAACCCCTCATTTCTTTATAGTTTGCTTTGAATCACCATGTTGCTGCAAAAATACTGTCTGTTGTCTCTTAAACTGTCTAATCTTTGCCATATTGAGTAGATGAAATGAAAAAAATGTTTTACTGCCTAAAGACACAAGGTGCCTAGATAAAGGAGTTTCAACCACTCAGCATTCAGCAAAACCAGTATACTGATCACCGCCTGATCATCTGGAATTATCTGCATATGTCATTGCATGGTTCTGCTTGAATGATTCATTCGTAGGTCACTGTGTTGCTTAACAACAAAAAACATTAATCTGAAAATGGTCAGGTTCAGGGACTGGACCTAAAGTGAGAGTCTTTGAAAGTCCAAATGTGGCCAATCTTAAAAGCAAGACAAGCTGAAACACTACTTATAATGTCAAGGTGACCAAAAGGAAAAGATCCACGTTAGTTCATGAGTATTAAAATAGTGTAAATAGTACACCGTGGCCTTCACAGTTTGGAGATCTCAGCTTAGAGGAAAAGCTGTGGGAGATTTGGGAGTGACTGCTCCATTACATTATCCCAACACCAGCTGAGGGAGGATGTTTTGGAAGAACACTATTAAGAAGAACACACTAGTTAACCATATGGACCCAATGACCAGAGGCTGCACACTTATGAACTGTTATAGGTGTGCTGTACTATGCAAGCTAGTATAAAAAATTTAAATCTGTTTAGATAAGGAGTGTTTTTTCCACATATTACTAAATATACTAAATAAAACTAAGAAGGATGAAAACAATTAACTTTATACAGTAAATAGTGATGTTATGTTCAGTAGATCAGTGTGTTTCTTGTGGTCCAGTATTACTGTTTCCAACAGAAACATGGTTTGACTCAATCAGTCCTTCATTAAATTAAATCAGGAGCTGCTGATGGAGTTTCACAATCCAAACAACAGTTGGAGGAACCGAGGAGAAATCTGGTACCTGACAAATCGTGATACTTTTTACTTTTTTGTTTGTCTGCATTTATTCTAATGTTAAATTCGCTGGCAGAAAGACACGCTGATAAAAATGGCTGTAAACAATCCGCATAGATCTTTGCAGAGTAGTGTATATGTTCAGCAGAGGATATTTGCTAAAAATGTTCTATTTGTAGGGGTGTAACGATATGCCTAGGTCAGATACGGCACGTATCTCGATACTGGGTTCACAATACGATATGCATCATGATATTTTGAACAAAATTTTAAAATTAAACTGAAATTCAAATAACAGATTTATTTCAAAACGTTAACAAATTTCAATAACTCTCTTTGTTGTACATACAATACACATTTCAAGGATTAATAAAAAACCTTCTGTATTCAAAACAACGACTGAATGTTATTTTCTGAGCTGGGAGACGTATGACAGGCAGCAGGGTGATCTGGATCTGAATAGGACTGGAAATAGCGATGATAATGGTGGCTGGGTTTATGTGAGAAACCAGGAAGTGTATCAGGGCTTTGATGAGCCTGTTGGTGTATAAACGTTATAATGATGTCATAATATGCAAATTACATAAGTACATTTATACTCCACATAAACCTTGGGTCATACCCAACATTTTTCTAATTTACAGTAAGTCTCTATCTTTAACCCCTTTCAAGCCACAAGCTTTTGAAATACTGATGTCAAAATCCAGGTAAAAAAAAACAACTGGCGCTTAAGGAGTTAAACTGCCGTCATATCTTAACGGTACAGCCAACACTCGACAATACATATTGTGACATTTTTGTATCGCGATATATCGTTACACCCCCTATCTATTTGTGCAGATAAAGTAATTCACCATAGAAGGCTTGGTAATCAGCACCTTTCAGATTTCACATGAACCTCAATGTGAACATCGATTCGCTCCGGGACGCCTTCGTCACCAGGCTGCTGCTGCTGCTGCTGCTGGTGGTGATTCCAGCCGACATCCATTTTCTCCCCATTCATTCTTTAAATGACAAAAAGACATTAATCACTCACAAAGCCTCCTGGATCACCCTTTATGTCATTTAAACATCCAAACTACCAATACCAATACTTGACACATCTAGTGTCAAATTCTGGTCTCCTTGCAACCTTATTATACACCAGAACCAGTGAAATGTTTAAAAAATATATATTAAAAGCCCCATATTAGTTTTCTCTAACAGCTTTAAGTATGAATTCTAACGGATAAGCATAGGTGGTTTAAGAATGAATGAATCCCACACGAATGTCAAAGAAAAAACAAATTCACACTGATTCCGGAGGACATTGCTTCAGTTTAAATGTAAAGTGTCAAGGGTATCTTAGTGGTCAGTCAATTACATGAAGACCATTAATCAGAACACCCAGTACCACATCTGGAGCTGTGATAGGTCACCCTGTCAGAGACGTCACGCAGGGATGCATCCAAAACACATACAAGCACACTTAAAACTGCCAAAGAAGTGTCCTACCATCAGGTACATTTAGAAAGTGCACTTAGTCAGTTAGCGTGTGCTGTCCTAATTACCATCCTAATTACCCTTATTGAGTTCGTGTGTAGTACAATAGTATCAGAAGCGTTCTTAGTGAGTTAGTGTGTAGTGCAGTGAAGTGAGAGGCTTGGAACCCACACACACCAGAGAAGTTAGCAGCTCGGCTAATCAGTCGAGGTCGAGAGAGAAAACCGCAACAGAACAGCAGCTGACAAATATGTTTCCATGTTTCCGAATATTTAATTCGTGTCATTTTGCTGGTTGAAGTAAAAAAAAACAGGCCGGTAAGACCATGACTCACCTCCCGCTGCAGCAGCCTCAACCTGCCCAGACCGAACCTCCCGCTCAAACGCTAACCCCGTCCCTTCAGCCGGGACGCTCCAGTCCGAGTAATTTGATTGGTCGACGTGCTCCACCACAGCGATCTGATTGGATCATTTCCGTTTCCACAGAGATCCTAAACGAAGGGTTTGTAAAAACATCGCAAATATTAAAAAAAAATAATAATTAAAAAGGATAAATGAACCTGTACTTAGTGTGCAAAGCAATGTATACTAACATTGTATTTTTTGTTTGTTTCATGTGTCTTGTTGTTAACATTCTTCAGAGCTGTGTAAAATGTATAAGTTATACGTTTTATATTTATATAAATATATATGGATGTAAATATATATTAATTATTTATTTATTGGGTTTTTATTTGTACTTGTTTATTATTTATTTGTCTACATCTCGTTGAACATAGTGGTATTCGCTCTGCAATATATGCAAACGGACATATTAACTGTAATCACAGCAATTGTATATTTTTTAAATTCTAACTATTTGAATGACAATTATAACCAAAATAAGTCAATAAAAACTGCGTTTTAAAGACTTGACCAATCAGGTGGCGCTGTGGGCCGCTTTGGGCGTGGCTTGGGGTCGGAAGCAGTCCTGCTGGCTGCAGGAAGGAGCTGGAGGTGGAGGACTGGGGTTGTGTTCGTACTGAATTGGAGGAAAAAATTTTAGATTTCCAACAAAAACATTCACATTAAGCGGCCGGGAGCAGCGTAAGATGGGCAAGAAGCACAAGAAGTACAAGCCCGAATGGAGGACGGTGGAGGGAGGTGAGAGTTGGATTCAAAAAAGAGAATTTAGTGGAGGATCTTTGTGTCTCCTGAAGCTCAACCTGCAAACAGACTAATTTCTCTAAAAACATTAGAAACGATAAGTTATACCGTTCTAACACCATTCTTCATCGTTTCTGCTTTATTATACGTTTACGAGCTTTGAATGATTACATGTTGCCTTTGTTTTTAATGAATAGACGATATCTTGTGATGGCCTGTTATTAATAGAGCTGAACGACACGGACAAAATATCAGTATTGTGATTTTACTCCTACATACTGTGACTGTGATGCCTTTCAAAACATTAAAGGACCCATACCATCACTTTTTTGGAGTTAAAAAGGCTTGAAATCTGTATATATTGGTTTGAATGGAATGTTTGCTCCCCCTTTAACAGATAGTCCATAGATGGAAAAATAAGCCAGAAAACCAGCCCGTTTTCAAGTCATAGTTTTTGTGCTGTCACAAAACCAACACATTTAAATAAATGTCCTTGTTCTGGCTCCGCCCATTCATCCACTGATTCACCAACACCTTTAATAGTTAAAAGTTAGATTGTTGTTGGATCACATGAAAACCTCAGTGAATCAGTACACCCAGTAACTCACCTGGAGCTATGATTGGTGACCCTGTCAGAGGTTAATTTGCATATGCAGCTTTTTACCATATAAGAATAGCAGAGGATGCTATTGCGATAACAATTAAGATATGATGTATTGTGCAGGCCCCAGTTTTTAATGCATTTTTATCCTAAAACGTATCCATATGTGTGTCATCACTTCATATTAAATCTAATCTTGGGGCTAATCATCATGAGACTACAATAAAAACAATGTATTTTGAATTCTCTGCTTTTGTGAAGAAACAAAAACTGATGCTGGCACTCGTGTCTTGGATGTACAGTACACATACGATTCTGTGCAAAGTCTTGAGTCACCTCTCAATTCTTTTATATTTTACTTTGAATCACCATGCTGGTGCAAAAATACTATTTTCTGTCTGTCAAACTGTCTTATAGTTTGTCATACTGAGTAGATTAAATGAAAAAAAATGGGAACAAATGTTTTACTGTGACAGGCTGCAAAGTGCCTAAAGTCACGAGCAGCCTAGATAAAGGAGTTCCAACGATTCAGCATTCAGCACCACCAGTATACTGATCACCGCCTGATCATCTGGAATCATCTGCTCCTGTTTCTTCACTAGTTCAGGACTTAAGTTAGATGTACTTTGTTCTACTTGAATGATTCATATGTAGGTCACTGTGTGGATTAACCAAAAAAAACACTCTGAAACTGGTCAGGTTCAGGGACTGGACTGAAACTGAGAGTCTTTGAAAGTCCTTCAGGAAGCCTGGAGAACTGTTCCTCAAGACTACATTAAAAATACAAGAAAGTGTGAATCAAAATATGATGAAATGAGGGGTGGCTCAAGATGACTGCACAGTATGGTACACTCTGATTGTTTTGATGAATGAAACATAATAAATGTACTTGAGGGGAAAGAAAAGGCAATGTAGGATATGAGTCTTTTAATTTTTTTTCCACAATTGCACAACAGTCTGCATTTTAGAGCAAGATTGGTTATAGGCTCATTGATGCTGATGATACTGAGTACAGATGTAGAGACAGTGAGTTTTGGTTTTCAGACAATTTAATCTCTTTGTTTTCTCAGATTATGAAGACAAACCCCTGGAGAAGCCCCTGAAGCTGGTGCTGAAGGTCGGGGGGAGTGAGATCACCGAGCTGTCTGGCTCGGGACACGACTCTAGTTACTACGATGACCGCTCTGACCATGAGCGCCACAAAGAGAAGAAAAAGAAAAAGAAAAAGAAATCTGAGAAGGACAAGGACAAGCACTTAGATGATGAGGAGAGGAGAAGAAGGAAGGTTCGTAGAGAAGATCTCCCGATGGGTCTGATGGGTTATTATTGTGTTATAAGCCATGTGGGCTAGAGCAGGTCAACAGAGTAACATTTTGTGATGCATTACATGTGGCTCTTTTACCTTTTATCTATAATTGTTATTATTATTATGTTGTTATTATTATTACTACTGTTGTTGATTTTATGCTTATTTTTAATATCTTTGTCTTTTAATCTTGTACCCTGATGACAGTTGTTCATCTGATGATCTTTCTATCTGTTAATCTCAGGAGGAGAAGAAGAAGAAACGTGAGAGAGAACAATTAGAAAATGCGAATGCAGCCGCAGCTACAGTGGAGCCTTTCACTCTGTCCAAGCCTGTGGAGGTAAAAGCGAAGAGTGTAGAGCTTTGCAGATGTTCTTTCACCTTAAAGCTTATCTTAACTACTGGATACAGTGCTTTCTGTCCACTGACGTGTGAGTGTGTGTTAACTGGTGCTGTGCTGCAGGTGGTGGTGGAGGAGAAGAAGAGGAAGAGGGAGAAGGAGAGGGAGAAGGAGAAGGAGGAGAAGGTGAAGGTGAAGGTAGAGGTGAAAGTCGAGCCTGAAGACTTTCAGCCGTGTGTGAAGGTGGAGGTGGAGGCGCAGGGAGATCGGCCCGTCAGAGCCTGTCGCACCCAGCAGGGTAATGGGACTTACAGGGCTCCCGTTCCTTTATTCCTGAATCTGCTGTAGTGAGAAAGGAGTTTCTTATATGTTGTTACTGCCTGTGATGTTAATACACTGTACCTCCCTTCTGTTCCTGATCCAGAAAACGAGTGCACGCCTCGTCAGCAGCTCCTAGAACACTTCCTGCGTCTGCTTCAGAGGTGCAGATATTTAAATATAGCATCCATCTATTCTTTATCATTGTACCTTTATTAGTATTTACAGTATTGTGCCAGAGTCTTGAACCACCACTTTATATTTTGCTTTGAAGCTGTTATAATCGAGCACTTTTACTTTCCCCCAGTTGCCTCTAACATGCTTATCCTCCCACCTGCTATCCTCAGGAAAGATGCACATGGGTTCTTCGCATTCCCTGTGACGGATGCCATTGCTCCAGGATACTCCATGATCATCAAACACCCCATGGACTTCAGCACCATGAAGGAGAAAATTCTAACCAATGAATACAAAACAGTCACAGAATTCAAGGTACCTTGAAAAAAAATGCAGGGTTAGTTTTAACTGTGGAGGTTCTGTGGTTTAAGAGATTGATCTGTGATTTCGATCCAGTATGAATCTGCTGTGTGTGTTTGTGTTTTATTTGTGAAGTGATTTTAATCCAGTAAGAATCCCCATTGTGTGTGTGTGTGTGTAGTGATTTTGATCCAATTTAAATCTGCCGTGTGTGTATTTGTGGAGTGATTTTGAACCAGAATGAATCTAATGTGTGTGTGTGTGTGTGTGTGAGAGTAGTAAATTTGATCCTGTATGAATCTGCTGTGTGTGTGTGTTTGTGTATTTTAGGAGTGATTTTAATCATGCATTAATCTACACTGTGTGTAGCTGTGGAGTGATTTTGATTCAGTATGAATCTGCTCTGTGTGTGTGTGTGTGTGTGTGTATGTGTGTGTGTGTGTGTTTGTGTTTGTGTATTTGTGGAGTGATTTTGATCCTGCATTAATCTACACTGTGTGTAGTTGTGGTCTGAGTTTGATGCAGTTTGAATCTGTAAGGTCCTCTTTGTGTCTGATTTTGCAGGCAGATTTCAAGCTGATGTGTGACAACGCCATGGTGTATAACCGACCGGAGACAGTTTACTACAAAGCAGCAAAGAAACTTCTGCACACCGGCTTCAAAATGATGAGCAAAGTAAAACGTTTTAGAGCAGTTCTAAAGCACATCATCTGTTTTCCACTTCTTTTAATTTTCTCCATTTGGTCTTAATTTGAATCCTTTGATTGTCTTTTAATTGAGTCTGTATTTTACATGATTATTCTAATGACATGCATTGCATGCAGTCATTCTTACATCATCTGATTTTTGGTTTAGTTTTTTTTTTTTAGTGTTGGTTTTTTCTTTATTGCATTTGTGTTGCATTTTTTGTCAGAGCCTTTTTTTAAATCCATTCGAGCCATCATTTTTTTAAGTTCCCACACTCCCATGCTCATGGCCCGTTCAGGCCGGCTGGTAGAGGAGTAAACGTGCGGCTGTGGCTCTTTTTTTGCTCTGTTCGCAGGAGCGGCTCTTAGCTCTGAAGCGCAGCATGTCTTTCATGCACGACATGGATTTCTCTCAGCAGGCCGCCATTCTGGGCGATGAGGACATGGCTGCCGATGAGTCTGTTCCTGAGGTCATACCCATCCACCCCGAGTCAGCCAAAAAATCCAAAAAGCAGCCCGCCAAAGAGCCCATCATCAGGTAAAAATCAACTGAGACTAGACCCCTGCAGTGGACGGCCACAAGCACTTATTAATGTGAGCACATACTAATGGCACTTTTTCCACTGGCACAAGGAACCATGCTGTACTCTTTCCCTGTGGATGCCTCACATCATCCAGCACAAACAAACGTCTTTCCATTAAAATAAAGCAACCTGTACCCGAGCTGCTTGATGACATATAATACATATCTTTTGAGGTATATTTAGAGGTATTACACTCTTCAGATGTCTGGTTCATATACCCTTTACCGCAAACAATTCTGACTCAGAATGGAGCGCTTCACACCAAAACCCTCTCTGGAGGACTTTGTTTATCTTGAGCATTTTCTTGGTTTGCTTATCTTAAAAAATTACTTATGACAAATTAAATTCATTCTGGTGTGGCCAATAGACTACTTTTATGAAACTTCATTTCAAATATTGGTTTTATTAGATATTCATTTTCAGTGTTCTGCAGCTTTTCTCAGTCGTATTAGAATCATTCCAGGCACAATATTTAGTTTGGAAGGTGTTCATGACAAGCTTATTAGAATTATTTTCTAGACTTGTCTGCAAGTTATAGTTAGTAAAAGTAATTTGTGTTTGTGTCAGTGATATTTACGAGCTGGAGGGGAACGCCTGTAGTCTGACGGACAGCACAGCGGAGGAACACGTCCTGGCTCTGGTGGAACACGCAGCCGACGAGGCGCGGGACCGCATCAACCGCTTCATGCCCAACTCAAAGGTACTCTGCTCCACTTAAAGTCTTGTAGCCAAATCACATTCTGAAACATTTCATTTTGAGCTGCTTATGGGAAGTAGAAGTTTTGTGTTAGATGGACAGAATAATTTTTTTTTTGCAGCTGGGGTCTGTCTAGACTGCCAGTTGTACCCAGGCACTCTAAATTTAAGTGGGGCACAGAATTTCACACACATACGTGAAATATTTAGTCATACGTCGATATCTGAATTATGAGGTCAAATTACAAATTACACATTGTTCTGTTTTTCTTACACAATTTCTATCTATTTGCTGAGTTTAATATCTTGTTAAAATAATGACATTTGCATTGTAAAAGTGTATTGAATAGGTTTGCCCAGTGGTCCTGAGTAATTTTTTCCCTTTAATTGTAGGGGGTCCAGTGTTTCCATTGTTTTGCAGTGTTTCATTCTAAATCATAAACGCTACCGTTTTATAAAGTAAATGATGTTGTGTCCTAAATAGGGCTGGGATTTTAACGCATTAATTAGATTAATTAATCACAGAAAAAATAATGTGTTAATATTTTTAACGCTTTAAGCCCTGCCACTAGTTGGCAGACATGTAGTACTTCAATTCAAGACCAAAAATACGTCATCTTCCTG
>JBBPCY010000001.1:815065-829378 GCA_037974405.1 Brachyalestes nurse
TACTGGTTTTGCTGTTGACCAGTATGGTCTTACTGGTTTTGCTGTTGACCAGTATGGTCTTACTGGTTTTGCTGTTGGCCAGTATGGTCTTACTGGTTTTGTGATTGAGCTGCATGGTCTTACTGGTTTTGCTTTTGGCCAGCATGTTTCTTCTGGCTTAGCTGTTGGCCAGTATGGTCTTAGTGGTTTAGCTGTTGACCACCAGGGTCTTACTGGTTTAGCTGTTGGTCATCATGTTCTTACTGGTGGTCTTACTGATTTAGCTGTAAGCCAGCATAAACTTACTGGTTAAGTTGTTGACCAGCAAGGTCTTACTGGTTTAGCTGTAAGCCAACAGCTGCACCACTGTGGGGCCCAGTGCCTGTTAATCAGCAACTAAATGGACCACATAACAAACTGGGCTTTAATATGAGAATTATTTGTGTGTCATAAATGTTTGGACTGGAGAGGAGCAACTCTTGAAGACTTAGTGGTCAGTGAAGATTATTTCTAAAGCTACCGCCTAAATGTATTTTATAATCTGGTTTATCTACTTGCTTTTTTGTTTGAAACGTCATTGTTTTTGAAAGTGGTATTTCATCACAGACATCGTTCTTCTTCTCCAGCCTCTCAGGGGTTTTCTCTGCTGGCGCTGAGGTCACAGCCAGTCAGGCTGAGCAGGAAGATCTCTCTCCCAGATCATCAGCTGGTGACATTTAGAGCTCAGTGAGAGACCTCGACTCATAACCCCCTGCACAGAAACACACACACACAAATACAGTAGTTTGCATTCTAAGCACTCTTGACCTTCCGGCCCGGAATGCAACCCCGTCGCGGGACGACCACGAGAGGGGCCATGGCCTTACTGGTTTAGCTGTTGGTCATTATGGTCTTACTGATTTAGATGTTGACCTTAGTGGTCTTACTGGTTTAGCTGTTGGTCATTATGGTCTTACTGATTAAGATGTTGACCTTAGTGGTCTTACTGGTTTAGCTGTTGGTCAGCATGGTCTAACTGGTTTAGCTGTTGGTCAGCATGGTCTAACTGGATTAGCTGTTGGTCAGCATGGTCTAACTGGATTAGCTGTTGACCAGTATGGTCTTACTGGTTTAGCTATACATCAATATGGTCTAATTGGTTTTGCTTTTGGCCAGTATGGTCTTACTGGTTTAGTTGTCAGCCAGTATGGGTTTACTAGTTTAGTTGTCAGCCAGTATGGTCTTATTGGTTTAGCTGTCAACCAGCATGTTAATGAATGTGTTGTGTCTCATGGGCTGTGCAGTGGGGGTCTGAAGCTCCATACTGGTTCAGCAGATGGAAAGTGAGTAGCACACAGACACACACACACACATACACACACACACACACACACACACACATCTTGACACCCTCTTAGCCAGTGTGTGTTCTAAGCCCGTCTTTGAATGAGCGAATCTGAGACTCCATAGACAAATCCCTGTTAAGCTGCTTTGCTGTGGTCATGAGTTCTGCTGCCGGTCTTCACAGGAGCCAGTGAAGACACAGTCTGTGTTAATGCCAATCACACCCCGCCCCATGCACACACACACACACACATTCATACACATGCCCACCTCACCCCCAACCCCTCTGTATCCCTTTAGGTTAGCTACTAGAGCTGCACAATGTATAGACAGCACATTGTCGTGATACTGGTCTCTGTAATACTGATAGCACTAAAGGCTGCGATATGCAAATGAGCCTCCAACCAATCACAGTGTCTCTGACAGGGTGACCAATCACAGCTTACTGAGTGTTCTGATGAACTGAGGTCTTGTAATGCAACAAAAATCTAATTATTGTAATCTTTAACCACAAAAGACACTGATTGGTTTTTTGTGTATGTGATTTTTTTTTTTTTTTTAAAGCAGTTACAAAAAAAGAAACTGATTGGCCCACGTGTTTTTAAAGTGACAGAATTCTATGTTTTCTTTCTATTTCATTTTTCTGGGGACATTTGTGTGGGTGTGTGAACCGTAAATAATTCATAATTCATCATCATTCTTTAACCCTTAAAATTAAATAGGCTGTTTCTGTTATTCTATATTTAACACTGATATGTAAATAGTCTTATTTCCGATTGGCTGACCTGTATTGCAGTAACACAGGGACTGAAACTCTCCTTAGAACTTCAGCATGAAGTTAGGCGGTCTATGTAAACAAGTTGGTTTTGTGACATCACAAAATCTGGTTTGAAAACGGACTGTTTTTCTGGCTTATTTTCCATGTATGGACTGCATGGATGGGTGTGAATATACGTTTTGAAACTTAAACTATATTGACAGACTTCAAGCATTTTTAATAAGAAAAAAAGTGGTGATTTAATATATTGAAAGACACTGCAATAACAATATTTAACAGTAAAATTGCAATACTGATCTTCTGTCCATTTCATGCAGCCCTACTATCTACTGAATAATTAATAACTGGTACTTAATAGTAAGTGTTAAGATGAATAACTGTTTAAGGCATTTAAGGGGTTAAGTGTTTTAACTCAGACACTCAGAGCAAAACTAAGTTTCTGTGGTGTAGAAGTGGAAATGTATTGGATGCCCGCGTTGCTACCTTAATGCTGAATGATGAGGAGAGGGAGGACCACCCTATCCATCCAGAGAGAGAGAGGACAGTTATACTGAGTGATGGGGGAGAGGGAGGACCACCCTACCCACCCAGAGAGAGAGAGGACAGTTATACTGAGTGATGGGGAGAGGGAGGACACCCTACCCACCCAGAGAGAGAGAGGACAGTTATACTGAGTGATGGAGGAGAGGGAGAAGCACCCTACCCACCCAGAGAGAGAGCACAGGGGTGGCTTTGGTGTTTCTGGAGCACAAACACATTTCTCCCAAATACTGGTCAAATGTGTGTTATCGTGTGAATGGGTCTTTTTCACACTGTGTTTGCGCGTGTATTTATGCCTTGTGAGGGCCCAATGTCTTTATAATTATTTAAATACTGGAAAATCTGTAGAAACACTACAAATTGTAAATTAGCAGAAAGAGCCATTTGGTTACTGAGGTTAAGGCCAGGGTCAGGTTTACACAAGTCACTAGAAATTGCTCACAGATATAGTAATACCAATCCACCCTTGTTCTGCTTCGGCAGAAACCTCCATTGTGTCCACCATGTTGGTCAGCCAACATTTGTAGGTCTGTAATGTTAGTCTTGACCAATTACCTGCTGTGAGTTTGACGCAGGTGCAGCTTTCCTGTTTTATCAGCAGAATTTTTAAGAATAAAAGGATACCGTTCTGCATTTTCTTGCTAAGACGTCTCGTCCCTCTTCTGAAAGCAGATTTTTGTAATTATATTTTGTAATTTTGTAATTACAAACATGTGGCCATCATCAGCTGATAAGTTCCTTTTGGTGTCTGGTGGATTGCTGGAGCAACAAAGATGCTTTTGTCCAGTGCTCCATCTCTGCCCCTCGTCTTCGGAGATCTTTATGACTTCAAAGAGGAGCTTAGACCCGCGGAGACAAAGTGGCCTTTATTCCTGAAGCCACAGATATACAAGAACTGTTCTGTACCTAAATTGTTCTACGAAGGTACAGAAGTAGCTTTGATTTTCCAGTGTATCTCAGCCCACAGTTTACAGCCGGCTGTCGTCCCAAAACCGCATCCATGGAGTCGAACCGGCGGAAAGGTTTTTATTTATTTATTTATTTATTTTATTGTTTAAAGTCCTGTTTGAATTTTATTTTTCTCAGCGTTATTAAGCTGAAAATCTAACCCAGATAACTTGTTAGTGATATCCACGTTCAACTTCGTGTTTCTCACAGCATTACAAATTCTCACTGAAATGTATCATTAAACAGTCATGCTTGTCCTTTGTTGACTTCCCAGTTGATAGTTTATATCTCCATTGTTGTTATTTTGAGCAGACAGTAAAAAACAGTGGCCTCTTTTCCTGTTGTGATGACATTTTGACCAATCACAAAGCAGTGATGCAGTCAGTTTGGCTGCAGCCCGTTTTAAGCCCTGCCGCCGAGCAGTATGTCGCCTTAGTTGTAATGAAAAAACATTTGTTTGTGGTACAGCGCGGTTCCTGGGCAATGCATTAGACAATTGTGCAAGCAGTATTCTTAAAGGTGCGTACTTAAAGTGTTGTGCAAACCGTATGGCAATATAGACAGTATAACCAGTATAGCCAGTGTAAACAGTATAATAGTATAAAACAAGTGAAAATAGCAGCTTAAGTATGCATTCTTAAATGTTTGTGCATTCTTAAAGTATTGTGCAAACAGTATGGCAGTATAGACCAACCAATATAACCAATATAGCCCGTACAATAGTATAAACAAATTTTGTTATATATAAATAGTTTTAAGTATTTGGGAGTGTAGGTGAATTGAGTTTTTCACTGCTGGGGTTGCCATACACTGCTGGGGTTGCCATGGTGATGAGGATGGCATATCTGAAAGCTGATCCTGACAGCAGGCACTGCAGCAGACGAACGAAGAGAAAACTGGAGTTTTTCATGTGGGACCACTGGTCTTAAAGCATGACCTACAGTAATCCTACACTTACTGTTCAGCGTTTATCATTCAGTAGGATGATTCAGTATCTACTACAAATAATTCAGAATCCACTGTGAATAATTCAGCAGCTACTATACATTATTTAGTATGTACTCTAAATGATACAGTATCTACTTTGAATATTCCGGTGTCTACTATGAATAATTCTGTAGCTACTACGAATAATTCAGAATCTACTGCAGATTTTTCAGTATCTAGTATAAATTGTTCTGAATCATTCAGTGTATGATAAGAAAATAAATTGAATTGTTCTTGCCTGTGTGAACAGCTTGTTGACTGATCTAGGTCCAGTAAATCTATACTTCAATGATGTGAGTGCAGACAGAGAGGACAGAAAAGCTAAAAATAGTGCAGTTTCAGCTTTGAGGAACTCAGGCCGATGTTCCAGTAAACCTCGAAAGAAAAAATCTGAGGTCAGGATTGAAAATCCTTTGCTTTCTCTGGGCTAATGAGACGGCAGTGGCCAGTGTTTTTCGACCAGACACAACAGTCCAGGAAAACAAATGAAAGACCCTGACAGGATTTGACAGGGGCAGAAGTGGACATGAGGACGTGATGAGGCTGAAATTGTTTTGTCCGGGTCTGGCTCTAATCTGCGCAGGCGAATGGAGCGCAGACAGTGGAGCAAACTGGGCTTCGGGTTTTAACACGAGCAGATCTCCAGTCAGTGGGGCTGCTTCACTGTGGAAAAAAAACTCTGATATGTGAGGAGGATTTGGTGCCGCCCCATCTCTGTGTCTGGGCTCTACTGCCCCCTCCTCCATATTTGTCCCTGAACTGAGACTGGGGTTGGAATAGCAGCAGGTCATGCTTGCTTTTAGATCTTCAAGGATAAATTCACCCCAAACCACCCCCCACCCCAAATGTAGTCCAAGGATGGCTTCTGCTGTTTTTACCTGCACTAACATACTTTTATTTTTAATAGATTTGTAGAAATTGTTATGCGGTTTCCAAAATTACGTAAGGAATACTTTATGGCTGAATGGAATATAATGTGATATAATAAATGTGTTATTATTATTTGCGATGTGTGTAACAGACTGTGTGTGTGTGTTTGTTTGTGCTGAACAGGTGATAGAATCTCTGGGCATTATGATCTATAAAGCTCTGGACTATGGTCTGAAGGAGAATGAGGAGCGAGAGCTGAGTCCGCCGCTGGAGCAGCTCATAGACCTGATGACCAACACGGGCGGTCCGGACGCAGACCCCTGCCCTGACGAAGGCTATGAGGCCACTGAGGAAGAGGAGGAGGAGGAGGGGCGGTCCTGTGGCAGTGGGATCCGCCGCTACCGGGATGTCCTGAAGGTACCTTAACGCTGGACCTCGGAGGGGTTCATATTTGGGATTATATGTAACAGCATGGTTTTACCAAATACAGTAATTTTACTGTGTTTTTTTTTTACCATGTGAGGTGTTTTAATTTAATATGTATTTAAATCAAACCAGTCACAGTGGTTTTACAGTGATTTTAACAGTTAAGTCAGGGGGCTATAGACGCAAGGCTCAGGTCAGTACTGGAAGGCATGAAGTCAAGTTCTGAATCAGAACAGGCAAGTCTTGTCCTACATTCTTCAGCAAATTTAATGCCACTTCAACACTGAACACTAAAAATCCTGAAAACAGTAATATAACTATGTATAAATATGTAATATGTCTTTCTGCAAAAACAACACAACAATGACTTTATCAATCATAATAAAATATCTCCTCATGGATAGACTGTAGCAAGTCATATATCATTCCTTTGAATGACAGCATGCTCGAGTCTGCGACTTCACAGGGTTAAATGGCAGGCTGCTGGAGTGTATATGTGTGTGTGTGTGTGTGTGTGTGTGTGTGTGTGTGTGTGTGTGTGTGTGGTGCAGTGCTGTTTTGCTGATAGAGTGAAAAACACACCGGCTGCCGTTCAGCATCCAGAATCACGCAGGGAGTGACTCACAGCACCGTCTGTCCAGTTAACAGAGACAAAGACCCTTACATGCCACAGACAGTGTGTTTATCCTGTAATACAAACTGACCTGGGTCTAGATTTTGATAATCTGTGTCATCATAAATTAAGAAAACAATCTGACCCCAAATCAGCCGAAGTAAACTGAAAAAAAATTACTACTGTAAGTGTACTGTAATTATGCTGTGAATTATTCAGTACCTGCTATCAATTATTCAGTAGCTACTATAAATTAGTGTAGACCCACCTGCAGACCATCAGGGTTTAAGAGGTTAAAAATGACTAAAGTGTGAATCAGAACTTTATTGGTCCCGGAGGAAATTACGCAGACACAAAGTGACACAAAATCAATATAACGGTAATGTAGAACTCACCAGAAAATACTCTGAAAACACTCTGTACACAAAATGCTGTGATCAGTAAGAGAGGTGGATATAAATACTATAGATAAATAAACTTACTGCTAAAGTAGTATATTAATTAACACAAATAGTGGTTTGGAGTTGTTCTGTTGTCGGTTATTGCACATAATAGTGACATTAATAGAGATATTGCACATTATAATACCATTGCATAAGTAGCAAGTCATATAAGTTACATGCTACTTATGCACATAATAAACTCTTGCACATAATCATAATTTGTAGCACACTTGGAAGTACATTCCAGTGAACTACCCCACTTTATACTTTAAATACCTCTGAAATCACACTCTGGAGTTTCAACAGCACCTGCAGTTTACCTTCTGTTTACTGCCACAACAGGCACACTTATGTGCTGTTATACACATGGTGCAATATTATTAATTCTGGGAGGCTTACATCTGTCATACTCGGACTTGGAGAGAGGACGCAAGTGCAGGGGACTTTGGGAAGAAAGAAGATTTTAATAACAAAACAGAAAACAGAGGAAGTCCACAGAACTTAGAACCAGTATTGAAACATAAGCATTTTCCCAGAATGGTTTGTCTCACGCGAGCCTGAGCAGGTCACATCTCCTTTAAAGGTCCGCCACCTGGAAGTGGACCGAGACGGACCGATACGGTTCTTTCTTTTCCTCCTTTCCCTTTCCTCTTTGTGCTGTTCCCTGAGCCATAGCGTATGAAGGACTTCCCGTCGAGTGGCAGCACTGCAGGCTTTTCCTTCTAATTCTAGAAAGGAGAAAGAGACTCAAGTCACAGATTAGAAGCCGGTTAAGGAATCACCCATGCCGGATTCTCCGATGAGGTTAACCGAGAAAGGCTGCTTTGATGCTTCCTCCTTGCAGCGTTGAGGGCACAGGTTTCTTCCATATACTTTCCCGCGACCAGACAAACGACTCAGACAGGGATAGATGAGGGTGACAGCGTGTTGGTGGTTCTGGATCAGCTGGCTTTTCACTGGGGAGACATGAGGGGGCACAACACAGACAACCATTTACAGGACACGATGAATTAACGAACAAACGAGGACTAACTTCACTAACAACACAAAACAGGTGCAGTGTCTGGCAACCCTGTTACGTCATCCCTAACACGTTCACACTTTACTGTCTCTTTATTCTCTTGTCTCAGATTTACTTCCCATTCACACTATACTGTTACATTGCTATATTCTCTAATTATTGTATTGTCTGAGATGTATTGTTTCTGTCGTAACTTGCACTTTGTTGAATGCTGGTACCTATGCAATAATCATACTTAAGGTGTAATACTTATCACTCGGGGAGGTTTAGATCCCGTTCACACTATACTGTTACGTTGCATTACTTTCACATTGTTGTGTGTGTTTATTGTATTGTTTCTCACCCAACTTTCAATCTGTTTAGTGTTGCTACATGTTGCACCATGACCAATGGAGAAATGTCTCATCACTCTATGTAAATGTTCACTGTTGCTGACAATAAAGTAAGCTTGTTTTCTGTTTTCTCTGTAGTTGTGCACGTCTCACCTTCCCAGCCCAGAGGACGCTCCTGTCCACTATCAGGCCGTGTGTCGCGCCCTGTACGCCGAGACACTGGAGCTGCGGACCTTTCTGGACAAGATCAGGAGTGCCAAGGAGGTAAGGACCCCCCCCACATATCCTGTCACACCCCCACATACCACTTCACACCCTCACATGTCCCGTTACACCCTCACATGTCCTGTCACACCCTGACAAGTCCCATCACACCCACAAATGTCCCATCACACTAGGGCATTAACGACTCCAGATTTTTTCAAGTCGAATAATCAACAAAGTCGAAGTCGGGTCGACTAGTCGTTTGATCACACATGCACACAGGTTGGACAGGAACACGGGTGTCCATCATTGAGCAACTTTTATTAAAGTTCTCTGTAACATTAACAATCAACCTGGCAATTAAACAAAACAAAACAAAGGCTAATGCCTTGAAGTCCAACTGAGAGTGGGAACAGTTTAAGCCGCAGCAGGACGACTCCCTGCAATGCTAGAGTTAGTCATGTTAGCTAGCGGATGCCGTGCAAAACGCCGGTACTGTTACTGTACTTTAACACCGACCTGCAGATTGTGCAGGTCTCCATGCTGTTTGTGTGTTTAGAGTGAAGTACCTCCACACTTGTGATGTGTGTCTGTCTCCTCTGCTGCATGTCTCTCGTCTTGTTGTGGTCTTCTGTTTATATTCCCCTCTGTGCGCCAAAGTTACTGCCCTTTTTATGAAGGGACTATAATAATTGGTTACGTGAAGGAACGCGTGTCAGCGTCAGCGGAGATTGCTTTGTGTACACAAGCACGCGCACAGAGAGGAACAAAACACACGAGTAGTCAACTTCTCTCAGGGGGCGTCGACTTGTGCCTCTGAAGTCGACTAGTCGACTTTTGTGTTAATGCCCTACATCACACCCACACATATCTCGTCACACAAACACACTTACCACCCCACACATCCTGTCACACCCCAACGCATGTCCCGTCACAACCACACGTGTCCTGTCACACCTCTACACGTCCCGTTACACCTCCACACGTCCCGTTACACCTCCACACGTCCCGTTACACCTCCACACGTCTCTCCACCCTCACACGAATCTGTCACACCGACATGCATCGCGTCACCCCACAAGTTCTGCCACACATACACACATACCACCCCACACATCCAGTCACACCCACAAATGTCCCGTCAAACACCCACATGTCCTGTCACACCGTCACACATCTTGTCAAACCTACACACACGTCCCATACCGTCACATCGCACACACACACACACATCCTTCTCAGGATATTCTGCAACAACTTTGGTGCTCGTCCAGTATCATGAGTATAACTTTACGTTCATATTTATAGCACATGTTTGTCTTTGACCCAAATTATTTGAGTATTTAAGAATGATCCAGGCTATTTAGCCATTTGCAAATCAGATGACAAAGAGAACAAGTTCTCGCTTTAAGCCATGAGTAAAATCTTGCTGGTCCTTCATGGATGGATGATCATTCTGACCTTATACAGCATGTTGCCCTGACCTATAGCTCCATGTTTCCGCTGCACTTCAGCACTTCAGTCTAGCCAAAGGGCAGCAGAGAAGGAAACATGCTCAGCTGTTGTTTTCCTGTTTCGCAGCATGTGCAGCTTAATGAACTTTTAATGCAGTGGAGTGTCCTTATAAAGCATTGTTAATTGGTCACAGCTCACTGATTTACAGATATTTATGACATATAACAAGCTGGATGAAACACAGAGAGGGAATTATATTCATTTGATTCTGTGCATAATAAAAAGAGTGAATTATTGTCATGTTGATAATTATAAGAGAAATCAATGTTTATGGCCAAATAGTAAATATGAAGCTGTTACGCTGCCACTTTGAGACCCCTGGTCTAGAAGTTGTTAATTCTGATTTATAATATTTATAATATAATATTTTGTATTTATACAGCTGTGTTGCAGGCTCATTTTTTATTGCAGAGTGTTCAGTAAGTGTAACTGATGTGTACCTCCATAAAGCTAGATAAAGATTTTATGCCCGTTAAGCTAATCAGGAAATGCTGCAGCAGAGTCATGTTGGGTGGTTTGGTGGTTTGGAAGTAAGTGACAGAGGAAAGCCACTACTGTTTTCATTACTAGGTGGGTGATCCCACTCTGTGAGGTTTCATGGCTGAGCTGTCATTGCTCCTAGGTGCTTCGGTTACACAAAAGCACTTATAATTGGCTGGGGCAGCTCTAACATGCCAGAAACTGAAGTGGAATCCTATAAACATGCCACCTTTAAAGTCATGGAGCTCTTCAGTACTCTTCAGCTGTTCTGTCAGAAGTCAGTGGAGACTTCAGAACTATGTTTTTGGTTTTATTCACTTGATAACCGTGGATGTGGCCTATGTCAATTATCGGGAGGAGTGTCCACATATATTTGGCCACATCGTGTTGTGGTAGGATTTGATGGTCCTCTCGTCCTTTGTGTGTTCATCTCCGTAAGACGTTTCTTTGCGTCCCTGTATTGTCCTGCACTGCTTTCGCTTTCTGCTTGAACAAAAGCCCCTACATAGCAGAGCCTGTTCCCCTCCTCTAATTGCACATTAGGGAAACTGCCAGAGGCTCTAAATCACAGTGCTGCTACTGAAAGCTTCTCTCTGTGCAGCGACTCTATTATAGTCCAGGGAAAAGAGGTAAACACAAACAAAAACACCATACTGGTGATTATGACTGTGATATAATAAATCACACTAAAGACTACTGGTTACTGGTTAAGTATATATGTATATAGGCCATTTTTGATTGCAAGATAATGATAAACTATAAATAATGCATATAATCACTCCAAAATGGTAGCATTGAAATTGTATTTTCGCACCATTTCTATTGGCTGTAAAATGCATGCCAAGCCTGTGATTGGTCAGAATATGTCTTCTCGCCTGTGATTGGCCAGAATGGATTTTCTCAAATGTGATAGGTCAGAAAGTGTCCTTTCACCTGTGATTGGTCAGAATGCTTATATTTACTTGTGATTGGTCATAAAGTGTCCTTTTTACCTGTGATTGGTCAGAATGTTTATTTTAACTTGTAATTGGTCAGAATGTGTTCTCTTACCTGTGATTGGTCAGAACCTGCGGAAGATGGAAGGCGATACGACCGATGATCCATCCCGAGACCTGAACGAGTTACAGAATGCAGACTGGGTGAGTAAGTCTTTAGAATTAGAAAAAAAAGTGATTCATACTTCGCTGTTAGCTTAGTAATATTCCATCATACTAAAAAACATTTTTTAAACTTGTCTGTCCTCGTCGGATAACTGTAAGAAACATTTTTATTATACTTGAGACAAAGGGTCTGCAGGAACTGATGTTAAAGGCCCAGTGAAACTGAAAGTCATATTTTCCCTGCTGTTTTGTAATAAGGGTTTAAGTATTGTCTTAACACTATTACAGTCTTGTCAAAACAGTTTCAAAACATAGTATTCCCTCCCCAGCCCACATGTAGTCCACATTACAATATGACCACCCATATTGACTGCCCATTTCTGTTGAAGTGATAAGGAGTGTTGTTCCTGCTGAGAGACTGCAGTAGAATTATCAGCGTGGAAGACAGATCATTGCAGCCACATATCGGAAAAGTGTCTGAAATATCCCTGAGAAAAAAGTGTCCCTGAGGATTTTAGTCTGAACTTTGGCATCTGTTTTAGCCCACTCTGCTTTTTAAATGAGGGCAACCCATCGGAACAGATCTCATTTACATATATCCGTGACAAAAAAAGCCTGTAGACTTCGGGGAAAGGAAATACAAGAAAACTGTTCCCTTTTCCTGTTTGTAAGTGTATTCTGTCCTTGTGTCCAGGCCCGGTTCTGGGTGCAGGTCATGAGGGACCTGAGGAACGGAGTGAAGCTGAAGAAGGTTCAGGAGCGCCAGTACAACCCGCTACCCATTGAGTACCAGCTCACACCCTACGAAATGCTCATGGATGACATCCGTTCTAAACGTTACAAACTGCGAAAGGTCATGGTGAGTATACACACACACACACATACACATACACAAACACACACGCACACATACACAAACACACACACTGTAGCCATAAACAGCCAGTTTGGATAGATCAAGCACCTGTGATATCCACAAACAGATAAACGTGTGAACCCTGACCGAATCACTCAATAAGGAAACAAATAAGATGCTTCATTAGTGTTGAATTAATTGTGATTTTACATCCTGTCTCATAAAGTAATACAAAACTGGCACACCCTCCCCTTAAACATTATTTACTACAGCCACATTGCTTGGTTTGGTGTATGTTTTTGGCTTTGCGTGGGGGTGGGGGGTCTTTAGAGCAGGAATTCCTCACTTTTCTGACTTGTTGTGTTTTTGGTGAGCCTTACATATGAAGCACGTTTTCTCTTTAAATTCACACACATTTTGCTCAAGGGGACCTTAAACCTGGTTCGCAGTTAGTGAGCACTGCATGGTTAAATGTTATATAAAGCTCAGAAAAAAATTATATATATATATATAAACTTATGTGTCTTATATAATGTGTGTGTGTATGTCAGGGCGGTGGCCTGTGACAGTTATTTCTGTTTGCACTTTGGGTTTGTTTTGTGCTTTTATTTTGAAGTTCATTAGAAATCTAGGTTTGAGTTACCAGCTGGGTTGTGTTTATGTTCTGTTCTGTCATTGGGTTCTGGGTATTTATGGGGTTTGTGTTTTGTTCTCATTTGCTGGTCAACCAACACAGTTACGTCCTCTTTGGTTTTGTAGAAAAGGTTATAGTTACACTGTTTGTTTAAAGTTGGCCCTTGAGCCATTGATGTTTGGGTTTAAAATAAAAGAAAGGAAGATGGATCTTTGCCTCTGCGCCTGCTCTTACTGGGGACAAGGGGGACAACGTGACTGTGTGTGTGTGTGTGTGTTATCTTTTTTGGTGGGGGTAGTGGTAAGGATTACCTTCTGGTTGGCCTGTGGGTGTCACTTTTGACAACTGTTTATTGAGTATGTTTTTGTGTCTCTTATTAATCCTGTTTTTGTGCTTTGTTATTGCAAACAGGGAAAGAACCAGCAATGAAAAATGTGATGTGTTTGAAGCATGACCTGTAAAACTAAAAAAATGCTCTTATTTAACAACCTTGATCCACTTAGAAGTGGTCTTCCCACATAGTCTTCCCACGTTCAGTGTCTGGAAATAGTGCCCAGGATTATTTTACCCTTCTGGGACTGTTTTTCTGATTTTTTTGGGAGTGAAATGAAGCAGAACAAGTAATACCAGAGAAGAGGGAGCTGCCTGCCATTATCAAGGAAATAAAAGCTTTCTGGTGAATTTCCCTGGCTGGTCTGTTGTCTGAGATCAAGAAAATGTATTTTTAACGCCTGTGACAAAGAAAGTCATCTTGTCCATTATTTCAACAAAAGCTTGTTTTATTTTATTACAAGATGCTTGAGTGAAGAATTCTCAGCAGATGAGTAAATAAAGTTTACTTTTGGACATGAGACTCTGAGATGACCATTCAGGACCAGGTGGGAATGGGGCAAATCTCTGGGGACCAATGAAATGTTTAGGACTTGTGGTAAGATGAACCACAGAATACACACAGAGGTGTAGAATCCTAGATGCTGAAGAGCTGTAAATATGAAATACACTGAATGAGTGAAACTAACCGGACTGAGAGCTGGTTGGGTCAGTAATGTGATCACCCGAGTGGTGTGTGAACTGTTTTCACCAGAATGGATTATGTTCATGCCATTGTCTGTGTTCTCAGGTAAATGGAGACATCCCCCCGCGGTTAAAGAAGAGTGCACACGAGGTCATCCTGGAGTTCATACGGTCCAGACCTCCTCTGAACCCTGTGAGTGTCATTAAAGAACATCTCCCTCAATACAGGGGATCCTTCACATAATGGTCT
>JBBPCY010000001.1:833059-844928 GCA_037974405.1 Brachyalestes nurse
TTCTTTTGCGAAAGATTCAAGATTCAACATTCAACAGCGCTGGGTGAACAAATTATTTATGTTAAATGTGGGGGGGTCCAAATGAATAATTATGAAATGTGAAGGGGACACGTCCCCTTCAGACTGAATGGCAGTGACGCCCATGCATGATGAGACTTAAAAGGTTAAGGGAACCCAGCATTCCTCCATGAAGGTCATTTAAATTATTTGATGATTCCTGTGTGTGTTTTTCTTGACAGATACATGCCATGGTTAAGTAACAATTTGTAGATGTTTGGTGTGCAAGTCACTAAAAAAGTTACATACTGGCCACGTTTAGCACCTAAAACCACCAAACTCTCTGGAAACAGTATTTTTCTAACTTGCTCTTGGCTTGTTGCCCCTCGTTGGGAGCCATGTCAGTGTATTTTAGAGAATATGCCTTCTGTAGTGTTTAGTGTATACGGGTTGGTTTTTTAGTGACGGATAGTAACAACTCAACCGTGACTCATTTTGCAGGATGAAACAGTGGGTCAAAGGTCAGCCAGCAGCTCCAGCATCTCTACACCCATGGTGGAGGACACGTCACTGGAGTCCCTGGTGGGCAAGAAGAGTGAGTAACTCCTCTTTAACTGCCAGTGTAACTCACCAAGCGCATTTTTCAATCATTTTACTGTTTTCTAGTGGGTCTAAGGCAAATGCACTACTGGTTGCAGATCTCAGGGTCAGCAATGCTCACTGTTTGTCCTGCTGGTTTGAGCCTGGTGTGTTATACCACCACTGGCTAACACTGCTGACTCCCCCGCGGAGGACAATGGGAGGCGTGATGCAGAGGGTGTCCTGCAGTCTGGATGAGTAGCAAGAGGATTCAGCAGCAGTTCTAATGTATATTTTGTTTGGCAAAAATTCAACCGAGCAATAAAAAATGACCACGGGTCCTGAAACTGGGAGCCGCAGCCCCCTGATGGCTGCTAAGACGGGTGCAGAAGATTTTTTTCACTAGTTGTATGTAAGGTGGTAATTGTAACGGTCAAACAAAACACAGTGAGATTTTATTTCTGGGTCACCAAACTTTACTCCTCGCACATCACTCCATTTCCCATCCGACACCTCTTCACAACATATGCCCCCTATCACCATAAGAGTCTCCTCTCCTCTTTCATTATATGGCAGCCAATATAGAAGCATAGATTAACCAAAAGGATTTATATTAACAAATAAGAATATTTAGAAATGCATACTCTTTATCAGAAAGTTAACAGCAATGTCATGAGACCTATAAATAGCTCTATAAATTAGAGCAGCATGGTATGGGCACTAAATCAGTATTGCAGTTTTACTTCTACATATTGTGTTGGCGATGCCTTTCAAGAATGGAAAAGGCTTGGAGTCTGTAATTATTGTTTCAATTGTGAACAATGGCACCGTGATTTGACCCCTCGCCATCTTGTAGCTCCACCCATGTTCCTGCCCATCTCCTCCACGCCACAGCCTGAGAGGAAGCAGCCCGCCCCGAGGAGGCACTCTATAGAGAAGGAGACGCCCACCAACGTCCGGCAGTTCATACCTCCATCCAAACAGAGCTCCAGATCCTTAGTGAGTGAACCAGGAATGCTTACGTCCTTACCTTTACTCGTTACATTCTTAATCTGAATCCGTTTGCAGTGGGTCTGTGGTTTTGTTGATGGCAGTGGCGTGGTGTTTTGGACAGGAGGAGTTCTGTTTCCCAGTGGAGTGTCTGTCCCTGACGGTGGAGGAGGTGATGCACATCCGACAGGTGCTGGTTAAAGCAGAGTTGGAGAAGTTCCAACAGTTCAAAGACATCTACAACGCTCTGAAGAAGGGAAAGGTAAAGCCCTTCAGAAATAACCCACCAATCAGCACTTAGGAAAGCAGTAAAACACACACAGGCTGGGAAATTTACAGTTTACCATAGCTATGAAACCGCCCAAAATTTACTGTATTTGAGAGTGAACAGAGAAGTACAGAGGAGTGGGGATTAATGCACTATTATCACACTCTCCTTAGTCTGTGTCATTTAAAGGTACTTAAAGAGAAAAACCCAGGAACCTACACCAGAAGAAGCTTAAAAATACAAATGAGAAGTTTAACAAGAGAGTTTAGTCTGTGCAAAAACTACGGGCTGTTCGTGTTCATTTTTACCTTTGTTATCTGCTTTTTATGCAGCTTTGCTTCTGCTGTCGAACCAAAAAGTTTTCCTTCTTCACTTGGTCCTACACCTGCCAGTTCTGCAAGAGGTAAGAATAGATTTATCTGATAAAACATTAGACCTGACACACAGCCTAGCCATAAAGATACTCACATTTCATCAGTTTTTTACACTCAGAGTATGTTTTTCTCTTCTCTGCAGGCCTGTGTGTTCACAGTGCTGTAAGAAGGTAAGTCAGTATCACAGTATGCTCAGCACAGGAGAAGCTAAAGCCTAAACTAAAACCTATAGAGACAGTTTTTAGGCCAGGCTTTAGAGACCCTCAGGTAATCTACATTCTGGGTGTGTTCTTTTACTGAACACACCTGGATAAAGCTGTGTGATTGAATATTTACATGGTAGTTCAGCATATTCTGTTTCTTTTTTGACATGTCTCATCGTTAAAGCAACACTTTGGAGAGTAGTAATCAGATACAAATTTGGTGTCTGAAGTTCTTCTATGAGGAACTGTGCAGCTACATCAGTTTGGCCTGTGTGGACTGCATGCCTAAATCACCACACACTGATGTTCTTCCAGATTCGCTTGCCCTCCAAACCCTATGGCAGCCTGCCCATCTACTCTCTTGGACCGTCCACCTCGACACTGTCCCGGGACAAACCGGAGAAGGGCAGCACAAGCCACCACCGGCCCAGCCTTCACCGTACCATGTCCAGGTAACACAGTGGAAGACTTTGGAGGGCTTCTTTGGCTCTAAATACTGTCACTCACAAAGCAAACGTTGATGTTGCTGTGATGATTTAAGGCCAGTATGGCTTAAAAGGAAAGGTTTCCTATTCCAGTAGTGGGGAAACACTTTCCTGCTCTTTAATGATCGACTCAGAGAAGGGCAGAATATAGTAATCGAACTGGTGCAGGGCTTTAACTCTTCAGTGGGGGAGTTTTTTTAACCGCTCTATCCGTTGCTAGATTGTAAATATTTGTTATACAGTGATGCTCATCAAACAGCAAGTGTGTGTTTCTTTGTTGTGTTTCTTTGTCGTAAGTGTCCTCCATGACGCTGAATCCGTCCGTAAGTTGGAGGGTCAAATGTAAAAAGGTATAAAAACTCTGAATGTAAAGATGACGTATCGACAGTAATTCGGAATCTCTATTAACCTGCAGCGTCAATCAGCAGTTAGAACGCGTTAATGGAAAGTGGTCAGGCGGCTACACACTGAAGGGTTAAACAGTGTTATAAAGATTTATGGTAGATTTTCCAAGAAGAAGTGGAATGAGAAGATTCCTTAGGCTTGAAGATATAATCAAATTTAACCCCCCACCCCCCATTACCCCAAATGTAGTTGATCATTCAAGACATATTTAGTGTTTTGAAATCTTTGTTTCTTCTCTCTCCCTCTCTTCTCACCCTCTCCAACTATCCCTCAGACTGTCGAAGACGTCCCGCCAGTCCTCCTCGTCCACCTCACGGGAAGAGGTGGTCCTGCCCAAGGAGCTGACGGAGGACTGGAGCACCATGGAGGTCTGTGTGGACTGCAAGAAGTTCATTTCTGACATCATCTCCTCCAGCAAGCACAGCCTGTCCCTGGCCACCAAGCGCGCCCGCTTGAAGCGCAAGACGCAGTCGTTTGTCGTGTCCTCAGCTAAAGGAGTAGAGTACAGGCCTTCGGAGAGAACTATCAATGAGGTCTGACCTACCCGGCCTTCCTGCCTGATCCAGAACCTGGACCAGTGAGGAGCTCCCTGGAGAAGGGCTTATATATCCTCCTGTTTCGTCCTGGTCTAGATTTAGTGCACTGGGGGAGGGGGAGCACCAACTGTGTGGCAGAGTGGCCAGTTTGACCTCCTTACATTGCAAGCGCTGCCTTCACATGCTTTTTCCCACCAGAACAGTGTAATTAAATGATGTTCAAGTGGTTTACAGTTGGAGAAATGTATGTCAGCCAAGCCCAAAAAGGGGCACAGTTAGATGGTCTTCTGAAGACACTTTGCTTTGACAGTAACCCAGATATCTGATGTCTTCTAAAGCTGAAGTATGATCTGGTATATCAGAACTGTTTTTCCCTCTCAAGAGACAATCTTTATTATCTTTATCCATGCTAGCCTACATTACATTCATGGGTGAACAACCAGCACACGCTCCTTTTACCTTCACCTTTACGAGGCGTTGGATTGGTCTAGAAATGTTACAATATTTTTCATACCCTAATAAGCTTTAAAGGAGGCATATGTACTGTTTACCCATCAGGCCTAGCAAGACTTTTATGTACATTTTAATTTTAACTTTGTGTTCAGTTCACTTGAATACAGTTTAGAAAATTGAAGAATTATCCAACACTGACCACTTGAACCCTCCTTTCCTTCATGGTGAAAAGAGAATCATGGTTAGTAAAGTAAGAAATAATAAGAAATAATTACATCTTGAATTTAATTATTACATTCAAGATATTACAGAAGCAATGGCCTAGTGGTTTGGACGTTGCCCCTGCGATCAGAAGGTCGTGGGTTTGAATCCCAGGACTGCTAGTGGCACCACTGAGGTTCCCCTGAGCAAGGTACTGTCCTACACACTGCCCCCTGTTTCACCTGGGTAAATGGGTTAAAGGCAGAGAAAGAATTTTATGCTGTTCACACTGAGCTGTGGTGTGTTCACGTATAACAAATGGTCACTGCACTTCACTTGAAGGGCAGCTCATCTGCCACAGGCTAAAACAGGCATTCCAGGAGCATTTGAAGGCAGCAATTAGGACGGCTCTGGCCCTCTTCAGCATGGCAACCGATGTACATACGAGTGCCTCATCTCCTCCACACAGTAGAAGAACGTGGTTGGGTGTTAATTGTTCATTTGATTTTGACCCCTAAGACCCAGCAGCAGTCGTCCATCAGGGTGATCCCAGAACTCAAAAAATCAACCAAAAACTGAATTTCCAAACTGTGGTTGCCATGGCCTGTTGTAAATTTCATCTTCAAGTACTGACCATACTGAAAAACGGAGCTGTGCTGAGACTTTTCCTGGGTATAAACACCCCAACGGCAGTTTCACAGCAGTAATAAGCACAAACAAGTGGAGGAACATAAAAAGATGCACAAATAATCAAATACACTAGGCGCTGGCTCCAGTCCCAGATTAAGCCTAAGCCTGGACTACACTAGATATGTAATGGTGATGCACCATTGAGATGTTTAAGGCTAAGCTTAATCCTCGTCTATGTTCATGTTTTCAGTATCAGGGAAATCTGGTAAAATGTTGTGGAAGGTTTGAACAGTTGCTGAGCTTTGAGAGCCGTGGTCCAGTTGTCTTGAAAATGTTGAGGTTTTGTAAAAGTGACTTTTGTATTTTGGAGTGGTGGTAATAAATGATACAGTCCATCAGTTTACATGAAAATATCAGTTGGGATGTCGAAATGTCACAGCTTTGTGTTTTCTCTTTTAAATTGGATTACATTGTGAATTCTCAGAATAGCCTTTAAATCAATGAAGAGCTTCAGTTCGGCTCGATTAGAGGTTCGAAATGCCGCCAAAGCACTCCGTAGAAGCGTACACATGCAATAGATTCCTCCTGTTCTAACGGTGACAGTGAGGTGGGTTTGGTATTGAGTGTGGTGGTGTGTTTGGTTACTGTCAACTGATATAGACTTTTGAGAAAAAACCCACTTATTTCTAATAGTAACAGTTATAACAATCATATTCTCTCATATTTTGAGAGGTGTACATGTGTAAGCCATAGTCTCCCTTGACCTGCACTCTCGTGAACTCTCGAGGCTTTTTTCTTTTCTTTTTAACGGTAGAAGTGGGTTTTTATGGTTCAGGTGGTCTTCACAGAGCAAATAAAGTGACCTGATTGTTGTGATAAAGTAGAAATGTTGAAAAACACCTTGAGCAGCGTTTTTCAGATCCAGGCCTTGATTCCACTGATCTGGTCTTTGGATTTAGTAATCACCAGTAGGTTAGACGTTGCATTGAAAATGACAATAGCATACTTTATATTAGTTTATTAGTTATTTTTTTTAACCAACAAATTTTTTACTTAAATAATTTAAGTTTTCATTAAAAAATGCTATACATTTTAACATTCAGTTAATATAGAATTAATATTATTTGTAGTAGTAGTATAATATTGCATTGGATCCAAACTGTCATTATTCACATTGTGTAAATAATTTACTACTTAAATGGATTAACAGTTTACTTAAGTCAGTCACTTAACTTGAAATTATTTAGTATGCAAGGCTAATATTTTGAATGAAATTAATACTAAAAGTCAACACCGTCTTTACCTACTAGTGCCTACAAATAAATCCAGGAGTGGATAATGGATTCAGGATGCAGATTTGTAATAAGTTGTGTTTTTTACATTTTTGCTTAAACATTGCTTTAACTCAAATTTACACCTTTCCCTCACCCCATCTTACTTGGAATGTAGCTGATCAGCTGTAGCTGTTTGGTGTCCAAAGTTTGCTCTTTGGTCTAAAATCAGACCTCTGCTGCTGTTTAAAGCTATGCTAACATACTTTGGCAAATATTTATATATTAACTGTCTGTCAGGAAATGTTAGAAACCACATATTCACCTCCACACGGTCTGAGGGGAATGTGTGGTGTCTTAGGCAGTTAGCAACATGCTAATTGATGATAAGCTACTACTATTTTTTTAAGCTAGCTACTTTGTCTGTACTTAAGCTCATTTATGTGAGTGATACATAGTCATACAGGGTCAGTGAGTCTATTACAGTGAACTGAACACCTCCAGTTTGTGATGATTGAAGCACTTACCACCATACTAAAATATGATAAGCTACTACTATTATTCAGCTAGCTACTTTGTGTTTTGACCCTTGTTTGTAGATAACGGTGAGTCATACAGGGTCAGAAACCACATTAGCAAGTCTATTACAGATTACTGGACACCTCCACACGGCCTGAGGTGAATGTGTGATGAAGCAGTTATCACCAGGCTAATAGATAAGCTACTACTATTTTTAAGCTAGCTACTTTATCTGTACTGAGTACTAAGTGAGTCATACAGGGTCAGAAAGCCCATAAGCGAGTCTATGCCACATTCCTCCGCATGGTCTGAGGCTAGTGTGTGCTGATTTAGGCACTTATCATCATGCTAAAAGATGATAGGCTGCTACTACTATTTTGGTCATGTTAATGGATAACAATAGTTGTACAGGTTTAGAAACCACATAAGCGAGTCTATTACAGATGACTAACACCTCCATTTGGACGGGATTGACTGCTGAAGTATTCACTTCAACACAAATTAAAACAGCAAAGTTCAGAGGCAAACATGTCTTGGCTTATGGGCTACATTTGGGCTAAGGTGGGCTTTTTTTACAGGGTTTTTTTGTGATTTTTCACTGAAATATTCATACTTTAAGACCAACATTTTATTGAGGGTGACTGGATGTGAGGGTGGTTGGGCGTTCATGAAAGGAAACACACTCTTCTAACCTCTCAGAGCTGATTCAGCACATTTCCCTCCAGTGTGCTGGTTGTAATATAGTGTGTATTCTATCAGAGCAGCCTGTGAACCATCATGCGTTTAGCATCCATCAGGATTTGGATGGAGAATGTATTGTGATGGTTAATGCTGTATTCGGCAATCCAGTGCAACATGCTGTGACAGACATCTTGGTTTAATAGACTTGTACGTATCTGATTTTCTTTTTGTTTTTGTTGCAGGTGTACAGAATGAGTATCAAATGATGTTATTTTATATAAATATGGTGATTATGCTGTTGTTGGGCTGTGGACCGTGGACCGTGTATGGCTGCCTTATTGCCATTCCAGTCATTTTAATCCTATTCCACTGATTCAGTGTGTGCCAACAGTGGGGTATTTCACGGCATAACCTGGACAGCTTACAGAGGATTGAGTTGTTCAGAGTGGGTTTGCTGTGAAATGTTAATTGTAGTGACTTTACCAGACATGCACAACACAAATACAGACGTTTTATTCACTATCGCCCCCCAGTGAAGCTCCACGTGTCTCTGAGTGTTTATATGGATGTTAATGGTGGTAAAATAGTGGTAAATCTGAGCTAAATCAGTTTTCTATTTGGCCTCATGATGCCCTGCCTGGATCACCCCACCATGAATGGGTTTAGTTTTAGGACCGAAAGATTCTCAAAACTCTTGGAAAACAACATCTCAGGTGCCAGGAGACACAACATAACCATTTCATGGAATGACTTTCTGTGAGGGAGCTTTTAGAGGCAGATGTCTGGTTCCATTCGCCCCCACTGTGAATAGTTAAATTCATCGATTTTCTACAGAATGGAGCGTTTCAATCCGAACCCACGCTGAACCGCTGCCTACAAATCTGATACACTTAATTATGCAGGAAATCTGTGGAAAAGAACTGTCCAGCAGAAAATGTTCAGAAATTGGAGAGTCAGAACAGGCAAAAAGTATGACATTGCTAACGATGATGAATGAAAGCACATGGCCACCAATTAGCATGATGCTAACTGGTAGCTAATGGCTTACATTCATCATTAGCCACATGAACATGTTTGGTCAAGCTATTCCTTTAAAGAAAGCAGGTCTTCTCTCAGTTTACCACAGTTTTGAACCATTTCTTTGCCTTAAAACCATTTCTTTGCCTTTTCTCAGTTCCATAAGGCCATTAAAGGGTGGCTTTTCGTTTGACATTACACAGAGTGTCTCTGGAACCCGACTCAAACACCTGAACATATGTGAAGAACACCCTCTGCCGTGAACATTAACCCAGAACAGTCTGCTGGTCAGTAAAGCCCCTCCAGGACACATCTCGCCGTTCCAGCAGGTCCTGCTGAGGCTCGGCATAAACTGCTGACCATGTAAAACAAGACAAGTTTGGGAGAGTTGGTTCAAAGTGGGCAAAACCCGACCCCTGGGGTCAGACGCTCCTATAAATAAGTCCAGTGACTGCGAAATGCATGTACGTCTGCCGTGCTCGTACCTTCGATCTGTAGCCGTGGTTATTTTTTGTTTTCAGAATCTGTACAAATACTGATGAACGTAATAAAACAATGCAATATGTTTGAATTGTTGGTCATAAATCAATTTTTGCATTCATTTGAACCAAGCTGAAGCTGTTTTTTGTTTGGGTTTTTTTTGGATTTCATTTCATTCCACTTGAAATGGTGCAGAAGTTACAAGCACATCCTGGTGCCTGTGTCAAGAACAAGTCTGCTCAAATCTGATTTTCCACAGATTTGATTTGAGCAGGAAATGTATGTCAGAAGCACTAGAGGGCGCTCCTGAGTAGGTCCAAAATTAATGTCTTTAGTGCAAAATCCTCATTTGTAAAACATCAATTTATTCTAAACTATTTCGGCACTCCTGTGATATTTTAAATCACCACTGAACTCCATTCGTAGTCCTCTCTAACAGTGACTTCAGTGCATTCATGACATGAGTAAGCACCAACAGCCAATAAGCTCCCATGCTTGCCGACCAATCAGCACTCTGCAGCTAGAATGCCAACCAATCAGCACTCGGTGTCAAGAATGCTAGGCCTACTGTCCAAAACCTGTTTACTGTAAAATAACAGAAGCTAGCTTATAGGACTTCCATTATTTTTATGTAAGATTTTCAACTATCCGAAACTAATGAAAATTGTTATGTTCCAATACATAATTGGCATTTTTAGCCATTTAAGACATTTAGGAGAGATATTTCAAGGCATGCTGTGGTTTTACAGTGACTTTCTATAAAGATCTAAAGATAAAACCTCTCAATGTTAAGAATAGAGCATTTCAGGCCTTCCTTTTGTGTTTAAGTAGCTAAAAACAACAATACTGATGTGAAATTCAGCCCGGTGGTTCCTCTGATTTATGGAATAAATAATCAGTTTGTGGTGTTCATCACCTCTGTAGGCCTTTAGCTAGCTAAATTTATCATAAACCTGACGTACAATGGCATCATATAATTATTAGACTAAAGTAATGAAAATGCTGTTTACACTAATAAAAATATTACACCGAAAATGGTGCTTAGTGTGCTACACTACAGTAAAAGTGATTGTGATATTCTGGTCTAACAGCAGAGGGCACCGCATTTATGTGAATTTCAACACAAATATTCTTTACATGAAAAAGACAGCATTTTATACCACATTATTCATTTTTATATTCTGATTCAACATTTCCATATTTATATATATATATATTTCTCATAACACCAAATGTACATAACACATATGTATTGCATTTTTTTTGTTAAATACAGTTCGTTCCTTGATGTGGACCACTGTCAACAAAGAGAGGGTAAAGACACCAGCGTCCTCACGCAACAAAATAGCCATGATTAATACTAGAAGATGTAACTAACTACCACAGCGCACAATGCAACTCTGGAATGACTTAAAATTCATAACTGTTTATCTTAAATACAGTCTATCCACACACTTGCACACATATAAATACACTGATGAACCTTAAAAAAAAACAAAGAAACAAAACCCTGTAAACACGGCGGGGACAGCATGACAAACACTTGGCGGCCCTGCTGACTCAGCGACAAAGGAATGAGCATGCGAGAGAGAAGAGAGAAAAGAGAGAGACCTAGAAAGATACTTAGTAAGACTGAGCAAATGAGAGAGCGAGAGAGCAAGACAAACAGCGAGAGAGGGAGAGAGAGAGAGATTTACAATGCAATGACATCTCGGCTCATAACCTGTTCACAAAGGCGAAAACAAAAGGAGGTGGATCTGATGGTCTGGAGGTGCTGCACTATTTGAAGTCCAGCAGGTTGCAGTCGATTTTGTAGTACACGTAGGGGTAATACTCCTGCTGGCTCAGGTTCAGCCCAGGAATGTCCATGGCAGATTGCTAGGAAACACCCAAAAACAAGAAACGATTAAACAGGGATTTTTCATTTAACTCAACATATCGGATCTGTTTAAGACAAAGATGTTTAATGAAAGTAAGAACAAGTCAATACAAACAAGAAAGAAAGAACAAACTGTTGAGTTTGTGATTTTCTGAGCTCAGACACACCTTCTTCCACCCTGCAGGACTTAATATAATCCTAACAGCAAGCATCATGAGCGAACACGATCAATTAACTCACTTTAGATACAGTACTGTGTAAAAGGCCCCTGTGTGAAGGGTGTAAATGTGTTTATGAAAAAAAAAACACACATTAACATCAGCTTCCACAAGGAGAGCTCTGGGAATGGTTCAGCCCATACACAGAACATCACTCTTTACATTATTATTTTCAAAAATTCTAATATTAGTGTTAATAGAAACACCTTCTGCCTAGTTAAACAGCTTTTAAATAACATTTAGACTTTTGCACAGTACTGTAGATCTGAATATGGCCTGGATCAGCATCAATAGTAACTTGTCATCAAATTCATAATATAGTACCACAATAATATAGTAAACACAAATTATCTACGGGTGGAAGGTTGAGGATCTGCGCGTTAAAATAAGCAGACATTGTGTAAAAAGTGTTCAAGGGGGTTTATTTTGGAGACGGGGGAAGCCAAAAGCAGAGAAGGTCAGTTGTCAGAAAGACTCACGTCAATGATGGCAGCGGCGCTACTGTCCAGGTGCTTATAGAGATCATACAGCACTTCCCTCAGCTTCTTCATGTTCTTCTTATTGGGCTGCAGCAGCATCGCCTGGAAGTTCACAGGTAGGCCATACCTGCACACATGAAAAAAATAAACAACATGCACAAATGTGCACAAACACACAAACATATATCTATACATACATGTATA
>JBBPCY010000001.1:856848-867191 GCA_037974405.1 Brachyalestes nurse
TGCTCCTGTTTCTTCACTGGTTCAGGACTTCAGTTAGATGCTCTTTGTTCTGCTTGAATGATTCATACGTAGGTCACAGTGTGTCTTAACAAAAAACATTCCTCTGAAACTGGACTGAAAATGAGAGCCTCTGAAAGTCCTTCAGGAAGCCTGAAGACCTGCTTTAAAATACTACATTAGAAACACAAGAAAGTCTGGATCTTTGAAAGCAAAGTGTGAAGAAATAAGGGGTGAGACTTTGTACAGCACTGTCAAGACTTTTGTACAGTACTGTATATTTATGTATGGAAAACATATGCCCATGGTAATTGATTGCCACAGATATAGCAAAGAAAGATGACTTTTTCCTTAACAAATGTAAATAAATCTACGGTTTAGGGTGTTTAAAGGCCCTGTAACTGTATTATCAGTGATGTAACATAGAATTCCATCTTTTTCGTAAAGCCAACACAAAACATCACTAAATATTTACTTTCTCTCACTGGGTTAGAAAGGGTGGGGATCGTAGCCGTTCTTTATCGGCTGATCTGATGTCGCCGGTGAACAATATTGTCCATGTTTGAATGTTTCTGGACCTCTAAGGTTTAGAAATAAATACAGAAAAACATAACAAACCAAAGTGGCTCGGCCTCCTCGGCCTTTGAGGGACGAGGGAGCGGTGGGGTCAGGGGTCAGCCAGGCTGAAAGGTAGCAGATACTGAATGGGAACATGAGATAAGCTCTATTGTTTTTGGTTAAAGACTAACTGTCTGTTTTTTTGGCCTGATATCAGCATCCTTGACCTTTTTTGGCGAGTTCAGTTTGAAATGTCTCAATGATAAACGTTTAAATTGTTGTCCACTCCCTTTGAAAATGATATATAGTGTCATATACTGAATTTTGATATATTTCAAACATATTACCACTACACCATACATTTCTATAAATTACTGCTAAAATCCTGGGGTTTTTTTTAATGCATTACTCAATACAGTATATTACAATACCTGATTTATTCGTTTGTGTGTTTGAAAATGCATTACATATTATTTATTATGATCAGTCTTAGTTGATGCTGACTACAATTTATTTTGTTCATTTATTTTTTACAAATATCTGTTTCATTTCTTATGATAGATTAAAAAAAGAAGGCTGATGTCAGTTTTTTTCCCCTGATTTTTTTTCATATATGTTAGATGTCCTCTCTCTCTGTTTTCTTTTCCGCCCCTGTTTTTTTTTATCTATCTCATGTGTCTCCTCCCTCTCAGTTGGACAGTTATTATTGTTTTCGAGTTGATTGCATATCATTTGCCAAAAATAATGGACAAAACTGGCAAAAAACCCAAAATAAAATCGTTATAGTTCTCCACTGGGGAGTGGGGAGTGGAAACAGGCCAAAACAAATGCCATGGTTCTGAAACGTACCATAAAAAAGGGGAGAGAAAATATGAGAACAAACTTTTGACCTGAGAGCCGCCCTAAAGCAGGTGTTTTGTTCACCGCATTGGGATAAAGTGCACAGACCCTCGATCTGAGCTGACACTGGGACTCAGAATGACTCTGTGCAAATGTGTAGGGAGACATACAGTACTGTGCAAAAGTCTTGAGCCCCTCTCACTTCTTTATATTTTGTTTCCAAAGATCCAGACTTTCGAGCATTTTTAATGTGGTCTTGAGGAGCAGTTCTCTAGGCTTCCAAATTCTCTCATTTCCTTGCTTATGTTTATTTGAACATCTTTAGCTTTTAATTTTCTCTTTAAATTATGGTAACTATATTGCGTCCCATATAGGTTTACAGGGCACATGGACATCATTTTGATGGCATTCACCGTTTCACTAGCATAAATATTACCTTTTGAGACATAGTCTGAGCATTTTGAGTTACGTACTTGTGCAGGTAATCCAGTGTGTTTTTGCAGTTTGCACACCTTTCGAGACACGCACTTAATTTAACTTAATAATAATTAACTTAATAATAATTTGAGAAATGCGTTAAAGCAGTGGTTCCCAAACTTTCTCTGCAGGACCCTCCATTTCTAGACAGGAACATTAATGACCCCCCCTCCAGCTCCCTTTTCTAATTGAGAAACAAATGCAATAATAAATCGTGTCATTTCACCACTGTGGGAGAAATAAAGAGCATACTGAAGTTATAAACAAGAATAAACAACTGTCTCCACAAAAATTGCTGGGAAAATTAACCAGTTCCCAGTCAGAAAAAAAACAGTTTGGGAACCACTGCGTTGAAGTGACAGAGTAAAACTGTAATGCCAGAATTAGAACAATCTTAGGCATGTCTGGCCTTGTACGGAGTTTAGGGGGCTTAAACACATATATAGACGAAGGTATTGGGGCACACTTGTTTTCCAGGGTTAGGGCTAGACCCCTTACTTCCAGTGAAGGACAATCTTAATACCTCAACACACCACAACATTTTGGACAACGCCATGATTCCAGCTTTGTGGACACAATTTGGGGAAGAACCTTTTCTGTTCCAGCATAACTGTGTCCCAGTGCACAAAGCAAGGTTATGAAGACATGACTGGAGGAGTTCAGTGTGGAAGAACTTGACTGGCCACACAGAGTCCTGACCTCAACCCCATCCAGCACCTTTGGGATGAACTGGAACAGAGATAGTGAGCCAGAACTTCTCATCCAACATCACTGTCTGACCTCATAAATGCTCTACAGTATGAATAGGCACAAATTCCCACAGAAACTCCAAAATCTTGTGGAAAGCTTTCCAAGAAGAATGGAAGCTGTTATAGCCGCAAAGGTGGTGGGGGGGGGGGTACAATGTCAATAAAGTCCCTGTTGGTGTTATGGTCAGAACTTTTGTCTATATGGTGTTGCTGTGCACAAAGGCCTTTGCTATAATGGTTTAAATGGCCATTGTGATGGTATCTGATGTGAGAATTCCTCCTGCAGGCTGCTAACAGTGGGGTGGTGCGGCCTGCAGCAGGTAAAACACATGTCCTGCCAGCCACAAGCGTCTCGACTCAGATACTTTTATAAACAGAACAATGGTTATCAAACGCTGCATTTTACTGGCAGCTGCTCCAGATGCTGTGTGAGATTAGCAAGCGCGCGCAGGGAGCAGGCACAAAACTCGGAACAGCTCTCACCGAGGTCTGGGGGGAGAAACGTTCAGCTGCGAGTGGCGACAATAGTAAAGCGACGCTGAAGCTGCTTTAACAAACACAGGCATTGTATCACTTCCCCATTCCAGTAGTGTTGGGTCACTGAATAGAACAGGGACTCTCAATTTAAAACTGCACGCAAAACTCCTGCAGAACATCTTACAGAGGATTTCATATTAGTAATAACAGGCAACATCGTTTATGCTTTAGATGAATGGCAGGAACACTGAAATGCAGGAATGAACCAAACTCAATCACTCAGTACAAATGTGAACTGAGACCCAAAGCTGCAAAAGAACATCATATAGATAGACAGACAGACAGACAGACAGACAGACAGGTAGGTAGGTAGATAAGTAGGTAGTTAGGTAGGTAGATGGATGGATGGATGGATGGATGTATGGATGGATAGATAGATAGATATATAGATAGATAGATAGATAGATAGATAGATAGATAGATAGATAGATAGATAGATAGATAGATAGTGAGACAGACAGCAGATAAATAGACTGACTGACAGATAGACAGATTTAATTTCTTTTTATTAGTTACTGAATGTTTATGGTAGAGACTGAATTATTAATAGTAGACTCATTTACATTACCAAATGAATACTAACTGTCATTTTTTTCTTTTCTTGTTTTTGTAGTTTACTCTGTGTGTGTGTGTGCGTGTGTGTGTACATTGGTGGAGCCCCTTTGCTGGGCGGTCCTCCCTCCTCCACCCAGGGAAAGAGCTCCTGTCTGCAGTGGCTGGATTTGGAAAATGTTTTCAGTTCGTACAGCCGGCTGGAGCAGCTCGGACCGTCCACTCTGAGTTCATGATATTACAGCCACAACACGACCAGCCTTGCAGTGCAGGACACGAGGATGGAACACTTATAGGAGAGAACACTACTTTACTTCAGGTAGGCTCTCTCTCTCTCTCTCTCACACACACACACACACATACATTTTCTAATTTATGTAACTTATAGGACAAATGTACCTGGGCAGCACCTCCAACAGCCTATCCAAGAAACTTCTATTAACAGATAATAAACCATTATTAATATTACAAAAACATCAACTTTAGAAATTCAATAGAGTGCACTGGTGCATCCTATTATGCGAATAATAGTTCAACATTCATTATTTTAAGACTGAGCTCATTTTAATGTAGTTTTTTTTTAGGTTTTTTTGTCATGTCCTCTATTTTCCTCATTTTAAATACAAAATGTAATATACAATTTCCTTGTTTTTAAAATTAATATCATATATTCAATTTGGATATTTTCATTCAGGTGTTTAAATTTAGCAGCTTGTATATAGATGTATTCTTTTGAAGATTCCAAATAAACAGGTAAGTAGAATAAAATGTGAAAACATTCATTGGAAGTCTTTTAAGTTGTGAGAGGTGTGATTCGGTTGATTAAGTACAAGGACGTTGTTTGGCTGGACTGACCAATCAGCATCGATCACGTGTCCAGTTAAGCAACAAAACCCGAGACCGTTATCCCAAATAAATAACATTATGACTGTGAGTAGATCCTCAAAGCCATAAAGTTTTTTAT
Source organism: Brachyalestes nurse (assembly GCA_037974405.1). Classification (NCBI taxonomy): domain Eukaryota; kingdom Metazoa; phylum Chordata; class Actinopteri; order Characiformes; family Alestidae; genus Brachyalestes; species Brachyalestes nurse. The sequence goes on from JBBPCY010000001.1 coordinate 861,523, forward strand.
GTGACAACGCACTATATTCTGTGTTTTTACACATTCATACATTTATGTCTTTTATACAGCAATACAGAAAAAATTTAAAGGCTCATTTTAAGGCATTCAAGCGCACTATACAGAGAAGTATAACAGATAATAAAATTAATAATGCAAAACAAGACAAATAAAATAGATAATACATAAACATAATAGAAAAAAAACATATGTTATATCTCAAGAGTGGAAGGGGGGGCAGCATAGATAAAGGATCAAAATCCTTTACCTATGCTGGTGGTGGCCTAGTGGGTAGGATACTTGTCTCTGGACCAAGAGGTCATGGGTTTGAAGCCTACCTTCAGTATACCACCACTGTGTTCCTGAGCAAGATCCTTAACCCCAAGTTGCTCCTGGGAGACTCTCCCTGTAGTTAGGGAATGGAAGTCGCTTTGGATAAAAGCATCTGCTGAATGCTGTAAATGTACATGTAACATCACATGGTGAACAAGCAGAGAGCAAAGCTGGCAGATTGGAAGAGGAAGCTCTCAGAGTACAGGAGTGTGTGTTGATGTGTCAAGAGGCATGGGCGTCACCGCCATTCAATCTGAAGGGGATGTGTCCCCTTCACATTTCATAATTATTCATTTGGACTCTCCCTTACATTTAACATAAAATATTAGTTCTTGAATTATTAAAATATTAGTATATCTTTAATATCCACTTAATTGATAGGAGAATACACACACCACTGGAAATTGTGTTTTAGGACCAAAAGGTTCTCAAAACGTTGGTAAAACAACGTCTCAGACATCAGGTAGTGTATTCATAACCATTTTCATGGAATAACTATGAGGGAAATTACAGAGGCAGACGTCTGGTTCCATTCACTTCCACTGTAAACAATTCTGACTTGGTTAGTTTCTCCAGAATGGAGCATTTCACACCGAACAAAGATTTTTTAAAAAATCAATTAAGTTCTCATACATAAAAGATCCACGCTTTGTAACTGGGCAGAAACAAGTTTTTTGCCCTGCGATCAGAAGGTTGTGGGTTTGAATCCCAGAACCGCTAGTGGCACCACTGAGGTACCCTTGAGCAAGGTACTGTCCCCACACACTGTTCCTTGGGTGCTGTGTTTATATGTTAAATGCAGAGAAAGAATTTTGTGCTGTTCACACTGTTCTGTGGTGTGTTCACGTATAACAAATCGTCCCTTTTCTTTTTCCCGGGTGACGAATCATTGTTAATGTTCCGACTTGTGTCGTTCGGTTCAAACAAATCACTCGTTTTGGGATTCGGATCATTGATTCACTGATTTGAATTGGAAGATCCTCCGCCCTGGGTGTCTTTCGGTTGAATTTTGGTCGTGTTTTGCGAGACTTATGGCCCTCGGAATCTGTTTTATATTTAATATCGGTGTTCCCACAAGCTTGTAAAAATTCCGCCGAAAAAGAAAAGACGGTTTAACCCCAACTTTGAGAATTTTTCTCGCGTAAGTACCGGACATTGGCTAAAATTGACTACGGCTGTGCTAACCAGGCTAACGTCCGTTTGCTGTTTTGGTAGTTTAATTCTTACTGGTGCGGGGAAAAATCGCTGATTTATTTTTATACGAGTACATTACATTATGAGAATCTGTTCTGGGTAACGTTACATTCACGGACAGCTTTACGCTTCATTTCAGAGTTGTGTTTTAATTTCGGTAACTATGCTAAGCTAAGCTAAACTAGCTTAACGACCACGAGTCTCGTTATCATATACTTAACAGTGTTCGAGACACAAACCTGTTAATATTAGACATAAACGGTCACTATTTAAAAAAAAAAAATCAAAATCGGCTTGATTATGTATTATTTAGATTGTCTAGGTTTAGTATTGGCCTTTCTGACATTTGAAGCACAAATTTGGCGGACTAGTTCATATCCGGATTGTTTGGTAGTGTTTTTACCTGTTTTGACAATTAATAAATACTGAAGATTAGCATTTCTGTATCATAAACAGGTGTGACCTTTGCCTTTTTTAGTTTTATGAGAAATAAATGACCTTTACTTCACCCTTTTGTCTGTTACCACGCCTGATTCGACTTTTGTAGGCAGGTCTGCAAACCTGGTTGTGTGTTACTGTCTCCAAACGTTTAAATATGAACTTATATGAAATTTAAATATGATTTTTTTTTTTAAAACATGATTTTTTTTAAAATAAATTATTCATTAAGATGTACTAGAGGTCATTCCGAGTGGGTGTGGTGAGAAATGATTTGTTATAGCATGTTTGTTGTACAGATGTATCACTATTTTAGCAGCAACAACATCCTGTATAAAAAAACTTAAGACATATGGAGCTTCTCGAGGGGTTCGTAGTCAAATCAAGTGTTGGAGTTGTTTGATTCCATTCACTACCACTGTAAAGAAATTCAACTTTGTCTGCAGTGTCTTCTGTCAAAACACACTGAATGTCTTTCTTTCCACTCTAGCGATTCAGTTGTGAATAAATGTGGTGGGGGATCTGTGGAATTCTTTTTTCATTTTAGCTGGAGGAATCACAGCTGGCATTAGATTGTGGGTATTTATGGTGTTAGCCCACACTGGTTGGATGTCAGGTGCTCTCTTGTGTTCTCTGCCTTATTATGTACTGAGCTTTGTAAGTTGTCAAATTATGCAATAAGATCTGTTCTGCCATGAGAGTTATAAATGTGTAATATGTGAATTTCAGGTGGCTGTGAAGAACAACCTAGGAGGGTCTGTCTACCGTGAGCAGTTTGACTTCAACGCTGAGCCTCCTTGGGATCCTAGCTGATAACAGGAGGGGTCTGTTTTCTGACCTGACTCTGTAAGTCAAATATATAGCTCTATCTTTTGCTTGGTAGTGCTTTGCTATAACTCTGACAGAATCAGAATGAGTTTTTTAATCGACACTACAGATAGCTGTAATGTATGTTATGGTCTCAGCATACATTATGCGTTTTCTATAAGACTGCATCACTGAATGCTACATCACCATAATACAGCTGTTCCTGCTTGTTAATAGCACTGATAACTGTTTGAGGCCAGAATGTTCAGACCCAGCCTTGGAGCGTTGCATGCTTTCATGTTTTGCCTGCTCTCACATGCCTGCTGCAATTCACCAGCTCATTCTAAAGCCGTTCATAGTTATGGGAAGGTGTGTGTTCAAGCAGGGAAACCAAAAAAACGCAGCCCTGTGGTCCTGCCCAGCTGACGCATGAGACTATGTTGTTCTGCCAGTTGTGCACTCGTACAAGTTGTTCAGTCTGTACTTAGGAATCAAGCAGTCTTTTCATTGGAATTGTTTTTATTACAGGCCATTCACAGTAAGTGTTTGTGTTTATCCAGTCCTTCTTAGAATGCTGTATAGGTTATTATTCAATTACTAAAGCTGGCATAGCCTGCCAGGTTTCTGTATTTATTGAAATGTTCTCGTTAGGGAGGCTTAGTGCTTACTATACTTAGTCCAGATGTTGTGTGTCTTAAATTAAAGCTTTGCTTTATTAATAAAACTTAATTAATTAATTGAACTAGGACTGCACAATATTACCATCTGCTCATCATGTTCACAATATCAGCTTCTGCAATACTCATAATTACTTCGTAAATCCACGCAAATCATGAAATGGGCCCTTTGATCTAGTAAAACTGAAACAGTACTGATATTTTGTCAATATCTTGCAGGTCTAGTCAGAACATGCCTGTAAACAGTGTTTTTGTTTTGCAGTGGATATCGCTAGGACCCAGGAGCTGCGTGGGCTCTGCTAAATAGGTGACCTGCTTTATGCCTGTGTTGTCTTGGGCTTGTGGATGAGGATGAAGGGGACGCTGGATGAATTGCACTATTCTGTCGAGCTGCTGGAAGGAGCCACTGCTCTCCGAGATGTGATTGACAAATATATCTGTGACCAAACTCAAGTAAGTTCTACAGCTTAACGTCAGGCAATTCTGAAGTTCAGTTAACATTCTGTCTACTGTACCTGTAAGTTATTTTTTGGTCCCAGCTATGCAGAGAACATTTTTCTTCATTTAAAGAAGCAAAACACACCAACTGAATGAGTGCTGTTGTCTGTCACTCCTGGCTTATCGCTTGTATTTTACAGAACGTTTATCTCTCCCTTAGGCTCAGAAGAATGCTTTCTTTGTGGCAGACCTGGGTGCCATCATCTGGCAGCAGATCCGATGGAAAACTCATATGGACCAGGTGCGACCTTTCTATGTTGTGAAGTGTAACAGCAGCCCGGTGATCACTGAGATTCTGGCTGCTCTGGGAACTGGCTTCGTTTGCTCCAGCAAGGTAAACTCACTGTATATCATGTTTGCTTGTAGTTTTGTAGTCCAGTTCTCTCACAGCCACTTCATGGCTCAAGGAGTCATGAATTTGATCCCTGTGGACGGTTACTGCTATTGTGTTCTTGAGGGAAGTGAAAACAGAAAATCTGTTGACTCAAAACACTCTTGCAATAGAAGCCTATGGGCAGGCACTAAAGACTGCAGTTGACATCTGTTATTAAAATATCTGTTTTGTTTCCGTTGTTCTTTTGTAAGTTCATTTAAACATGTCACTTATTTTTCTGTCCTAACTTATTAAACTGCCCTGAGTTGTCCTTTTTCCTCATGATGTTCCTCAAGACCTTCTTTATCATTGGTTAATTTAAGTTGCTTTGAGGCAAACAAATAGTCAGTGTTCCCATTTCAGGCTTTTAGGCAGCTTTGATTGAAATACATTTCTAAAATAGGATCTGCGTTACGCCCTGTTTGTACTTTTTGTCGTGCTATTTTTGTTTTAACCGCTATTATTAATATCCTCTAATTCTGTCGTGCTTCTTGTTTTTGCTTTGTAGCAAGAGCTGGAGCTGGTGAGGAGCTTTGGTGTCCCATCTCAAGATGTCATCCTGGGAGGAATGTGTAAGCAGCTCTCTCACATCAGATACGCTGCCAAACTCGGTGTCCAGCTCCTGGGTTGCGAGAGTGAGGCTGAGAGGCGGAAGGTCGCCCGCTGTCACCCCAAAGCAAAGTAAGCCTGCAGCTCAGACCACACTGGTCTGGGTTTTATAGAGGTTATATTTTCAGGTAGTAATAACAGTCCATTCGTCAAATAACTGAGTCATGGGTTTGATCACAGCTTATACCTGCTGCCAGGAGTCCTTGAGTGAAACACTTATTTATTTGTGTGAATCTATGGATGTACGTATTTGTTTATTTTACTTCCTGCTATTATTATGCTTAATATTTTTATTATATTCCTGTAAAGCATATATATAATACACAATATAGAATATAGAAAAAAAATTCACTTAACTTGACCTAACCAGGTACTAATTACAAATCTGTCTATTTAAGTGGTATATTAGTATATTGTTAGAGCTACTAGTTTATATACTTTACACTGTAAATCTGCTTCTGCTAGAAATCTGCTAAATTAATTTATGGTCAGCCTGAATCCAAAACAAAAAAAAAAAAATTCCACTTTAAACAGTTGAGTCCATACCATCACCCTAGAGCAGTGGTTCCCAAACTGGGGGGCACAGAGGTATTGCAGAGGGGCGCACCAATAGGATAGCCTATGCTCCACTCGAGCACTGTTTGTCTACCCAGCCAAGCCTCCAGTAGAGGCTGACTCTTCATCAGCTGCAAGTTCAAGTGTGAGACTTGAGATGATCCTCTTAAATTTTTTTCTGAACTGGTTAATTTTCC
>JBBPCY010000001.1:870489-886407 GCA_037974405.1 Brachyalestes nurse
TATACACACACACACACACATATATATGTGTGTATATATGTGTGTGTTTATGTATGTATATTACACACACACACACATACATACACACACACACACACACAAAATGTATTAATCCCCTGCTTATTTGCAGTTCAGCAGTCATTGCTTCAGTCTCTTCTGAGAACTGAACTAATTTAACCATATTGTATAACTATATCTGACAATTTTTTGGTGCTATCCAGAGAAAACACAGAAAGCGCATCTGGGGATGGTGATATACTGCTATACTCAGAGGCGGGTGGTTTGAAACTAGCCAATCCGAGAACGTTGTTTATTTCTCCTTGCTGCTGATTGGCTGCTGCCCTGTGACGCATCTCTGGCAGCTGCAGTCCAGAATTCTCGAGTCTCGGGTGTTCTCGTGTTTTTCATTTTGTTCTTCTTAAAAGCGCTGTTATTACTGTAAACTAAAGTAATTTTTGCCCTGTATATACCCAACAAAACGCATACCAAAGAAAACATGTGTGCATGAATTACAGTACAGTCTATACAGGCGTAACGTCTGTATTTTACATTGTGGCACTGCAGGAGATCCTGGGAGGAGAGCTGTGATTTCAGAGCTTTTTTTGTAGGGCAGTCATCGCAGGAAACAAGGTGCTTTCCAGTTTTCCTTCTGGTGCAGCTGTGGAGTTCAGTATTGATGACAGCAGATTACACAGGCTGTGAGGATGTTGATTGCGCACAAGCTGCTGCGGGACAATTTGACTGTTCAGTGGGACTTTAAATCGGAGGGTAAAGGGCTGCACACTCATTTTTTCATCCCCATTAAATGATTCCTGCACCAATATTGTGATTCATCAACACACCCACAGAAACTCTCATCTGGACCTACTTGTGGGATCTTGGGTTTGTATGATGATGCCAGTATCCCATAGTTTTCATGGGCAGAACTGTGCAAAAGTCTTAGGCAACTATGCAAATATTTGAAGCCATGAACATTACAATAAATCCAAACAAGCAAGAAAGCAGTAAAAAAAATAGTAATCAGGATTTTCCCCCTAAAAAGTAGTTTGTATTTTCTGAGCTTGTTAGACCACCAAGGGTTTCTGCTCTGTGATTCCATTGCTGGGATTTATCAAATGCCATAAGCAATACACCTAATTTAATCTGATGAAGTATAAAGAGCCAAACCATGGGAGTTAAGTAATACTGGGCTTCCATGGGGCCCAGTATTAATGTTACTGTATTAATTTATTGTAATATTAGTATTATATTAGTGTTGTAACACAAGCTTAACACTGTCCAGTAATAAACTTCTTTTAAGATTTTTTTCTGGTGTCTAAGACTTTTGCACAGTACATAGTCGCTTATCTACATGCTCAGGCAATTATGAAAGACAGGGATTGGGAGGACCATAGCATTGCAATGGTGATGTCATGGTGGATAGTGGGGACCACCCAACCCTACCAGAGAAAGAGGACTGTTAAATTGAATGATGGGGAGAGGGAGGACCACTCTAGAGAGAGAGAGAGAGAGAAAAGTTATACTGAGTGATGGGGGAGAGGGAGGACCACCCAGAGAGAGAGAGGACAGTTACACTGAGTGATGGGGAAAGGGAAGACCACCCTACCCACCCAGAGAGAGAGAGGGGATAGTTATACTGAGTGATGGGGAGAGGGAGGACCACCCTTTCTATTGCAGGGTCACAAACATTCTGCCTTATTAGACTGCTATAAATAAACTGTCAAATATTGGTCAAATCTAATATCATGTCCCTCGCACATGTTTTTTTTCCCCATACATATATCCAGTATAATTCAGAGATGCAAAATACGAGACAGGTTTTAATACATTAAACAAGTGGCAGGGGGTTTATATATATCAAATACACATTGTTATTCCGACAAACTGTAATGCACTGCAGGAAATTTAGGGGGTGGTATTGCATCTGTTTTGTTTGCATCCCTATATGAGTAATCCCTCATCCCACAGACAGAACTTGATGCTGCGTAGGAACAGAGAGAGACATTTTAAAGATTTGATTCAGTTAATCGAAGGGAGTGAGTAGGTTAATTGATTAAACAGCTAATTGTATTTTATCTGTAGGAATAGAGATTAGTTATTTGTCCTTCAGTTGGAAGAACTGCTTCAGTTGCTTTTTTTTTTTTTTTTCTTGTCGTCTCCCCTCCTGCACATCTGTTCAGAGGTGTTGTTGATGAAGATTATTGGATCGCTCCTTTGGGTCCTCGGAGGCCAATCAGAGGTGTTCCTCTGCCAGCTTGGCTGGTTTCTACGGCGACCCGCTGCTGAGTGTCCGTTTCAGGAGCTGGGAGGGAGGCTGCCTCTCCCATGTGGGTCAAAGGAGACGCCCCCAAACGCTGGGAATTTAAGCTCCTGTTTCAGAAAGAAGCACATGAACGCTTGCTTTAGTTTCCGCCTCAGATGTCGTTGCCTTTAGGACAAAACCTTCTACATCTGAAATAGGAGAAGAAAAACTCCCAAGGGATTAGGAACCATTTCTCTTGGTCATAATGTTCACTTAGTGTGAAAGTCTGGAAATCAGTTAGGTTGGGTTAAAGCTGCAAAACACATCAGGCTCCCAGGGACTGTTATTTCTTACTAGATAAATATCTCAGCTGTTTTTAAATAACCTGGTCTTAGTTATTTCTCTTTCACTGTTTCTTCTTCATTGTGATACATTTTAATAGAATGATTTCAGCCTTGCCTTAGTTGTTTTGTTTTATAAAATAGACAAGGGGTAAATCATAACGCTTCTTTAAAAATGCTAAGATATTCAAAGTTTAATTAAACGCCAGAACACGTAGTATTTATGTATGGAAAAGGGCAAAACTGATCTGGATACTTTTTATTGTTTACAAAACTCTGATTTTGATCATTTTTCCTGTTTACACACACAACTGGTCTGGATGCGTTTCACTGCTTTGTCACACGTTTGTTTTGTTGCAGAAAGACCCTCACAGCCCTCCCATTGCTTCACACGGGGACCTTTTGCACAAAACTATACATATTTTCTCCCCCAGAGGTACACAACAGGGGTAATAATAGTCTAACTTAAGTGAACGAATGGGTACTGGAGGTATGAAACCAAACTAGTTGAGTGATGCGGTGTGTCGGGTTGGAAGAGCAACAGTCGGAACCATTATATTATGCTCGGTAAAGGTGAATATGGTTTAAAGTTGAGGTTTTCTTTGTTTTGTGTGAAATAGAGTTTAATGTAATACATAACAGCTGTTCAAAACATCATTCATCACATATAATACACATAGTGTGTTTGTATACAATATCACCCCTAATATAATGGTTCCGGCACCAAGGCCTGCAAGACATCTCGAGTCACAATTATAACCTAGAAGTAACAATAGAATAACACTCCGTTCACACTATTTCTCCAATACTGTGACAAAATAAACTCAGCAACAGAGACCATTTTGTGCGTCACAGGTAGGCATGCTCAGTTTGGGTCTGAGTGGCGGTCCACTGGTGCTGGGATTGGGCTGTGCTGGCTCAGACTGCCGGGTTCACTCCCAAATGCTTTACATTGAGGTGATATTTTAGACCTGATGCTCTCCGATGATACAAGAATAAACAAAAGACAAACCCATGTTGACGTTGTTTCAGTATGGTTATGGGTCAGGTCGGTTTTGCAGCTACACACTGTTCATCACAGTTTTTTCTGCTGTTGGTTGAGCTAGAAGTGCTTCATGCTGATTAGGTGTTTGCTCACACTCAGGAAATCACTGATGGCTGATATGAAACTGACGGATGGCTCTGTGTGCGCGCGCGTGTGTGCGAAAAATATGCATAAGGCTACAACCTGACAAATGGTTAAAAATTTAAAGTGGTCTGAATACTCTGACATACATATATATATATATATATTATAAGGATGTGTGTGTATATAGATATATAAATAAAAATTATTATAACACCATAATAGTTGCCATAACAACTGGCTAGCTGCACCTTAACAGCCACCTGCAATGGTAACCATTTAGCAACACACTAGCAACCACCATTGTTATCCTAGCAACCAGCTAGTAACATCTTTACAACTACCTGTGACCCTAGTAACTGGCTAGAAATGACCTGCTTTACCATGGCAGCACCCTAGGGCCCTTTATGGTTATGCAGTGCCATAATAACCACCTAGCAGCAATCAGTTACCATAGCAACCATGCAATTTCACTTTGCATTTTCTTGCGCAAATACATTTTTGAACCAGGACACTGTTTTGGAACCTGGAGAAAAATGTATCTTACTCTATTTACTGTTTACTATATATATGTATTATACTGTAACTTATGGTCCAAGTTTATATACATTTTTGCAGTTCTTGATATTTTTTGTGAGAAAGAAGGCCTTTGTTTGGGCCACTGGTGTGTTTGTATTTTTTGTTTTTTTTCTTTAAGCAGTTCAGCCGGTATTGTGTAGTTAAACAAGGGAAGGCTCTTAATAGGCCTCCAGTGTCTGTTAGTGCAGGTGTTACCCAAGTGTTGGCTAAAATTATTAGCGCCTTGTTATCTGCAGCATATCTGATATTAGCCACTTTTTTCTGTTTTTTTCCCCCCCGTAAACATTTTTTTTTTCATCTCTTGTTTTTTGAATTTCTGTTAGTAGTGTTGGTTTTTCCTGGGACTGAAAAGACCTGCTGGCCTAGTTTGACTCCTGTTTGTAATGGCTTCTGCTGACCTCGGGTGCCCGTCCTTATTCCTGAGAGCTGCAGGGCTGATAAACTGCTGAAAATTGCTAAAATGGTCTTACGTATTTACAAGCTGTGCACCTGCTCGACGAACACGGCGTGCTGTTTAAATGTGTAGGAGTCTGTTTTCAGTCATTAGGATCTGCCGGGCCGTAAATGTGTCATCGCTGATTTTGGACAGTAGTCCAGCAGTATTGAGTCATTTCATTTGTCTTCAGGAGACTCTTTTTACTTTTTTCGTTCAAACATACAGTTAATGATTTTAGAAAACATATTTTAATACTTGCAATCCAATCTGAGAGCAATTCTTTTTCTCTTTCTCTCCACAGACTTCGTGAGGTGTCGGAGAAACTCAACAAATACAACTGCAACAGGTAGGAGCTCCTCATGTTCAAGATTCAAGATTCTTTTTTTTGTTTTTTGTTTTTTGTTTTTTGTTTTTTTAAAGGTATTTTGTTAGGAATAGAATGTTCTTTTCTTTTTTGCATATTAGCTTATTATTTGTCTTTCCTCCCACTCTGTCATCACCACTGCTGTCAACAGATGTGAAACCCAACAAAACTAAAACTGTCTTTAACCAATAAAGGATCAATAAGGTGTTTTCCAAATGTTTTTACCAAAAATATGTAATTCATCGTAGTTCATTCTTACACCGTTTTCCAACCTTTGTTTACTCCTCAGAATTAAGCAGACTGTTTTTGTAATTGACTGATGTATGTAAATGATCTCTTTTCTGATTGACTGCCCTGTATTGCTGGTCATTTAAATGGCAACAGAGGGCTTAAAGCTTTACCATGAATGGGTGGTACTAGTTTCTGTTTATGGACTATATGGATGGGATAGTGTACATTTAGAATCAATATTAACAGACTTCAGGCCTTTTTAATTCCTGAAAAGTGACTATGCGTTCCGTTTTTAATAACTTAAAGCGTCACAACATGTAGCAGTAAAATCGCAATACTAGCATTTTGTCCATATTGTGCAGCTCTTTTTTTAAACAAGGACAGCTTGTAACTGGCTTGGGACTTATTTTGTACTTAAGTGTTTCAAAGCTGTATGTTGATGCAGTTTATGGATAAACATTCTGTAACATTTTGCTGTATGTGGAACTTATCAATACAAAAAAAAGCACCTGCCACTCTCCAGCCCTGCTGTTTCCTTACTGTAAACCTACATACAGAAGCGGATTTCACTGTTTTTATTTTTCTCAAGCCACTTTAGGATCGTTCTGCTGAAGCTGGAGTGCAGTTTTCCTCTTTGTTTTTGTCTTGAAACACTGATATTCATTTTCATTTGTTCCCATGAGAATAGTTTGCTATTAAAAAAAACAGTTTTAGCTGCGAGATGTCATGAGAGCAGATCCGCACCTGACCAATCCATCTTAATTAAATATTTGTTTTTGAGTGATCGGCCAATTAAGTATTTTATTGTTGTCTTCTAGGCCGCATTAGTGTTGTATTGTCTTTCAGGCCGAATGAGTCATTTTTCTTTGTTTTTGAGGTTGATTTAGTGAAGCTATCCTTGAGGCCGATTTACTGATTGAGTAGTTTGAGTGTTTGAGCATTAAGCCTCTTTTTATATAAAGTTAATTTTGAAGCTCAAATATTACATGAAGAGAAAATATCACCTTAGCTTCGTACTAAAGACTTTGTGTTTGTATCCGAAACAAAAGCTGTGTTTCAGGGTCTGTACACAGCAGTTTCTTTTTACCTATTTTTATTCCAGAGTACAAAACATTAGACGCCTGTTTAATGTAAACAAACAATGACATGAGTAGATAGCCATTTATTTGAGTAAGTGAATACATTTCTGGTGTATTTAAACAGATTTCTGTCCTGAAAATACCAGCACCCACTTGTAATCAGTGGTTGTTTCTTCATGTGGTCTTTGCAGTGCTTATTTTTTGCCCAGATGCTGAGGAAGCAGGGAGGGTTAATTAACTGTCACTTTAGGGCAAAATCAGTGAAGACATCATGTTGCAAACCAGCTGTTCAAGCACACCTGCTTGTTCATACTCTGGCATGCTTGTAAATGAAGTTCTCCTTTCCTCTGGCTGTTGCATTTGCAGCATTTCTCCTTTCAAAAACAGCAGTAAGTCTTGGCTTTAATGAATGACAGGCCATCCTCCTTCAGTGTTTGAGCTTCGCTTCTGCAGGATTTTAATGAGCTGAGATAGACGAGGCTGAAAATTGGCGACGACTTTAAAAAGTGTTATGACACCAAGCAACGCAACACATACATTTATGTGTGTATGTATTTAACTACAAAACAAGTAGAAATGAAGTAAAACGAACGAAAAAAAGAAATACCCACCCAACCCAGATTGGTCCACTTTTGTGAGTGTAATTTCATTTTAAACTTAAAGAACATTAAACCTAAAGTTAAACCTGTATCCGTACTGTACAGTTTACACTGAACTCCCGCAGTGCTAAAATGTAAAATATCGATGCTACCCCTGTTTAGACTGTGCTGTAATTCATGCAAGTACGTTTTCATTGGTATGCGCTGTCGTTTTCTTTGGTATAAGCAGAGTAAATACAGTAATAAATGAATTTAATTTGCAGTGATAAAAATACAGGGCTTTAAGAACAACAAAACGGAAAACACAAGAACACTCTAAACACTCCACGGGTGAAATTCTGGACTGTGTCTGCCAGAGATGCATCCAAGGCAGCAGCAGCAAATGCACATGTCAATTAATCGGCCTTAATATGCTCCGAGATCAGCCGATGCCGATTATGTAAAAATGGCCAAATATCGGTCAGGCCAATAATCTGTCCACGTCTTGTTCATACTCTAACTACGTGCTCATTGGATGGAAAATGCAGACACTGTTGCTCTCACTGTCGAGGAAGAAAAAGGGGGATGTTATTACTCTGGAGTTCACTTGAGTCTCGTGTGCAGGTTTATGTAAACTTTTGGTTCAAAATAATATTACTGAATGAACTATTGAAATAATACATTCTGATGAAGCTTATTTTTCCCCTCATATGCACTGTTCTGTGCGCTTCTGTATGTGTTTCTTCATTGGTTTATTCCTGTTCTGTTAATGGACCAGTGCTCTGAACGTGACTCCAGAGACAGATTTAGGAATGATGGAAAAGTCAGTGTAGGAAGATCCACTGCTTTTGTCCCATAGCCAGATATAGTGCGTGTTTTGGGCTCCAGCTATTTTCCTTCTGAGAATCTTCATAAGAAAATCAGATCATTGAAGATTCTGGCTCGCTGGTTATTATTTAGGGTCTGATTTGGCTAAATTTGCCACAGTCAGTTATATAAGATATTCCTTCATGTTCTGATTGAAAATGAATTACTTTTAGAAAAGAGGATAAATTGTCTTGCATCCTTGTGAGAGTGTGTGGCTGTTTAGTTAAGAAAAACATTGTTGGAAAAAATAAACTTAAATGGCCAATAACAAACATGCAAAGATTTAAAAATACTTTTATTAGAGATTTTAAAATGTTTTATTAGTTTACAGCGAGGATATTGTCAAAAATGTCAGTTTTAATATAAAATAGAGAAAACTGAGTAACCATCTTTTTTTCAAGTAATACCATTTAATATGGTCTAATGTATTTTTCTCTACATTCCAGTCATCCACAACTCAACTTGTTGGAGCAGGCCACACTTAAACAGTGTGTGGTTGGACCAAACCATGCTGGGTTTTTGCTTGAGGTAACATTTTTAATCAATTTTGTTCATGTGAATTAAGATTCTATAGTTGGTTTACACTGTAAAGGAGATCACGGGTCTCTCTTTTTCAGGATGGACGGATCTGTAGGATAAGCTTTGCTGTCCAGCCGGATCGACTGGAGTTGGGCAAGCCGGATGGAAGTGACGGGTGAGATTCGAACTGTATTTACATGCGCATAAATATCAGAGACACTCTTTAAGGGTTATTTGGGCTGATTTTGTGTGATGAGTTTCACATGTCTGCGTCTGGCTGAACGCTCTCGTGCTGTTTGTGCAGCATTTCTGAAACCAATCTCCCTTTATTTATAATGACTGGTGGTTTCTAGCTGCATTTTATTAAAAATAAGCGCTGTACTCGTTCATGCTAAAATGGAAAACAGCAAAAAAACAAATGCTACTGGGGTTATTTTACAGAGCAGTCATTTCATAAAGACGAAATTGGAGGCCATAATGGCCCACAACCGTTATTTCTTCATGCGGGTTATTACCCTCCCATTATTTCTTCATATTTCACTTCCAGACTGTTTTTAATGTAGTCTTGAGGAACCGTTCTCTAGGCTTCCTGAAGGACCGGTGATCAGTATACTGGTGGTACTGAATGCTGAGTGGTTGGAACTCCTTTATCTAGGCTCCTTGTGTCTTTGGGCACTTTGCAGCCTGTCGCAGTAAAACATTTGTTACAGTTTCTCTCAGCAAGGTGCGTTTTTGCAACAAGGTGATTCAAAGAAAAGAGAGGTGGCTTAAGACCTTAGCACAGAACTGTGTGTGTAAATATATATGTAATTACACACTGTACGATCCAAGAGCTCCCGTGTATAGTGAAAAAACACGATGTTATGATGTATAGAAAAAAAGGCTTACAAATCCTTATTTTGATAGTGTTAACCCTAAATATTCGCCCAAATATGCTCCCAAACTACTCCCTTTAGTTTTATTTAAATACCGTGTAAATACCGATGTTAGCCCTATGGAGACTGTAGTTTAATTCATACACGTGCATCTTCTTTGGTATGCGCTTTATGAAGAACAAAACGAAAAACACGAGATGCTCCACGGGGGAAATTCTGGACTGCAGCTGTAAGAGATGCGTTGCAGGCCATCAGCCAATCAGCAGCAAGGAGAAAGAAATAACTTTCTCGATTGCCTCCTTTCAAACCTCCCGCCTCTGAGTACAGGTGACTGACGTCCGTGCCTCGTCCGCCATGCGTCCCCGTGCTGGTTGTTTGTGTGGGTGTGGCACTGAGCAGTGGAGGCTCATTCCGTTCAGGTGTCTGATTACCTTCGTAACAAGGACCGGACGTCACAAAAGCAAAAAAATAGTTTAGAATTTTTGCAGTTTCAACGATAGTGCGTCAGTTTCTGCAAACAATTGTTAGTGCTTTTATCAGAATATATATATACACACACACACACACACACACACACACACTTGTTTAAATGGGCTTGCTGCTACAGTTCTGTATTGAGATTTGACCATAATGTCCCATTTGAATTCCATAACTTAAGTGGTTTTGCTTTTTGGGGACAGGCATAAGAGGTGAGTTATTTCATTATTTATATCTTTTTAAAGTTGGGATACACCCACATAGGAAGCAATGGCCAATAACCATATTTAGTATTCCTCGGGCATTGTTCCTACCAATTCTGATATAAGGTATCACTTTACAGTATGACTTCCCTTATGAAGATGCAGCTCAACTGTGCATCTGTGCTTTTAAAGCTCAGGTTGTTTTTATTTTGTTTTTATAAGGGAAGTCTTATTGTAAAGTGGTACCCATGAACATCTAAAAATGTAAACACAGAGACACTTCTGGATTGACATTACAGAAAAATAAAACATTTATCTCAGTTTCAGTGAATTCTGTTTGCCTGCTGTGTGTTTAGCTCTGCAAGACTGATTTATGGCTCCACGTTTTGTTGCTTGCCGGCTGCCACAGCGGTGACGTCTCAGTACAGTCCAGCTACGCAGTTTTAAGGCGACTCACCCCCTCTGCTCACGAGTAGGCGACTCGACCGCAAAAAAGTTATATTTAAACGATCATTATGTGGCCCATTATCAACTGATAAAAAAAATGCAGTCTCTCTTAAATTTGTAGTGATTTGATGTGCCAATACTGATGATATTCTGATATTATTTAAAATCGTTGTAGTCTTGTTCCTTTGGTGTCCTGGACTAAAATGGCATTGCATCACACTGCCTGTTTCTCCTTCATAGTTTAGCAGTTGAGCTTTACTTGTCTTTGTTTATTTATTTTTCCCCAGTTGTCTTTGTTTCTGTTCACTTTTAAGGCAGCCTGAACCACCTTTTTTTAATCACAGAAAGTCCCAACCAGTGAAATCACAGAGAGAACACTGTTATAAACGTGTATTCCAGCATAAAAGACAACAGAGGGATTTTTTTCTGTTTTCCCTGAGAGCCGAGCAGCCAGTAGGAATGGAAAGTTGTTGCTTTTGCTTAGTTTATTGTTTGTTTGAAGGAGTTGCTCGCAGCCAGTGTTTATCCAAGGGTGTTGCCATTTGCAATGCTAGTCAGCCCCTAAATTTCCCACCCCCACACCCCCAAATACTTTAGACAGAGAGAACTTAATGAGCCAATTGGCTTCTGTGCCTGGATGTCCAGGCTCTCCTCAATAGTCCCGGGCTGGGACTATAGGTGTGTAACTGTAATCTCCGGTTTTTTGTTTCCAGTTCAAAGCTGAGCAGTGGCTCAGGGACAGGAAGGACCTCCAGGCCAGGTAGGACTAGTGATCCGCCCTGGTTCCTGTCTGGTTCTGACACTTTGGGCCGACTGGCAGGCAACACCCTTGGGTAAGTTTTTTTGGTAGGGGGGTATTATCTATAGCACAAAGACTTGTTTGGTAAGGTCGGCAGCCACATGGTGCAACAGCACCAAGCCCAGTGGAAAATTCCCTCAGGTTATTTTGTTTTGTTCCCATGATTCTCTCCCAAAGTTAAACTTACCACTATGTTAAAAATGTAGCACTTCCCGCTCTAAGAAATAGACCAGCCTATTAGACTGAATGCACCTTATATCTCCATTCAAATCCTGATTTTTAAGCTCAGGCAAGGAAACAGTGGGATTTCCAGGAGGTGAATTAAGAAATGGTTAGAAAAATATATATAAAAAGTAAACATGACTTCCAAACATGGATGTAATGATGAAACAATTGAGGGGAAAACGGATTATATATATTAGTGTATGATATTTCAGTGTGTGTGTGTGTATATACACACATTGTGTATGTAAACTTTCCTGTTTCATTTTTTGTGAAAACGGTCCATAGAAATGGTCCAGAAGTGCTTTGTTGTACTGGTCATATAAAGTAGAGAGCGAGACAAGGGTCTTTTATGAGCTCATTTAAACATAATTTTTTTTTTTTTTTAAAGATAATTAATGCAATCCTTTATCCTCAACTACTGTTTTATAGGTTTCACCTCCAGCCAAAATCTGACACACCTGGTCCAGCTGACCTAAGACTTCTAATTGGCTGGATCAGGTGTGGTGTATGTTAGTTAATGGCTGGAGGGTAAATCTGCAGGCAGGTAAATGGAGACCACTGATTTACAAAAAAAACCCCACCAAATTTTAGTGAGTTGCTCTGTAATTAGTCACAGTCTCTAAGTGTGTGTGTGTGTCTCTCTCTCAACAGGAGCCGCTGGAGCTCAGGAGTGAGCGGAGGAGGCAGCGGTGGAGGCGGAGGGAGTGGAGGTGGGGGGACGGGCGGAGGCAGTGGTGGTGGAGGTGGGGGAGGCGGAGGCGGGGGAGGAGGTGGTGGGTCCTCAGGCCGCTCCAGCACTGCGGCGCGAGACTCACGCAGACAGACCCGCGTGATCAGGACTGGCAGGGACCGGGGCTCCGGCCTGCTGGGTAGCCAACCACAGCCTGTCATCCCTGCATCCGTCATCCCTGAGGAGCTCATCTCTCAGGTAAATCCATGCCATCTACAGAAATGCATTTCTCATTAAATATCATTTATTTCTAATGTGTTGGTAATGGTATGGATAACTAGAATTTAGGCCTGTGTAGAATATCAACATCAAAGATTAGTCCCTGTCACAATTAAATCAAAACAGGTTGTTTGGTTTCTGTATTTTTAAAAGCTTAAAAAAAAAAGCCCCAAAAGCCAACTCCAATTTATGGCACTTTTTCACTGCCATAAGCAACAGCACCATACCACCAATAAATGTTTTGTTTTTCTGTTTTTTTTTTTAAACGGTGTGAAACATGAAGGTGTTCTAGGACATTGCTAACAAGTTAGCTGGGTTAGGGTTTCATCAACGTTGAGAAAAATATAAAAAATACAAACAAGACTATAAATAATAAAAGACCACAATAACAAAAGCAGCTCTGAGAGGAAAAAACCTTACACTGATTCAACCCTATGGAAGCGTTTTTGGGACGATGACCGGACATAAACTGTGGGAGAAAATTGAGTCAGAAACACTGTTACAGGGCTGAAAGACATTGGAAAATCGAAACATGCGGCAAGTTCTACTGTCGCAGTACAGTTTAGGTACAACACGGTTCCTGTAACTATTTAGCCATTTTTTTAAAAAAGCCTGAACTGCTTTTTTAAATGCTAGCCAATCAAAACCCAGATTTGTGTCCAACCCCTTAGGCCCAGGTGGTTCTGCAAGGAAAGTCGAGGAGTGTCATCATCCGAGAGCTGCAGCGCACTAACCTGGACGTGAACCTGGCTGTGAACAACCTGCTGAGCCGGGATGACGAGGATGGAGATGATGGAGATGACACAGCTAGCGAGTCTTACTTACCTGGAGGTACAGCGTCCTGAACTGATGTTCCTCATTCTGTCCAGCTAAAATCGTTTTTCACTACATCCTGCAGGACCTCTCAGCAGCTGAGCACTGGTTTAGTCCTCTGTTATGCACGTTTTTAGCTCACAAGGGGTTTGATGATTATATAGTACAGCGTCCCCCAACCTTTTATGGGCCACGGAGCGGTATAGATACAACTAAAAGCAGTGTTTTTGCTAGATTGTGGGCTAAATATTTTATGTACTCTATCATGTGACCACGTTTCAAAATAAAAGATCTTTCAGACTCTGATAAGAAATAAAATATTTTTATTCTGTCTTTCTGTGTGGCCTCTGACTTGCGGACCGATACCGGCCCGGGGGTTGGGGGCCTCTGACAGTGCACTTGTGTTAGAGCAGAGAAACCGCAGTGAGGTTGCTTTACTTGATGTACAATAAAGCTGCATGATATGGACAGAATATCCCAGATTTTTACTGCTTCATATTGCAGTTAAAGTGCTCATCACTTTTCTGGAATCAAAAAGACTTGAAGTATATTTCAAATGGTACATTTACTCCCATCGTCCATATATGGAAAATAAGTGACAAAAGTAGCCCAATTTAAATCATTGTTTTTGTGATGTCACAAAACCAATACATTTTTAAATGTGTTTTCTTTTTCTGGCTACTGCAGTTTAGCCCCACTTATTCATGTACCGATTCACCAACATCTTTAATATTGTGATGATTGCGATTAAGATTATTATGCCATCCTAATGTTTTTCACTTGCACTGGAGCATCACCGCTAATGTAGCTAATAAGCAATGGAAGGCCTGTTCAACTACTGAACACCATGTGGACTGTAACTACAAGCCTCTCAAACTTCATTTTAGAGGTGTAATTACTGTGTGTCCCCTACAGAAGACTTGATGTCGTTGCTGGACGCAGACATCCACTCTGCACACCCAAGTGTCATCATCGATGCGGATGCCATGTTCTCCGAAGACATCAGCTACTTCGGCTACCCCTCCTTCCGCCGCTCGTCTCTGTCCCGCCTTGGGTCCTCAAGAGGTAATTTACAACACAATTGTGTTTTAAGCTTAAAGATACAACTAAGGACTTGACATCTATTAGTGGTTGTAACTTTAAGACATTCATTAAAAGCTGAAGGTCCTGTTGGAAATTGGTTGATTTTCAAAAATCTGAGACAAAGCAGAATGGGGCTTTTCTTACTTAAAAGGCTGTTCCAAATGGGGCCTTCTCCAGCACATCAATTGTTAACACACATTTACACTTAGGACCAAAAGACAAAATTTCTGCATGTGCAAGACCACATTAATTTGTGGGAAAGTGTCTTACAGAAGGATTTTTTGGTTAGTTGCGTAACTTAGGTTGTCCAGTAGATGTATGAGTCCTTAATTGGACTCATGCTCAAATAAAGGAACACTTGAAACACTGTGTTATTCTGAGGTAAACAGAAATTTTCCAAAGCCGATATGTTTTGGCTCATGTTTTTTACCCAGTGACTGTCACTGGTTCCCTGAACTAGATATATGTTTGGACTTCCATGGTCAAATGACAAGTTTTGTTGATTCTCTTTAGTGTAAAAGAATCTTCTACTGCTCGAGTATAATTCTTCTGGATTTAACATAATGGCGGAGGGGCAAATGTTACGCCACAGTTATTCTATGTTAAACTTTGCAAATAACTGGAAATGATATACCTAAATTTGCAGAAAAATTGCATTTAGTGGCCTGTTTCGGATTGTATTCAGACATACTCTTGTTTTGAGTACTTAATGACTTCAGATTTTATCTATGTATGTACACACACACACACACAGACAGACAGAGTGAGGACATAATGGCTTTGAAACTCATCTGTGACCACAAAGCATGATGCCTAATGCGATTTAGGTGCTGTTCATTTTTCCATAGAGAAAAGAGGATTTTGCCTGATGTTGATAAATTACAAAATAACAGGCTTAAGCTATCTAGCTAAATGAGAAGCCATGGGGTCCGTTCTTCGTACGTCGCTTCACACATCCGAGATGAATTGACACATCTAAGATCAGATCATCGTGCTAATTACGATGTGACTAATTTGGTTCTTCGAGCACCCCTGTTGTTGATGAGTATGGCTGGGTTGAGTTATGTAGGATTATTACGCGTTCGTACGTTTGTTTAAAAGGCGATATACATCGACAGTAGAAACACTGATCACAACCTCTTTGATTGGTTGACAAAATGGCAAAAGAGCGCGCTCACATTTTTTTCTCAAGCGGAGCAAGAGCTTTTATTAGAGGGGAATTTCAAACTTTAATAAAGACAACGGGAAAAACCGCAAATGCTGCAAAAGCCAGGAGAGAGGGCTGACCAAAAGTAGCGAACAGATTAAATACGTGTGTGCTGCCCATGTTACATGCTCCTTGATATGTGTATATATATATATATGAATTGATTATTATGAGTTGTATAAATTAATATATACATATATAAAATATATATATACATATATAATATAATATATTTTATATGTAATATATATTTCATAATAAAAAAATAATAATTTAAATGTACAAGTATTTTAATTAAAAATTAATTAATTAAAACTACTAAATTCAAATGTGATATCTCTGTTAGATAGACAGACAAATCGTGTGGAGTAAAGTCTGGCAGGCCAGGCTTTGGTTTTGCAAGATACTTTTCTTTTCCCACGTGAGTCAGTCCGCGTCAGTCGTGCTCTTTAACCAATCAGATGTGACCTCGCCATTT
>JBBPCY010000001.1:900908-931583 GCA_037974405.1 Brachyalestes nurse
CTGTGGAAAAGCCAGGATTCATTAACATTCTAAAAGTTTTAGACCCGAAGTATGTGTCAGATTGCACTTTAACACTAGAGTTAAAAAAAAAAAACACAAAGTTAAAATGTGTTTTGAACCATTTATTTGTAATCTGTAGTTTGATTTTGAGGAGGGGAGGGGAAAATCGTTTAAAATCGAAAATAGGATTTATTTTGAGATTTTATTTTTAGGCCATATTGCCCAGCCCTACTTTCTGGTTATAGTTTTTCCATCTTGAGGGGTTCTACAAGGTTCAGCCTTCGCACCTCTCTTATTTATTATCAATATATTCCCCCTTGGACAGATCATATTTCATTTCAAACTTGATTTTCACTGTTATGTGTGTTACATTCAAATATATCTATATCTAATAACAACCTTAGTCAATTTGAAACATGCAATCTATGTCTAGCTGCATACTGAAACTCTCCTCTTGCTAGCATTAGCTCTTCTTCCCTCCATAAACTCTGCTGCTCGACTTCTCACTTACACCTCATCACACAACCACCTTATACCTATTCACTAAAATCTTCACCGGCATCCTGTAAACACATTAGGTTCGAAGTTCTTCTGCTCACGTACAAGGCTCCTTCTACTCTGCCAAATCTTCATACCTACAAACTTACATTCTCAGATCTTCCTCATCTGGACTGCTCATTATCCCCCCCAGTGCCACCTTCAAAACATCAGCAGCCAAACTGTTTGTTCCTTGCCTCTGGAACTCACTCCCCTTACGTGTCCAACAGTCAAACTCTCTCTCCACATTTAGATGCAAAACCCATTCTATTTTCTCTTGCTTACAGACGTCCTCAATACTAAATTCCCTTAACCATGAGAACACTGTGCACAGCTGGCTGTCTGATGTTTGTACACTTTGTACTGTGAGTTAGTGTTCAGTGAACAGCACAGTAGTGCAGTAAATGTTTTTAGTATAATACATGAGTGACATTTTCACCACACAATGTAAAACGTATGATATGATAAACGGCGCACTGGATAAGAACCAGACATATATCCTCATGCTATAAATATCAATGTAAATATGATATGGACTGACACTTCACTATCTTGTATACATCCTTGCCAATGGTCATTTTCCGGCCACACACCATTACCACGTCACTGTTGTACTGAGAATGATCCACTACCCAAATAATCCATGTACACTGGTGGTCCTGAAGGGCCTGACCATTAATGAACAGGGCTGGCTGGTGTATGTAGTCCTGAAAGCTAGTTTTAGTTCATCAGTGGTCTAGCTGTCTTTCCGTATTCAACCGTTCACACACACTTGCGTTTTTTTTCGGAAGTGTGTACGTTGAGGTTATTTATGTTGAGGAAGGGGATACACTGCATGAGCTTGATTCAAATGTTTCCATCATTACCCCATCAGTTTGCCCGTACTGATGGGAGAGTGTATGGTCCCAGTGAGCTCCGTAAACACACATGATAACTGTCCACCTTAGAATCTTTAACGGCCCGGCTGGCCACCATATGGCCTGGACACCTTCAGCTTAACCAAATAACTCTATGTTCTAAATATTTTCTGTTCTACACGTCCTATTAAGAGTGAAACTTAACTGTAACAGTTACAGTTGACTGTATTTGAAAACTTCCTCTTCAAACATCATCAAAACATCAAGTAGTTCCTGCTTTATATTTACCCGGGTTTGGACGTGGGTGGTAGAGACTAAAGAGATTAATACTAAATCATCTTTATATTTTAATACTAAATTATATACAACTCACATGAAATGTGTTTTGGTCATTTTTAAAAAAACAAAATATAGAGGCACTATGTAGGTTTACAGTTTTTGACTGTAGCCCATCTGCTTCCTCCCTTTCCATTAGTAGAAAGAGACCACCATAGGACCACCACTGATATGCTGCTGGGCCACTGCCATGTCAGTAACACTGCTGTATAGTCAAATACCCAGATAATATCTGGCTGGCGGTGTCCTATGTTTTCACTAATGGACAGGGTTGAGGGCGGGTGACAAACTGTGCAGCAACAGATCAGTAAACAATGTGCTCCTGCAGGGTGGGCACTTTGGATACAATTTCATGTAGGAGTTCATGTGGTGTTACTTTGCTTACTACCCTTGGGTCTATATTTACACAAATGCATACAAGTCTAAAAGTGCTGTATACATCATTACCCTCATTACACTGTACATATTCAAATAAATGTACATGTATAAAACAGCGGTTCTCTTCCTCTAAGACCCCCTTAAAAGTGCCACCCCCACTCCTCTTGACCCCCCTAACCACAGATATATATCCTCATTGAAAATATTTATGTAATGTGTAAATGTATTGTGAAGTAAGGAGTAGGTGTGCCCAAACATATCTGCAGATTATAATGAATTTAATAATGAAAAAATGCAAGGACAGGCTTATCTGATACAGTTCAGGCTCATTTGTAGCCACACCAGGCATTCGGCATGAGCATGCAATTTTATTAACGAGTACAAAGAATGTGACAACATTCACACTAAATACATATATCTGTCGCTGGCTACATGAACATACATTCTGAAACAAAGCCACTGCATTAGTTTTATAGTTCAGTGATGATGGTGTACCTCCTTCTGAATGTATGTATATAGTCGACAGAGTCAGCATGTATGTGAGTGCGTTTTTACCTCCAAACAGTGGACAGATGCTTCTCCAGGCACTCACTCCTCCCAAACTAGTGTACTGGCCCAGAGACGTCTCAAGGAGAAAGAGCGGGATCCCACACAGCACCAAAAAGAGGAGATAAGGGACAAAGAAAACACCTATAGAGAGACAGGAAAGCTTACAGTCCAGAATTATTGCCACCATCAAAGAAATGAGCTAAAACATTTTTACCATAAAAGATTTTTCAAGCATAAACGAAGTTGCATATTTTATGTTTAGATTCTGTTATGTAATAGAAAATTCTAAACAGAAGTTTCAGAAACATTTGCACAGGGATTTATGAGTTTTTAAATTTATACATGTTTATACTCCAGGGAAACCCTAGAGTCAGCGAGAAACCAACGATGCAATTTTCTTTTTTTCTTTAAAATATTCTCAGGGGTGCCAAAAATTTTGCTCCATATGGTTTTTTATTTTATTATACACTTAAAAATCTTAATAGAAGTGCAATGCTATTATGGGAATGAATTCTATTAGGTTAATGACAAGCAATATCTTTTAATCATTTTATATATGTATATAACATCATTCCATCATCTGGTAACAAATTACTATTCACTGTTATTACCTTTTACTTTATTTTATTACTTACTTAAAATAAATGACTTTATTATTATTATTATAACCTATTTGCTCTTTGCTGCCTTAACAATGGCACAGGCTAAACCAGCTTAATGTAAAAAATAAATAAACTAAAGTTTTCATCAGTGTTTTATCAGCATAGTTGTGAACTGTAATGCTGTATGTGGATGTCTACATTATAAATAAATGCATTTCATAAATACCATCTTATAAATATCAATATCTTTTTATGCATATATTACAGTCTACAAGGGAAAAAAACCCTTTTTTTGGTAAAAATATGCCCCCTTCCCCACTCTTAGCACTCATTTAAGGTGCACCACTGAATCATGTTACATGATTGAGGGTATATTTAGTTGTACTAAAATGCATCTGGAAAGCACCCTGTTATCTGACGGTGAAGGTTAATAAACTGTGTTACTGTACACTGTCCTTAAATCTTTGACAGAGAAATGTTGGACGCATGCCAGAAGCATTCATCACCCTCTCACCTCCTCCATTCTTGTAGCAGAGGTACGGAAAGCGCCAGACGTTGCCCAGGCCGATGATCTGGCCGGCCACAGCCAGCAGGAACTCAGCTTTACTGGCCCACTGACCGCGGTCCCAAAGCTTCTCCTCCCCCCCTTCCTGCAGGCCTCTCTCTTTAAGCGCCACTACTTCCTGCAGCATACTCGCTTGGTGTGCCATGGCAGGTTCCGACAGAGGCATACAACTTCATCCACACCTGCACACAGGAACATAAGGCAAAACACTGCAGCTGCCTAAACAGGCGAAAACATGGCGGCATCACGCTGTATTACTTAAGCTTACAGTGTGTTGGCCATACCGTGTAAACCTATCTGAGTGGGTGCTGCTGAAGTATGTGTGTTATCTAACTCCGTCAGCCCTCTCTGTCGCCATCTGCAAAGGTCTAAATAGCTGTGGTCACGGGGGGCAGGGGGCGGGGGAGCCCGGCCAAAATAGCTCTCATTACATTGAAGACAATCCTGGGCCTCCGTGCCACATAAACTTCTTTACTGTTATCCTGATATCAGGAGCACTTCTACATGTAGGCTGGTTTATAGCATGTGCGGATGTGTGGGTCAGTGCAGAGGCCTTACAGCATTCTAGGCATTCAAAGAAGCCTTATGATTTCTAGGGCTTGTGTAATTGTTGCTGCATTATAGAACCATTCTCACTTTCATGGGTGGGTAGGATGGCACTTTGTGGGTAGGATGGCACTTTGTATCACTCAGAGTGATGTTAGCCAGCTTGGGTGTTATAACAGAACTGGTAGTTAGTTTCTCCTCCAAGTGTGTTGCACTGTCCATTGTCCTTGGTGTTAGTGGAATGCTCGTCCTCCCAGTGCTTGTGGTAGGGGGAGTCCTAGCAAGTGGTTGGATTCGGAGATAACTTTGTATGTTGTAAAGAAATAGGTTTCCACACAAAATATCATGCAACATTTCAGTGAAGTTCAGCACTGGTAAGGCTAAATGGGTGGTCCTAGCCTAGTGGGTAAAACACTTGCCTGTGAACCCAAAGACCACAAAGTTGCAAGTTCAAACCCGTACTTTCTGCCATTGTGTCCTTGGGCAATCCTCAGTTGCTCCAGGGGGACTGTCCCTGTAACTGATGATTGTAAGTTACTCTGGATAGGAGCGTTTGCCAAATGCCCCTTTTACATGACACCTGCATTAACCATTTATAACAACTGGCTTAAATGTTATTCTAACAAGCATTAGACACAAAGTCTGCTTTAGTTGGTTTCAACCCAGGCCACTGACGCTTCCTAGAATAAGCTTGTTTATGTAGGACTGTCAGACCTGGTACGTCTCGGCCACGCCTCCGAAGGAGCCGTTCACCTGAGTATTAAAGGAAACGCCCTGGGCACGGTAGTAGGAAGGCGGAGGCGTGCGTGTGTGTGTGTGTGAGCGTGTGGTCGTTAGTCGCTAGGCGACTAATGACGGGCCCACCTGCGTCTAGTTGAAAGGAGAGGATGAGCTAATGACCGGGGTTGTAGGATTGACTGGTGTGTGTGGGTGTGTGTATATATTCCCAGCTGATCCAGACAGTAGTTGCGGGATCACCAATCAGAAAGCTAAGAAAGGAAGGGAACAGAAAAGGTGTTAAACCACAGAAAGCGCTCTATTCTGGGAGAGGACTCCAGCCTGGGAAAACAAGCACGAACGGGAGAGACTCCTCCTGTCTGATCCACTGCTCCAGAGAGGTAGCATTGAAATGTGACCACCTAACGAACAGACTGTTCCTGTGCTTTCTCCTTTGTTACAGGCTGGGCAGTGAGCAATGAGGGGCTTGAACATTGGGTCCAAACCTGGAGCTGAGTAACCTCATCGAGACCTCGAAGTGCTGCGGACTCACTTCCGAGTAACGGGCTGATTTGAGTTGAAGTGTACCCCAGGAGCGAAGGCCCACCACGGGGTTGTTCTTACAAAGTGAATTTGTGTTTCCTTATTTGATGTGCGCACCAGCCCGGCGCATCTGTACCTGAAAATACAGTAAAGATCCTTTCTGTTCCCTTGAACTCACATTGTGGCGTCCTTTCTCCGAGGCAAACATGACAAGGACTGTGTCAGTTGTTTATGGGTATCATGTAGCTTTAAGAATTCTGATGCGCATGGTCAGCTCATGCTCATAATTTTATAACCAAATCTATGTTCTTTGTACAAACTAAATCAGGGGTCTCAAACCATGTCCAGAAAGGGCCGCTGTGGGTGTAGGTTTTCATTCCAACCATGAAGCCACACCCCTGAGTAACTGAAAAGCAAGACCAACTGATTACAGAGGTGAAATTAGGTGTGCCTTCTGCTTGGCAGGAATAAAAACCTGCACCCACAGTGGCCCTTTCTGTACATGGTTTAAGACCCCTGAACTAAATAGTAGTGTCATGGTGAAATGACAGATATATCCTATGCTTTTATGTTCGCACAGTTGATTCAGTCTGATATTAAACTCATGAGTGATGAGAAATTGTCTTCACTTTACTGTTATTTCCTCTTTTTTGTTTTGAAGACCTATCTCTAATATTCATGGCTCACTTCTGGAACAGTGTGTAGTAATAAGATGCATGCATGTAGTACGTTCTAAATGATAAGACCATTTCTGATTAATAACCCAGTAAAATGATTTCACAACTGACTAAACCTGTTTATAGCATTTCAGACTTTCTAATTTAGACAGAATAGACTAGTGAGTATCAGTTGAAATAAACCAAAGTTTCTTCAAGTGTTCTCCATTGTCTAATGTCCCATAATACCAAAATTGACCATATGCTTGCAATCATGAGTTCTGTAGCCACATCTGTGTTCAGTATAACACAATTAAAGAACTGAGCAGGATGTAGACGACTGTTAAAAGGAACAGTTCATGTTTAGACATGTATAGTGTCCAGGTTTTACTTCTTCAGTTTAGAATTGAAGCTATGATGCTAATGTAACTAACAAGCATTAGAAGTCAATAGGCACTTAAACCTTTTCTGTAAATACATCCCAAAATATTTCTCAAAAAAGTGTAGGCCCTGATGAGCTCAGTGCTTTATTCTGTCAACTTCAGTGTGTGACACAGCATGTCATATTGAAACAGTTTTAAGGAAAATGTAAAGCACAACAACTAAAACAACCAAAACAACTAAAACAAGGGAAATGCAAGAAAAACCTATGAAAATGGGAGGTGGGTTTTGAGAACCAAAAAATATTTCGATTAATGATCCTGTCCAATGGGCCAAACTAATACTTCAGACTCTACAGTCAGCTTTGAACTCCACATCTGTGAGAAAAAATGACTATTCAAGTATAAATGGCCCTTCTAAATCTAACAAGTGACTAAAGCCACATTTCTGCAGTCAGGTCTTTGATTCAGTCACTTCCCAGATTATATTTTGACATGTTCTTAAAATTAAATCTTTTGTGAATTTGCAATGTCATACAAAAACAACCAGGCAGGCTACTTCAAATAAACACGGTCTCCGAGGGGAGCCAATCAGTCCCCTGCTAAGTCAAATGTTCCACCACTTTCAAATGAATGCCTTCAGCCAGGTAAGGCCAAGAAGAAAGAGGGAGGGCGGGAAAAGAGAGTGGTGAACATACAGAGGAAAGAATTCACTTCCATGCTGGATCATGATGTTATTGTAAGTCACTCCTGTTTTGGAAAATCCTGTCTGGGTTCATAGTTTCCTTCTCCGCTGGCTTACGAATCCTGAGTGGTTAAGAATTATGTTCAGTTCAGGTGCGTGGGTGTAGTTTCAGTCCACCTTTTCTAATGTGTGGTAAATATGTTTTTGAGCAACATAAACCAGCCTTGAGCAACTGTCTTTTTACTCCAGCCAATGTCACTGAAAAAATTCAGTGAAGCTCACAAATAACTGGATATTGAACTGTTTTTGTTGTCATTCTGGTTTTTTTTGTTTTGGTCCCGTGGTCTTGCGTGGTCTGTTTTACTGCTATTAAAATGGTTTAGAAATAATACAGTGCCCGAGGTTAATCCTGTAATGCAAAACACAAGCCACTACTGACCCATGATCTCTACACTCCCTTTTATCCACTTTTTCTGATAAAAAAACTATATTGGAACGAAGTAAAAGGCAGATTGGCTTTACAAAATATGTCAAAAAATGACAAACGGTGATACAAGGTTTTATTCAGACAATGACATACTTTATGTTGTTCCTTTTATTGATATTAAATATTATGACAGTCACACTGTTGTGGCAGTTTATATTACTGTTAGTTTGCTCACACAGGTATATAGAAACTTCTTGGTCAAACAGTTAATGTGCACTTAATTTTCAGTGTTCTAATTTAAGGATATTTATATTTACACTGGGCGAACCACATACAAATCATAATACTTCCACATTAAGTCAAATTTATTTACATAGGATACCATCACACACAGCAGTCATTCAATGTGCTTTACAGTACTATGATAAAAATAAGATGAGAATAAAATAGAAGAATACATAGAAAATTGATAAAAGAGGATTAAAAGTGTGATAGGAGAGCCAATATTTAAAAGAAGACGGAGGAGAATGGAAGTTTTTAGCGGCTTTTTAAAGCTACAGTTGGTGCAGATCTGATACTGATGGGTAGTTTGTTCCAGCAGCCAGCTGCATAGTGACTAAACGCCATTTCACCCTGTTTAGTTTCAGCTCGTTTCACGAGTAGCTGACATGGTGTGTTGTCCATGAAAACAGAATTTTCCAATAAATATTTTATGAATGCTGACATAATTAGTGAACGTTAACGACACAACATGTCAGGTTTTTAACATGAATTGTAATGTTCTGTAAAAAGTTTTATTTCATGTCGTTGATGTTAGATTGAAACCATGAAAGATTGTACTTTTAATGAAAGTCAAAGTAAAAGTAATTTTTGACCAGTCCCAAAACATTTTTATGCAAAAAAAAGCTAAATAAAATGAAGGCTCTGTCCCGACAGTGACAATATCCAATATGATGGGGCGTGGGTACCTGCAGCCTATCCCGGGGCATAACGGGTGCGAGGGGGTGACTCAGCCCGGGTGGGGCGCTAGTCCAGCACAGGGGGTATGGAACCTGGGGTTCTGGACCTGACTGCAACTGTTCAGAGATTTCATAATTTCATTTGACTTTTTCTGGGAAACACTGACCAAAGTCAGCCATTCACATGTTCTCCAGAAAATTACGATTTCCCATTTTGGAAGTCGATCAGGCATCACGTTTCAGGAATTCCGGCCTTGTCCAAAACCCCAAGTGAACTCCTGTGTATTCATGACTGGTGAGCAGGGCTGTGTTTTGTTTGTCTTTGAGCAACTCCTTTAACTCCTTACCTCTGTCTCACTCCTCCGCAACCCCGTCGTACAACTAAATAAGAAGCTGTTTTCACAAACAGTCAGATCATGTTAATACACTGATTGTGGTTATAATGGCATACATCTATAATGTGACACATATTTCTAATGCTTAATTATCTGCTGATATATTTTTTTGCACATAGAGGTCAAAACAGGAATATTTGAGGTAAAACAGTTGAACAGGTATATATAGCACTGCAGCTGGTTGTTACGCTGTTGTTAGTGTACTAAACTATGCTAGCAGCAGCTGTGGTGTTATTGAAGCAGTGGTTTAAGTTTTTTGGCTGGAACTTGCAGTGCCCTTGTTGAGGTGTTTTGACCTGCAGTACCACATTAAAGCCAGCGTGAATCAATATTTTCTTAACTTGTTAGTTATCCCTGATAATATTAAGCATTGTTCATTATAAACATCTAAAAGTTAAAATTCTTCTACTCTTCCCTCAAAAACACTTTTGCATACTACAAAACATCTTCAGATTATATCACTGAGCACCAGTGGCTGGGCAAAAACAAGAAAAACAATCACAATATTTCACCTCCCCCTACCACCCCCCATCATTGAAAGAAACCTTGATGGTTGATCAATAGAACTTTGCTGATGCCATGTTGTTCTGATTCATCTTAGCTTTAATAATATTTACTGCCATGGGCAAAAGTTTCAAGCCCTTGGCCAGATGATGTCTTGTTAAGTTTCTCTGCTAAGAACACAAATTTTAACTTACCTTTGTGGTTTATGAGCTGGATTTAATATGTTGGGGAAAAAAATCAAGCATACGATGCAATCTGTGTAGAATGTAGTAGCACATTTTATTTTTATTTTCTTCCATATGTCAAACTTTGTAAATAACTAGAAGGTCTGCAGAAAGTTTTCACATTAGTTCAGTGGTCACCTACTCTCCTCTTTTTTGCTCCAACATGGCTTTAACCTGCTGCCACCTCCCCCTTACTTAAAACTAATCAAGGACTTCATAAGAAGTTTATAAACCAGTTAGTTTATTAGTAGGTATTGCACATTGTGGATCTCAGGAAGGAAGATCTACAGGAAAAGGGTTGGTGACCAGTGACTTAGAACCTTAACAAAACATTCAACTGAGGGCATCCAAACCTGCATATGACTATAAGTCTATAATCCAGGGTCCTTGCTGTTCATGTCATCTTCTTTGTATAAGTGAATTTAAAATCTAAGCCACTGTTTCTTTCTTTTTTCTTCACCATCTTTCTAATCCCAAGAATTCAGATGGAGTTTACGTGAGGATCCCTTATTTACTCAGAAAACTTTAGTATGCAAGTGATTCAGTATTCTTGAAAACTGAGTACTCAGACCTTTCAGACTAGAAGCTTCTTGCTGCCATCTAACAAGCAACTACAGATGCTTGAGACAGAAAACATCACAGTCTGATCACAGTAAGATAGATTTTGTTTGGCTGCAGCAGAAGTTTAAAAGGCTCTTAAAAAGCTTTTACACTGGTGTTGTGGTGAATGTAGGCTGTGGTAATTCACAGCCAATATGGCACTAAAAATGCACTAAAAATTACTATTCCAGAGTTGCCTATTTAATTGCAGAGTTAACAATTCCTTTGATTTGCATTCAGTTTGAGACTTTTTCAATTTCAGATGCATTAAGGCATTCTATATATTTATAACAGTATAGTTTGTCTTAACCATTCAGTGTATATTTTGGATCGCTAGGCTTTGCAAAGTTTGCATTGTCGTGTTCTTTTTATTTCTTGTAAACAAAATGTTGTGACAGTAATACACTATGATGGCAGATATGTTAGTGTTAAACAGAAGTACACAATTACACAAATAGTTGGAGAAACACCAATGTATTGAAGGGTAAGGTGAACATACTGAGCTTGGCACACACACACACACACAAACACACACACACACACACACACACACACGTGCATATCGGACATACTCCAACCAGACTCCTGCCTTGCTATAAAACATAGTCATAAGAATTTTACTCACACAGTGACTATTGTTCAAGTGGGTCAGACGTGGAGCCCCAGCTAAATGGTGGCACCAGCGCTTAATTCACCACAGGCTTTCTTCTGTCCTCAGGAATCTTTATCACCCAAAACGGATCGAGATGAGGTGTCCCAGCTCGATTTGTGCCACTATTCACAACATTACCAGAGTAGCTTGCCCACATAAAATAGCCCACGTTCTGTTCCCAGCTGTGGTGCCGCCCCAACCCAACTGTCTGGCTTTACAAATAGCCTTCAATTATGTGTCTTAATGAGATTTAATAATGAGTTCCTTGACATCTTTTGGCAGAAAAACGAGTGCAGCACATACAGCACTCGAGGACTCATCACTTTAGCCATAATGCTAATATTGCTAGCACTGAATTAATCTAATAGCTCGCGATTAATATTTAAAATAAATATCATTCACCATGTGTAATCCTAATACAGCAGAGGGCAATGCTGGGGGCATATTAAAATGTTTGAGTGAGCTATTTCTTTTGAGACTGGACCAGACAGAATGTAGTCTATCACTACACCTGACTGAACTCATTTAACTACAAAGAACAGATGATAGCATTTTGCTTGCCAGCAGTATTTTCTCCAGTTTTCATGTGACAGTGATGTGTTTAAATACCTTTGATAGACCATTTCACTTTGCGTTATATAATACAAATGAGGAGCCTTCATAGGTCAGTTCTACCAAGGACCCATCTTCTCCGGCTCCAGCTGGAGCACAGCTAGTCTGTCGCCCCACTGCCGCTTCCTCTGACCTGGCTCTGGCCTCTGGTACACCTCCACTCTGTTGGATGTGGTTTGCTTCATTGGTAAAACTTCCTAAAACACACCACACATTCCTGTAGCCTGCCCCTCAATGTCAAGCTCACTCTTAGAAAGGCGTTAGTGGGACATTCCACTGATGTTTGCCTTCGCCAAAGTGGAAACTACCTGAAGGGACTGTATTTATTATACGTGATGCTAGCATGCTAATATGCTAATAAAATATATGTTTCAAGGGGAAGTAAAAGAAAGTAGAAGCAAGTTTTGAACTCTCATATTCATTATTTTTGCTGCCACCATATTTGAATGTAGCTCACACAATGGATTTCATTCTTCTCAGAGGCCCAGAAGCTCCTTTAACCCAAAAGATCAGTTAGCTTATTTGATAACAAGCCAATGATCCATTTTATTTCTTGTTACTAAACGAATGTACTTCGCTGTCCCTGCCACAGAGCCAGAGGTCAGACAGTTTAATGAGTCCAGACTAATCAGACCCAGAACAGTGGTAAATGTGGGCGACTGTTAATTAACCCAAGCAAACAGAGCATATGGAAGTGCAGAAATGGGGACTGGTGAGATCTGGGCTTTGCAAGTGACTTATTTATGGAGGTCTCAGAATGGGGTTAATAAGAAGAAGCAAAAATGTCCTGCGTATTTTGTCTGCTTTGAAAGAACACAATGCAAAAAGACAATCACTTTTCAAATGAAGCAAATTGTTTCAGAGGTCATTATGCTCAAGCTTAAGAAAAAAGGACCCTAAATAGATCCTGACTTGGTCATACAATTACAGAAAAAAATCTTGAAACTGTACTATGAGGAAGTTTTTACACTTTAAAAAGGTTTTCCACACTCATTTACAAAAACAGCTCCTTAAACAATTATCCACTGAAAGGTTCTTAAAGGAACCAAAAGTGTTCTTCTATGGCATTGTTTAACAGGCCCATTTTTGGATCTGCATTTGTGAGAGTGCAGCAGGTGACCGATGTATTCATATCATTACTTGGTTGGAAAACTGACCATCAAATAACCTAATTGACACAAACAGATCTGGATCAGTAACTGAACTTCTTACCTACTAGCTTGCCAACTACACACACCATGTTGACTTAAAACATCAAAAAATAACCCTTAGGGAAGAATTTCAGTATAAAGTGTAAAATCATGTAAATCTCATGTCAACAGGACACCTAATGATGTCTGAGGCAGAAGACTGCTTAAATAAACTGCAGATGAAGTGCTGAGCCTCTTCTTTTGTTCAGCACATACTTCAGCGGTCTGAAGAAAGATTTAGATAGCAGGGGCAAAAATGTACTTCGTCTTTCCATTCATTGTTTTTTGGCCAAAGTCTTGTACCAGCAATAACTCAACTTTACCATTACCTCCTCAATCACAAGATTTTTGAGTCTTTGTATATTTACTTCAGTTCTGAGTAAATTCATGGGTCACCATTGATCAAAAAGGTTAAGGACATATACAAACTGATATATTTATGTAGTCTGACCCTGTGAAACACCTGCATGGTGAAACCCAGCTGCTTGCAGGCTGTGTGTTGTTGTGATTGAATCTATGATTTTAGAGCAGTGGATTTTAAAGCAATACTTTCAGCACCTTCAGCAGACTAAGCTGGACTGTACTCACGCAGACCTAGAGATCAATCAACAAGCAGCAAACTAACAAAAGCAACAGCAAATTAAAAAAGCTCCTGTTTGCCTTCCCATTACAAGAATCTATGAACTGAATGAGCAAGAGCGTGAAAGAGAGACTCCTGCCCCTTTTGGATGTAAGTGATTCAGATGATTTTCATGTTCAGTTTCATATGAAGCCCGGATTCACATGAGAGGAATAATGATATTGAAAGTAATAAATGTTCTCTGATAAAGCTTATTGTCTACTCATATAGCTATACCACGTCTTTTAAAATGGAATAAAAATTTCTTCAGGGTCAAATATTAGGAAAGAAGAAAAAAGCAATTAACTGTGATACACAAAATAAAGTGATTAACCATGATATTATTATTTTAGCTGTTTCCTATTGAACAATCTCTCAAACAATCACAGGGAAACCAAGGGAAACAACCTTTGCCTTTTGACGTTAAAGGAAAATGTGCAGTCATTTCAGATGTATTTCCACAAAGCTTCATGAAGACATACCATTTTGTCCAATATCTTGTAAACCTCATTGATGGAATTCTTGAATTGGATTGAGTTACAAAAACAAGTAATACATTTGGCAGGTATACTAAACACACTGAGCGCATTACAAATAACCATTTCAAGTTCTTGAAATTGCTCACTGCTTGGTTAACAGTTGAGTGCAGTTTTACATTAGAAAGATTTTACATCTGATGTCATATTACTAGATCTAAAGCCAGCTGGAAGGAGTAGTTTCCCATCATTCTTACCTGTTTTGTTTAGGTCAAAAAGTATACAAACACCACTGGTGTATTTAGTCACATTCAGCTTACAGGTCAACTTAATGTCAAATTCAATGTCAAAGTAAACTTTATTGTCATCTCAGCTGTATATACTGTATGTATGCAGACAAGATGTCTCCAGGTTTTACAGAGCACACAAAAACACAGGAATAAAACTCTAACCTAAAAGTACTAAAAAATAATACAATTTCCATAGAAAAACATACAAATAAAATAAGACACTCTGGATCAGCTACACGGGAGCCACACTACCATGATCAGTGCCAATATAAGGGGTATGACGCTAGATCTTCACTCAATACAAAGAGTGACTTTAAATTAGGACCACCCAGTTTACTTTGAAAGACTATTGACAAACTGGAACAGGCAATTAGTGGACAGTGGAGCTTTATTTACAGGACATACTTTGTATGTTTTTTATTGTGTGCCTACAAGAGCAATACTAATCCAGATCTAATTTTTTATGTTTAAGATAAAATATTTGATTGTAGTTTAATGTCCATTCATAAGTTACCTTTTGAGTTCATGGTACTTTAAGTGTTTAAGTGAAACAAGCTTTATAATGAGTTCAATGTGTGAACACTTTCAAAACATACCATTCACTTCTCAGTCCATAAAATCCACATATTTTAGAAACTAAGCTGTAATTACATCCCCCTTTGAATTCACTGTTTCCATCATGCCACAAAAACCGTGTCTTGACATATAGAATATACGCCTATGCTATCACTGATATCACGGTCATTCATGCCAGAGCTAGAAAGAGTGTTTAAGCCCAAACTGCGTTTAAATGAGGCACAAGTACAGGGCAGACAATCGGAGCAATGATTATTTAAATAAAAGGAACAGAGGGGTTGGAAAATGGTCTTGTAAAATGAGTTTGTGCTGTATTTAGTACATAAAGCTACATGGATATTATTAGTGGACCTGTGGGGATGTAATAAAATAAAAGTCAAATGTATAATATTAGTCCTTTTAAGGGTTTAATCACATTGCCTTAATTACACTGAGTGATAGGGAATTATTATGTCACTTTTCTCATTATAATTTTTGTATTCATGCAATTAGAATGTCTCTCTTTAATTAACCTCAAACCTGTGAGTCCTACAAACATCTGACTTTACTTTTATTCAACTTAAAAATATTAAGGCACCTGATTGGGTTTGAGTTCTGGTAACTTATGCATGTTTATAGTGTGGCAGCACATTTCTAATTTGGTCGAATTAATGTCTTTCCAAGGTGTGCACTAGTTCCACAGGACGGACACGATTCACATTCCTTGTGTGCTCTATTCATCTGTCTTGTGCCTGAACCGAAATTGAGGTTAAGCACCTTGGTCAAGGGCTTCTCAGCAGTGGCCCTTGTGGGATTTAGAAAACCCCTTGGTCTCTGTGGTCAGCGCTGAAATAACATTCCTTTATCACGGTACCATAACTCCCCCACAGATGATGAAAAGAAAGCAAAATGGTCAAGTGTTTGTTTGCCCACTTAGTAAAGTCCAGCTAGTAGACTGGTCAGAGATGGACTTTCCCATCAACTGAAACCACTAATCAAATGAAAACATGTAGAGGTCTAGGAAGTTGCGGTCAAAAACGCAATATCCATGGAGAAAATTCAGAACATCTAGATCCACAATTGGGTGCTGGACAAAATAGTATTGTGATTATACTGCAATTGTGATATGCCTTTCCATATATTAGTCACATATTGTTAGCCCTGATTGTGTCATGGCTAAAGACTGCTCAGCACTGCTTTTATATGCATTTGTTGGACAATGTGAATACTGTAATTCTTCAATTACACATATTAACACCCACCTAGAACAATTGGCCAAGATGTTCACAGAGCACAGTAAGAAAGAATGTGATTGATAAGGGGGCTCACTTTTCTGTGACCTCTGTAACGTAAGGATCTCAATATTGTGATCGTACGTCTCCACTACCTTGAGGAGTAGAGGTGATCTACTCTTCCAAATCAGTAGGACTCAAGATACAAGGTTGGAGATCCTGCTGTAAGTGTTTCCTATTAGGGAAAGCCCAGGGTGTCCAACCAAAAGAAACAGAATTAAACAAAATGTCATGGATAAAGAATGGCAATGGTAAGACCATTACTCCATGCCTTGCGCTCCCTTGGAAGAAAAACATCTTTGGAAGCTCTATTTTTTGTTTTGGCACTCTTTAATCCTACTCCTTGGCAACGTGTGAAATATTTGAGGTTGCTAAAGCCAAGAAGCTGCATCAGCAATGTAGCTTGAGTAAAAAAAGAAAAAGGTTAACTCATCCGAAATCAAACAACTGTGGTTGCCTTTGGCCCATGGCGCTCTGTGAAGAGCGCTGTGAAGTGAAACACATGTGCTGATGTGGGGATTACATCAACATATGCCAAACCAGAGGGGGCAAATGAACTCCATTCAGTAACTGACATGCCTAATGTAGCTTCAAGATGGCCTGTAACTGGAATTTGAATAAATATAGAATAGGGCATGCTTGGGGGCATATGCACAAGTTCATACGCCATTTATGTGGCTACATCTCATTTTGCATGCCTTTGTTGAACTTGATATTCTTAGCCCTTCACTGACTCTCAAAGTTCCTTAAGAGAGGAAAAAAAGACATAAAAGTTAGGAATGGAAAAAGTGAAGCGAAAAACCAAACCATTATTTCCAATAATGACTTGAATGTTCAGTTCATTTCACTTCAGTTTGATTTGTAAAGCACGTTTTACTACAAACATTATTACAAAGCAGTTTCACCAAAGCCACATCTCTTAATCTAAGTCAAACCAGTGCAACTGGCTGGAAAACTCTGGAAGAGCGTGACGAGGGAGCCCAGTCTCCAAAAGAACTTCCTAAAAGCAGGAGAAAGAAAGACTGAGAGAAATGAAGACTTTGAAGAACACAAGATGTATCAAGACTCAAAAGGAAAAAGACCTTCCTAAGAGTAGGGGCGATAAGGTCAATAAGATTAGCTACTGTAACTATACTAAAATTGAGGAGATACAATGAGAGAACCATATTTTTCAATGCATACTTGACTTTTTTATTTATTTCAATTTAATAATTGTATATAACAATTTAATAATAATACATTTAAATAATAATAATAATAATTTTTATTTGCAGTTTTTACAACAGAGATCAACTTCACAGAAATCTGAGTCTCGTAAAAAGGGTCAAGCCAGTGCAAGTTGCAGAGATAAACTCTCAGAGAGAAAAATCAATAGCCAAAAGGAAAACTCCATAACAGCATGATGAAGAAACACTGAGAGCAACAAAGAAAAACATCTTACGAGCTTGAGGACAAAACACTGAAAAGCTCGATTCAAAAGCCTCATTGTTGACACGAGACAGAAGAGTTTCAGTATGAGTCGTCAGTAAAACAAAAAAAAAGAGAAGCTTTACCTATTCTTGAGATAAGGCAACAATCTGAGTAAATAACACCAGCCACTGATACATTTTTTTGTTATTAATACAATAGAGAGAAGCTGATTCAACAATGAACAGCTTGTGTGGCAGATCCACATTGTTCCAAGTTGAGGAGATACAATGAGAGACTTTAGTCACATTGTACTGCATATTTCCTCCACAGCTCAAAGCTCATGGTGACTTTCAGGTTCTAACCAGTAAAACTGGCTCTGAATGTTCACTAATATAAGTCAAATTAGGTTGTAATCAAGAACCCCTGGAACCTGATGCCTCCTATTGATACGTTTATTGTTCCAGTCGGATGTTTAACAAGAGTTTTGTATCAGTTTGGACACACTTTATCTACTTGTTCTTTAGGGTCCATCACTTTAACATGGATCAAAATTGCTACAACATGGGTCTTATATCATGGGTCAAATCTTCCACATTGTTTTCAACATTTCAAAACACAAACATCTCTTATAATACAGTTGTGTTACATAAATGTACATTGCTAAAATTAGTTTTGCTTTTCCTTTGTGGGTATTATTTTGGAGAAAATGTGGTTTTGTAGTTATCCAGTAATCCCTCGCTTTTCGCGGGGGTTACGTTCCAAGAGCACCCGCGTATAGTGGAAAAACCGTGGTGTTGTGTTTTGGTAAAAAAAAATGCCTAAATATGCCCCCAAACATGCTCCCTGAACACTTAATTTCATTTTAAACTCCGTTTAATGCATTACCCATAAAGACAATGTAATGGTAAACTCGTATTCGCCTCTTTTCAAGGTAAACCCGCCTTTTAATTTAAATTCCCCACAGAGATATGCAACTCAGAA
Source organism: Brachyalestes nurse (assembly GCA_037974405.1). Taxonomy (NCBI): domain Eukaryota; kingdom Metazoa; phylum Chordata; class Actinopteri; order Characiformes; family Alestidae; genus Brachyalestes; species Brachyalestes nurse. The sequence continues at coordinate 919,446 of JBBPCY010000001.1, forward strand.
GGTTGCATGACAAAAGAATTGGGACACACGGTTTTCTGAGAATAAAACCTGATCTACTTGGGCTAAACATACAAATGAGGGCTCGTTGGAAAGGTCTCCTGGAGAGATACCGAACTGTGGAGTTTGAAGTGTCTGAGTGCTTTCCCGCCGAGATATGCAACTCGGAAGGTCGCGAGACAAAAGTATTGGGACACGGCGGCGAGGTGAACGGTTCCCCTTGTGTGAAAACATCCAGACAAAATATATTTATTGCCACAAAAAAGCAAAAAAAGGTGGAGGATAGTTGCAGTTTCCGCGTTATTGTGGGGATTTCCGCGTTAAACTATGAGTTCGGTTCTCAAAAAAAATCCGTGTGTGACTGAATCCTCGACTCCTGATCCGCGTAAAACTGAGGGATTACTGTATACTCTTCTACATCAACAAGAAGCTTCATTCCAGCCATTCAGCACAGTGTGGGAAAGAAAGCCCTCGGGGTTGTAATGCAATTTGTGCACAGTCCGGAAAAGGAAGACGGATAGGAAGGGCTACATACATCAGATTTCCACTGAATGTTGTGACAGACTGAATGGAATAATCTTAAGAGTTGGTAAGTCAACATATACTTCAGCACTTCAATAAATCAGGTTGTTCTGATATTTCCTCTCAACAACACATCAGATAACACAGTCCAGCATCTCTGATGGCCATCTAACACTAGATAAGTCAAGTTAACGGCTGTGCCTTGATGGGTGTGTGTTTATAGGTCTGGGCTTTGCTTTTAAGTTGCTGGTTTTTACATTTCATGTTCTTGGAAAGCTTTACGTTAGAGATAAGGGCAGTTAAGAGCTTGGTCACAAAAGCAAGCTAGTAAAACAGGCCATGTCATCACTTAACATAAAACCACCAGATGTGTGGCCCATACAGAGGCTAAGGAGTTCACAATGGGTTCAGCTGACATAAAAACTACAATGTATGTTCACCACATCTCATAAGAGCTAAATACACTCTGGAGGCCAAATGTGTCAGCAGTCATTACTGACTGTGTTATTTCTGTGTCATTACTGCATTACACAAAAAAGAAATAAAGAATCTGGTGGTCCGCATTTGATATCACAGTTGTTGTGGTGAAAGAAACTGAAGTTTTTGTCTGATTTGCTGTTGATTTGCTGCTATTAAAGTAAATTGACCATTCTGTCATATGTGAACACACCACAGCACACAGTGTGAACAGAACAAAATTCTTCCTGTGTATTTAAACGCATTCACCAAGTCAAGCAGCGGGCAGCCAGGAACATGGTACCCAGGGAGTAGTGTGTGGGGACGATACCTTACTCAAGGGTACCTCAGTGGTGCTTCTAGCAGTCCTCGGAGTTGAACCCACAACTTGCATGGCGAACTCCCTAACCACTAGGCCACCAGCTGCCCCCACTTTTTTATTACTCACTTTTCTTATGATTTAGAGACTTAGCAATCAAAAAAAAGACAATGCAGTGAAATTATATTACAGTAAGGCCTCGTTCACACAGACGTTTGAATCTTGGTCTGAACACCATAGGCATTTTTGTAGCGTTTTGTATCTGTGCTTGACTGGCGTTACACTGGCGTTGGTCTGATGCTGTTTAACTCCAGCCTGCAGCCCAATGTGTAGTTTCGTGTATTCACCTGTGGGGGCAGTAATTATTCTCTCCAGATTCTTTACGTGTTGGGATTTGTAGTTTTACATTTTCCCTCAAAACTTGATTTGAACATTTAGAACATTTAGAAGTTGTTTTTTTTATTTTTTATGATTTGTTATTGACTTCTGCTTGTTTGTTGCTATTTTGGTGGTGCAGGAGAGCCTGGTATTGGTGAGAAGGATGATGTTAACTCTGTCTTTATGGAGATGATCTGTCCAGCGGGAACCAACCCAGATGACTCTCCGCTCTATGTGCTCTGCTGCAACGATACCTGCAGCTTCACCTGGACTGGTGCTGAGCACATCAACCAGGTGGGCACACCTGAGTGTGACCGCAATAACACAGCTTTAAACCGCTTTGTAACCTGCTTTTAGGAGGAGTTGGATTTTGTGTGTGTTCTTTTCCCTGAATAACCCTTTTAGTATTTCACTAATGAATTTTCCATACTGTTATGTTCTTATCAGTAATAGTCTAACCATGTGAAATATCACTACTTATGTCAATATTACTGATCTACTACTGAGCTCTATTACATACAATAACAGACTCCATTACACTGTTACTTGTAATTCACTTAACTGTAAGTTAACTGTAAGTAATAAAATTCTTTGTCCTGTGTGTAGGACATCTTTGAGTGCAGGACGTGTGGTCTGCTGGAGTCCTTGTGTTGCTGTACGGAGTGTGCCAGAGTTTGCCACAAAGGCCATGACTGCAAGTGAGTGGAAGCTTTTCAGATTCTTATTTAACAATTTTTCTCACACATTTTATTGAACGTATTTTGTTTCATTTTGATTACCACAGTTGTTTATTCATGTGTTACTTTTAACACTCCTAATTAACACAATCTTATTTAACACAACTTTTACCACAAATGCTATTAGACAGTGTGTCAATAGGTTAAAACAGTCATAAAATGTGTTGGAAGCTCATGTGTGTATTTATTTTTTAATAACCTATACCTTTTTTTTTTTTCTCCAGACTGAAGCGGACATCTCCTACTGCATACTGCGACTGCTGGGAGAAGTGCAAATGTAAAACTCTGATTGCTGGGCAGAAGGCGGCCCGTCTGGACCTGCTCTACAGATTGCTGACCACCACTAACCTAGTCACCAGCCCTAACAGCAGGTGAGTTCATGAATTCACAGGACCTCCAAAGGATGTCAAACCCGTTGAAGTAGGGCACGTTTTTCCCTCTTTACCGCAAATATAGTTGACCAGGCAAGACGTGTGAAGTTTGTTCTTATCAATCACACACTGAAATGTTTGGCCTTACTGGGGCAATAAATTAAAATCTCTTCATTCTATTCATTCTGTCTGTCTCTTCAGGGGTGAGCACATCCTATTGTTTCTGGTTCAGACTGTTGCTAGACAGAGTGTGGAGCACTGTCAGTATCGACCACCTCGTATCAGAGAGGACCGGAATCGCAAGGCTGCAAATGCAGAGGGTACAAATTGACATCTCCTATCTCAAACAGCAGTTAATAATTACAGAATATCAGATGTTTTAACTACACGTTTTAAAATAACGCAAGCAAGACATTTAAAAAAAAAATTGTTCTTTGTGTGTTGAAGTGTGTACAGCTGCGATAACTACTACTCACTCTTGCAGACTCGGACATGCCGGATCATGACCTGGAGCCCCCTCGGTTTGCCCAGCTGGCTCTAGAGCGCGTGCTGCAGGACTGGAACGCCCTGAAGTGCATGATCATGTTCGGCTCACAGGAGAACAAAGACCCGTGAGTGGCCCTATTACAGCATTCTGGCACTTTTCCACTGGCACGAGGAATTGTCATGCTGAAAACGAATGTTTTTCCAATTACAAATAAGTGAGCCCCACCAGAGCTGATCAACGGCAGGGCTAAAAGCAGGCCGCAGCCAAACTCCCAAACAGGCCAGCAAGTTAGCTGGGTTACGTATGCTGAGAACAGCGTTGAGGAAAAATATAAACTTGATTATAAATAATAAGACCGTTTCTGTATATCTGTCATGTATTTACAGCTGTGGTCACCAGCCCTACTACTGGAATTCCTTACTGGATTCCTAATTGACCCCACCTAATCGAGACTCCTCAGTAATAATGAAAGGAATGCTGTGATGAAAAATCTAATCAAACCCTGTAGTTTAGGTCCAACTCAATAGTACCTTACACTAATGGAGCAGAGTTGTGCTTGTTTTCCAACTTGTTTTTCTTGAATGTTCCTCTATTGATTATTTTTCTGTAGGTTGAGTGCAAGCAGCCGGATTGCTCACCTCTTGCCAGAGGAGCAGATGTATCTGAACCAGCAGAGCGGCACAATAAGGCTGGACTGTTTCACTCACTGCCTCATTGTCAAGTGTGCTCCAGACATCACAGTGAGTCAGAGAAAACAGCAAATGGCCTTCTGGTGCGATATTAAAAATGCCATGGGGTTGTTTACAGTTACTCACTGTCCGTATGGAACAGGCAGTAATAGCTGTTAATACTAGACTCTGGAATCAAAATGGATGATTTTTTGTGTTGTGTGATATTAAGGCTGATAAAAACACAGTTCATTTTTAGATAATCCATCAAAATGTCATGACCTTACCTGCCTCTACAACATATATGCATGTGTGTGTCAGCATGTGAGAAATTGAGCAGCAGTATGATGTTTCACCCCCACCCATCAGTCAGCTAAGCACAGAGACCCCACAAGGAGAATGATAACGTTTCTCTTTTATATTGTCTTCAACTGAGAGGGACATCGTAGGCTTGTTACAAGGAGGGTGTCACCTAGAAAATGTAAATAATGGAAAATAAATGGTTAAATACAGACAAAGAATTAGGCAACTGTCAAGATCGCAACACTGAGCTTGCAAAATAATAAATGATTAAGAAATTCTCAGTAAAGGTTGAAGCTCTATAGTTTAATTGTATGCTATCAGGCAAACAAATTATAATTAATTGTTATTCCTGTGTAGCTGAACAGGGTCAATGTCTATTTAGTTTAATGATCAGACTCTGTGGCATGATGTGATTTTGGCCTTGTTTTGGTGCTGTGCAGTTTATTGACACCCTGCTGGGCACACTGGTGAAGGAGCTCCAGAATAAATACACTCCGGGCCGGCGAGAGGAGGCCATCTGCGTGACCCGCAGGTTCCTGCGCTCTGTTGCCCGAGTCTTTGTCATTCTGAGTGTGGAGATGGCCTCATCCAAGAAGAAAAAGTATGACCTATAACTTTCCATAATAAGGGATTTGTTTCAGTAAACTTCCCAATGGAAAAGGTTGCAGTAGCGATAAACATCTAATTCTCTCTAATTCTCCTTCCTTTCTGTTCCTGTGCAGTAACTTCATCCCGCAGCCCATTGGAAAGTGCAGGCGTGTGTTCCAGGCTCTGCTGCCATATGCAGTTGAGGAGCTGTGCAATGTGGCTGAATCTTTGATCGTGCCTGTGCGGATGGGCATCGCCAGGCCAACCGCTCCATTCACACTGGCCAGCACCAGCATCGATGCTGTGCAGGGCAGCGAGGAGCTCTTCTCTGTGGAGCCACTGCCACCGCGGCCCTCGCCGGACCAGTCCAGCAAGTGAGTCACACAGCAGGGAAAACGAACACCGATAAACCCTCAAAAACCATTTGATGCACCAGAATGTCAAACGTTCACTCCTGCTGAAATGTCTTATACAACAGTTCACCCTCATTCTGAGCTTCTGTGTGTTTGGATTGACAGTGGAGGCTTCACAGCTCACAGGAAACTTCGTTTCATTATCATGTGTTGTAGAGAACTAGAGAGAAGTTCTTTAAAAATCATGAAAAGTAAAGGTTTTTTTGCAACTTAAAAAAAATGACAGATTTTTCAAAATGGTGTTATTTAGAAATCAAAATGCAGTGAGGCGATGTTTACCTCGATGCTGGTGTCACTCATTTGACTTTGACTTGTCCTACAGGGTCATTGTTTGTACAATAGCACAAGCTGCTGTTGCTATGGTTACGATGCTATAGTAGTGAGTAAATATTGGGGGGGTGCGTAAATGCTCTGTATATAAGTTTTATAAAGGCATGTAACCACACCAGCAGTCACGCAGGGCCATTTGCAGCTGTTGCTTTGATGCATGTCAGGCAGCACAGTATTTGCACAAAATGTAAAGATTATTGTGGAGTTTGGGGGTTTTTTTGTTTTAGTTTTTTTTTTTTCTCTTGTTATCGGTTGTTTTGGCTGGTGTTTTTGATTCTTAAACTGTCTTGTGTCTGGCAGTTCCGCTCAATCTGCCTCATCCTACATCATCAGGAACCCACAGCCACGCCGCAGCAGCCAATCACAGACTGCCCGTGGACGGGATGAGGAGCAAGATGACATTGTTTCTGCTGATGTTGAGGAGGTAAGGAAAGTCTACGGAGAAAATACTGTCCTTATCTGTTTGACACATAATTGCAAAGTTTAAGAATATTCAGGACCTGGTATGAATGTTTTTGCACATCATTAGTGTAAAATCTTGTTCTCCCTAATTGTTGAGTAAACCTGGCATGATGGCATTAAAATACTTAAAAGGACTCCCAAGGGTTTTCAGGCATTATTAGTAACAGTGTTTTCATATTTCATAAATATACACTACAGGCCAGACATTCGGTCCCACACTTGGATTAAAAAAAACAATATGCTGCTGTTTCAACATTTTATTACAAGCAAACATTAAAAATACTTAAAACAGATGTTGCTGACTGGTTTTGAAGTGTAACAGTATACACTAAGTACAGTTTGAATGTGAAAGTTAATGTAGGAGTTTCATCAAAACCCCTGCTAGCCTTTATCACAGCAGCACAGATTCACCACATCCATTTCAGCAATTTTTGGGAATAACTTGTGTCTAAACCCTCCCAGCACGTTTTCAAGCCTCCAAACAGCCTCTCATTTGCTGGACGCTCATTTGGAACTTGTTGGTCCAGCTCGTCTCTGCAGCTCAGGGGGAGAAAGATCTGGAGACTGGGGAGGCCAAAACATCATTCTCTAAACTTTTTGCTTTGGACTGGGTATAGTTTTGGCACAGCTTTGCAGAATGCTTGGGATGATTTTCCTTTTGGGGAATGAAGTTTTGTCCAGTGATCCATGAACTAGAAGGAATTGTGTGATGTTGAAGAACTGATCTTTTTTCATGATCAACACAGTCAGTGTTGGAGCACTAAAGACAGACCGCATATGTCTCATCAAACTCACCAATAGTTTGAGCCTTTGTGGTATAATAATGTTACTACAGACCATAAAATGAAAATCTTTTTCATTTTTATGGTCTGTAGTCAGTTACATTGTTTTATTTCTAATGTTTTCAGACATATTGTCCATTCTTTAACATTTTGAGGGTTGACCCAAAAGTCTGACCTGTAGTCTTAAGTTGTGTAACTTATCGTTGATGCCCACAGGTGGAGGTAGTGGAAGGAGTTGCTGGGGAGGAAGATCACCATGACGACCAAGAGGAGCAGGGGGAGGAGACTGCAGAGGCTGAGGGACAGCATGATGAACACGATGAGGATGGTAATTGTCTCAGACATAAGAGGAATTTTGGGTTTCCAGGAGGGCAAGTGTGGCTTAGAGCAGTGGTCATCAATCCTGCTTGTGGATTTCAAATAAACAATACCTGTCTCAGATCATGTGGATGAAAGCAAGAATAATTCTTGCTAGTTTTGCTAGTTTTGAGTGTAAAAAAAATGGCTTAGCTCCTTTAAACATGATGGTCTGCCCAAAATTAGCCTGCAAAGCCTGATGCAGAATGGTACAGAAAAAATATGGACGTCCTGAACTTATTACACATGAATTAGTTGTCAATCCTTGAACAGTGATGGCAGCTAAATGAAAGGAATTAAAGTCTTGATTAATTCAGAGTTGATTGAATAATTGGTGGGTTGCTTGATGGTAAAATGTTTAGTTGCTGCCCTGGCCCATGTGCGCGCACACATTAAGTCTGTCTGGTCGTGTTTTTCCTCAGGAAGCGACATGGAACTAGATCTGTTGGCCGCTGCAGAGACAGAGAGTGACAGTGAGAGTAATCACAGCAACCAGGACAACGCAAGCGGCCGCAGAAGTGTGGTCACCGCAGCAACGGCTGGGTCTGAAGCAGGTAGCTGAACCTCACGCAGTGGATTAATGTTCATTTTTTAGTTTACTGACGCCTACAATTTGATACTGTATGTGTGCATATACATGTATGTGTATGAATGTCATATATGTATATACATACAGATCTGCATCACAGATTAATCAGAAATCAGAGTCATTGGCTGAGTGCTGGTTTCTAGTTTGGAGTTAAAATCAATTTCTGTTTTACTGATTGTGCATAACAGATAGCAATAATGAATTAATGCAGAAATTGATGTAGTTCCATTTTAGACTGTGGTTTGTCAACATATATACATTTTACATCCCTACAATATATGAGCAGGGAAGGTTTAATTGGATTTCTTCTAGTTCGTCTTTCCTTCTCCTTTGAACCAGATGTGCAACTCTGGCCTTCTTTAGTGTTTAGCTCAATGGACACTCTCTCATTCACAGGAAGTAGGGTGTCCTGGGCATTTCCTATGTTTGGTAGGAGCTCCTCCTTCCTCTGTTGCGTATTTATACCAAGACCAGTATGACGTGTGCGCACAGTTTATCTGGAGAAACTTTTCAGAGTGGTAGCTCACAGCATCTGAGAATATCAGACCTGAAGCCCCAGTCAGGAATTGCCAAAGCAGCACTGCAGCCAGAGCTGTTCGTTTTATGGATGAAGCTTTTAAAACATAACCTAGTCTAGTTGTGTTGTGCAAATGTTTTGAGCCACCCTTCATCTCTGTTTTGCTTTGAATCACCTTGTTTGAGTAAAAATACTATTTTCTGCCTGCCCAACTCTTATATTTGGCATTCTTAGTGGATTAAATGAAAGAAACGGCAACAAATGTTTTACTGCTACTGTCTGCAAAGTGCCTAAACATACAAGACCCCTAGATAAAGAGTTACTCAGCATTCAGCACCACCAGTATACTGATCACCGCCTGATCATCTGGCATCATCTGCTCCTGTTTCTTCACTGGTTCAGGACTTCAGTTGGATGCTCTTTATGGTTGAATGATTCATACGTAGGTCACTGTGTGGTTCAACAAACAAAAAATATTCCTCCGAAACTGGTCAGGTTCAGGGACTGGACTGGAAATGAAAGTCTTTGAAAGCCCTTCAGGAAGTCTGGAGAACTGTTCAACACCACCAACTGTTCCTTCAAGAAAGTCTCAATCTTTGGAAGCAACATGTTAAGAAATGAGGGGTGGCTCAAGACTTTTGCACAGAACTGTATCTAACAGAAGCATGTTTAATATGTTTATATTACAGAGGGATTAAAGTTTTTGTAAGGGGGGGCTTTTTAAAAGTAAAGCTTAATATGGGGTCTTTTCTACGAAGTCAGAGCTCTGATTACAGTGATGGATTTTTTTCTGTTTTACAAAATCTGCTGAAACATTATTAAAGTAACGACAAAATAGGCGATGAATATTTTCCCTCCAAATTTCTTTGCTTTAATCCCTGCTTTAATAATATGCTTACTGCTTACGTTATTTTAAGATTTTAAAAACAAAATCTTTACCATTTTTATTTTAAAAGGGTTGCATTTCGCAGTGACTGGATTCCTGGCTGAGGCTTTAAAGCTAAACGCTCAAATACTTAAAATCTAATGTACCTGTGTCCTTTTCCAGAACTAATCCAGTGTTTTTGTATTGATGTTTTCACTCTTGCTGACCCTCATTAATGGCGCTTTTCCACTGGGACAAGGAACTGTGCTGTACCCCAAAAACATTTTTTTCCATAACAAAAAAGCAACAAGTCCCTGAGCCATTCCCAAGCCACTCGATGGCAGGGCCAAAAGTAGGCTGCAGCCGAGCTCTGTCTCCGTGAACACCGTTTTGGAACAATAAACAGCCAACTGTGTAGAGCCAATTGCACATCAGAAACATGGTTACCAGGCTAGAAGGTCAAAAATGTGCCTCGTGGTACAGTTTAGGTTCCTGTAGAAAACTGTGGAAAAGTGCCTTAAGTGAATTTTGACTGACCCTTTTTGGAGCAACTAATTTTTAAGCAATGCACAGTAACAGAGTTTCTCTTTTTGGCATTTTTGTTTTGTAAATGGTGCATTTGTAGTGTTTGATAGTGTCTTCTGAGAGTGCGATTGCATGATGCGTTGACTCCATCTAACTCAGATTTTGTTTGTTTTAAGCTTGTCCTTAAACCTGTCTTTGTCCTGAAGGTGCCAGCAGCGTTCCTGCATTCTTCTCGGAGGACGATTCCCAGTCCAATGATTCGAGCGATTCAGACAGTAGCAGTAGTCAGAGTGACGATGCGGATCAAGAGACGTACTTGCTGGACGAGCCGCTGGAAAGGACAACCGGTTCTGCACACGCCAACAGTGCTGCTCAGGCTCCACGATCCATGCAGTGGGCCGTGCGGACCACGCCCAGTCAGCGATCTGCTGGGGGCGCTCCTGCCAGCTCCTCCACACCTGCAGGTACACTATACACTGACTTCACCCACTCACACACTGAGCATCACCTAAATTTAGCTAGTTGTGTCCAGTCTCATCCAGAAGTGTTGAGCTGTCCAGTAACATATTAACAACGTGACTCTGCCTTCAGGAAAACTTTTTCATGGAGAAATTGCTTACATTATGACTGTTCCGAGACACAGTGACAAGAACAGTATAAAATATAACACAATAGTCTGAAACAGTATAACCAATACTTACAGCTTAGTACTAAGTACACTATGCTAGGTACACAAAATGCTGCGGTCAGTAAAATATGACTAGATTGAGAGGAAAATACATTACAAAAAATTTCAGATTCAAAAAACTTTATTGATACTAGAGGTAATTGGCTACGCTACAACTGCACAGACACACAGATAAACAAAGACAAGAACAATATAAAGTCAAAATATAGAATTACTTACTTGGAAATACTAAGAAAATGCTTAACACTAAATACATTATTCTGTCTGCAAAAAATGCTGTTGTCGGTAACTGCATTGGATAAAAATACTATAAATAAGTAAGTCTCTTTTTGACTGAACACATTTATAGTTTTATGCTTGTACAAAGTGACTTGGATTCCTCTGCTGTGGAATAGTCCCGCTGAAGGATGATGTGAATTTAAAAAATACATTAATATCTCTGCAAGCTCTAATGCACTCGAAATATCTTTCCAGCGAGCTCGACAGGCCTGATCTACATCGACCCGTCCAATCTGCGACGGAGCAGCGCCATCAGCACCAGTGCAGCAGCTGCGGCTGCAGCCCTGGAGGCCAGCAACTCCAGCAGCTACCTGACTTCGGCCAGCAGCTTGGCCCGGGCCTACAGCATCGTCATCAGGCAGATTTCTGACCTCATGAGTCTCATCCCCAAGTACAACCACCTGGTGTACTCGCAGTACCCTGCAGCAGTCAAACTCACCTACCAGGATGCAGTTAACCTGCAGGTAAAACTCACCTGAGGAGCAGATCTTTTCTGTTGTTTGTATGACTTTGTATTGAACAGTTTAGGTAATGGGAAGGAATAGGAACACAGTTTTTTTAAAGTTATATTAAAGGCTCTTAAACAAGTGTTTTCTTAACCCTCAGAAACCGTTTGATGTACCAACTCATAAGTGCATCACTGCTGAAACATCGTCTTATACAGTAGTGCTCCCTTATTTGGAGCTTTCGTGTGTTTGGCTACACAGTGGATGCTTCACACGTCACATGAAGCTTTGTTTCATGATTGTACGTCACGTGTAACCAGAAAACTTTCAAAAATCATGAAATGGACCTTGAAACTTAAAGTGGTCAATTTTGTAAAATATGGCTTTATTTAGAAGTCAAAATAACAATCTCTAACAATTTCTATTTCTGATCATAAAAAATTTGGAAAAAGCATGTGGTGTTTGTGAGGGTGTTTTCGTACATAGTTCAGTTTGGAAACATTTTTTCAGCATCTCTATTATAATACTAATGTGAGTAAGCTGAAGATTTCTGAGTTTTAATGTTTTTTTTGGGGGTATTTTTACAGAAAAAATGAAATTTAAAGGGTTTTTTGTTTTTGGGGGGTCAGTTGTGTCCAAGTAGGCGGTTAAATTATCAAAACGTTTTATCATATTGGCTAGGTTGTGCTAAAAAATGAATGGACACTTGTATATGTTATTTAAGGATTTAAATACACAATTTAAAAAAAAAAAATTTTTGGTAATCATCAAAAACCACAACACACTTTTCAAAACCAGTTTTTCATGCAGACTTCAGATATGCTTTCATATTTTTTCAGTCACGTCAACTTTTTTAATTGTATTTGAGTAATATTAGATTTGCAATAGACTTGCATGCGGTTTTTATTAAACCTCAGGCACCAATCAAGTAACTGTTCAATATTTTCAGTGTGAAGTCAGACAGGCGCACACTGGCATAGAAATAATGATCAGTGTCAGTCAGACACCACTGTTTCTTCAAAAACGCTCAGCATATGATTATTATATACTAATTATACC